>CM019179.2:31510079-32710079 GCA_009739505.2 Apolygus lucorum | reverse complement strand
GTAGGGACCGAACGGTTAGTCCTACAGAGCTCCGGGTGGTCCCAAAAATTTTTAAAAATTCAATACTATTTAAAATTGGTGAAAAAACGATACCTTTATTTCTTTTTTATCTTTTTTTTTCACCCCTTAGAAGTGACCTACATCAACCAAAAGCTTCGCGGCACAACTAGACCCCAAATGGAGCCCATATACCAAATTTGAACCAAATCGGTCCAGTGTTGCTAAGAAAAGTGCCGCTTACGGCGGACGGCGTACGGCGTACGGCGGACGGACGGAAATTTTTTTATTCGATTTTCGTATTCTACGTACCTTGAAACGTAAAACATCAAATTTTGAGGGGGGGGTTAAAAATTTTTTTCTTGCTCGATTCCAAAGGCTTATTATTGAAAATAATAAACCAAAATTCAATCAGCCTGTTCAACTTGGATTATTTTCTAACCCACCTGTGAAAACTAATGGGTTCCACATCTCTATTCTCTCTGGTTACCCTATAAAGTAAGTTGGGCTCCTCTAATTTGCCGCTCCAGAACATGAATTGGTAATCTTCCAGCGTCGTGTACTCCATAGATAACAAGGGCCATGCCAATTGGTCTTCGGGACTTGAATACCTGTGTAAGTTCATACAATTCAAATTAGTTTTTCGTACTGTGCTACTGAATAGATAGTTTCGATAGCTTCAATTGCAATCAGTATGGTGACAGTGGAGTTAGGTGAGAATATTCGTCAGGCAAACACCTTGACCAGTCTGAGAGGAATAAATAATAATGTAAAACGCAGCAAATTATTACACAAAGTTTTATTATTTTTCTGTATAGATCAAACACCAGCGAAGAAGACAGCTTTGCCATTGTCACTACCTATCAACCATGTTTTCGCTTCATAATCGAGTTTATTTAGATGAATCAATCGTTTCACACTCCATTCAAAGAAATAAAGAATTCCTTAATTAAGAAACTTGATTACTGGTAGCTAAGGAAGCGTAACGCATGGCTTAGTATCCATGGCTCCAATTTTCTCTGCTTTCAAGGTCACGAAACAGCTACTCGATTGTTTGCCTTGGCTTATGCTGTTATAGTGGGGGTATAGAAATACTAGACCCCGCACTGACCCCCTGCTTACCCGCCAATCAACTTTTCTCATCCAAAACAGTCCAGTAAAATTAATTTTTTTAAACTGCTTGCCTTGCATCACCGGGCCCCGCGCTAGTTCACATATCATCCACAATCGATCGTAGTTACCCGATCTCTACAACTCTCTGGTGTGTTGCTGGCTAGTATTCTACGCAAAATACGTTCTTACTCCATTCTCCTATTTCAACTTCCTTGTTCATCATGAAATAGTCCCTAAATTTTATAAAAATTTTCCAAAATCGGCAAAAATATTACCAGCAAAAAATATAAATATACAAGAATCTAATCAAAAATTAATTTGTTCATTTTGCATGTTTTTAGTAGGGCAAACAGTGTTTTCTATGTTTGCCTTGAGGAGACGCCACTGTATGGTGGCTTGAATGAGTTTTGTTAGCTGACAGTTCTGCCTATCAGTGAGTACAGCTATTACGTATCACAAGACTCAAAAGTGAACTAAGTAGGTACCTTATTGATTTTTTAAGTGAACTTACTTATTAATATGTACCTCGTATACGAGAATGCTAGTTTAAAAAATGATCAATATATAACTAAACGATTTGCAACCAGAATGGAGTGGAAAAGCTGGTTGGTATCATTGTGCTAAATCTTGCGGGTTCCTCCCTTGGGGCGATCCAACTTATTGCTTCCGGTCCGTTTGTTGAAGCCAATTCTGATAGGAACCAACCCTGAGCCTGAGGCTTTCACTCTATAAATGTTACTTCAATACTTGTGTCCGAAGGCTCAAGAAAGATCAAGAAATGATGAAAACTTTCTCAGTTAGATGCCGTTCCTTTAACTTCTACATTGTGAAATTTTTTCTTAAAATAACTTATTTATGCACATACACGAGTGTGCAACTATGAATTCATAGGTGAAACCTACAAGAAGTATATGGGTATCTTAACTCCCCTAATTATTTAAAGCCCCCTATGCCCTTTCAGATCTCAACGAACCACACAACTGATTTCTTGTTAAACTAATAATGTACCAATTAAATTTCTGATATTGTACTTTCAAAATACGCGGGCAAACTTGCCTGGCGAGAAGTTGGCCTCGCATGTCGTAGCGACACCAGTTGCCAGGTCCATGAATAAACAGGAATTGGTTGAGCAAGTAGAGACCAACCACTTGTTCCTCTTCTGGAAGAGGGTTATCGATGATGATGAATTCGCTGCTTAGAGTGTTCAACAGCACCGTCTACAAAGGTGTGGAAAATATATATTATTTATTAGGTCGAAATAGTGAACCAACAATAAAATTTTCATTGGACGATAAAACATAAGTGGGATCTATTGGAAAACCCTTCTGAGGCTGACTCCCGTGGGTCCAAAGATTTTTTCCCCTCAGAAAGTGTTTAAAGGGGACAGACCAAACAAACTAAAGACCTACAAAAGTAAGTTATAGGTTCCATATAAGCCCGTTCAACGCACGGGAAACCGGCTAGTTTGATGATAGTGTAAAATATATAACCAATTTAATATACCTACTCAAGTAATGAAAAGTTTAATGTCACAAATATTCTAAGTTTTGGGAAAATTGTGAAATTTTGTTAACTTCGCATATTTACTGACGTGTTTCCTTAACGATCTCCACCAAGAAACACCGATTTCACTCGAAGGAAGATTGAAAGATCACAGTTTATTATTATGTATAAGTTGGCGAGAAATGGGAATATTCAACAAGAAAAACACTTGAAAAGTTGAGTGGGCAATATACGAGTAGGTTTCGCACGCTAAAATAGAGTTTTTTTTTATGTAAAAAGATTGTTTAGTAATGTATGCATCCCAGATGGCGTCCCATTTAATGTGAACTAGATCGTTCAATTCCAACCAGTAAGAGATAGAACTAAAATTGTGGGCGTCGGTGGTCTAGTGGACAGTGTACCCGACTGCGGTGATAAGATAAGAACCGTCTTGCGGGGACGCGAGTTCGAGTCTGGTCGCCAGCAGAAAGTTTTCTGTCTGTTAGACGATCGGCAATCTCTCGTTCCAACCCAGGGCGGTGATGTTTGGGAAGCCATGAGCGAAATCATCAGAACAAATTCTGATCTCCCCTTAGGGAGACAGCTGATGACGTCCGCGACGCCAAGAATGGCAGTTGGACGAAAATTCAACCTGAAATGGTTGCTTACTTTACTTTACTTTACTTTTTAGAACTAAAATTTTTGCCAGTGTAAGTGTATCAAAAAGTTCAACGTTTCGAAATACGCAATGTATCAAATGTTCAGAAATATTCAAATTGACAAGCAAACAACAACACGATTGCGAAGTAGTTCACAATTGTGTCTAATTTTTTGGTTTTCACAATTACCTACAGTGTCTCATGTAATCATTCTGGTCCCAGCCTGAAACTATGCCAGAAATCGGACTGCTAGATCATGAGAAATTGAAGATTGAGGAAACCCCCGTTTGCGAGTGCGCAGACGATTATATATAAGTCTGATATCGATAAAACTGTCGGGGGACCTTCTCAGAGCAACCTACCACAATCCTGAAAATGTCATCAAAATCTGACCATGAATGGTCTAGGGGACCTTCTCAGAGCAACCTCCCACAATCCTGAAAATGTCATCAAAATCTGACCATGAATACGGGTTCATGTACGGAACAATGAATTTACCTTATGTGATATCCCTGTGGGTATCCACTTAGATCTTATTTAAATTAAAATAATCTTAGAAAGCAGAAGTCATTAGGTATACGTAAGAATCAAGACAAGACTTTATTACATTCTTTGGATCATAATGTTTGTTTCGGTTCTCTAGGTAACGAGCATACATATATGAGGTTGTCTAGTTACGCGACTGTAGTAGGGTCATAACACTTCCCCCCACTAAGAATTTTCATTGTTCCTACAATGATATCGAAGAACGTTCTTGATCGCTGCTTTCTGGACTTTCTTGGTATCGTCTTCATAAACCAATGTTTTTGGGTAGCCATTTATCCTCAAAATTTCTTTGATGCTGTATGGTCCCTTTACAATTGGTGACTTATTGTGAAATCCTGCCTGGACTAGAATGAGATCTCCTTCTTGTAGTTTGGGTACAGTAGACGGATGCTTCTTGTCAAAATTCTGTTTCATCCGCTGCTGGTATTTCTTCTTAGCCTCTTCAGACAATGGTTTTTCTTTCAGCATGTCCTGAGTCACTCCATACAAATCATCGGCAGGATGCAAAGAAATTTTTCCGAATGCCATGAAGTTAGGTGAACAGCCAATTCCAGAAGAATGCGATCTGTTAAGATGTCTCACTGCTGCATCCAAACATGGTTTCCAGCCTCCTCTGAAGTGGGGATACATATTCAAGAATTGTTTTATGTCTCTCATCTTTCTTTCGGCCAAACCATTACCTGCAGGATGGTACGGCGCGCTGTGGACCAACTTAATACTTCTTTTCTCTAAAAATTCGACGAAAACTTTCGATGTGAATTGAGACCCATTATCTGTGATTATTTTACGAACTTGGTCAAGTATAGGAATTTCTTTAAGGAACCTGATTACGGCTTCGGTGGACTCTTTCATGCTTTTCGCGAATGTATATTTAGAATAATCATCTACGATAACCAGAAAACTCTTTGTTTTGGCTCGTCCTTCCGATTTTTTGGCTAGCTCACCAAAATCGAGATGAATCGTATGAAACGGGGATGTTGCTGTTGGAGGAATCGCGAGAGTATCTGCTTTAGGCCGAAACTTGAATTTTAGAATTTGACACTGATGGCAACTACGAACGTAATTCAAAATGTCTTTTTTCATCCGAGGCCAATAAAATCTTTGTCTCAGCTTAGAATAAGTTCTCAGGAACCCGTCGTGTCCCCCAGATTCAGGGTCATCGTGGTAACTACGTAGGATCTCTTTTCTTGTAGTCTCGGAGTCTATCTTCATTTTACCACTGTCAGTCCTTGAAATCACGTTGACTGTAGACTCGAAATAGTTTTGTATTGGACCAATACATAATCGTGAAAGCGCATCTGCATCTTCCAATTCAGCGCCTTTGCGATGACGAATCTCCAGGTCAAATCCTAAAAGGAACACCTGCCAACGTGCCAGTCTACCCTTAGCTTCCTTGAGAGACAGAATGTAAGATAGAGCTTGATGGTCTGAGTGAATCAAGAACTTACGACCTTCCACATATGATCTAAAGTACTTCAGCGCTTTTATTACTCCGAGACATTCCTTCTCTGTCACTGAATAGTTCAATTCCGGTTTTGAAAAGGTGGACGAAAAGTATCCTATTACTCGGAGCTGGAACTTTTTAGGCTTGGATTCATCTCGTTGGTATAAAATTGCACCGCATCCATGATGTGAAGCGTCTGTGCACAATTCAAATCTCAATCTCCAATCTGGGAGCTGCAGGACTGGGTTTGAGGTAATTCGAGAAACTAGGGTTTGAAAGGCAGTTTCAGCCTCCTTTGTCCAGATGAACTCAATACCCTTCTGTTTGAGATGGTCTAGGGGTTTGACAATGTCTGCATAATTAGGTATAAACGCCCTGAAATGCCCAGTCAAGCCAGTAAAGACTCGTACTGTCTCTCTATCTTTGTTCTCCAAACTGTCATCTCGCTGGCCCGTATTAAACGCCGGCAACTCCATCTCGCCGCTCTGGACGTCGCTAAGGCCTTTGACACAGTCAGTCACCTTGCCCTGACCGATTGCCTTCGTGGTGTCGGGGCCCCATCTCGGTTAATCGAGTATGTGGCCTGTCTGTACCAGGAAGGCGTGACGGTCCTCGAGGCAGGAGGTGAGGTGTCAGGGGATATACGGATCGGGCGTGGGGTACGCCAGGGGGATCCCCTATCGCCACTTCTCTTCAACCTGGTCGTGGATACGGCCTTGGGTAAGCTGCCCACAGAAGTAGGGTTTGATCTCGCCCCTGGGGTGCGAGTAGGAGCATTGGCTTTTGCCGATGATGTTATCCTACTCGCAGAAACCCGTGAGGGCTTGCAGATCGCCCTCAATGCATTTGCTAAGCAGCTAGCCGGGTGTGGACTTGTGGTTAACCCTGATAAGTGTGGGTCGGTCTCCTTGGTCCCGTCAGGTCGCCAACATAAGGTGAAAGTAGTGGATGGGGGTTTTGTCGTTGGACAGTCCCCCATCCCATCTCGATCCGTGTTGGAGGTTTGGCGGTACCTTGGAGTCGACTTCATGGGGGTGGCCACTATAACTGCCAGCCGTGTGGACCTTGGTAGAGCGCTAGCTCGCGTTACCAAGGCTCCATTGAAGCCACAGCAGAAGCTGCGCCTCCTTCGCACGTACTTACTGCCGAAGCTAACCTATGGGTTAGTCTTTGGCAGGCTTACGGCGGGGAGGCTGCAAGAATTAGATCGAGAAGTTCGCTCTGCTGTGCGCTCTTGGCTGAAGTTCCCACCTGGTGTCCCAAGTGCCTATGTTCATGCACCGGTCAAATCCGGTGGGCTTGGCATTGTGTCTCTCTCGGCATGTATCCCTTCTCTGCGCCGCCGGCGCCTGCTAGCCCTTCAAGGGTCGAGCTGGGAGGTCGCCCGTGCGGCTGCTGATCTTGATTTTGTCAGGCAGCAGTTAGCATGGTGCGACCGAGCAACACCATCTGCTCCAAAACCCAGTTCGTCTGCTGAGTTCGCTGCTGCACTGCATGAATCGGTAGATGGTAAAGAACTCCGACAGTGCTCCGAAAGCCTTGTCTCATCCCAATGGGTAGATTGGGCTTCGGAGGGCATTGGGGCCCGCGACTACCGACACTTTCACGCCATCCGCGTGGCATCTTTGCCAACTGCGGTGAGGTGTTCAAGAGGTGGTCGCGGGACAACCCTACCCCTTTGCCGCGCCTGTCGGAGTGGAAATGAACATTTATATCATGTAGTGCAGCAGTGTCCTCGGACTCATGGTGGCCGCATTCTGCGTCATGATGCGGTCGCCAAGCAGATAGCAGGTGCTTTGTCATCTAGCGGCTGGGACGTTGAGAGAGAGAGATTGTATCACATGCCAAGTGACCAGGGTAAGAAGCCCGACATTGTTGCCGTCAAGCCCGACCAGTCTTGCATTATCCTGGATGTCCAAGTTGTCAATGGCAGCTTGGACATGGAGCAGACTTGGCGGGCCAAGATAAGGAAATATGACACAAATGATTTACGGCAAGCAGTGTCGGAGCTAAAAGGAGTGGCACCCAACAACATCAGGGTGATGGCTGCAACCTTGTCATGGCGCGGTGTGTGGTGCGGGAAAAGTGCCACGGAGTTGCGCGAGTTGGGCATCTCGGTAGGCGTACTCCGTGGTATCACCACCCGTGTCCTGCTCGGCTCATATTTGAACTGGTGGTCGTTTTATAGAGGCACTTCCCTTCATCCTTCTCTCCCACCCCCACCTTCCTCATCTTCCCTTATCCCTAGGGCCGGCGTCGGGTGAGTCCTGGGCGTCCTCCCCATTATATTTGATTTATTTATTTTTTTTTAATTTATGGCGTGCCCCCTCCGTCACCAAAGACATTTTGTCTTGAGGGGAGTTGGAAAAAAAAAAAAAAAAAAAAAAAATAGATTGTGTGGTCTAGTCATGTTCCTCACCTTATCGATGGATTCCTCTTTTGTGGTCTTAGACTCACCATCTATTTGACGCCCCAGGAACGTTACTTGTGGCTGGCAAAATAAACTTTTCTCCAGATTCAACTGAAGTTGCTTCTCAGTTAGCTTTTTAACGACAAGAAACGTTTTTGAAGCACAATCTTCAATGGAATAACCTCCAATTATGATGTCATCTATGTATACCCAAATTAATGGGTCATCCAAGAGCTCTCCCAGAGCATTAGACATGCAGCGTTGGAACTTCGGTGGAGAATTTTTCCAACCAAATGGTAACTTATTGTACTCAAAGTGACCAAACGGTAATACGAATGAAGTGAACTTCTTAGTCTCTTCAGTTATAGCAAACTGATGGAAACCATCTTTGAGGTCTAACTTGGAAAAATGCGTACAACCACCAAAACTGGAAATAATGTCATCAATCAGAGGAAAAGGGTAGGGATCTAATTCAGTAAATTCGTTGATCTGCCTGTAATCCTGGCATAGCCGAAGACTTCCATTCTCCTTTGGTACAATTACGCATGGTGATGCGTAATCAGATGTCGAATGCCGGATTATCCCTTTATCTAGAAGTTCACCAATTTTTATTCTTGCCCATTTATATTTTTCTTGGTTTAATCTATATGGTTTCTGCTTAACTACTGGTGCTGAAGGCTTCAGAGAAAAGCTAATTTCTTCGAAGGGCTTTGGGCTCATGTTAACCTGTTTAGGGAATAATCTAAGGACATCATCTTTCGTGAAACATCTCTCCTTCGACTTACTAATTCCTTCAGTTCGACATACAACTCCTAAGTCTGGGCTGATGAGTTGAAATCCTAAACGGTGAAGGGTAGGCCAACCAATGATTGCATCATAAGGAAGACAATTTGTGACATAGGCCTTACTGTTAATCACTGAACCTTTCAATTGAATACACAAGTCAACTACTTGTGAAATGCGTTCGGTTGACCCATTGAATCCCCGTAAGACTTTATTTTCACTCCTCAATTTCCACTCATGGACCTTGGCAACTACTGCGGATATTAGATTAACCGACGCCCCAGTGTCAAAAAGAGCTAGAATCTTAACACCATTCAAGTATATTGGTTGAATAAGAGGGTTATCATCAGAAAATGAAAGATCAAATGAAGAGAATACGTCAAAATTAACATGGCTTTCAAGACTCACCTCCAACGGTTGAGTCTCAGGAGAGTTTCCCAAGCCAACAGATTTGACAGGCTTCAAACGCTCCAATCCACGTCTCAGATCATCCCTTTTGTTGACATCCACCGTGGCGAGGAGCAAGTCTTGCATGGAGTTGGGGAGACCTTGAATTAGTAGTACGTAGATTGAAGGCTCTATCCGGGAGCTTTCCAAACGCGAGAGTCACGAGGCGTTGTTTCTCGTAGAAATACTCAATTATACTACCGCATTCGTAGGCAAATTCCATTGCTTCTGTCATCAACTGAACTGGATTTTGACCAAAAGCTGTAATGAAAGATTGCTTCCATTCCTCCCAGTCTGAAGAAAAGCCGTCGATCACACGCGAGCGGTACCACTTTTCTGCTACACTTCCAGACTCAAGACACCCGAGTAGATAATTTATTTTTTCATCATCTGAACGCCATTTGTTCTGAAGGCAGGCACGCTCAAACATAAACATCCACGTCGAAGGATCTTCCCTCAATCCGTCGAATTTTGGTATCGTCATTTCTTGAGGCTGAGGACTATCCAAAACAGCCTGAAGTACATAGCTGAATGAAGACGTGACACTTTTCAGGAGAGTTGAGATACTCAATTGCTGGGACAGCAATAGGGAATTGAAAACATCAACATACTTCGAATCCAACTGCTGCTGCTGAATTTCAAGTTCTTCTCGTTCCTTGCAACTTGGACCAACATTAGTACGTCGGCCTACTGGGTCAGACGTTGATCCCGATACAGACTGCGCCATAAATGTGATATCCCTGTGGGTATCCACTTAGATCTTATTTAAATTAAAATAATCTTAGAAAGCAGAAGTCATTAGGTATACGTAAGAATCAAGACAAGACTTTATTACATTCTTTGGATCATAATGTTTGTTTCGGTTCTCTAGGTAACGAGCATACATATATGAGGTTGTCTAGTTACGCGACTGTAGTAGGGTCATAACACCTTAGACAGACTAGAGACCAAAATCGTTTATAAAGCCCCGAAACGAACGTGCGAGCAGACTGTTATCCATTATCCTTACCTGGCTATTGTTAGTGAAAGCAGCTGCAAATTTGTTGTCGGGACTGAGATAGAGTTTCAGCATGATCCCCTCCAGGCCTGGGTTGACGTCCCGATTCATGTCACTGGTCGACAGATCCCACGTGATGAACCTGTTAGAGATGGAGACGATGTACCGAAGGTCGGAGGTCAATTTGAAGTCAAATACCGCAAACTGGTGGCCCTCCAGCGAATACTTGAGATTGTAAAACATGAAGAATAGATGAAATTTCGAGAATACTTTTAAATTGTTCCAAGAGGTTATCATAATTACTTTTCGGATATTTTGGAAGTAATTATTAACTGCTAATCGCAATTAACTGGCTAAAGTAAGTTCATGTTGACTTTATTCATTAAGGTTTACTACGTACCTTCAAGGGGCCTCCAGGAGTATGAAGACAATGGTAGAGAGGCATCAGAGCACAATCTTCCGGCCCCTCTTGATCGCAAGCATTCAGTAGCATCTTGATATTAGGGTTAGACCCAATTTCTGGAAGAAGGCGACCAACAAGTTGCGGCGCCAGCATATCTGGATAGACGCTCAGAATCGCACCACCAAGTCTCAAGGCATCGGCGACTAGCATCAGTTCTCTACATAAAGAACGTAGGAATGTACGGAATCTAGCGCGAAATGTAGACATTTTGAATTACTCTAGCTTATACCTCCGATCATCCAGTTTTTTGATCGCAACAGGTCACATTCAATCCTCAAGAATATAGACTGTTCGTAAATTTGTTTGTTCCTAAATAAGAGGTTTCAACTTCTTTATAAAAAAAACTTGAAAATTCGCTAATAGACGGCTCTTTAGACAACTGACCTTGGTTTTACATATTTCGGATTGAGTACGATTACTCAATAACGATCCTGATGATACTGGTATCGTCGGCCCTAGACAACTCATGGTTATCAACTATGATCTAAGCTTGTTTGTTCAATACTCACACGATCAATAGTCATTACCTACTTATCGTCGAATAAATATTTAAAAATTATAATTTAAAAAAATAATATAATTCAGGGATGCTTTTGAAGAGGAAGCTATAAATCTTAGTTCCGTGAGATCAACTTTGATCAGCGGATTTATGTTGTGAATGCCAATTCAAACGAATGATTCTAATGTCTGTTCGTAGAAAATAAATAATGTTACGCGATACGAGTTATCCATTCTAACCATTATGTTATTTTACTTACCCCAAAGAAAAATGAAAAGAGTATGTAAAATTAATTGTATGTAATTCAATTACATCATATAAGGCATTACATTTTTGTGTAGGTAGATAGAAATGTGAGTAAGAGAAAGGCAAATACGAAGTTGTTGAGTTGTGAAAGATAAACAATTATTACGGCTCCGCTCCTGAGTGTTGATTATAAATTAATTAAGATATTTTGAAGGTGGATAGATATTTGTTGTACTACTGTGGCAGAATGATAACTGTTGAAGTTCCAAGCCTCGTCCACATTTCCGGAACAACCTCATTGAATGGAAAATTATTTGCGATATATTTTCCATTCAATTTTTATATCCTTCTATAATTTATTAATTCAAACCATACAAAGCAGTTCCGGACAATGCACGAATGCTTGGTTATTATGATACGTGTTTAGTTTATGTAGTCTACAATACTTAACAATTAAGCACGAAGAATGATTCTACTGCCAATTTATTACTCGAAGCTAAAAAATTACGACTTGGCTTTTTCAACGATGGTACATATTTGAAACTACGAATACAAATACACAGATAGACAATTACTCGAGTAGAAATGTGTTCAATAGTTTACTTTGTGCGATGTTATGTAAATGTGTTATGTATGTATGGGTCAGTACTGTGAAGTTTAACTTGATACTGTGATATTCAAAGATACTCAGCAAGATGTACATATTATTAAATACAAAAATGTATACTGAATTCCTACGGAAGTAAGAATTCTCTCAAATTCCTACTTTATTTTCTCAGTTGTCAAATAAAATTACGAAGACACAGAAGAAGAAGAACATCATGCAATATGAAATGACTCACTGTGTCCGTCAACTTACCTTCGCAATAATCTTATTTCTTCCCTAATAAAACGCAAAACATTCGTCATTTTTCAAATGGTCATTTCATTATATTAATGGATCGTTAATCGAATTAATGATGTCACAACTTTATGGTAATTTTATAATTCAGGATTACATAAAACGAATTGATAAATGAATCTTTTCCTCTACTCGACGCCAACCTCTTATGACGTGAATCTAAATAATGAGTAAAACTTCTACAGTGAGGGATAATATTAACAAATTTTGTTACTAGGCAAATAATTTTCTTGTTTTTGCACCAAAATACAAATACTTTACTTGGAAAGGACTTTGCAAAACAATTGAACCAAACCACAGCAAAGAAGATTGAATTTCTTGAAGACCTAAGTGTCAAGTTTGAGCTTGATTGAGATGGCTGCCTGAAGGTAATTGTATCGCATAGTTTGGATGATCCTGTATCGTGCCTACTTTTGGATTAACAACAATTCCATACAATAAATCAATTCTTTCAATAAAAATAAAATCAATTTTATCAAAAAATAAAATCAATTCTATCAAATAAATTTGAAGTGCAATAATTTGATTTCTTTTTTTAGAAAAATAACCACTCCTGAACGACTTGTCGTATTGTATGTTGATGCTGGACTAAATTTTGATTTTTTTCTTTAAAGGGTAACCTGCTTACACGCTCAAATAAGTCCCTCCCCTGAAGATAATGAAGATAAAGAACATTGTCGGCGTAGGTAATTTCTTTAAGTTATTTTCACGGAAAAACATAGATTTTTAAAAATAATATATTTTTAATTTAAAGAACAAGGGGCATTGCATTCGGCATTGCATTTAATTATTAATTTAACCCTATATTAAGTAAAAAATAAATATATATTGACATAAGGCAGGGAAATTTCACTTCATGGCCTTTAATTTATTTTAAAGAGTTTCAAATTAATAGTCAACGGTTAAATATTTTAGGGAATTTCCAAAGAAAATGAAGCTACTGCAATGGATTCAACATTTTTAGCATGAACTTTCTGTATATAACGATATACATGATGAAGCAGTACACATTTCTTGGTTGGCATACACCATTGACACGCTGGAAAACAATCGTCTTCTTCATTCTGACCGAACCTTGACTACAAAGAAAGCTGAACTACTTCATCATACGTATATAAATCAACGGTCGATATTTTTCAAAACACAACTATGAAGATATAATTGTGTGTGAAAAAATTCATGTTTTTCCCAAAATGTTTATAATGACGAACGGAAAGACGAGTTCGTTAAGCAGGAATTTAAACAACTCGAAGGAGCTCAAATTAAGAAATATTACCACCATAATAATATTATCACATATTCGGATTCACCAAACATTTCTGATGTAGGTTCAATTTCTGAAATACAAATTGTCAAGAAATTGTCAATACTTATGATACAAACAATTTATTTAATATAATATTAGTAAATGAAAACCTGCGTATATTTGCGAAAATAAGCAAAACACGTGTGGAGTTCGGGGAGACGAGGAGTGCATGAATATGGACTACTAAAATTTTTAAAACATACCCTGTACATACAGCATGTTGTTATGATATACAAAAAAGAGGGAAAAATAACAATTTTTTACAAGTGGACCAGTAAGTACTCTAAGTACTCTATGTACCAGTAAGTACCATAAGTACTCTATAAATTTGGGGTGACGAGGAGAGTATTTTTTTTTTTTAGGTTTTTAAATTTTGACCCGAAGGGGTTGATGTATACTTTAAACGATTCGTGCTAAGTGCCACACCCTCATGACTGACTCTCATATAGCAAACATCTCGGTTTTCTTAGCAACGAAAAGTTCTTTGAAAATTCGCTCATTAACTCAGGCTGTATGAATGGACTTTTTAACTGTTGTGCCCCGAAGATTTTGGTTGAGTAGGTAAAAACGCCCTAACTCAAAAAATTTTTATATAAAGGTATTGTTTTTCCATCAATTTGATAGTATTGCATTTTTAGAGACCACGCGGAGTTCAGTAGGACAATCCGTTCGCTCCCTTAAGGGTTAACTTAAGGGTTGGACTTACGATAAATCAGAAACACGAGTGTAAATCGCAAAAGAGGCCTAATCTCCGTTCAAATTTTAGCTGACCGAAATGCGATCGATGTTTTTCTTCGTGTTGATTGGTGGTAACAATGGCAAAGCAGTGTTCTTCGCAGACGAGTGATCAATATGGAAAAATAATAAACCATTGTGTAATAATTTGCAGTGTTTTTCCTTTAATTTCAACATTTCGGGATTCCTTAATTACTGACGGGTTTTTGTGAAATTTTGAGATTCTGGTCACACATGATTAATTTATGGAGAAACCAAAAAGTCTAATTGGTTTCTTTTAATTACTATATCCACGTTTTGAAGTTTTTTTTCCTGAAAGCTTGTAATATTTTTGTGGTTTTTATTTACCGGGCAGTCTGCTGGTCGTTTTCCTTCCTTGAAGGTTGCACAGTGCACGAGCCTGGCTCTTTGCCAACCGCAGTAGCCAAAATCGATCCCATCTACTCTTATTAATTGTGTCTTCTGAGTGGTCTCACAACTTTATTACACTCGGTCTAATAATTCCAACCTAAGACTATAAATCCTATAAATTATTCTTTTAATCATTTCGGACGTTACTGGAAAAGAAAAGACTTTCCGTACGACTAACCTGGTAACATCCCTATCCTCGATGTTTGCGCAAGCATCTTCGAAGTCGCTGAGCACAGCTTGGAGAGGGCAGGAGCTGAGTTTAGCGTGTAGCCACTGGTAGTTGAAGAGGACGTGGTTGTACAGATCGATAAATCGCTTCGATCTCACTAGATGGAATGGCAGCTCGCCAAACTGTTGACACCATAAAAATAAAATGTTGTAATGAGAGAATCGTGGGATAATGTGGGCGTATCAAAATAATTAATCCAGCAGCTTGCCCATTTGGTTCATTATCAATAGATTTTTTTTTTTCATTTTTCAGAGTTATTTCCACTGAATTTCAGGTTAATGTGAAAAACAGATTTGGAAATCCCCGGAAGTTAACTCAGGCCCTTTTTGGGCTACCACTTCCGGAAAGTAGTGTGTTTTTGGTAGTTAAAGTTGACTGGTAAACTTGTGGGTTTCTTATGAAAAATCACATGATGTTTATCGGCCAAAAGGTCTAACAGAGAAGAAAATCGCCCAAATTTAGTCTGTTCGATTGTTATATTGTATGCAAATATTTTATATTCTTGTTAAGAAGATCACGAGTACAGAAAGAAAAAATGTCTACCAAGATGGGTGAGTCGTACAGCAACAACATCACACACAACGTACATGAGTTCATAGATCATAATGAACATAAGAACTTGAAATTTAAGAATAATAATTAATTGATCGTCTTTTATAATCTTTATTGAAATTTTCATGTCTTTGCTTTGGCACATAAACTGAAAAATCGTCACGAAAACTTGCTCACGCGACCAATAAATAAAATAGACTCACTGTGTTGCGTAGAGAACAATCAACTGTTTTCTTATTTTGATGCTTGGGTACATGAACTAACAACCTTACTTCACTACCTTGTTGTGTAGTGGTTGACATGAAAATGTCCCAATGTTTTGCAGACTCATATGCAAGCATTCATTAGATTTTTGGATTCTACGTACCTTGAAACGTAAACCAACAAATTTTGAGGGGGGTGTTAAAAAAATTTTTTTCTTGGTCGATTCCAAAGATTCATTATTGAAAATAATAAACCAAAAATGATCCAACCCTCAAATTAAAATTGATCAACTCCATACTCAGGTTGTCAACTGACTGTTGTTTATTATTGGTTCAGTAGGAGTAGGCAACTGGTCGACCCGAAGCCACCATTTGTTTCTTTTTAATTTCTCGATCAGTTCTTTTGTTCTTTTTTGACCATTGTTACATGCACTTTGTGTTATACAACAAATAAAATGAATCTATTTTAATCTTATAGTGGAACTAGATATTGAAACATCATGGTACCACATAATTGTGCATAGAACATCATGAAAATAATATAGAATTAGCTGGAGTTGCTCGCGTTTATGTTGGTGATTTTTCATCATTTCAAAAGTACTTTAGCTCCTACTTGAAAAGATGATCGAATCATGACAAAATCGATGTGCATATTTTCTGGGCCGAGCCTCAAACTACCCTCCAAATTAATTCGTATAGTTGAAACCTGAACAATAAAATGACCAGAGATAGACGAAACCTAAATTGTTAAAAAAGCTCTGATACGCTTGAAGCAAGTGCTCAAATTTTGAATTGTTGAGGACTTCAATTTTTTGACTTCCGGCAAAAATATAAAGTTTTCCTACATATCTACAATACAGAGGTAGCCAAAAGTTTCAAGTACAAAAATGTTGTTATCTTATTTTACCCATTTTGTCGAATTATTTCATCCAAATTCATGTAAACACACGGCCTTCAGTGTTAGCCCTAATTGGACCATGGTATCACTAGTGTCACCAAAAAGTCTCAGGAACTCCACAGTTTTCCCAAAGTGTCATCGCAGTAACCAAAATTAAATTGCAATTTTGAATTTGATGGACCAAACCATTTACGCCATTTTTGTGGCGTGTTGAAGTCTCAAAATAGAGATGACAAACATGTCCGAAGAAATCGACGAAAAAGTTATCAAAATTTTCGTCATAACGCAATTTTTTCTCTTTCAATAATTTACAAAAATGGTTTTAAAAATTCAGCTCTGTCCATTGATTTTTAAAATGCAACTTAAATCCAGTTAATTTGGTGACACCTTAGGACAGTCGTGGAATTCCTAAAATGTTTTCGGTGACACAAGTGACACCATGGTCCGATTAAGCTTAACATCAAAAAGTCGAAACAATCGAAAACAAAATCCCAATCGTATCGTATGCTCACCCAGTTTGACCTGAAAATTTAGTATTTATCGGTAGGCCGATGTTGGGAATAGAACTCAAAACTGAGCCTCTACCCAAAGCTTTCGTGAATTTTATTTCCTTCGTAATGGCCTACGAACAAAACAAAAAAATATTTCGGAAAGATGAGCGGTAGAGGACAAGTTTTGAGTATAGATGCGTATCCAATGATTTGACATTTCAACTTATCAAGCATTCTTCATCACCCGAACGAATGGATGGGCTTATTTTAATTGATTTATGAAGATTCAGAATAATTATGTCACACGTCTTCTCACATGGAATTTCCTCGATTTTCCGTCAGAGGAGATTTTGAATACCGCTGGAGAGAAGAAGTGATGACAACCATTTCTCTCTTTGTCAACAAATCGTCGTAGATTGATGTAAAGTTGCCTCAATCATTCATTACTACTTTTGACTAAGAGAAGTTGAATGCTATGACTCACCTTCCTCAGGTTGTATCTCGACACTTTGCCGTCCTTGGAGTAGAACACTAAAGGCTGTATGGGAACTTTCCTATCTGCCGAGCCTTCCCTGTCTGTCAGGTTGAATCTGCAAAGTGAATAGCGTAGCTCAGGGATGACTAATGGATGTTCAAAGAAGAAGAAGGAGTCACTAGGAAGCGGCTTCCTCCCTCCTAAAGTGAATCAGGGCTTTCTTCAAGGTAACACTAGACAAAATAAACTAGAGGGATCGTCTACAAAAGATGGTACCTATACAAAAGTAGGTACAATCATTTATCATCGCAAGACTTATTCTGACGCTCTGGAATCCTCAGTTTTATTATTTTAAATTTTATTTTAATATTTTTTATTACCATAATATGTATTGAGACAATGCAAATGTATTACAACTAACCTGTGCCTCTGGATTTCCGTATATTTAAATGGTTTTGGAATGCCGCCTCCCCAAATGCCTAGAAAGTAGTCAGCAATAGACGAGTGAAAGTATATGGCCATATTCATGTTCTTGAAATATCTTTCCTTTGCTGTGTCTCGAAATTGTCTGTAACGGCAAACAAATATCATATATTTTAGGTAAAACGGTCGATAATTTCATCAACAAGTTTCTAAATTGATGCGAATAAGTGAATTCAGGAAGTGGTTATATACTAATAACTTCGTCATTTTGTTATAATCCTTACTGTAGAAATTTTAACTCACTTTATTGTCAAGGAGGAGTTCAGATTGTCATTTATACCTACTTGGCATTTCTAGCACGACACCCCATGAAATTTATGTTTCAAAGGGCCAACAGGTACGACTTTGGCACAACCATTTCATCAAAGAGGAGCTCATAGTTTTCCTTGCGTACTCAGCCCTCTAGAACCTTAACCTCATGTAAAAGTCTAATACAATCACTTCTCCTATTCAGATAGTAAACAACGGTTTCAAGGATGTGCTCTGTTGAGGATGAAGGAAAAAAGCATCAAGTATCCGCGTTTTCTTACGGTCATACTCGAGATGAGAGAAATCCAACCAACGTCGACAAAATCTGACCAAGAAATCAGACCGAGTTCACGGACTCACAACATACTAACAGTCAAGCAGATAACTCTCGGTATTTAAAGAAGCGATCTTGACAGCCTTGAATGAAGATGGCCCACAAGAACCACCATTTTGAGAGACTGATTTTGATTACCTGTGATACCAATTCATAACGCTAACGCCGTCCGCTTCTCTCTCCGACAGATAGTTTGGCAAATCATTCCTAATCCGAGTCCACAGAAGCGGCGGAATTCTCCTGACGGGGGGAAGATGGTATTGATAGACGTCGTCCAACACCTTGTCGTCGAGAGAGATTAAATCCTCCAGCTCGCTCTCGCTGAGGCCGCTCTTCGCTGCTGTGATGTACGCCAATGCGTGGAAAACGAGAATTCTTCCGTGCTGTAAAATCATATTTCTCTGTCAATTTCAAAAATGTGACAAATCTTTGCATCATCGCTTGAGAATGGTTTCATGCAATTGGATTTAAAAAAGAATGTGAAGGAAACTACAGTTATAATTTATTCGTATCAAGTAATAATTTGTAATTCCAATAATGATTACCAGACTTTGCGTGGAGGTTCATTTATATTCTGTTAAAACTACACCAGCCATGCCATTTTCGAAAAACTCACTCTACTCACGTTTTCAAAACCAATCCTCACTTTCAAGAATTACTGTTATTCCAAGATTACTTTGTTGTTTTTGAACATTTTGTGGCTTCTTAATTTATCCAAAATATTCAAATAACCGAAATTGTTTGAGGTGGTTAATGTTATAAAATCGGAAATGTGTGTTACAAATTAGATTATACTTGCATAAATACCTAAAAATACTTTATCGAGTATTTGTCTTTATTTTTGAAACCAGTTGCATGAGTTGATTCGCCGAGAAAAATTAATGTGGAAACCTGACACTGACCAAAACTGAGAAAGCTGTTGTTGCCAATTAGCTTCGATTTTAAGGCGTTTTTGGAGGGTTCGTTCCTGCGTAAAATTTATATATATAATATATGAAATTTAGAAGAAAAAAAATCATGGATATCCCAAACTTAGAAGGTAAATGTTTTCGTTGAGATCACTAGTAGTAATGTGAAATTCATATTGTACTCAGTTTGTTTTACATTTTTAATATATTTTAGGATATTTTAGCCATGCATACATCTCTTATGACAAGGAAACAAATTGAGACACTGTTCAATAATAAACATCTATATATATAATTTATTCTAATACATTTGGTTCCTGAACTGCATATTTCAAAATTACTGTGATATTTTAGCATTGAGGGATTTATACACTACGATTTTTGCTAAATGAATCGTATTCAAGTTCATAATTTGCTAGTTATACTAATTTGTCTAATTTGTTTATACAAAATTGTGTAAGCCGTATCGTACAATGCAGATAGAAAACATTGCAATAATAAAATTGTAAGAGTAGACGAGAATATTTGCTCGTTAGGGCTGACCGCAACGTAATTATATCACAGGCGATATGCATGTAAAACAGCAAATTACAACGTTACACAATCCCATTTAGATATGTACGCAAATAATTTTGAATTTGATAGCATCTCAGTTCTTTTCTCAGCACGTTTCTCAGTCATGCCTTTCCAACTTTACCTCGAGTTTTAAGAAGCTTTCTTTTTTGAATGCAAACTGCAATATTTGAATTTGCAGTTTTTTTTTCTGTAAAACAGAAAAATATCTTTCTCTATTTCTCCTCTTTATTCAAGCTTTCCGTCGTTTAGATAAACTTCTAATAACTTCGCATAAGAAATTACTGTCTGTTAGTTAGGATTTAATTGAAACAAAATAAAAAGTTATCTTTATTTTGTTGGTATCTGATCGGTACATGCATTTTTGGATCATTTTCCCTACATTCTTTAGATCAGTTACCTTTAGTCTTTGGAACAGTTCGCCTACAGTCTTTAGATCAGTTGTCACTTTTCGTCTTTGGAACAATTTTTGTTTTTAATTAATTTTATTTTAATTTATTCTTAATTTAATTTATTTGTCGAAACAACAATGTGTAGGACAATAGTCAAGTAAGTAATGGCTAAAATAGGAAAAATACTATACGTCAAATTTAATATCACCCTTCCTACAGTCTTTAGATCAGTTACCTTCTGTATTGTTTCCGAGTCTACCAAGCTAGCGAAAGCATTGTTTGAATCTGCTTTCCCTCTGTTTTTGGATAAGTTTTCTTCATGTCTCCGGATTAGTATGACTATCGGTGTTGGGTCCTGAATATTAGGTAACTAAGTCGTTCCTAGCAAGTAACAATTGAGTATCAGGAAATTTTAGTCTTGTTTTGGGTGTTTTAAAATTTGAATACCTATTTGAATTTTGGAATTGTGAAATCTTCCCAAAAGTACCTACCTCGTTAAATCTTCATCATTTCATACAATCAATCCAATCATATTTTTTGCATAATCATCACTTTCTTACATAAATATAATATATTTATGTAAGAAATAATACATAATATGTATTATTGAATAATACATAATATTATTATGTATTATTCAAGTTAATATTTTCTTGGCCTCACCTGCTTTTCTATCCTTTCGAAAAGCATCATGATTGAATCCATGACTGTGGACGCTAAATGGGTGTCTTGGGGCTTCGTGTAACTGCGCCAGCGGCAGATTTCCGCAAACACGAGTTTCACAAATATCGGTAAAGAGCATTTGTCGATTGCGTTGGACACGAGTCTCCATTGATAATTGGTCAAATCTCTCTTGGCTGTTTTCATCCACATTCTAAAATATAATTGTGCTTAAAAACTGAGGAATCACGATGTAACAACAATATTATTGTATTGAGAAAGGTGTTTAAAATCGTCCAGATTTGATGAATCTATCGAATTTAATGAACTTCTACTTACTGAATTAATTCAAATTTATGGCCTATGATGTATAGATAATCGTTTTTCTGTACCTATTGGATTTGGCAAACATCTTACCTTATAACTTGCATAGCTAACTCTTCACCCAGTGCTCTGACTTCAATGAAATGTTCCTCAGTGTCGATCATTTTCCTCAGAATGTGATAATCTTTTGAGACTTCTGGGTTGTCGGCTTCAGATGCACAGGAAACTATAAGCTGTCAAACACTTTGTGTAAATGTTTGTTGTACTTTGTGGAGTCGTGAGGGAGGTATTTATTTCCGTGTTGGTCTAAACGACTCTGGGTCCTCTTCTTTGGAAAGAAAAAGGCTGCACTTTGTGTAAATAACAATCTGTGTAACATTATATATGACTAACAACAAGATAGCTTGAGCTTGACCTCGATTTCTTACATATAAATTTTAAAACATTAATTTTGGTTTATTATTTTCAATAATGAACCTTTGGAATCGACCAAGAAAAAAAAAAGTTTAACACCCCCTCAAAATTTGATGGTTTACGTTTCAAGGTACGTAGAATCCAAAAATCGAATAAAAATTTGGACGTCCGTCCGCCGTACGCCGTACGCCGTGCGCCGTATGCCGTACGCGGCACTTTTGCCACTTAGCATTGACCGATTTTGATGAAATTTGGTATGTAGGCTCCATTTGGGGTCTAGTTGTGCCCCGAAGCTTTTGGTTGATGTAAGTCACTTCTAAGGGTTCCAAAATCAATTTTGAAATTTTGAAAACGCCCTAACTCAAAAAATTTTGATATAAAGGTATTGTTTTACCTTCAATTTTGGATTCTATAGAATTTTTAGAATTTTTTGAGACCACCCGGAGCTCTGTGGGACAAACCGTTCGCTCTCTACAAAAATTTGAGGGTTTATATTGAAATATATATATATAAATCAATACACGAGTGTGAATCGCAAAAGAAGCCTAATCTCCGTTCAAATTAGAGCTGACCGAAATGCGATCGATGGTTGGTGATTTTGGTTTTTTTTTCTTGATTTTTTTTTTTTTTTTTTTTTTTTTTTTTCATATTGGATGGTTGGTGATTTTGTAGACGAGTGATCTATATAGAAAAATAATAAACCATTGTGTAATAATTTGCAGCGTTTTATAGTAGGAAGGAATATTATGCATATTAAGATTATTCTTTGAGTTTGCAGCTAGTTGTTATAGCTTGCAAAAAATAATTTTGATGTGTTTCATTTCTCTGCAAAATGTATCAACTACGAAGTTTTGGAGGCCATAGACTTCAAATTTCAAATGTTAGATCAAGACTGATTCACCGACAAATGAGATGATTTAACTCACAACAAAATAAATGTTTCTTTCGTGTCATCACTAAAGTAGCTACCAAATACTATGCCAAATTTATTTTACCCAGCATTCTGTCTGTTTCGATGATTTTGATGCACCAGCCTTTTAAATCATAATTTTTCTGTTGCACTTATTGAATCAAGATGAGTAATCCGATTTTCATCAACATTAAATTTATTATTTTTCATTAACGTTAACAAGACTCTGTGCTAGTAGAGCATAAAATGAAATATTTCAGGAGGGAAATATTGGAAGACTGCGATTGAACACCGGACTCCCTCGAACTTCATGAGAGATACGGTTTTTCTTCCGACTAATTGGATAACAGTCCTAAACCTTAATTTTGTTTTTCGTTTGACACAAATGAAGTTTTTTAAATAAAAAAGTATATTATTTTTGCAAGTTTGACTTTCTTTGAACGAAAATTAATACATATTCCATTTTTGCATTCCAATCGACCTCCCTTTGGGTGGGTAGTAGAATAATTATTTCCAACCTATAAGAGATAAAACAGAAATTATCAATCACTTTCTGATTGAATTTGAAATGTATAATCATGAAAAGATAACCGATAACACCCCTTCGGTCAGGGCTACCAAAACATTTCTGGCTTCATGTGAGTAATAAAATTAAATAGCTGAAACTTAATATATTAAATGGGTTTCAAGGCTTAGGTTTGATTAGTAAGCCTTAATACTAAAAATACTTAAAATCGGTTATTTTTTTATATTAAAGTCCCCTTTACCCTCAACAATGGGAAGTTGAGAATTCCAAAGGCAGTCTCGGTGCTTCTTTACATAATATGTAAATATCGATACCTCAAAGCACAAAGGGGCTATGTCCATCCATCTTCCACTTTTTAAATGTTTTGTCAACTTCAGAAGAACTCAAATTCAACAAAACTACTATTGACCTTCTTGACGATTATAGCTCGAAAATTTCTGGAAGAAATTAACGAGTTGGGTGTAATAAGCCATTTTTTTTAGAATTGTGCACTGGTGATAAATTCTTTTGCGTTTTCCTCAAAACTCCGTTTTTGGACACAGCCCCTTTGTGCTTTAGGGTATCGATATATTATATGTTATATAATATGTTTTTTTATAAAATACATTACATATTATATAAATCACTTTGTTGATAAAAGTCTGAGTTAAGCAAAACGAAAATAATGTCGAAAATAGGTTGGAAATTTAGGCCTGGGCTGATAAGATTCTGTCCTGGATGACAAAACGGATTTTACGTTGTTGTATTTTTTCTCTGTTGAGTGAACTCCTGCTCCATCATAGATCAATGAAGATGCATGAAGCCATCCATACTACTGAGTGGCGTACTCGTAAAAGGTGGAGCAAAGCTATGTCGTTTTATGGTATCTTCTTCAAAGAGATATTTATGTTGAACTCTTTTAGTCCGACTTACCTTGCAGTTTGAAGGGAGTCTAGTTGGTATCCACGAAACGTGGTTGGTATCCTGAGTACCAGTCAACTGGTCCACGGAATCGAGAAAAAACACGAACGGCTGCTGTGGTGACGCGTACGTCAGAAGATTTTTGAAATGAGCCGTGAGGGGAACTATGTCATCCGGAATGTCGTCAAATGGTTGCATCAAATTGTAGCATATCTGCAAAAATATAAAATCCATTATGGTCAACACCAACCTGGGTATTTATTTATTTATTTATTTTGAATGGTACGGGAAGTAATCCCAGTTACAGGATGAATACAACAAAACAAAAACAATGACAGTAGAAGCAATAGACAATATGAAGCAATAGACAATAGAAAAGTCGACAAATAGCAATAATAAATAATCCAAAATAAGTAAATTTCACAGCAATCAATTACACACATATCGCAACATACCTAATTCAAGAATAAGAGCGATATAAATACAGATTAATTAAGGATTTCCTGGTGGTATTCAGGGAATCCCCCGGGAAGGACGGCGCAGAAGGTATATCCCTCCTCCAAGACCGCTCAGTCTTGCGGGTTTGACCTACCTCTGTTGAGGAATACCCAACATCCTGAAGGTTCATGATTTTATAATACTAGTCTATTTACGAAGAAAATGGTCGTTTTTGGATTTCTACTGTCGAGATAAGTAGTGTAAAGCATAAACTCCTATAAATTGTTTCACGGAAATACCTGCTGGCAGATGGAGATGAGAGTGGGCGTCAGAGCGCTGCTATCAGGTGTGGTGCCAAGAAACCTGATGATGCAGAGAGGTTTCGCTCCTTTGAACCACTCAGTGCCCGTGAGACCAGCAGATTTGGCCAATAGAGAAGTCTTCCCACATCCCCCCTCTCCGTACAGAACCATAGGCTTCTCTGAATCACCTTTCATGTAAGCTTCAATCTTCTCCAGTTCCTCTTCGCGACCATAAAATACCTGATTTAAAAATATATATATTGTTTATGTCCCACTAAATTTAGTTTGAATTATTTGAAGATTTTTAACTTTCGTATTATCAAGAAAACAGGAAGCTTCAAAGGTCCTCCAAAATCGAAATTTTCACTCTTGAATTTCTTCAAACTACAATTTTACGTTTTTTATTTCGGTGCGTTTGGAACAATATGAGGCAAAAACCAGAAAAACATCCCTCGGGAAAATTGTACAAATCGACTTAACATTTAAAATATCCGAAACTCCTACCTGAACTGAATTGTTACAGGCGTGAAGGTGTTGAAGGATTTCTGTGACGATCTGTCCCTGAGGGCTAGAATCTTCTTTTCTCATAGCTCGGTCAACCAGTTTAGTAATGTTTTTATAAAAATGGGTAATGAAATGGTTCAGATATTCTTCGTGGGTTTCGTTGTCGAGTCCTTCTCTCCCAATCCACTCCACTGTATACCTGGCGAAAACAATCGACCCTTTCAATGTCTTGACTTAATCTTATTTGCTCCCTTCTCATATTTATTCGTAGTTGTTATGACAAAGTATAATACATTAGAATGAAACTCATTTTGGTTTTTACTCAATCTTGAGAGTTTTTTAGATTTGGTTGCATTAACTCATCTAAACTATGAATATTAACCTATTTTCATATTAGTTCTCATTAATGTAATTTCATGTACGAACATTTGACCACTCTTCTCTCGAACAGCTCAAACTCAATTTGAAAATAATGAAACACTTCAACTCACCAGTTTTGGGAGTGAAATAGAGCATGGAAAACTATACCTAGCCTCTTCAAGTCGTGGTGTAGTTATTTAACCCAAAAACTCACAATTTCCTCAGAAAACTCTGATTTGTCTTTGCGAATTACACCTTTTATTAGTCAGCCTTAAAGTTTGTCACACCTTAGTTGTTAACATCCTTAAGCGCATATTTTGCTATTTTCAGTTATGTATATTAAGTATATAGCTGTTAAGCACATAAAAATCCTCATGTATGCATAATTCATGTGAAACATTTTACGTACAATTCATCACCATTATGCATACAAAAAAAAAAAAAATTACCAGGACAGTAGTTGTAGCTGTACTAGTACGATTCAAGCGTAATTTTTTAGGTACTCAATCATCGCCATTTACGTACCTATAGAGCATGCAAAGCAAGCAGAAATTTTAAAAGAGCTTAAGTCCTCGTACTGAGGTAAGTATGAAAGATGGGATGAAATATGAACTCGACTGCGCCGGATGCACGATTTCGAAAAGTTCGAAGTACCAAGCTTCTATCAAGGTTTGGATTAGTAGACGATGCAATTCAGCAGTAAGGGACCAGCCAAAATCACGCGTAAACTGTACATGAAAAGATAGTATAAATGTAGTAATTCGACAGCAAAAATAATTGTCCGAGCGATGCGAGGGACCAGCCAAAACCACGCGTCAACTATAGGTACTGAAAAAGGCAGTATAAATAATGGAGTTTGACAGTAAAATTGTCCGACGATGTAAAATATTCATTAAGCTGAATTAAGATCGAGCCAAACTGTATAAAAAGGCCGTAACAGATAAGGGTTTTTTGGCGCAAACAAAATTCTTAAAATAACAGCAGGTAAAAGATAATGGGTTGAATTCAGGGATCTAGGAAAGGGATTACCTTTGTACTCTTCCAAAAGCCACGATAAACAGATAGGGGGTTACAGGTATTCACGCCGTTATCAATATGACAAAAATTACACAGGTAAATATTAATGAATTACGAAAAAATTATATTCTTTATAATAATAATCGGTAATATTTTTAATGGTAGAAAAGTACATTAACAGAAATTACATTAATATAAACTTGCTTTAATTTTCTTAACTTACTTTTGATAATTAGAAGATTCGATTTTTTCCGTTAGTCTTTCATCTCTCAAATTCGCTAGAAGTTTGATCGCTTCCGTGTCCAAACTGCGGTTGAGGATGTCGATGAAGAGGGAAGCCTTCTTCAAATTTTGAAGGTTGATGTTGTTGATAATTCTCACGTACGCAAGACAGTGGTTTTTCGTGTTCTTCACACTCAGAATTCCATTGATAACTTCCCTTTCCGTTACTGACATGGAACGGTAATTATAACTTTTAGTTTATACTCATTTAGGTTGGTTTTGATTCATGCTTACTCTTAATAACCCTCAAATTTATGATGGGTAATTTAATGTTTAAATGTTTAAATATCCTGGGGTGAAGTATCCAAATTCGATTTGCAACGTAAAATTATAAAATTGTTCCGAACCTAACAATTTACCTCAAATCCAAAATGATCCACCATTATCTTCCTGACATTAACTCGAACTTTGGGATATTCTTGTCTTCAACCCCACAATATTTATAATTATTATAGAGCTCTTGAATTTAGAACTTTCCAAACTCCGAAACATTCCTTGATAATAACTGGTACCTGACATGTAGTAGTTGTGCATAGCTTCCTTATCCATTTTGCCTTGATTGAATAAACTCAGGGACCCTTTGCGGAACAGTTTCTGCATTTTGCCCAGCGTGTCCCACCAAACTGCCTGGTCGTGTTGTTGTAATTTCGGTATCCTCTAAAATTGTACGTGAAATTGCACTGTGTAGCAATCAAATAACGTAGCTTGCACTCCTACTTGTTTGTACAAGTATGGATTTATAAACCTACGAGTATTATTCAATAACCCAACCTTCTGACACGTATACTCATCATTTCCATAACCAACTTGTTTGTAGTGAATAAGTAGATTCGTGTTTTCAAAAATTCTTGCATTATTTAAATTGCTTAGAGTTAAGTTAAGTTATTGCTTAGTGTTTGTCCTCCAAAATCAAAATTTGTTTTCGCATTCTCATTTTAGTGCTTTTTTAACATCATTGTTTGTCTGTATGGTGATCTCTTTGTCCAAGATAAATTCCATATTACAGGTAAGAAATGATGATACGATTTGCATGAGACTTTCAGGGTATTTGGATCTGTGTAAGCCTAATTTATTTTACGTGAGGAAGTTACACTGCCTAGACACTTCTACCTGACTCTATAGAAAATACTACCAACCACCTCAAACTTGCCTTGTTGTTGAAATTCACTAATATGGAAGAAATGGGTTGGAGCACGGATATAGGAGGCACTGCGTTGCTATCTTTGCGGTACCAAGTGTCGAGGTAATGCACTTCCGATCCGTTGGCAGCCAAGTCGTCTCTTATCATCTGAAGCTCCGACGAGAGGATATAAGTTGGGATCGGTCTGTATCCGTACTTTTGCCCCAGAAACACCTGAGAATCGAAAAACGAATACGTAGGAACAGTATATAATGCAGTTTATTCTACATCGTTGAATGAGTAGATAACTCAATAATATCCTCTTCCGAATAAAAAATTCGATTTTTTCGAAGAAACCTACAATTTAGAAAACTTTTAATATATTTATATATATTTTAAATATCTCAGCATTTAATTAATCTATTTATTAACAACTTGGAGGCAGTCATGACAATATCACTTTCAGAATTTGATATGCATGTACATATCTCTATTGATAAACCCTTGGTGATGGATAGACATTGTATACCTCACTCAGTCAATCCACCTTGTACAGAACCTTATCACATGCCTTACTTTATTCAGTAATAAAATTCCTAAAACTATTGAAGGTAGATTCAAATTATGATTATTACTATTGGAAATATTTTAAAAAAATTTGAACACTGTTGTATTCTGTAAATTTAGGAGAGCCTGCAACACACTTCCTCGACACGTGGATTCATTTTGACATGAATATGTCTTTTGACTGGGGGTAAAGGAATTTTTCGCGACACTTTTTTTGCCAAATGTAACGCTGCATCCAGTAAACAAAATCATAGCTACATATCGGTAGCTATGAAGCAAGGTTCTCTATAGTACTGCAATACATTAGTGCGATCGGAGAGTTTTTTTTTTTTTTTTTAGAAAAAAAATTCTGTTTATTCATGGAAACAATGGGCATATCCATGATCTATTATTTTTCCCTCTAAGGGAGACATTTCAGAATAAACTTGATTGTGAAGGTAAAATTGTCCAAACAATCAATACACAACGACCACAACGCTACTTCCTCCATGGTTTCTCTGAAATCTTTAAAAATAACATGTTCTTAACTTCTTTTCAAGATGCTGACTTCATAAAAATCCAGACTCCGAACTCTTCCTTTTAAAATTATTGCAGTTCTGGTTTCATTTTGGATTTCGATCGTTCAATAGATTTTTTTCAGATTTTTCATCTTTGTGTGTGTGAGTACCTAGTAATCTATTTTAACTAATTTTGTTAATAATAACAATTTCTGTCGAATTCACGACTTACCACAAAATTAGGTCCCATGGAGAGTCGCTGGCAGTTGGCGATCTCACGCATACAAAGCTCCGTTGTCATGTGATCGTCTGTTGCTTCGTCCCTCACTCCCCATCTCATGTCAACAACCTGCGGCACATTGAGTGCTTGGTGAGTAATCCAATCCAACTTTGACACACGCAACCATTGTTTGATTCGAAACAATAAGCCCTATGGACGGATCATTATTTGCTCCTCGTTGAAGCTTAGTATTGAAGTTATTACTTCAGCGGATATTCAGTTTTCTTTGAAGGACCAAAGCCTGCGTTACCTAATTAATATGAACTGTAAAAATGTATCTATGTATTTGAGCTATCTACCCGAGGCCACCCTCTCTCCACAGATTTATTAGGGGACTGTCTACACTCGAATCAACTCATTCCCTGAAAATTGCATCGAAATAGTTTTGCCCATTACAAAGATTTCCCATTACAATTTTGGTTTCTTGTCCGTCTGTCATGAAATCCTTGTAACGGGCAAAACTATACGAAGTCATTTGCCGATGTTTGTTTTGAAATTAGCAACTACTTATCATGTATTGTATCACTTATACAATCGAGACATGGGTACGAGGTAGCTGTGAGTACCCACTTGGCAGACTTTTTTTGAACCTTAAAAACTGAAAACAACGCTTCCGCTACCTAGATAGACTTGGAAACAAAATTAATTCTCTTTATTTTCAGCATATTATAAAGTAATATTCAAGTTCCGAAGAAACCTGATTTTCTTTGGTTACCCTAAATTTTGTATCCCCTATTATTTTCTATAATGATCCATTGGAATCGTGCAAGAAAAAAATGTTAACCCCTCAAAATTTGATGTTTTACGTTTCAAGGTACAAAGAATCCGAAAGATCGAATTTTTAAAAAATCCGTCCGTCCGGCGTACGCCGTACGCAGTACAGGCACTTTTCTTAGCAACCTTGTACTGATTCAGTTGAAATTGGGTATATGGGCTCCACATGGGGGGTATATGGGTTTAGTTAAGCCACGAAGCTTTTGGTACACTGGAAATCATAAGTGTTAACTCATAAATGATTATTTTGGAATTGGCTCTTGTTCGGTTCCAAAGGTTCGCTATTGAAAATAATAAAGCAAAAAGGGTTTAGTCTCGCAACCAATATTTTTCTGAAACCCCAAAAACTCAATATTTTCGTAATATCTTAGAATTTAGAGGGCCCAAATTTAGTTGACTTGCAGCACGAATTCAAAGATTACCGACCTACGATAGTGAAGAAGCAAAATATTCAGATATCAAAGTTGTTGCGGGACGAAAGTGATTTCTTACTCAAATTCAATCTCCGCCTTTTTGCCCGTAAAAAACCGAAATACTCATTTTGACAGTCGAGAAAAGAAAAAAAATGTCTAGACTTTAACAGACGTCATGAGCGATAACGATTCCCTGCTACGAAAGTTGGTCTTTCGCGAACAAGACAAACTCGAAGGGACCTCGCAAGGTCGGGGCAATCGACCACCCTGAGATGGTACGTCCTAGCACTGGTTCGCGTTTCACCCTTTGAAGCTGAAATTTCCCCTTGAGTGCTGCAACGTCGTCTCCCTTTTCTCATTTCCAGTTAATCTAAACGGCTAATCTTCTCTACGTGTCACATGATCACAAATCGCTTTCCCTCTGGAACTTCGATGAACCGATGTTTTTTTACGCATTTCCGTCTCGTGGCGAGATACGCAATGCGGGTATGACTATAAAATAACCACACAACGCGGTTTGATAGTCCGATCGCATGTCAATGACGCCTTGAGAGTATTGGTGCGTTTTGAGATGCCATCCTATTCCGGAAAAAACGTAATACCGGGAAACCATTTACATTAAAGCAGTATGGTATGAAAATTACAGCATGCAACGTAAAATTGTTAACAAGATCTGAATTTGAGAAGAAAAAGTCGGACAATAATGTTACTTAAAACCCCAATTTTCTTCCAATCTTAGGAGAACAGGAAAAGCAGTTGATTTTTTAGTGTTTAAATTTGCATAGTGAATTTGGCACAATAATGCTACCTTGTATGATTGAGTACATTGTAATCCGACATGAGATCGTCAGCCTATAAAGTTTGTGAGTCATCGGGCTATTACGTGTTGAGGAAATTAATTTTAGAGAAATTCACGTTCCTCAATACTAAAAGAATAAAATTTAAAGGGGATCATTTATAAACCCTCACGATTCCTAAATATTTCATAGGAATTAGGGTACAAATGTGGAAATTATGAGTACGGCAGAGAATTCACACTACGTGCGCGGAGACTGCTATCAATCCGAAGGCTACGAAATTCATAGGGGACCATCCAGACCTCAATCGCTCAATCCCACAGACTCACAAAAATTGAACCAAACCGGTGGTGCTTCAAACAAGGATCCCACGTTTGCGCATGCGCAGAGGCGACTATCCGAATTGCATTGACTATATCTCAACCCGCATAATCCCTGAAGATTTCATCGGTCTGTAATGCCTCTTAGTTTCTGATTATAATCTATTCACTTGTGACAGCCTTGTTTAGCTAAGTAATTGTCTATAAATTTCCTCTTCAAGCAAATTTCCAGAGAACAATTTTTTTAAAGCAATTTTTCACTAACAAAATCATTACTTTAATTCTTGAGTAAATTTTGCCCTGACTCCAAAGGTTACAACATTTTTTCTTACAACTACCAGCCTATAGATTGGCTGCATAACACGATGAGTTCAATGAAACCTAATACCTTCTTGAGCAACTTGAAATTACCTAGAAACCCCGTTCACTTCTCAGTGACAACCCGTGTGGGTCCCAACAACAAACGTCGTAAACATACTGTCATCAAACATACAAAATATTCAATGGAATACTTTGCGTCCCAGGTCCTCGAATTACGAGATGTGTTCGTGCCTGCTACATAGAAACTCCTAACAAATGGTGTCCTCTAATATGGAATTATCCAGAGATTTTCCTGTAGGTATTAACAATTTATATTCTTAGAAAAAAGCTCCAGAATCGATTTTATAATGAAATGTACCTAAATGTACGATAATATGTTTAATAACTGACAAGCCTGCTAAAAGCAGGCAAAAACAAATCGTAAATTAGAAAAATTTTGATACCACGGCCTGGAATCGAACCCGGGTTTTCCAGACAATCGGCGACGTACACGTACGGGTGGGATTTTATGTATTAGATAGTATTAGATAGTACTTGTGAAAAATTTAACTCACAGTTCGATTAATAATTGGTACCTTTCATCAAAGCAATTTTTAGATTTAAGAAAAATTGTCAATCATCACCCCCAAGAAAGTAGGATTCATACCAGTACCTTCGATCACTTTGAAAATTTTCTGAAAAAAAACATAATTTATTGCTTGTCTATAGAGTGCACCTAGAAGACATCAGTCGGTCCAGTGTCGAGCACAATCATCACAACATCCGTCATTTCAGAAATATCTTGTGTGAACGACACAGCAAGGCATTTTTTATGAAAACCCCAGTGGAAAATTTCCAACCAAAGTATTACTGGTCCGCAGTGGCTTTATCTCCCGTTAAACACCGGAAATGGCGTGTTGTCCAAAGGGAGAATATGTTTTAAGGCCAATAAAGGTGTGCGAGTGTTGATATTCACACCGCAAGCTCAGAAGAGAGGGAATAGTCACGAGTAGTCACGCAGAGCCCATGAATCAACCAGATGGGAAAGTTGCCTTCCCTGACTATTTTATCGGGGGGAAATACGTGGAAATGGGATTCACACTGGATGAAGTATATTCCTCTAAAAAAAGTTGTCGACGCACAGAATGAGATTTTCGGGATTTAGCGAAACAAAATTACATCCCTAGCTATTCTTAAAGAAATGTTCACTCTGAATCTGAATATACTACAATACACAAGTCCCCCACCAGTGAAAGTCGAAAACTTAATAAATTACATTTATTAAGTATTGCCAAAATAAAGTTGTGGTACACTGAAAAAATCAACAAATAAAAACTGAACTGAAATAAAACTGAAATAAAAACTGAACTCGGAAAAGATTATGAAACTAGCAACACCTCACCAACACCAATGCCCTAATGTTCAAAATTATGAGATACTGCAATAACTAGCTAAATCACTACGATCTCTGAGTCAAACAAGAGTATATAATATCTCACATCTCCGTCCGAATGATGATATAGTTTCAAATAACAAATTTTGCCACAAAATTGTAAATTTTTGGGGCATTGAAAATATAAGGCCATCAGAGAAAAAATTTCTGCCAGGTGGGTGTGGCACACAGCTCTTAGCACTTACCCAATATAGGACGAATCGTAATAGTACCTCACTAAACCCACGTAAATCAAACAATATATGAACATTTACATAGGTCCCTAACATTGAAAATGTCATTAAAACTGTTAATCAACATTGAAAAGGTAAAATTTTCATTTTTACTAACATCACAATAGGTAATTATTAAAAAATTTATTTTGTTTTTGCTTTACACTATACCTATTTTTGTTTTGTCATGTGATTTTTTTTTTTTTTTTTACTATGTGATTACTCAATAATATATACTTTTTATTTAGAGGAACAATGAGCGCAATGCAAGAATTCCCATCAAAATTGGTCATTTTAAATGAAAAAATAATTTAAAATATATTAAACACAATCATCTTTTAAATTTTGTAACTGAAGGATAAATAGATTCAAACAATAATTTGTAGTGAAAATCAAACAATATTTATACGCAAAATTTATTTTATATTTTTTCATTTCTTTTATAATTTTTTTGTTGCTGTTGTAAATTATGAGACTCGCATTTAAAGTAAAGCCTTAGATTTCATGGCTCAGCCAAGGTTTTAAATGAAAATGACTGACTTAACCTTGAACTTTACACAATCTTGAAATAACTTGAACTTATTAAAAATGGTCCAGACTTACCAGCTAGAGTGATCGGAACAGGAAATAATATAAAAGTAAGTAAAGTAAACAATCAGGGTGGATTTTTGTCCGACTGCCATTCCCGGCGTTGCGGACGTCATCAGCTGTCTCCCAAAGGGAGGATCAGAACTTGTTCTGATGATTTCGTTTATGGCTTCCCATTGCCTCACCGCCATGGGTTGTGACGAGGGGAGCGTTGAGCCCAGACGCACGAACCCCGGTGGCGAGACTTGAACTCACGACCCCCGCAAAAGTCGGTCCAAACGAGTCCCAGCGCCCATGCCCACACCGGACCCCCAGGAAATAATTTACAGTTGAGTAATCATTTGGAGAGTTGTCCCCTGAGATGCGGGCCATAACTAATTCATGTTTGATATATAACGCTTTTCCTTATATAGGTACGCAACTCCAGCTTTCCAAAATCTAGATAGGAATATTATACCTGGAATTCCAAACCATGCTTTTCTCTACAAAAATCTTTCAGCTTCGGGTAACATTGTGCCATTAGTGTGTTTCTTTCCATAGTCGTATCTGGAACAAATTATTGGCAAATTATTAACTTTTATTTGTGAATAATTCCTTCAGAACACGATAATAAGAGTGTAATGTTATCGGAGTTATTAATTATTATTATCAAAATTATTATTGTACCTGTGAAAGTAGAACTTGTGAAGATGCGGACAATTTTCGAGCTGACGGGAGGCAAGCTCTCCAGCGACCCGGCAAATATAAGGTCCACCGTTCGATCGTCCATGGCTGCAATTCAGGTAACTTTTTTCCTGAAGATAGTAAGGTACCATGTACATTTTTATTTAAGGTTACCTGATCTGTACAATCTAAAGTGGGAAAACTTTTTATTTGTGCAGCAGGTCAAAAAGAAATGGGTCTTCCAAAATCCAAATTCTTAGTCGCACTTTGAACAACTTTGGTGTGAGTAGTGTTTTTCTATCTGAGGTAGCCATGCCAAAATAATGTACTCGTATGTTTTTAACGGAATTTTCAGAAAATTTTCGGGATAGTCTCTCGGCAGAGTGAGTTTCTATGCAGGTAAGCTAAGGGTGGCGAATACACACTTCGTTATCCTGAATTTCTTTGAATAAAGTACGATTTATCAGCTCCTAATGCTCCAAAACTTGGCTTCAAACTTCATAGCAGTTGGAACTTCAGCGTTCGAGAAAAAGCAAAACACCCTCAAACGCCTTATCCCGGGCATAACGGTACATCAAATTGACCCGATTTTGATTAAATTCTGCGCGAATTTTTATTCCAGGGCATCGAGCGATTCCCCGGAAAAAATTCCCTGGGTTTTCCAAGTTGACCAGGGTTAATATTCGACTTTTTCCAGGGTTCTAAATGAATTAAAATACAAATAAAATTTATGATAATTTATCAAAATTCAGGATTTTAAGGACATTTTGAAATGAAAAAGCATCAAAAATATAGTAGCTTATCTCAAAACATCAATCTGTACTATCTGTAGTACCTATCAGCCCGTGGCGATGATTTTCATCTACAATCCAATCCGCATAATCCCTAAATTTTTTTTCGAAATTGGATTGAAACTGTAGAAGTGGCTATCTGTCAGAGGGTGATTATTTTCATAGGGGACCATCTGCAACCCATTTCGCTCAATTCCCGAATACTCAACCGACATCGAAGAATTGCTTCGAATAGTTTTGCCCGTTACAAAGATTTCGTGGCAGACACGATTCTTGGATAAATTCGAGAATTAACAATAAGGCTTACTAGTGAAACGACCACTTCAAAGGCTTGTTTTCACCTTCGATTGTTTGAAAAAGTCGCGAATGAACGTTAAAATCATCGAAACTTGAAGGTTTGCTCGAGAGAAACGACCAGTTCAAAGGCTCGTTTTCACCGTCAATCGTTTGAAAGAGTCGAGAATTAACGTTAAATTCATCGAAATTTGTTGGTTTACTTGAGAGAAACGACCACTTCAAAGGCTTGTTTTCACCTTCGATTGAAAAAGTTGAGAATGAACGTTAAAATCATCAAAAACTTGTTGGTTTACTCGAGAGAAACGACCACTTCAAAGGCTTGTTTTCACCGTCAATCGTTTGAAAAAGTCGAGAATTAACGTTAAATTCGTCGAAATTTGTTGGTTTACTTGAGAGAAACGACCACTTCAAAGGCTTGTTTTCACCTTCGATTGTTTGAAAAAGTCGAGGGTGAACGTTAAAATCATCTAAACTTGCTGGTTTACTCAAGAGAAACTCTTGAGTATTTCTCCATACCAAAATTGTTTCTCCTCAGACTGCCGGAACTTCTCACTAAAATGTTTTGCGCTAGGGCTTTTCCAGAGTTTTGTTTCCAGTAGAGTAAAATTCCCTGAGTATTCCCGGTTTTCCAGCTCGCTGGACACCCTGTATTCGCATTGTTGTGTCTAAATGTGGGAAACCAGCAACTTGCACTTGAAATTCAAGACTTTTTCGGTCATTCAATGGTTTCATCATTGTTTACTCGTAAGATAAGATTGTAGTGTTTTCAATGATCTGATCAATGTTAAAATTGACAGAGTCTGAGTGGCCATTGTTGTTTCATGTGAGAAAACTTTACTTCGCACACAACTGATTTTGCTTCCGAGTTAACAAGTTAGTGAAAACATGGTAGTCACTTTTCAAGGATAAAAGTGATTATCCTATAAAATCATAATTTCCACTCGTGTTTCACGTTTTAGACCTTCCTGAAAAACTTTGGTTCCAAGTCCAACTTTGGTGCCATGTTTACATGTATCTGTGTCCGAAACTCCTTGTAACGGGCAAAACTAAAATGCAATTTTCAGGGATTGTGAGCATTTACAGGTAGATGATCCCTTATGGAAATCATCGCCACCGGATTGATAGTAACCTCTGCGCATGCGCAAAAAAAACCCTAGTACAAGAACTTCTACAGTTTACATCCAGATTATGAAATTTTCAGAGATTTTCCTCTTTAAAAGAGGCTCTTTTGTGGAAGTTTAACTAACTACTCTATCTGATTTTCATGAATCTTAGTACGTAGATTCGTTCGACATCGCTGGAGTGCCTGCTTGGGGTTTCTATCAGTAGAGCTATGAAGATTCACAACGATCTTTTCCCCCTTGTTCATCCTAGGGCTTTCTGAACTTTGGTGCACACCCTCTTGATGCCCACTGAAGACAGACTGGTGAAAATAAAGCTAACTTTTCATCGGGTTCTTTGATAAGCCACTTCTACCCTTTTTCTCGGCCTTTTGTCACTTAGAACGTCGATCACGTCTCGACAAGGTGCGTGAGTGAAAAATTGATGGAACTTTAGAGGTGAACTGATGCGAATTCCATCAAAATCGGTCCACAGGAACTGGTCAAAGAACTGTGTACGGTGTACGAGGACGAATGGAACATTTTTTAGTCGATTTTTGGATGCAATCAATTTTTATTGGGGCATTTCAATTTGTTTCTTGCTCGATTCCAAATGTTCATTACTGGAAATAAACCAAAATCCGCCCGAATGCTGTATGCGACATCGGGAACCAATTTTCATGAAATTTGGTAGGTATGTGATGTGCTCCATTTGGGGTGTAGTTGAGCGCCAAAATGTTGGTTAATTTCAGTTACTTCTAAGGGGCGAAAAGTCAAAACAACCACAACACACATTTCAAAACTCCGTAGCATGAAAACTTTTAATATGAAGGTATTAATTTTAATCAATTTAGAACAGTATTGCATTTTTAGAATGAAAACCGGAGCTCTGTAGTACCAACCGTTCGCTCCCTAGGAGGAGGTTAGACGAAAAACAAATCAAAAACACTAATGTGAATCGAAAGCGAATGTTCACTGATGGAATTAAGCCAACTCCCTATTGAATTATTAGATGATCAAATGAGATCTTTTATAGTTTCTTCAAAAAGTTGCATAACACTCAATTGCACTTCACAATGAAGTTTATTTGGAAGAAATGAACGCTTCACACTCGATTCGAAGAAATAGGGAGTTGGGATTCCTTCGTATGGAAATTTGATTACTGGTTGCTAAGGAAGCAAAATTGAATAGAACTCGAAAAAAACTAATAGTAAATTACTAGTAGTAATCGCTTTTGGGTTAGCCAAAATTTCAACGGATATTAGACCTCTATGGTGATTCACAGAGCTCCGCGTCGTCTCTAAACATTCTTAAACTTCAATACTATTTCAAATTGGTGAAAAAACTATACCTTCATTGAGAGAGTTTTCGAGCTAGAGCACTCTTGAAAATTTCAACCCTTAATTTTCACCCCTTAGAAGTGACTGACATCAATCAAAAGCTTCGCGGCACAATTAGACCCCAAACGGAGCCCATATACCTACCAAATTTCATCCAAACCATGGTTGCTAAGAAAAGTACCGCGTACGGCGGACGGACGGAAAATTTTTTTATTCGATTTTCGGATTCTACGTAGGTATACCTTGAAACGTAAACCAACAAATTTTGAAGTGGGGTTGAAAAAAAATTTTCTCGGTCCAAAGGTTCATTATTGAAAATAATGAACCAACACCATTAAATTGACAAACCGTGGTGTGATAACTTACAGCATTCTGGTGTAGTTCCGTTCAATTCTGTGACAACCTTCATAAGTGATGAGTGAATACCAAGTAGGTAGGAAGTTCATTGTGATTGGGGTGCACCTTATTTGCATTGGTGCTCCAAGTTCATAGGTGAGAAGCCTCTACGTTCGTGTCAATCATTTCCTAAGGTGCTAGTGTCCGTTTTGGAATTTGAATACGAGGCTTATAATATTACTTCAGAAAAGTAGGTACCTAAATATGCAGAAAAACTCATTTGTCGACTCCCTAAGGAAGATCTTTGTCGGTTGGTCGCGCCTTACGGCGAGATGAATGGGAACATGGTGAAGGAATGCGGAGGCGGCAGGCGGTACCTCCTCGTCTCGGGCTCCAACTCGGAATGAGACCTCCTTCGTGTTTCCACTGGGTCAAACGTTAAAGCGAAACCTCCTGTAGCAGCGCATCCTCCATGAAAACGTCTACCAAGTAATTGGCAGAAGGTCTTCCTCTCTACATACTGAAACAGATGAGTAGGCAGTAGTGATGGGGGTTTTAGTTGATAATGAAAAATGTTGACGACAAAAAAAACTACAAATTATTTCACAAAGGTTCATTATTTTTTAGTACAGATCACTCGTCTGCAAAGAACACATCTTTGCCATTGTCACTTCCTACCAACCATAACTACTACCTACCACTCATACCTACGTCACATTCAAGTGTATTTGGAAAACGCTGCAAATTATTACACAATGGTTTATTTTTCCTATATAGATCATTCGTCTGCAAAGAACACAGCTTTGCCATTGTTACCACCAGTGTTGCCAACAAGCGGCTACCAAAACCCCCTGAGCCAACCTCGAAAAACCCCCAAATCACCCCAAAAAAGAAAAACCCTAAAACTTAAGGATGAAATAACAATATCAATGAATACAATGCAATTTTTTTTTTTTTTTTTAGTAGTAGTAGATTGTAATTCATTAATGATTTGAGGGCGGAGTGGATCTTGAAGACAATGCAATTATTGTATTAGCGATAAACGTTTCAGGCCATACAGGTTTTGAAAAAAAACATTAAAAACATTTTTAAAAATAAACTAGTTTCTTCAGGTAGGGTACTTTTTTGTACAAAAAATCAAAATGTCAAACAGTGAGGTCGCATTCGACCCCCATCTCCAAAACCTTCTCAAGTTCTTCAAAACTTCATGTTTGCTAATAGTAACGAGCGTGAACGGACGAATAAACTTCAAGAATTTATCAAAGTGTGTGCTTGCGAAAGATCAAAGATCGAAAAAAGTTTGTCCTCCAAAACTCCAAAATTATAGTCCCATTGAGCCCACGATAGACATTGGTAAATTCGGTGAAGTTTTTCACTCCATTGAATATATATATTACCTGCAGCTATTTTAATTGCTGATTCATTTTTATTCTACCCAAATCCCCCCGACTCGTCGGTAAAAACCCCCCAAAAAAAACCCAAAAGATTTCTCCCCCCAAAATCCCCCCGTCAAGAAAAAAAAACCCAAATTTGGGGGGGGGGAAACCCCCAACTTGGCAACACTGGTCACCACCCACCAACCATAGGTACTACCTACCTATCACACCTACTTCACAATCAAGTTTATTTGGAAGAAATGAACGCATCGCAGACAATTCGAAATAATAAAGAGTTGTGAATACCTTCACTAGGAAATTTGAATATTGGTTGCTAAGGACGCAAAACTGAACAGCAAAAACGAACAGCGATCGCATTTTGGTCAGTTAAATTTCAACGAAGATGAGCCTCTTTTGCGATTCACACTCGTGTTTCTGATTAATCTTAAGAGCAACCCTTAAGGGGGTTCTCATAGGGAGCGAACGGTTGGTCCTACAGAGCTCTGGGTGGTCTCATTCAATTCTAAAAATTCAATACTATTTTGAATTGAAGAAAAAAAAATAACCTAAGTTCCTTAAATCGAAATTTTTTGAGCTAGGGCGTTTTGAAAATTTCAACCCTTATTTTTCAACACTTTCAAGTGACCTACATCAAACAAAAGCTTCGAGGCACAACTAGACCCCAAATGGAGCCCATATACCTACCACATCAAAATCGGTTCATGGGAACTAAGGAAAGTGCCGCGTACGGCAGACGGACGGTCAAATTTGTATTTGATTTTTGGATTCTACGTAGGTACCTTGAAACGTAAACCATCAAATGTTGAGAGGGGGGGGGGGTTAAACTTTTTTTCTTGGTCGATTCCAAAGGTTCTTTATTGAAATAATAAACCAAAAACAAACGCTACACATTCTATTCGAAGAAATAGGGAGTTAGGTTGCCTTTATTGGAATTATGGGAAATTTGAATTCTGGTTGCTAAAGACGCAAAACTGTAGTAGTAAAACTCGAAGAAACGAACAGCGATCACGTTTTGGTTGGCTAAAATTTCAACGGGAAATTAGTCCTCTTTGGCGATTCACTCTCGTGATTCTGATTTATCTCCGTCCTGCAGAGCTGGGTGGTCTCATTTGACAGCATAAATTCAATTCTTCTTTAAATTGGTGAAAAACAATCAAACCATCAAATTCTGAAAGGGGGGAAAACTTTCATTCTAACTTCCTCGTAGGGATGGCAACGATTTATCGATATATTTCATATATCGATATGTTACGTTTAATATATCGATATAGAGATCCGATATTATCGGTCAATATCGATATATTTACCGATATATCGCGACTTGGCTTCAACAAGAAAAATTTATATTAAAATGAATAGATGAGAAGGGATGCCTGTACCTGTAAAAACATCAAGTGATTTTATTCCTAATTTTGAAGGTACCTAGTGATGGGTTGATTTCATACTGTTGACTTCAGCTCAAACATGATGGTTTACACCACACTGGCGCTCAAGTCCCAATTACCTATTTGACTTTAGCCGATAGTAATGTAGGCGCGTCCAGATTAAAACAACACTTATACGAGTTGAAGCAATTTATGAATTAATGAAACATTGCTACAGGGTATCTATAATTTTTAATATTATGTTTTAGGACCCCTGAGGGTAGTTTATTCCCAAATTTGCAACCCCAAAAACAATTTGCTACTGACGTAGTGCTCTATGCTCTGACAACCATGACATTTTCGCCCTTTTTCAATGATATTTTCGATAATTCCTACCCAGTAACTTTTTAAAGCAGGTTGAATATTTACTTCAACTGTTTTTCCAAGTAGATCTTCCGATATGTCGAGTATATCGATGTATTTCTTCCAAAATGATATTAGTAACGTTTCAGTTCACCTACCTAGTTCACCTACTTACTTCAATTAATTTTTCAAGAAGATCTTCCGATATATTTGATTCGATTTACCTTGTAACGTAAACCATCAGACTTTTGAGAGGGTTAAATGCTAACTTCAAAGAGTTTTTCCATGTAAATCGTCCGATATGTCGAGTATATCGATAAATTTCTTCCAAAATGATGTTTGTATTGCTTTAAAGCGTTTCAACTCACGTATCTACTTCAACTATTGCTTCCTCACTACCGAAGGTAGGGAAGCTTTGTATTCGTGAAAGAAGTGAAAAAAAAAATGTCCTCCAAAATCAAAATTTCCACTTGCTTTTTGCGTTTTAGAGCTTCCCGAACAATTTTGGTTCCGTGTCTGTCTGTCTGTCTGTCTGTCGGTCTGTCGGTCTGTCTGTCTGTCTGTGGTCAATCCTTGTCCCGGGCAAAACTATACCAACCTGTGGTCCGATTTTGATGAAATTTTCAGGGATTGTGCGGGTTAGGTCTTAGACGGTCCCCTATAAATTTCAGCACCTTCGGACCAATAGGAGCGAGTGCGCATGCGCAAACGTGAATTTCCTAGAACCTCGGTTTCTCGGTTTCTAATGAACCGATTTTGCTCAAATTTGGAGGTTAGTTAGGTACTAACTTCTAAGAGACACCCTATAAGTTTCAATCAAATTGGTCAAGCAATAGCCGCTGCGCATGCGCGAACTTTAAATTTATTGTTACAACCAAAACTCCGCAACTATTCAACCAATTTCGATGAAATTTTCAGGGATTGTGTGGGTTAGGTCCTAGACGGTGGACCGCTAATATTTTGGTATTCAATAACTCTTTGAATCATAATTTTTTCGCCAACTGATTCTGTACGTCCATGTTACAATGAGTGAGGAAGCTATACTGCCCACCCAACTTGGCAGACGTTTTTTTTCCTAGTAAGATCTTCCGATATATCGAAACATCGATATATTTTCTCCGATATATCGTAGGTATCGATATCTCATTGACGATATATCATTTGATCATCATATCGATATATTTCATTCGATATGCCATCCCTACTTCGTTGTTCCTCGACTGCTGTGCGCCTTGAAGCACTCGTTGCCTGTTCTGCATTTCTTTAGTGTATTGCGGGTTCCTCATCCCCTTGAAGTCGCACAGAAAATGCTTCCAGATTCACAGACAGGTGGCGCTCGGCGCGGCAGCATTTCCAACCTACATTTCGTAGCAAACAGATTGATCGGAAAACCCGATTTACTATTTTTAATTCTGTGCTTCGTATACTTATTTGTTTTTAGGTAAATCTATGTAGGTACAACCGATAAGTGTACTGTTTTGTTGATAAAGTAAATTCACGGTGCTTTTAGCAATCAGGCATTAGTCTCAATGAGGAGCGATGTCTTCTAACCCTTCGTAAGTTGATCACAACTCTATCGTATCTCGTGTAGGTGAGTAGATTGATAAATGAAATACTTTCTTCGGTGCTTACCTGACAATTTTTCCTGGTTAATTTTTGTGCTGTTGTGCCACCTACGTAGCACACTGACGTAGGTATGACATCGTGTCAAATATCCCTGAGGAGATTTTTCCCAACTGTTATCACATTTTGTTCGATTATGCTTAGTACCAAGACTGGAGCTTATTCTCCTTGGAGGCCTCAGTAAGTAAACATTCATGCAGATTATTTGTGATCCTCGAGTAGGTATATCAAAACACCCAGTGCGATATTTCACACCTACAAGTACCTACTTTTCTCTCCCATAGCAACCCATTTTCGAGTGTTATGTTTACCGGTGATTTAGATCCCAAGTATGCTACTCTGGGTTGTTTATTCCTACCTACTTACTTACCTTTAGAAAGAACAAATCCTACGAATTTGATGAGAATCCTTCGAGCACGAAACTGATCGTGACATAAGCAACTAAAATTCTTTAGGATTTAACTAGGTAAAACTGGAATTGGAGCTGGTGACACTCTTTACAACATTATTTTAGCCTGTAACATGAGATTATCAAAGAGTGTAGTACTGTCTAGTAGACGTACTATAATGAGGGGGGGGGGGGGCTGATTTTTTTTAAAATTTTAATCGGAAGTAGACCTCATTTTGAGAATTTCGACACCAGCCGTTCTCTTTTTAGATGAGTAGATCTTTTTCTATGAGTACAGTTTCGAATGTTTATGACGTCACGCGCCCCTCCTGCCTGGGCGGGACCCCCCAGCGCACTGTGACGTCATAAACATTCGAAACTTTGAAAAAATCATAGAAAAGGTCTTCTCACGCAAGAAGGTCGCGGTTGGTGTCAAAATTCTCAGAATGAGGTCTAGTTTAGATTAAAAATAACAATAAACAGTTTTTCCGACCCATGCTCACACCCCATTATTATTGTGCTGAGTAATGATGACCTTTCTACTTGGTTTGTTCTATCTTGTTCATTGCAGTACAAGGTATCCACCCTGGAGCAGGGTCATCGTGAGTATTAAAGGAAAAACATGAAGAAAATCGGGAAAAATTGGTGGAAAAACGCTATTTATTAGAATGTGATAAAAAAAGCAACCTAGACGAAACCGGCCTGGACGAAAAACCTTCCCATTGACTCTCTCCTATTCACCATCCTCCAAGTGTGATTTTTGCATGTTTTCGTTGGTTTTCGCTTGTTATGTTGGACAGACTGAAGGGTTATAATCTCTCACGGGACTTTGAAACTGTTTTACCGCTGAAATACTGATTTTTTAAACATTTGAAAGTCTCCTTCAAACTTCGCCTCGTCCACCATGTGTGGACGGCAGGCTGAGGGAAGGACTGCAGCATCCACCACTGGTGGACACCCGCATTGAGAGTGTTAAAGTTGTGGCAAAAACTTTCTATCTTCAAATAAGTTTGTTATAGACTGGGGAAATAACCTCGACCACCATCAACTACCATCTTTTTAGGATGATACAAAGTCTTTGCCTCAGTTTATATCCTCGTAGGTATTATTAAAATTAACTAGGTATTAAAATCCGCGATGTTCTGGTTGCTCTCACCATTACTGTTGCCTACCATATTGTAATGAAATACTGTTTGTTACCTAGATTTTTACTGACTTTATTTATTTATTTTTTTTCCTTCGAATATATATGATTAGGACCCTGATCAGGTTAGAGACGTTGTGTCGTAATGTACAAGTCAAAACAAACCAAGTTTAGAAAGGTCACTATTACCACAATACACAAGATTATTCCACATGAAACACTCTCTTTTGTTCACACATTTAGTATTAACTCAATACACCAAATTAGATAAATATTGGGAATAATAAATTTATTATTATTGAACCTCACTTAAGTTATTTAGTTTAATCCATCAATTATACGTGTTTTATTCATATTTTTGGAAATTTGGTTGCAGAAATTCATGATGTAATTTGTTTGGACTCGAGAGAGAAAATGGCTCCACCAGTCGTCCCTGGTGGGTCGATGGACCCCCAGACTCAGTTGAAGACGTACGAGGCGTACGTTAAACTCATAGCTGACCCCAATGCTAAGGATGAAAGCAAACTCCAAGCTGCTCAAGAATTGAGTGAAAATTTCGAAGTACGAATACGGATTTTTTCCTATCAATTGAAATATTGCCAGTAGGTATAATGAGATTGTCCAAATTGAAATTAACCTAAATTTTAAACAGTTCCATGGCACTAAGGAAACTGAATAGTTATGAAAAGCATCTACAGAGCAGCGCTAGTATCACTCTGCCTGCGAATTGTTAACTCTTGACCATGGATAATATTGCTGTATTGATAAGGTATCCATGTGGAAGAAACGCTTGGGGCGCCATCTGGTAGGAGGTGGAGGGGTGATCCTGCAACCTTCTGCCTTTGCTTCATAGGGTGCTTAAACCAATTATGAGTAAAGACAATTGTTTGTATGGCAAAAATAACAATCAAAAAATAGACTATGAAGAAAAAATCATTGATCCAAGGTGCTGGAATGTCCTTAAAATACTCTATTTTCCTAAGGTATCCAATTTACACCAGTACAAATTAATTATTTAATCAGGAGTTTCACCGTTTGGTTCAGCTTGAAAGTTACTCGGAAAATGATGTACAATTTCCCATGATGAGTCAAGTATTTTATAACACCCTAGAAAACACCAGATTTTGCTCAAGAATAAACTGGTGACAAAAAATAATTGGGAAGAGGTTCCAGCCTACCCCAACCATTCCAGAGAGGGTCTTTTTTAGAATATTGTGTAATGTTCAATAATAAATTTGGATTTTTCTGTATGGAATATCTTGATTTCAACATTCAATTCAAGTTTTTTGAACCCACGATCGGCACTAATGATGACACAGTCGCAGGACATGAAATGATAGACTCATTTTTCTGCTGCGATGCGGCCCGACCCGCCCCTTGTAGTGATGTGCGAAACGGTTACTTTTTGGTAGTAGGTGACAACGTTACAGTGACAGGCTAGTAATAGGTTCCAGTAATAGGTGACTTTGTAACAGGGTGACAGAGAAGCGCATCCTGCAACTGCAGCGCTGCTCGGTGTAAAGTGACTCGTTACCAGCAGTGATTTCTGTAACTAGAGTTCTTCCCCATAGACGCAACTAGCTTATCGGTCTCATATTTCTAACAAGATTGGTTCTGTTCGTTGAGAAAAAATGTATATACCTCCTCATATTTATATATTACGTTTTATCGATTTAAGCTCCTAGTATGAGACACTCAGCAATCAGATTAATATGTTTAGAGCTCAGAAAGAATTAATTTATCGATCGTGGTCACAGTGTCGTCATAGTCCTCCGTTGGTAGGTAAAATGGAATACATGAGAAAAAAATAGAATTTATCACAGTTGTTCATTATTGGTAGGTAACCTACATTTTCACCTCAATATTATCTTTAATTGAAACGAATGAAGGAACATGAGCAAATAGGAAAAATTATTATTACGAATTATATATTTTTTAATTTGAAGGTAATGGTAGTTTTGAAACTACAAACTTGACCACATAGGTCGCACTTGGCAGTGTTTTCGACCTTTTAATGAGCGTAAAAAACGCCCATAATTGGGGACGATTTCGGTTTTTTATTCATCTCAACTAAACACAAATCAATGAAACTTTCGAAAAATATCGAACTAAATGGGCAACACGAGTCAAGCTTACGGCGAGAGCTCTAAACCCGGGCTGCAGAAAGTACGGCGTGAGGGACGAGAGACAACTGATCACGCTACACAAATGGTAACGGAGTGACAAGTGACGATGTAGCTCCAACCACACGAAGAGTGACAAGTAGCGCCTACAGCCCATGAAGTGACAACCAGAGCCAACCACTCTGGAGTGACGAGTAGTGCCAACAGCACTGGAGTGACAATTCAAGAAGCTCGAAAGGGGTCAAAGTGAAATAATTTGAAATAGTGATTCGGAGCAGGGAGGAAGGGAGCGTTATTTTACCTGTTGTCACTGCAAGTCAGTTGGTAATAGGGTCAGCTCCATAATAGGTGACAAAAGGAATGATGACTCTCCGGTAATAGTTGACTTTAACCAGTGACGCGATTTCCTACCCACCTCTAGCCCCTTGTGTGCGCACCTATCTTAACGATGAGTATTCAACACCGTCGAATGGGGTAGTATTTCGGTGGGTCGGAAATTCAGGTTTTTGACCTCAAATTTGGATTCAGCACCCTTGAAAACCTATATACAACTTTAAGCTCAATGATACTATAACATGTGGTAGAAAAAATAATTAAAGAGATCACACGTTTGAAAAAAAGGCGGGCCGCTGTAAATGCACACACTCTAGGCAAGGACTACACCGCGCGCGTGTGTGAGTAGTATTTTGTAGTATCCAAGAGGTCCTCCAAGGGTTTCTATGCATGGATACTTTTTTCAAAGACAGTTGGCTAGCTACGTCACACCATTCAAATCTTCAACTTCCCTTAGCTTCTCTGATTTTTTAAAAACATTTTCTCGACGAACAGACCCGATTACCGTTATTCCTGAGCCATACTCTTTTGAAAAAATTAAAAAAATTGACTGAAATACCCCATTACCGAGTTTTGGTACTCTGTTAGTCTCGAAATGCCGAACTTCTTTAAACTTGGTTCTGCTATTCCAAAAAGCTACTGGGTATGTTAGTTTACGAGAACATTGAGTACTTACTATTCGTCCCATGACTTTTACTTAACATTGATTGAGGCAATGTATAGTAACACGCTAAGCAATTTCTTGATTTCCATTGCAGATCATTTCCAGTTCCTCGGAGTACCCAAATTTTCTTGATGTGGCTATCAAAGTGTTTCTGAAGGTCCTTCGAGAAGGCGAACCTCACTTCATCACTGAATATAACATCCACGTTAGTATTTCTTCACTAATGTTCCGTATTCTACTTTCATTATTCATTTCATTTATGTATTTTAATGGCGCATATTGAATCGTAATTGCTTGAATCTTTGCAGCAAGTAAGAAAATTGATTCTTGAGATGATTTATCGGATCCCAACCGACAAGTTTTTGAAACCTTATGCCGAGCAGATTTTAAATGTAACATTCAAGCTTCTGGAAACCGAAAATGAAGAAAATGTCCACGTCTGCCTGCGGATCATCATTGAGCTTCATAAGCACTATCGGCCCGTGTACAACGCTGAGGTAAGATTGAAATCTCATGGTGCTTATAAACCTGGAGAAAATAAGAATGCCAGGAAATTTCATTTGGATTTCTCTGTGGATACCGTAAATTAGTTAATCTGGATCTGCTCGTGGAAAAGCTTTGTGCTTTTGGGATCACTGGACCATTGCTGCAATGGCTGTCTTCATATGTTCGCGATCGCTGTCAGAGGGTTTCGATTGGCGGAGTTCCGCAGCTTCAGGAGTTCCGCAGGGTTCTCACTTAGGCCCTCTGCTATTTTTGGTCTTTATAAACGACGTGTCCAATATATTTTCTGGGGTTAGCTTTCTCCTGTTTGCCGACGACCTCAAGATTTTTCAAGCTGTGGCGGATCCTGATGATGTCGATATCCTTCAGTTGAATATTGACTCTCTTTTTCAATACTGCAGCAAGAATGGTATGGAACTGAATGTCAGTAAATGCTGCTCAATATCTTTCTCGAAGGCCAACGCGACCATTGAAGCTCCCTACATTGTCAACGGCACACCATTGTCAAAGAAAACCGAAGTTCGTGACCTTGGAGTGATCTTCGATGCAAGGCTTTCATTCTCGGCTCATTACTCACAGCTTGTCTCCTCAGCGTCGAGGCAGCTTGGCTTTCTGATGAGAACTACACGCATGTTTACCAATGTTCATTGCCTCAAAGTGTTGTATGTGTCCCTCGTGAGAAGCCGTCTGGAGTTCGCCTCCTGTGTTTGGAATCCCTTCTACGCAACGCATAGTGATGCGATGGAGCGGATCCAACGTAGATTCCTTAAGTACGCTCATTTAAGGGCCCGGAGTGATGGAGATGAGTTCTGCGATGTTGCTGTGCGGGTGTCTCTTGGACTTGCTTCTTTGAAGGAGAGGAGGAAAATAGCGGATATTGTTTTCCTAGTGAAATTGTTAAATGGCTCTTATGACTCACCCTCCTTGCTCAACCTTCTTCCATCTTACTCGACTAGGTCAAGAGACTTTTTTTCACCATCTTTTGAGGGAACCAACTACGCTATGAATAGCCCTCTCACACGATTTCAACGGACAGCGAACGAGTTACCAGTCGACATTGATCCGTTTTTCGACAGTGTGAATAACATTAAGTCAATGCTATATAAATTTTACCTGCAGTATTAAATTAGTTTACTTGTGACAAATTTAATTTCTTATTTATCACTTTCATTTTGTTTTTCACTCACTAGCTGAGAATTGTTGAAAAATTCTTAATATGTAATTGGGAATAAAATCCCGTAATGTTTAATAAATAAAAAATCTAGTTGTCACCCTGTATGAATTCAAGTCTATGAGTAGAGTTTTGCTCAGAGAGGTAGTAAGAGGGAACTTAAGCGTGAGGTGGACTCGAAGAGATCCCACAAGTATCCTACAATGTTTAGCTCAATGCAAGCCCTCTTTTGAGAGTTGTTTTTCAACCACTAATCGACAAGAATTCATTCACTACTCCGCTCTCATTGGCGTTACAAATACTTATCCATTTACACTACTCGTATCTGTATGGTACTGCTCCTTGATTGATGTTACAAATTTATGATCTATGAACAGTTGGCATTGGCTCTTCAGAGTTACCAACATCGAGTTGAGAATAAATAAAAGGATTATCCCCTCAAAAACATAATCAGTATCACAGAGGCTTTGCAAATCCCGTTCTTACTTCGTGATTTGGAAGGACGGGATCACAATTTCGACAAGTTTGAAAATTCTAAAGTTGGATTCACATTTAGCGGAACGAGCACAAAAACGCTGCAAATTATAACACAATGGTTTATTATTTTTCTATATAGATCACACGTCTACAAAATCACCAACCATCCAATATAAAAGAAAAAAAAAATCAAAAAAAAAATTTTAAAAAATCAAAATCACACCATCGATCGCATTTCGGACAGCACTAATTTGAACCGAGATAAGGCCTCTTTTGCGATTCACACTCGTGTTTTGATTTATGTATATATATTTCAATATAAACCCTTAAATTTTCGTAGGGAGCGAACGGTTTGTCCTACAGAGCTCCGCGTGGTCTCAAAAATTCTATAGAATCTTAAATTGAAGGAAAAACAATACCTTTATATAGAAATTTTTTGAGTTAGGGCGTTTTCAAAATTTCAAAATTGATTTTGGAACCCTTGGAAGTGACCTACATCAACCAAAAGCTTCGGGGCACAACTAGACCCCAAATGGAGCCTACATACCAAATTTCATCAAAATCGGTCAATGCTAAGTGGCAAAAGTGCCGCGTACGGCGGACGGACGGCCCAATTTTTATTCGATTTTTGGATTCTACGTACCTTGAAACGTAAACCATCAAATTTTGAGGGGGTGTTAAAATTTTTTTTTCTTGGTCGATTCCAAAGGTTCATTATTGAAAATAATAAACCAAAAGCAGAAGGATGGAACACAATCTGATTGGTGTTTGGACAATAGTTGAGGATGGTGGCCAACATGTTGTCGGAGCAAGTGGTAAAAATTTCTATACGGTTTCCATATTTTTCAAAGTCGTAGACTCAAGTACTCAATGGACAGGAATGTCATAAGCCTATTTTTAGCGGTGAATAGGGAGAGATGAGGTACGGGGGAACACGTCACATGACATCACCCTTCCACCTCTCTTTCGCCAGGCAAATACCTAGAGTTGTTATGTACTCCTGCTATAGTCATATTGTAGTTATATGTGTTATTTTACTGCATATTATGTGGAGAAGGAAGCAGTAAAGTAACACATTTAACTACAATATGACTATAGCAGTTATATTATAACTACAATTCCTTGAGTTTAAAAAGATCATTCAGGGGTGCTCCATCATGCACTCTACTCCACTAGATCGACTTGATTATTTCTCATTAGCTTCGCCTTATTCCGACAAGCTGAAGTAACTACAGCCCTAACAGGCGCCGACCTCTGCAGCTTCTTTACCTTGGAGCTCTCATCAAATATAGTAGGCTCACTAGGTAAATGTCCCGTGATCAATGGTTGGTCTAACGACGCCGGAGAAGACGGGTAGAAAGCTCCATGTATTACTCCATGTATGTACACTCGTTGCTCGGTCGAAAGATGCCGGAGTGCCAGTGCTTAACACGTTCAGACTGGCTGCTTCCACTCTGGATCCACGCGAAACCTTCGCCTGGTACGGCTGCTTCCACGGTGGATCCATGAACATTTTTCGAAACGCTCTGGATAGTTCATTGTTCCCCCAACAGGGCTCTTTTTGGTCTCAATCGCTTCAGAATGAACCCACCTTACCGTCCCAACCTTTCGGTTTCGGATATCAGTGCATGTTATCACGCAAAAATGCCGACTTCTCATCAGTGCGACTGTTTTGCTGTGAAGTTCCAAAATTTTCCTAGGTCCTGGGGACAATCTGGGTTTTGAGTCCTGGTCTGATGGTGTTAAGGCTAGGCTAGGGACCATCTCTCTCAGTTGAGTAGGAGCTGAAGAAATCACATCAGCCGCATCGAGGTCATCTTCTTCACTCGATGACACGCCGACATTACAACTGACATAACCCCGTTTTGAAGGCTGTGGTACCGCACAAAATCCATCTAAATTGCCTACCTTTGTGGTTCCATTTGAAGCCTTGTTTATTGGTCATTGAGGTTGGATTTCCATTTCGACACCTTGAGCTGAAATTTGTCGTTTGTGGTTCCCTTTGAATAGGCTCCAAATATTGGAGGAAGGTTATTCTGTCCCTAGGAATTCTATTTACCGCCGAACTCTCTTCCTGACTCCGCCACCCCTCCACTGGTTTTGCCGTCTTTCCGCACTCTGTCCACTCCACGTGAATCCTGCCTTTGATACCTCTTTACCTGAAAATCATCGCCCGCTGATAGTAGAAGCCACTGAGCATGCGCAAATGTGAATTCCTTGTCATAGGAACTCACACTTCCTCACATTTTCTTAACTTTCACATTTCTTATCCGATTTCGAAGAAACGTTTAGAGATTGTACGGGTTACGTATGAGTGCGGGTTAAGTATAGATGGTCCCCTATTAAGGTAGTTCAAGGTACTTAGTGGTTAATGTTTTGAGATGGTTATGGATACGAGAAAGCTATGTGCCATACTTGTCAGACTATTTTATTTTTTCGTGTTGCCTCCAAAGACTATCCAAAGTGAGATTTCACGATCTCTCAGCGCTTCAAGCGATCAGTACACGAACCATTCCGGGTAAACATCACACAGAACTTAATAAACCTTTGAGTAATAATTTGCAGCGTTTTTCTTTAAAATCAATTATTGTGTTTCTCACTTTGATTTTGATGTTAAAATTTTTGTTTAAAACCGGACTATTTACCTATTTTTCATTCTCAGATTCAACACTTCTTGCTTTTTGTGAGGACAATCTATCAAAACTTACCGGACCATGTAAATAAGATATTCGAGCCCAAGGTACCGATCAGAGTTGAAAAATTGACAGACCTCCATCTGGAGACTCTTCTCAACGAAACCTACACGACTACTCCCATACAATGCTGTAAAAAAATGGCGGATGGTACCAAAGCCACTGTAAGTATGGATCATCATTTAGGATTAATTTTGTATTATGCAGCATTGTTGGGGTTAACGTTGTCTGTTATGCTGTTGTTACAGGTGCAGTACAACCTGATTCCCAAAGGGGTTCAGTCGTTGAAAGTTCTGCAAGAACTCCCGACCATCGTGGTTCTCATGTACGAGTTGTACAAGGACAAAGTTCTGCAAGAAGTGAATGATTACATTCCCATCATAATAAAAACTATTACCCTTCAACCTCTGAAACAACACAGGTATGATTTCACTTTCAATTCATCAGTTATATGAATCGAGTAAATTTTTACCAGTACTATAGTTTCCCACAGTACAACCCATTTTCGCAAAGTTCATAGTGATCTATTCTAAGATTCTTTCATCTTTTTTCAGACAACATCCATCTTTTAACAAGGAGGTTTTCGTGGACTTCATGGGAGCTCAAATCAAAACACTCTCGTTCCTTGCGTACATCATCAGAGTTTATCAGGAGGTGTTTGGGAAGCATTCGCAGCAAATGTTGGAAGGGATCTTGAACATGTTGAAACTGTGTCCGCCCAAAGTCACTCATCTGAGGAAAGAACTCCTGATGGCTGCTAGGCACATCTGGGCTACAGAGTTACGATTGAGTAAGTCATCTACTGATACTGAATTTTTTGGGTGAAGACGTGTCAATGATATTCTGAGTGATTGTTGGCTTGGTGGAGCTCTTGCTGTTGGCCACCCGGTCAATATCTTCCTGGAACCTTCGAATCCCCTGACTGAAGACTTTCATGTTTGCTATCAAAACACACGAAAGGATCCAGATCCAAGAGCATTTGGCTGTTTTCTTGTCTAATCTAATGCCTAATGATTGCTACATTTGCTTCGTTTAGTGACTTGAAGGTCTTAATTTCTGCTGAATTATTCATCAGTAACAGTAGGACAAGATTATGGCGAGAGGTTCACGTGATAGCCAATACGCTAAGTGGGCTGTAGAGTTATGGTTCGATCGTTCATATTGTGCACAAGTATTTCTGATCGGATTCATACCTACTATTAGAGAGTATTTTCGAAGCCTATTTAATGTGACCTCTAATTGAGAATAGCTATTCTGTGAATAATTTGCTTCTGTTACAGTGTTCGTGCCCTACATGGAGACATTGTTCGACGAAGAAGTTCTCCTGGGCCAGGGATGGACGACGTATGAATCGCTGAGACCCCTAGCCTACAGTACGTTGGCGGATTTAGTTCATCATGTTAGACAACAGCTTCCTATGTCTGACTTGGTAAAGGCCGTCCACATCTTCTCCAAGAACGTTCATGACGATACTTTACCAACCAGGTCAGTATACTAATCAACTACATACCTACCACAGTGCTTGACAAATTTTGAATACCTGTAGCCTGAAGATTATCTCATATTTCACCACATCATGACTAGCGTTGTTGACAATTCCAGCATTCAAACCATTTCATGCAAATTGCTGCTGAATTTGGTCGACTGTATTCGCCTGCAGAGCGAAAAAGACCCTGCTCAAGCCCAAACTGGTCAAGATCTACTTATGCGAATGCTGGAAGTATTTGTAATGAAATTCAAAACCATTGCTAAGCTCCACTTGCCCATTCTGATCGCAAAAAGGTAACAGACTACTTGTTCCATGTTACTATCAAGTGTTTTGCTTTATTGATAGAATTACAAAATAACCAACAACTTGATTCGCTCTCCTTTGTTTTAGTAAACAATCTGAAATCAAGACTCCAGTTGCTGTGCCAACTTTGGTAGCTGCCGCTGCTGGTGCAGTCCCCATAAAAAAAGAAGAAGGCGAACCGTCGCCCATTGCAACCTTAGCTATCGGTAAGAACTGTTTTCACGCTCGGTGACGTCCTGAATTGTTCCGTTTCATCGTTCCCACATTTAAAATCTTCCCACCTTCCAGGTGAAGCAGTACAACCGAAACCCGAGGAAAAAGAACCGTCAAAATGCAGATTTATATTTCCTCCTCTTCAACCGACCAATTATAACGTGTCCGATTGTTGCAGTCTGGTTAAAACATTGGTTTGTGGAGTTAAAGCCATCACTTGGCGGTTCAAGGTACGCCTTTTGAATATTTATTTTCATACGTATTTATTTATTTTTCAATTTTTATCTCTGGTTACATTTTTTACTTTTTGAATAGTAAAGTGATAGTAATTCAAATTAATTTCATTAAGATTGTATGCAACGTGCATGATAACGGTTTTTTTCTGAATGCATCGAAGGTTTTGACCTTCCTTCCTACTGAGTTCTTATATTCAGATAATCTCACATCTATATACATAAAATGCCAACCGTACGTCTTCGCCCGAACGGGGGGCGTCCCGGGTTCGATTCCAGGCCGTGACATCAAATTTTTTTTCACATATCTACAATTTTTTTGCCTGCTTTTAGCAGGTTTTTTTAGCTAGTTACAAATATTCTGGCAAGTCTAAAAGTTGTGAAAACTACACACAACCTAGTTGGAGAACCAACTAAAGCCCTTTGATTCAACCGTCCATACGTACATACTTTCATACGTCCATTATGCAATCTATAGAGATCGAGAGTCAACATCGATTACAATATTATAATAAAAATTAGGCTGCAGAACTATCGAAAACCACTGTCAGGTCAGATGCGTTTCCCGATTGCCTGTCCATCATCCCGCACACGAGCAGAAACGATTTGATGAACTGTCCATCAAGCAGTACAGAACGTGTCCATGGAATCGACCAAACTGATCGATACACCAATCAATAGCCTTCAGAATAGATTAATTGATTATTTTTTTAAAAGTTATTAAATTGGGCACAATGAAAACAACGAACTTAAAGTATGTCTGCGGGTCGTCGAGTGAAGGAGATGACCTTCCCGATGCGGCGTTTGTGTTTTCTGCAACCCCTACTCAACGAAGAGAGAAAAGCGACTGCACTTTTGCACCGGCAGCTAACAGCCCGACCGACATGCGGAGTGCAGAGAGTTCAGGCTAGCCCGACAGCCCCGGCGTTTCATAAGAAACCTACCAACGGGATGCAGGAGATGTACCTATTAAGCCTAGTGCTTCGAGGAGATCCCTTATCGATCCCTTATCGTCCATGCACCAGTTAAATCTGGTGGGCTCGGTATTGTGTCCCTCTCAGCAAGCATCCCCTCTCTGCGCCGCCAGCGCCTGCTAGCCCTCCGAGGGTCGAGCTGGGGGGTCGCCCGTGCTGCTGCTGATCTTGATTTTGTCAGGCAGCAGTTAGCATGGTGCGACCGAGCAACACCATCTGCTCCAAAACCCAGTTCGTCTGCTGAGTTTGCTGCTGCACTGCATGAATCAGTAGATGGTAAGGAACTCCGACAGTGCTCCGAAAGCCTAATCTCTTCCCAGTGGGTAGATTGGGCTTCGGAGGGCATTGGGGCCCGCGACTACCGCCACTTCCACGCCGTCCGTGTGGCATCTCTGCCAACTGCGGTGAGGTGTACGAGAGGTAGTCGTGGGGCAACCCTAACCCTTTGCCGCGCCTGTCGGAGTCGAAGTGAACATCTTTATCATGTGGTGCAGCAGTGTCCACGAACTCATGGGGGCCGCATTCTACGTCATGATGCGGTCGCCAAGCAGATAGCAGGTGCCTTGTCATCTAGCGGCTGGGATGTTGAGAGGGAGAGGTTATACCACATGCCGAGTGACCAGGGTAAGAAGCCCGACATCATTGCTGTCAAGCCTGACCAGTCTTGCATTATCCTGGATGTCCAAGTTGTCAATGGCAGCTTGGACATGGAGCAGACTTGGCGGGCTAAGATAAGGAAATATGACACGAATGATTTACGGCAAACGGTGTCGGAGCTAAAAGGAGTGGCACCCAACAACATCAGGGTGATGGCTGCAACATTGTCATGGCGCGGAGTGTGGTGCGGGAAAAGCGCCACGGAGTTACGCGAGTTGGGCATCTCGGTAGGCGTACTCCGTGGTATCACCACCCGCGTCCTGCTCGGCTCATATTTGAACTGGTGGTCGTTCTATAGAGGCACTTCCCTTCATCCCTTTCTCCCACCCCCACCATCCTCATCTTCCCTAATCCCGAGGGCCGGCGTCGGGTGAGTCCTGGGCGTCCTCCCCATTATATTTGATTTATTTATTTATTTTGTATTAATGGCGTGCCCCCTGTGTCTTTCAGGGGAGTTTCTTTAAAAAAAAAATTTAAAAAAAAAAAAAAAAAGCAAAATGAACAAGACGATTGACTGGACTAGAAGACATACTGCAGCATCCCTGAGTGAGCTTATATACTCGGCGAGATTAGTTGAGGGAGAGTGAGGTGGAAGGGTGACGTCATGTTGACGTGTTCTCCCTATACCTCGTCCCTCCCTTGTGGGTGGTGGCTCACTCAGGGATCCTCTTGTACTTCTTTATTTAAGAACTATTTTGGGTCTTGAAATGTGGGTCAACAAAATTCATTCACAAGATGTAAGAACGGCGTGTGATAATTATGTCAGGTGAAATAAATATCCTCTTTCTTGCCTTGAGGAAAATCGCATAGTATACATAATTTGCATGCGATCCATTTTTATAAAATTATGTCATGATTATATTGCATCATGTGTATCGTGATTCGCCTCAATGAAACAATACTTTGGTTTTAAAATCTGAAATCCCTGTGTAGAAAAAAGTTAACTTATCGTTACAAAATAATCGATTTTCTGATTAATCTTACTCTCTTGTAATCAATTAAAACATCATCCGACAAAATGATCGATTATTCCGATTAATCGATATCCATCTCTATTAGGTACCTACTTCCTTCTATCAGTATTTTGTTAGCAATTTCAATTATTTTCACTTTTTTTGTTGGAATTCGGTGGAATGTCTGTGTTAGAAACCCGTTGAATTTTCGTCGTTACCTATATGGCATCTCCAATGCATACAATCTTGTATTCCCCTTGCATTATTAGAGTTATCAATGTATCAGTTGTAGTAGTAGCTACGTTGTGCACTCACGTGATGCATGAAGTTTGTCGTTAGTTCATTGTTGGTACCTAGTACTACCATGGCGATCGACCCTAATTTTGAACTATGATTTCTTTGGAATAGTTTTTTTTTTTTTACTTAATCCCTAACCCTACTAACCTCTTGCTCTTCAGGCGCAACTTCCTCCATGCATCATCAAAACCTAGTGAACCTTCCAAATCTTGAGAATAACATAAGGCTTGATTATTTTACTCCTGAATGCATTGTCGGAGATCTCTGATGCACTAAACTGTGTTGCTCTGAGTTTGCTCGGAATTTCAAGGTGCCATATCATCATCAATATCAGTTATCTATTTGAATAGATTGGTTATGAATGGTTCATTACATTGTCTGTGTTGAACCAGTCCTTGGATGAAAGCTTAGAGGGAGGGAAAGGTTCTCGTTCGTTTTCATTTGACCCACTCATCTTTTGTAAAACCTGCCTCCAGTGAGCATGCATCGGTTTCCTACTTGGACGACGTCAAAAACGTACCTACTTACCTGGTCCAATTTCTAATTTTCCAGCCCTGACGGAATACCCAGATTATGAATTGGTCTTGTTTGTTTTTATTTTCGTTTTTGCTTGCTCGTTGTGTGTGGAATGCATTAATGTTATTTTTCCCTTCATCTCGCCTTACAGACCTTGAAATTGCAGCTGTTTAAACCAAAGGAAACAGAAGTGTTCATTAGGTTCGTCAAGTGGGCGTTGCAGGCCTTGGACGTATACACTCTGAGTATGAAACCTGCGGCGACTCTTGGAATGGCTATGACCAACCAGAGGCCTTTGCCCCAGCAGACTGTAAGAACAAAAGAAGAGAAAGACGCATTAGAGCACTTCTCAGGAGTGGTGAGTTCTTGACTGTGTAATTTGAAATGATTCATCCAATCGATAATTGAATTCGTCGATTCAGAATGATCTCCAACCTCTTGTTTTTTTTTAAATCAGTTTTCAGTTATGAACGCTCAAACCTTCAAAGAAATCTTCTCCACGACCATCGATTTCATAGTAGAGAGAATGGCCGCCAATTTTGCTCTTCAGATAGTTGGCAATTCTTTCCTCACTCATTCAGAAACGTCGCCTCTTTTTGCTACCGTGCTGGTTGAATACTTGCTCGGTCGAATGGAAGAAATGGGAAACGGCAACATGGAACGCAGCAATCTGTACCTGAAACTGTTCAAACTGGTGTTTGGAAGCGTTTCTCTATTCGTTGAGGAAAATGAACACATGTTGCGTCCGCATTTACATGAAATCGTCAATAGGTTAGTTCTCAATATTGTTACCTACCTACACCGCTAGATGAACCGTTAGATGCTAATCTAAGAACAGTTGTGATGGTCGTCATCATAGTAGTACCTATTGTTGAGAAAGTGAAGTGAAACAACAATGTTTCGCAATCAAAAATTGATCTGCCTTAAGTTCTAATGAGTTGCCAAAAGATCTAATTGAGTTGTCAGAAGTTAAGAGTTGGTAATTATTTAATTAAACACTCCTCTCAAGAAAGTTTCCGAAGACTCATCGAGATTTTATTGAATCACTCTCAACATTATTGTAAGGTCGCTAAAACTACTCACCTAAAATTTTACCTGTCAATGAATGAATTTTAGACAACAAAAAGATGATTGTCAAACTCTGCACCTTTCTAGTACCTGAAGCAACTCCTTCACTTTGCCCATTCTCACTACTCCCGACAATAATTGTACAATAATTGTCGACTACTCGCTCAAATTATCATTACGTATCTTAATACCATGAACATTGTGTGAGTACTTTTCAAAGAATTTTCTGTAACAGAAACATAACTGTAAAACATCCTGAGGAAACCGATTTTCGTTTATTTACAATTTACTGTGATTTCGTGAAAAATGTTCTATTCCAGGTCGATGGAACTTGCCATGACTGCCAAGGAGCCATACAATTATTTTCTTCTTCTTCGAACTCTATTCAGATCAATCGGAGGTGGTAATCACGACCTACTCTACCAAGAATTTTTGCCTCTCTTACCCAATTTATTACAAGGTAAAATCCATCGCCCATTTTCTATGAATGTATGAAATATTTCCTTTAACATTTACCTTTGACCGACTCTGGCTTTCGGCGTAGGATTTAGAAGTTTTAGCAGACCCAGAAGGATGACCTTGGACACATTCTATCAGCCTTTTTCAATCTAGGATAACATATCAGTTTTAGATTAGCCTTTTCCCATGATCACTCTAGCAGGAGTTCCTGAACTTCCTTCTATGACACCCATGAGTAGTCTGCTAAATCCCTCTGTTATTGTTACTTGAGTATGTTTGGAAATGAACTTTGTCATTTTGGTCTCTTCCTCCTAATCCACATTTTCTTGTACTATTTTAGAACTCAACAGCCTCCAATCAGGTCTTCATAAACAACACATGAAGGACCTTTTTGTGGAATTGTGCTTGACGATACCTGTTCGTTTGAGCTCACTTCTGCCTTATTTGCCGATGTTGATGGATCCCCTTGTTTCGGCGCTGAATGGTTCTCCTTCCCTCATATCTCAGGTTAGTACGAAGGCTGCTTCTTGTAGAGCGAGTTTCATGTTTCTTACGATTATGGGTCATTTATGCATGTGAAGTGAGTTGCTGCTGGCAGCTCTGTTTATGTATAGATGTTAACTCCTGGATTAGACAGCTATGGCAGAGATTCTAGATTCTATGATCTCTTGGGTGGAAGTTTAACGTCTAATACATTTCGCTATCTGAATGATTATTATATGGGGAAGACAATAAAAATAAATTGCAACCATTTCCTGCAGTACCTACCCATGAACAAGATGGCTTCCTGCATCTACCATTGGTAATGTTGAATCATCAAAAATTAACTTCCCTCGACCGGGGATCGATCTCCTATCATTCCGATTCTGAATCGGAGCTCCTACCACTTGAGCTAAGGAAGCAAATGGACAGAAATGCGAAGAGGTAGCTGATCACAACATCTCCCCCCCCAACCCCACCCCCCCCCCACCCGTTAGGAAATCTTAGGTACTCCGTTACCTTGTTAGGGAGGCTGCTTTGGTCGGCGTTTTACAACCCAGTGAGAAGACGTATTTTTGACTGGCTTCGGAGTTTTTTGTTATTGTTCCTTATTGATGGAGCGGGGGATCTGCTGACTTCAACGTTTGTCCAAATAGGCGGTGGCTCGACTCTTGTCTTGTGAGGGAGTTGTTTTGATGACCTAATCTTAATGAATTATTGTTTCCCTGAGAAATGCTGAGGAGACCATTCGGGTCCTACTGACTGCGCCACATTGTTGAATCATCAAAAATTAACTTCCTCGACTGGGGATCGATCTCCTTTCGTTCCGATTCTGAATTGGAGCTCCTACCACTTGAGCTAAGGAATTGAATGGACAGAAATGCGAAGAGGCAGCTGGTCACAACAGTAAAATACTTAGTAACCACCTTGCATAGTATGCACTATGTCCACATATTGTGTATAAGGATAAGTGGAGGAAGCATGAGGGGAGTGGGAATAGTTGGAGTGGAGAGTATAAGCCATTAGAGCCTGAAACTCTTTTCCTATGGTAACCCTGAGCAGTGAGTGAACCGAAAAATTCCAGTCATGGATTTTGAGATCAATTAAGCAAGTATTTCAGTAAACTTTTTTTATTATTTATTTATTTTTTTTTTCAAAAGAGTATGGCTCAGGAATAACGGTAATCGGGTCTGTTCGTCGAGAAAATGTTTTTAAAAAATCAGAGAAGCTAAGGAAAGTTGAAGATTTGAATGTGTGTGAACGAAGATGTGAATGGTGTGACGTAGCTAGCCAACTGTCTTTGAAAAAAGTATCCATGCACAGAAACCCTTGGAGGACCTCTTGGATACTACAAAATACTACTCACACACGCGTGCGGCATAGTCCTTGCCTAGTGTGTGTGCATTTATAGCGGCCCGCCTTTTTCAAACGTGTGATCTCTTTAATTAATTTTTCTACCACATGTCACAGTATCATTGGGCTTAAAGTTGTAGTATATAGGTTTTCAAGGGTGCTGAATCCAAATTTGAGGTCAAAAACCTGAATTTCCGACCCACCAAAATACCCCATTATAGCTCAGTGTTGGAGATACTGTTATGAGAAAGGGCTGGGTTTTACTGTAAACGGGCTCTCAAGAAGTGTACAAATGATATGTAATATTGCTAGCTGAATTCTATTTTAATATTCAGTTGCAATAATAAATCGCGTTAAAAAAAATCCCATATCTATTCTCTCTGAAAGCCTGTATAGTAGTCTGGGACATTAAGATACCTAAGTAGAATCCAGACATCCTCTCTCTACTTATATCTTGATGTATCCAAGGCACCAGTGGTTGAGATCTAGCTTGTTTTTGAGATAGGACTATCACAGTTAGTGAAGTTTTATATCTTTTTATCAATCCCTTCCTGTAAATAAAAATGATTGAAAATCCTCAACTAAATGAGATGTATTATACTCGATAATTACTCATTCCATATTGTATGGGTTGAGCTGTTGTGTATGAAGATCACTCGTGAATGTATATATTTAAAACTATACTATCAAGTTAGTATTGTGAGGTATGTTCCTTGATTTCAGGGCCTACGAACATTGGAGCTCTGTGCAGATAATCTTCAGCCTGACTACCTCTACAATCACATCCAACCAGTTAGAGCAGACCTTATGCAGGCGATGTGGAGGTCTTTGAGAAACCCCACTGACCAAATTGCTCACGTAGCATTCAGGTATGTTATCAGGTTGTAAGAATTCATTGATTCCTCAGTCCTTGATTTTCAAATTCAAATTATCCTTTATTCCTTCACCTTTACATAAGGTATGGGTACGTCAAAATCAATCTCTACAAACAAACAATAATTAAGCAAGAGTACAGCACATATGGATACAATACTAAAACTAAATTTACGAACAAAGAGAACCGCATCAAACACTGTGAAAAAATCAAATTAAATAGGAACTTAAATGATATAGGAACTCCCGTGATTTGGATCTCCAGGAACAAGGCGTGTGTGGAGCGCCATTGCACCGGCCGGGGTGTCCCGACCGGCCCGGACCCACCCACCACGGCGGCTCCCGGGGCTGCCAATCCATTTCTGGAGAGGCAGCCCTTACGAACAGCGTGGTCCACCATAGAGCTAGACCACCTATTCTAAGCGCCAAGGGGGCCGCCCCCAGACCGGCCAAGAACCCCAGGCCACAGCCCGAAAACACGCAACACCAATCACACACACACACACACACATATACCCACATACACAATCACAGGCAATTCCTAATATCACAGTCGAAGCATTCCATAATTTTGATTCCATAATCCGCCAAGGTGAAATTCTATACTCGTATTTCCACCTGAAATGTTATAACTCACTTGGGGTTAATTTTTATAGAGTGCTTGGGAAATTCGGAGGAGGAAATCGTAAAATGATGATTGAACCTCAAAAACTCAACTATCAATCTGACAGCTCTCCCCAGCCGTCCTTGATAGTTCTGTTCCCTGAGTACGAACCAATCAGCTTGCCCATGAACAAGGTATGTCTACGAGTAAACCAGATATTTCGCAGTTCAAATATCTACATCTACTCAACATGGATTTCCCGCATGCCAGTTTTGATCCATTTTGATAATTCATATTATTCCAGGTGATCGAAAGCGCTTTGACTATTCTCAAAACGAACGGTATTGATGTTCAATTCTACAAACAAAAATCTTGGTGTATAGTTCGCGACTATCTCTTCGCAGCGATGAGTCTGGACGACAACGAAAAACTTCTCTTTGCTCTTCTAACTCACGCCGATTTTGAGAAAAAACCTTCTTCAAGTGGCCAACCGCAGAGTCAAAGTAACAACTTTATTTAATACAGTTTGTCTTTAAAATTATTTATATTCTTTCTACTTTTACTGTGAACTCTTTGTATTTTTTATAGTGCGTGTGGAGTGCCTCCGAAGACCGGATCCCATCAAGTTTTCTCAGAGTCAGCAGTATCAGTGCCATAATAAAATAGCCAGGCAAACTCATGTGAATGCTCTCATTGGTGAGATTTCGATTGTGTTTGACTTTATTCAAGCATCGAAAACGTCCGAGCGAACTAATGCATAATTAATATATTTTTCAGGTATGTTCTTCTCTCTGTTAAACAAGGAATTAGCGGCCGAAGTACAGCCTGTCTTTGAAATGGTAGTCCGTCACTTCACACTCGTGGCCATCAGCCATCAAGCTGGTAAGTTGTGGGTTCTACCTCCCACATGTTTGTGAGAATATGTTGATCACCCGTTTACAAAAATTATGTTTTAAGTGTTTTACTCTGCGAACTCTGTTTTCGAACTTCGGAAACAGATGCTCACTTGGTGGTCATCAATCGCGAACCATGTTAGCAAACATTCGGATATGTTTCTTCTCGAGTCGTTAACATGCAAGGGATTCTGTATTCTCTGTTCATCCTGTGTGATTGGCCCTAGATCTGTCATGAGCGCTCGCAATGCTTGAATCGTTCTCTAAGCTTTAATAATTTGATCGTTGAAAATCGTTGTTTAGGTCCATACAGCAAAGGATTGAAGCAATGTACTGGAATGGACCCACTGGTTATCGTGGATGCCATAGCGTCTGTCATGGGGAATGAAGAGAAGGAGCTGTGCAAATCCGGTAGAGCAGCTTTAACGCTCATTTTGGAGACAGCAGAAGTAATCATGGGCTCCAGAGATGCCGTAAGAACCTTTTATAAAACCAGCAAGGTATCCGGTCCTTTAATTGTAATGATATATTATAACCATCACTCTTCTTCTTCATTCCAGGCTTGCTGTCTGCCTCTTATGGAGTACGTAGCCGAAAAGATGTACTCACTTTGTTATGATCGCGCTTGGTATACGAAACTTGGAGGTTGCATTGCCATCATGTTCCTTTATGAATCAATGTCCATCCGTTGGGTCTACCAACATTTGTTCGTGTTCGTGAAAGCTCAGCTTTTCGTCATGATGGACCTCACTGGAGAGGTATTTTAGTACTTATCGATACTATTTATTTTACGAATAGAAACCCGTGCAATTTGATGCATTAAATGAAAATTTTGCTTTTCTTTACAATAGGTTTCAAGTGGAACAATCGATCAGGCAAAGGCTAATCTTGAAGCGCTCATTAAATTATGTGCTCCTCTTCACCAATCCGACGACCAGGAATTGAAATTGATTCAGAAGAAAGCGTTGGATGACGTCTCTCTTGAGTTGACTCGACAGGTTACCAGTTCAACGGATCTCATTAGAGAACAGGTGTGTATTGAATATTTGATTGTGAAAAGTTGAAAAATTTGCGCTTGGAGGTCTGTTGAAGACCGGTAATAGATTGATCGAAAGAGCAGAAAGAGCAATAGTAAGAAATCAGACTCTAGAAGAGTGTTCTGTTGGTAAAACCTGAACACATGTATATTGAAGAACTACACCATTTCGAATTCAACAGATACGTTCGTTCAACTCTGCTAAACCTGTTTGTACGAACAACTAAATCCTGCAAATAGTATGTACCTGAGGTTTGGCACCATTTATATTTTGAACTCTCTTTTAACCCAGGAAATATTGTGAATTGAACCAATTCCAAAATTGATACATTTTGTGTTCAACAGTCAATGCATCTGCTGCGAGTTTTCGCACAAGCTCATGGAACCTCTGTGGTTGAAGTGATGGAGCCTCACAAGAAGGTTTTAGAAGATATGATTCCTCCTAAAGAGCATTACCTACGTCATCAAGCTGCAAATGCTCAAATCGGTATAATGGAAGGAAATACGTTCTGTACCACGTTGAACCCTCGCCTTTTCGCGATTGGTGAGTCAACTTTACCATTCGACGATTTACTCACACATCCATTTCAGTTATGATATTTGATGACATTATTTTTCGTTTAGATCTTGAAAAGAAGGAACACAAAGTTTTCTTTGAAGAGGTTCAACACCTGTGTGAAGCCGCTGACAACGATCTTCTAAAAATGCCTTGTTATAAGAACATTAGAAGTCTGTTGCCGTTGAGGAAGGCTGCCATGAGAGCACTTGCCGCCTGCCATTACGTTCCCAATTGCTCCGACAAAATTTTCAATACATTTTACCGATGTTTGGAAAAAGAAAACAAAGAGCTTCAAGAGGCTGCTTTCCAGTGCATGAAGACTTTCGTCGCCGGTGCTCAGATCGATATGAATGCCGTCAGTATTGCGAAACCATATTCAATGAGTTACTCGGACATTTTTGTGATCTATTTTGAAAAAAAAAAACGGACTTATTTCAGGTCCACGAGATTATGCGTCCTTTGCTGTCAACTTTGGGAGATTACGGAAACATCAATCTAAGTGGTGCTCGTCGACTTTCTTACCTTGTACAATTGTTCCCATCGAGTTTCAACGAAATACTGTGCGAACACCTCAAGAAGCATTTGCAGGAGTTACTGGAAAACATGATGCAAACTCAGAAGGGTATGTTTTGCAAGATTCCTACGCTTCCTATCTTTCCTATGTCTAAAAGCTTCACAAATATTATATTGTAAAAATCATGAATCCATGATAATGAAATTCGTTTTACAGGTATTTCTAAAAGTGAAGAACCTGAACAGATAGTAGCAACTATTATAAGCATATTCCACCAGATCCCTGCGGCTGGACCAAGGTTTATAGAGCCTCTGAGTCAGCTTGTTCTTCAAACTGAAAGAAATCTTCTAGTTGGAGCTAGTTCGCCATTCCGACATCCACTTTTGAAATTCCTTCTTCGCTACCCTCAAGAGACCATTTCGTTATTGCTCAGCGAGAACAACATTAAGGTACCTGAGTCATCTTGGATTTTGTGTGTGTGTCAATGAATTTGTATTGATTACAAACCTTGCTATAGTTTTTTCTTTTTTGTTCAGGATGACCTATGGAGTAAATATTTGGAGTACTTGATCAAACACGATGAAGGCCGCCCATTCAGAGACGTCCTCCAAAGCCCAGAATGTGTGGAGAGACTTATTGCTATGGCATTGGCTCCGAAGATTATCTCTACTACACTTACTACTGGCAAGTGAAAGTACCTCTCATTTCCCATCACTAAAATTATCGACTTCAATGGCTGATTTTCGTCTTGTTCTGTTCCAGATGAACGTTTGGAACTCCAATTTCAGAGCATTCGAATTGTTTCTTTGTTGGTGAAGTACGACGACCAATGGTTGTCGAGTCAAGATCAGCTGGCTCAAACTTTCAATCAAATTTGGTGCAACGACCAGTACCAGGTGAATAACTAGTGAATTACTATTTGATATTGGATATTTCTAATAATTATTTCGTGCTTTAAGCAGTTCTGCATACCTTTCCTACTGTTCTCCATCTGTTTATGGGTACCGCTGCGCATCATGCCTCCCTCTCCTGTACCCCCTTAATGTTAGGGTACCGCTCCGGCACACGCCTCTGACAGGAGTAGAGCGGTTAGGGAGCAGGTACAAATTCTCTGCTTCCGGGCCTGTTACCTGGTCGGGCTTCAAGGGATAGCAGTAATGCCGTAAAAGGCTTATTACTCATCTCAATTACCAGTACCACGGGCGAGGGGAGCCCCAGGCTACAGATGCACCGACCTCGGTCATAGCATCACCTGCCTGCCCCTCAGTTGAAGTTGGATTCGTGGTGGTCGTGGTTGAGCAAACCCTACTTCATGGGCTTGTACCAAGAAGGCTAAAGGTGAGAGATGGCCTCTTCAAGGGCTTGCCCCCTGAAAATGTCTCTCGGCATGTGAGTTCTGTTATGAACTCGAGTACCAACCTGTCTAGTTGGTAGAACCTTAGCTAGGAGGTTCGGCCTAACCTGTGGTGGTAATACAAGCAGGTACCTGGAGGAGCTGATAGTTATGACTAGCTCCCCTGGGGCTCTCGGGTGGTGAGTTCCTTCCACTCCCTCGATCACCCTCCCAGGGTTTTCGGGGTTTCATCTATCTGCTTGCAGATGGAGGGGGTTGCGAAATCCAGTTTGGATCGGCTCTCCTTGAAACCAAATAGTAGTTATTTGTTCTCCATCTAAACATTTAATAGAGTTCAAATTTATAATTTTTCTTCTTACAGCAACGCCATCGGAACATCGAATCAGTGGAATACGTTCATTGGAAGGAACCCAAGTTATTGGTCAAGATCTTGCTGAACTACTTTAGCCATCATCCTTCCAATATTGATCTGCTGTTCCAATTACTGAGGGCATTCTGTGATCGGTTCCTTCCGAATTTCCAGGTAACTTCTGCCAAAACTTTCCCATCAAAGAATGTAAGTTGTGACTACCATCATCGTTGGTTATATCTGTCTATCTCTGTCTCGTTTCAGTTCCTGAAAGAATTCCTTGAAACTATAGTTGCACAAAGCTACACCGTCGAGTGGAAGCGAATGGCTTTCTTCCGTTTCGTCAAATTCTTCCCATCTACAGCTATCACTCAAAGGCTTAAGGCTAAAATTCTACAGTTCATAATTATTCCCTGTTTTGCAAACTGCTTTGAAAAAGGCGAAGGCGACAAACTCATTGGAAGCCCTCCTTCTCCCAATTTTGACTCTCCAGACAACGTTGTGAGCGAGTTCATCAATAAGGTGAGCGACTCAACACTTCAGCATTATTTCTCGAGTTATCGAATTACCTATTCAATTATCTGAATTTTGTCAAAACTCTACAATTCCTATGGATATTAAAGAATTTTCATTCGGCTAGTTGATCCTAATTCCTTTTCGTTTTGACAATTCCAGATTATTGATCCAGAAAATCCAAACAGTTGCGGGGATTCGGTGAGAATACTAATTCTGCAGCTGTCTTGCCTCTTGGTTGAGCAGTGCGTTGGGCATATTCATGATTCTGTGAACTCTAAACCACAAGGATTGAAACTTCGTAGGCTAATGACGTACGCTTGGCCGTGCCTTTTGAGCACAAACTGTGTTGATCCTGCCACCCGATACCACGGCCACCTTTTGCTGTCGCACATTATTGCCAAACTAGCTATACATTCTGAGCCATACCCCCGTATAGTTCTTCAAGGTAAAGTTGCACCCCAAAAGTACTACGATTTTTCGATTTCTGTGCCTTTATTTCAAATTATATAATAGTACTGAACTTTTTCCTTTTTCCAACAGTGTTTAGGAGTTTGTTGAAGGCACATGCGCTTGAGGTACGACCAGTAGTTCGACAGGCGCTGGAAATCCTCACACCTGCTATGCCTGCAAGAATGGATGATGGATACAAAATGTTGACTCATTGGACGAAAAAAATCATCGTCGAAGAAGGACACTCCATGCAACAGCTCTTCCATATTCTTCAATTAGTTGTCCGCCATTATGCAGTACGTAATTCTCATTTTATTTTGATAATGATTTGTTCAGGAATTTTTCGTTCGTTCCTGCGACAAATATATAACGGTTACAATTAAGCGTTCGAGTTCTATTAAGAGCTGTAATCATGATCTTAGCAGTCAAAATCAATAACATAAGTCCACATTTTTGGTCTGTTTCCAAGAATTATCTAACCTAATATTATATTGTCTGTCTTATGGTGATTCGGACTAGAATGGGCAATTTGCCTCAATTTTAGATTGTGGAATTTCAAGTCAAATCCTTAAATAGGGCCCTTTAATAAGTTTTAACACTAGGAATACCCAAGGGAAAAAGTTTCCGTAGGAGAAAATGCCTAAACAAGTGAAGCCTCTGTCAAAAAAACACCACGGTGACAACGTCACGAGTCATGTTTGCCACAGCAAAAACTCGCTTCGGGCCCGAGCGAAAAACAAAAACGACGCAAAAACTGACTTACTTTTACCTCTTTCATCTTCGTTCAAAAACGTGTCAACTGACCGTCTTCGCTGATACATACCTAAGTCCAAAAATGTAAGCAATAAGAGATTTAACAGTAAGTCAAAAACGTACGTTGAAATGGTCTTCACGACAATAGAACTGGATTGTTGAAGGTGGACATCCTGCAGCCTCCAACCATTTCTGCCATCTCTCTCGCTGGAAAACGTACGGCACACTGACAAATACTTTCTCTGTAGAGTCATCATTCGTGCACCCCTTCATAAAACACTGTTTTTTCTTTCTTCCAATAATGAGTTTTCACTGGAATAACGACTGATACACTTGATTAAACACTGTCTCATGTTTATTCTTTGTTTCCTTCCCGTCGATGGAATGGAAGCAATGGAATCAGATTGGTTAGGCTGGCGGATACGTTTCAACATACAGATTGCCGCTACATATAAAATTTCCATCTTCCTTAAATTCTCTAAATCTTTAGGATGATTTTCCCTATTTGCCGACAGTGTCAGATTTTGCATTTGTGGGTGCAGCTCCACTTAATGTTCCATTATCAGCTCCAACGCCAATGTTTTCAAATTTCGGTGAACAAACTGATGATATTGAAACTGTTTAGTCATGAAGAGTAAAGTGGGAACATTCAAGTGATAGAACTGAGCTTGAGCGTCTATTTCCGACGTTCGTTTTCGAGAAATAGTGTCTTCAATATGTCGATATGTCTTGATGTCCAAGAGGAGTGGGCGACAGAAGCTTCAGATCTACCAGTGGAAGGACACTGTTGTGGCCCTCAGACTGGATATTCTTTGAATACCATTGAGTCCTCTTTCTGTATGTGAAGGTTCATCATGGATGTCTTTATTTTTCTAGGTCTACTACCCTGTAAGACACAATTTACTACGACACATGGTGACGGCTCTTCAGAGATTGGGTTTTAGTGCTTCATCCTCTCTTGAGCATAAAAAACTTGGATGTGAACTTGCTGAAATAATTATTCGTTGGGAACACCAAAGAATAAAAGATGAGAACAAAATGGCCCAGGTAATCTATTTCAGCGTGTACGTGTCGATCTCTGTGGATCCTGTTCTACTATCGATCATCTATCTAGACGTCCCTCGCTAGATCAATCATGTCTTAGTATTAATTTGCTGTTTTCAGGAGAGTGGCATTGATACCCAAAAAAGACCAGCTCCTTCTGATGGATCTTTAGAGCCTCCTAGAAAGAAAGGTCCGGCGGTTGTGTCGATAAAACATGATCCGGATGAGATGAAACCTCTGGAGAAAACCCACGCAGACATCCTAATCAATACTTTGATGAGACTAGCTTGTTCTGTAAGTGTACTTCCTCCTTGCTATGTTTAACGGTTTAAACATTTATTTTTAACATTTTCTTTGTAGAAATGTTACCTAAATATTTTGAAAAAAGAGGCTTTTTACTCTGTTGAGGAGTTTTTAGATTTTAATTTTGAAAATTTGACTTGCTAGCCATGTGATATTGAATTCAACATGTTATTGACTATTTAGATTGATTAAATAATTTATTATGTTTATTACTTTACTATATGTGGGCACGGTGTTAACGTATATTATTAGTAACTATTATAGTGTCTCAAGTTTATCCAGCAGAGGAATATACCGAGTACTCTTGCTTGCGATGATGCTTATTATTTCATGTGTAGTTTTGTAGTAAATCAATCTGTGATCTCTTTGCCGATGCTGTGATTTTATTTGACTGTGATAATGGGAATGTTTAATTGTATATATGTGTGTGTGATTAGTGTGTTGCGTGTTTTGAGCGTTGGACCGGGGTTGTTGGCCGGCCTGGGGGCGGCCCCCTTGGCGCTTTTATTGAGGTGTGCGGTTTGCCTCTGCGGTAGACCGCACAGTTCGTAGGGCTACCTCTCCAGTAATGGATTGGTGGCCCCGGGAGCCGCCATGGTGGGTGGGTCCGGCCCGGTAGCGCCCCACTCACACCTTATTCCTGGGAGTACCGATCACTCTAGTTCCTATTACACTTAGTTCCTGTTCTTCATCGTTTTTGGTTTATTATTTCTAATAATAAGCCTATGTGATCGTATCGCAAAAAATTTTTATAACCCCCCCTCAAACTTTGTCACTTTACGTTTCAAGGTGCGTAGAATCCAAATTTGCAATGTCCGTCCGCCGTCCCCCGTCCGCCGTCCCCCGTCCGCCGTCCCCCGTCCGCCGTCCCCCGTCCGCCGTCCGCGGCACTTTTCTTAGCAACACTGGACCGATTTGGTTCAAATTTGGTACATGGGCTCCATTTGGGGTCTAGTTGTGCCGCGAAGTTTTTGGTTGATGTAGGTCACTTCTAAGGGGTGAAAATTAAGGGTTGAAATTTTCAAGAGTGCCCTAGCTCGAAAACTCTCGAAATAAACGTATCGTTTTTTCACCAATTTTAAATAGTATTGAATTTTAAAAAATTTTTGAGACCACCCGGAGCTCTGTAGGACAAACCGTTCGGTCCCTACGAGTACTTGAAGGTTTTCCTTCGATAAAACAGAATCATGAGTGTGAATCGTAAAAGAGGTCTAATCTCCATTCAAATTTTATCGGACTAAAATGCGATCGCTGTTCATTTCTTCGATTTGTATACAGTTTTGCCTTCTGCGTAACCAGTAATCAAATTTCCATATCAAGCTTTCTATTTTTCCAATCGAGTGTGAAGCGTTTAGTTCTTTCTAATAAACTTGATTGTGAAGGTGTGAAGCCAGTATGGTGTGGTAGGTAGTACCTAGCTGGTAGGTAAAAAAAATTTTGGTGGGTAAAAAACGCTGCAAATCATTGCTCAAAAGCTTCTTCATTCTTCAGATCACTGATCAGCTGAGTGAGCTCCGAAGCCATTTTCAATCCTATTGAATGAAAGTGCTCTTCCAGGCGTCTCCAGCATTCGAGGAGTCCTTCTTCACTCCTCAGATCACTGATCAGCTGAGTGAGCTCCGAGGCCATTTTCAATCCTATTCAAATCAGAAGGGTGATCTATACAGAAAATAATAAACCTTTGAGCAATGATTTGCAGCGTTTTTATAGTTGTAGCTCTTCATTGTTAACTTTTTTGCCTAATTATAATTGTTGTTGATGCCTTGCCCTACATGTTAGATTTAGATAGTAAGTTAAGTAGCAATATTTGTATCGACTTATACTATGTACATATATGTGTAAGATAGGTCTCTTCTTCTTCTATCCAATCAAATCAACTCTTCGTTAGATGCAGTATTTTTATTGTTTTTTCAACTGGAATTACAAATAATAGAAAAATTACAAAAATGAAAATAATCTTAACCTAATAATTAGGTACCTACGTACAAATGTCATATTGAATGGTTTTAAATCTCACCTGAATCTACAACGAAAGTTACTCCTCCGAAGGCACTCCAAACGAAATAAACTTTATGCAAACAAAAATAATTCAAATTATGCGAAATGTCACTTTTAATAAAATTCACAAGGGACGAGGTGGTTCCTTGGAGGTGTCCCAGCTTTGACTGCCGGACCTCTCCTTACAGTTCGTACTTTGTACTATAATCTAATCTAATTCTAATCTAATAACTAAGATGAAGGTTCAATGAGTCTTACATATGTACCTACAGTATGAATAATAAAATACCAAAATAACTACAATCCTAAAAACTACAAGTTCTAATTGCGAATTCTATTTCAGGTTAACGAAACCAGCAACAATCCCGCTGGTATGGCCTCTCCAGGCGAAGTCCTGTCTCGGCGATGCTACAATCTCGTCAGGATGGCTCTGAAACCCGACGTCTGGCCGGAATACACCATCGATTTCAGGCTCCAATGGATGGATAAAATATTTTGTTCAATCGACCAACCGAACCCTAATTTGGGTAATATCTGCGTTGGCTTGGAACTTTTCACCTTGGCTTTGACTTTCATGAAGAAAGAACAAGTGTTGGCTCAATGTAAAATCCTGCAAAAAGGCATCAATGCTTGTATTTCAAGTAATAACATACGAGTAAGTAGTCATCTATGTAACGATCCTAATTTATTCACGTTTCATTTTGTCGACGATTTATAAAAACGAATGTTCTTCAAACATATTAAATCATTTTTGTTTTCGATTCAGGTCATTCGTTTGAGTCATCTTCTTCTAACTAGACTCATGAGCTACTATCCAACTGAGCCATCAACTGCTATTGTTTCCTCTATGCATGCTGAGCTTGAGTGTATTTACTCAGCTGTTGGAAGAGTAAGTTTTTCTACATTTTGTGAAATGAGGTAGATTGATGTCATTATTCGTCTTGACCGTAAGTTTTCATTGTGCAATTTGCACTTTTCAGGTGATCTTCGATGGTTTGAACAATTACGAGAAAAATACCAACGCCAATTCAAGTTGTCTGTTTGGAGCAATAATGATGCTGAAAGCTGCCTGCAGTAGCAATCCAAGTTATGTTGATCGGTTGATCACTCCTTTCATCAGAGTCATCCAAAGAATGACTAGAGAGCATTTGCAGGCAACTTCGGACACTCCTGCTGCTACCAGTGATCTCCTCATTCTCAGTCTAGACTTGGTAAAAAATAGAGTTGGTGTCATGCAAACGGATACTAAGAAAGCTTTTATTGTATCCATTCTTGTCGGACTTATAGAAAAAACCACTGACAGCAAAGTTATGAAGAGCATATGCAAGGTAACTTATTAAAATTATCTCCGATAATGCCTCAACGTATTCTTCGATTTTTGGTTCATGCAATTTAATTTTGCAGATGGTCGAAGAGTGGATGAAAAATTCCAAACCAACAGGTCCAGCCATCAATAATGGACCTAGTTTGAGAGAGAAATCCATCTTGCTGGTAAAACTCATGCAATTCGTTGAAAAAAGATTCCCTGATCTCAATACGCAGTTCTTGGAATTAGTTAATTACGTATACAGGTAGGTACTTCCTTAAGATCATTCTGTTAGCTCCCAATCGCTTTTCATAAGGGAAATTTTGGGTAGCTTCTGACATATCCGCATCCCAAGTTCCGAAAATCTTCCGTTGATATCAAGCTCATTATTGTGATCGACAGAGAGCATGTACTCCACGAAACGACAAGAAAAGACCCCTAAAATATAAGATGAACTTAAGGACCTGTAGGAACGCTTGTTGTGTCACAAGACTGATGTACTTTCCCCAAAAGGCTTTAGGCTTCCAACTCACACGCCTTAGAAATAAGGCTTTACAATGTTATAATATTACTTTGATATCTCTATATCGTCCGCAGGGAAGAAGCATTCAAGACTACAGAACTCATCCCAAAATTAGAACCAGCGTTCCTTGCGGGTTTGAGGTGTAATCAACCTCAAATTCGGGCAAAATTCTTCGAAATATTCGACCAATCAATCAGACGACGGCTCCATGATCGCCTGATGTATATTGTCAGTTCTCAAAATTGGGAACCAATGGGACATCATTATTGGATAAAACAATGCATTGAATTGATTTTAGTCACCACCGATGAAAGTAAGTCTACGTCGACATATTTGAAATACAAATTAGAGAGTTCCTAACGATGATTTTGGCATAACAGCAAAGCTAACGGCGACCGTAGATCACCTTCTGCGCATGCGCAGAAAATTACGGCGATTAAATAACGCCCGAGCAAATAACGGCGAACGTTCTGGCCGCTAACTTACGGCCGTCTTGCTAATGTCCATGTGACTAACGGGCTGCCGTTAGAGCAGAGTGAACCTGACATGCCGGTAACAGTTTTGCAACCACCAACATCAATTTCAAAACAAAGCAAATAAATTTAAGTAAATTTTAGATGTTTTTGGTTTATTATTTTCAATAATAAGCCTTTGGAATCGAGCAAGAAAAAAAAAATTTTAACCCCCCCTCAAAATTTGATGTTTTACGTTTCAAGGTACGTAGAATACGAAAATCGAATAAAAAAATTTCCGTCCGTCCGCCGTACGCGGCACTTTTCTTAGCAACACTGGACCGATTTGGTTCAAATTTGGTATATGGGCTCCATTTGGGGTCTAGTTGTGCCGCGAAGCTTTTGGTTGATGTAGGTCACTTCTAAGGGGTGAAAATTAAGGGTTGAAATTTTCAAGAGTGCCCTAGCTCGAAAACTCTCGAAATAAAGGTATCGTTTTTTCACCAATTTTAAATAGTATTGAATTTTTAAAAATTTTTGAGACCACCCGGAGCTCTGTAGGACAAACCGTTCGGTCCCTACGAGTACTTGAAGGTTTTCCTTCGATAAAACAGAATCATGAGTGTGAATCGCAAAAGAGGTCTAATCTCCATTCAAATTTTATCGGACTAAAATGCGATCGCTGTTCATTTCTTCGATTTGTATACAGTTTTGCCTCCTGCGTAACCAGTAATCAAATTTCCATACGAAGCTTTCTATTTTTCCAATCGAGTGTGAAGCGTTTAGTTCTTTCTAATAAACTTGATTGTGAAGGTGTGAAGCAGTATGGTGTGGTAGGTAGTACCTAGCTGGTAGGTAAAAAAAAGTTGGTAGGTAAAAAAAATGTTGGTGGGTAAAAAACGCTGCAAATCATTGCTCAAAGGCTTCTTCACTCTTCAGATCACTGATCAGCTGAGTGAGCTCCGAAGCCATTTTCATTCCTATTGAATGGAAGTGCTCTTCCAGGCGTCTCCAGCAATCGAGGAGATCTTCTTCACTCTTCAGATCACTGATCAGCTGAGTGAGCTCCAAAACCATTTTTACTCCTATTGAATGGAACTGCTCTTCCAGGCGTCTCCAGCATTCGAGGAGATCTCCTTCACTCTTCAGATTACTGATCAGCTGAGTGAGCTCCGAAGCCATTTTTACTCCTATTGAATGGAAGTGCTCTTCCAGGCGTCTCCAGCATTCGAGGAGATCTTCTTCACTCTTCAGATCACTGATCAGCTGAGTGAGCTCCAAAACCATTTTTACTCCTATTGAATGGAACTGCTCTTCCAGGCGTCTCCAGCATTCGAGGAGATCTCCTTCACTCTTCAGATTACTGATCAGCTGAGTGAGCTCCAAAGCCATTTTCAATCCTATTGAACGCAGGAAACTGAAATTTGAGAGGGAAGGTCAAGGGAGAATACAGATGGTGGTAGGTGCTATTGATGGAGAACCAGTGATCTATACAGAAGGGTGATCTATACAGAAAATAATAAACCTTTGAGCAATGATTTGCAGCGTTTTAGATAATTTTAGATATTTTTTGTACTCTGTTAACAGAATTTGATGATGCATGTCAGTGGGAAGTTAGGTGTGAAATTAAACGTACCTTGGTAGCTTGCAAGAAGATGACATCTTCGCACACATGTGTGGTGTGGTACCTGTCCTGCGGTTTTCATCAAATACCTGCCTATCCACATTAGTGTTCACCCCCCCTCCCCTCCTATGACCCATGACGTCTTCAGATCGTCATCATCATCGTGCACCCCTGTGAGCGCTTGAAGTAAACACGACCTACGGAATGCTGCTGTAGGTTTCCGGCAGATTGGCCTTTCGATTTGAAATTTATACTGATGTGTTCCTCAAGGAATGAAAAACGTCCCCACAAAGTTTCTACAAATGCCCTAGCTGAGAGGCTCTGTGATCACACTTATCACAGGCACGGGGTAACCCCATGGGGTTTCATCCCGGTGTGTGTCATGTGACTCTTCAAATGCCCTAACTGAGAGGCTCTGTAATCACACTTATCATTGGCATAGGGCTTCTCCCTGGTGTGTGTCATGTGACTCTTCGAATGCCCTAACTGAGAGGCTCTGTAATCACACTTGTCACAGGCAGTAAGAACAACTGACCACGGAATTGGTTTAGTTTGGCAGCAGAGAGCTTAGGAAACTACAAAATTTGTGTTTTCACTGCTGGCCAAGTGGGTGTGGTACATAACTTCCTCGTATCCATCACACGGAAGTCCGAAATTTCGTCCAGCGAGAAACTCCCGTACTCCGAGAGCCGCCGTCTTCGTGGAACGTTTTCGACGTACGTCTCCAGCACGGTGATCATATCTTCAGCAGAAAGTAGACCCGCAACGTACAAATTCATACAATAATCCATCTCGAACAAACACCTTGACAAGATGTACTTGAAATAGTGAACAACGAACTTGAAAAACGAAGGCAGTCAACAATAGAGAACTGGGGATCTAACAGCGAAGCCAGAAATTCCTGTCACTTTAACTTTTGCGTCACTTTTGTCATCGCCGTAAAATTGTTCAACATCGCCGTTATTTTCGCTAATGTTCATCTAGGATTAGCATCCGATTTGACTCGGCCTAGACAGATTCATAACGGCGATGCCTCTAACGTTCGCTGTTAAGCAAGATGCAGTTTAGGAACTCTCTATTATCTATAATCAACTGTAATGTTTATTTATTTACTTCCTTTTAGGTGTTCTGATGCAGCTATCTAAAGACACTCCATTACTGCCTAGTGTCACTAGCGTGATGAACCACGCTGATGATGACAAACGTGATATTTTCCTCAAGTCTTCAACTTCCAGCTGTCCTGAACATAAAAAAGTGAGTACCTAGATGATCAGCTATTGATCAATCAAGTTGAGGCATCTTTCAAATGTTACATATTGACGTTCTTCCTCGAGATGACACTAACACTTGTAGAATTCGTGCAAAAGGTCCCAAGTGCCAATTGGCAAAATTTTACGGAAGAGACACAAAAAAAACAGTAATGCTATCGTAGTGAAATTTCTAAAATTATGTTTATAAATAATTCACATTATACATTGGGTGGCCCAAGATTACTGTTTCGTCGGAAATGCATTTTTTTCTGGTTGGAGCAGCACTAAGTATCGCTCTAAAACGTATAGTGGCACATAACAAGTTGGCACCTAACTACGTAAAAATCTCGAATTCGAAAAAATTGCACTTTTGCATATTTCAATCATTTGTGAAGAAACGCTCATTTTCGCACTATATTTCTGTTCATAGTCGGTTCTGCAATCAGTTATGGTCAGCTCAGAATCTCAGCTGTACGATCAAGCTAAGAAAGCGAAGTCGCTTGACTTCTTGAACTGTGTAGTGCAACTGTGCCACACAGACTCCGCATTAGCAGAAAAGCTGTGGCTCGACCTATTCCCACGACTGTGGTCACTACTTTCCGAGAGGCAGAGAACGGTAAATTTTTTTTCTCGCGATTATCAATATTAATTGGTTTTTTTATGGCCTTGTTTAAAAACTGTTGTTTTTGGCTTCTTACCTGGTATAATTCGAGTATTTAAATGTTGTAGTCATTTTCTGGCGAAATACTGCCATTCCTCGTTATTGGGAACCACGTTGCTCAGGAAGATATACACCCTAGTTCCCTTAGCACTATATTCGAAGCTATCAATTTATGCAGTCCTCCTCTTCACATTAAACCGTAAGTATCGTTGATCATATTTGTCATACGATCTGTTAGAAGATTTAAATATTTCTTTCCTATTTAGTAACTTGATTCCGTGTATTACAGAGCTCTTATGAGTTACCTGGGTAAGTCCCACAATTTATGGCATCTCGTGACTCTAAGTTTGGAGAAAATGATGACGGAGCAAGCAACTACTACTATGCAAAATAAAGCTAGACGTGAGCTTCAGGAATGCTACGATTTCGAACCAGTGGAAACGTCGCCTCAACACGTCAGTATCGTTTTCCTTGTTTCCGGTATTCACAATTCCCTGAGCCAGTAATCAGGAATTGGACAAATCGGCTAATCTTGAGTTGCCACTCCTTGCAGGCGGCTGCTGAGTACTTGGCTGAAATGTATTCCCAACTCAAAGAAGAAGACATGTGGTGCGCTCTGTGGCAAAAACATGCGAGATACAAGGAGACTTCTATTGCCCTAGCCTACGAGCAGCTAGGATATTTTGAACAAGCACAAGGAGCTTATGAGCAAGCATTGGGCAAAGGTCGGCAGGACTTCAGCAATGGTCCAGCTCCAATCAGTTTGCTCGCAGAGGAACGATTGTGGGAGAAACAATGGATTAGGTAAAAATAACGCTATTATTTTATGCACTTACTTTATTTATAAGTAACGTCATTGATTGGATAGTGTCTGCTGCAGGTGATGTATTGCACTACTCCCAACCTCTGTCCTTTTTTCAGTTCATTCATTTTATACCAGAAACCATGCCCACACCAAAAAAGAATGCACCTACTGAGCAGTTGCTAACACCTTTTTTTCCAAAACAACGTTTTGATTAATCTATTTTTGCTTTTGTTTGGGTTTCTAGGTGTTCTAAGGAGCTTAACCAATGGGATCACTTACTGGAGTATTCTCAAACCAAGGGTAACATCAATCCATTCCTAAGCTTTGAAAGTGCTTGGCGGGTTCCTGATTGGTCAGTGATGAAGGAAGCCATCACACAAGTCGAAACAGCGTGCCCTAAAGAACTCAATTGGAAGGTAAGTACTGCTAATTACGAATCTACTGCTAATTACACAAACGGGTGTCGGGTGGACCCTCCGGTGTAAGACGAAAGTCAGTTAACCGGAGGGACCAAATAAACCCTATACACCATTCCAAATGCTAATTACGAATTTTGCTTCGTCGACTTCCTGATGTTTTTGCCTCGCCACAATATTTTTACGTAAGTGTTTTCATCATTAGTGCAACATATTTTTTCTAGGTCCACCTTTACCGAGGGTGTCTGACGATATGCATTCCTGAGGATCAGCGCCTGCCCATAGTCAAACGCTACGTGGAACTTGCGAGTCTTTTGTGCATGAAAGAATGGAGACGTCTTCCTCACATCGTGTCACACATTCACATGCCTCTCCTCCAAGCTGCTCAACAGGTCAGTTGAGCACTTTATTGATTCATAATTGTGTTCTGCATAATGTAAGTGACCTACCCAGTCACAAAAAGGACAATCAATCAAAAGTTTTTAAACTGTTAAAGTTATTGCATCTTCCATTCCTTGCGAAGCGAAGCACGAGATGACTATCATGTGGGAGGTGCTGAGAAGACATCTCCCTCAAAGTCACTTCCCGTCCCTTCCCTGTGGGTCCTATAATATTTGTCTCTGCTATCCTTGTCTGTGCAAGTCTCCCGAGTAGTTTGGTACCGAACATTCACTTAAATACCTGTTCCCAATTCAAGCAGAAAAGGAGTCTTCAATTCTCTCCCTCTCAAAGGATTCGTATGAAACTTGAATGCACCGCTGTTTGACGAGCTGAAGGACTTTTTGAGGGTTTCTAAATCTCGTTTTTCAGATTATGGAGCTGCAAGAGGCCTGCAAGATTCATCAAGGTTTATTGCACGAAGGCAAGAATTGGTTACAAGAAGTTAAAGCAATCGTCAAAATGTGGAAGAACCGTTTGCCAGTGGTTGCAGACGACTTGAGCCATTGGAGCGACATATTCACGTGGCGCCAGCACCACTACCAGTTCATCATCAAGCATGTAGATGCCAAGCATGAACTTGGATCTAATTCGAGCATGTTTGGTGTACATGCATCAGCTCAGGTAACTAAGGCAACCCAAATTTATCAACACTATTTTCCACGTAGGTGTTATACCTAGGGCGAGTAAAGAAACGTTCGACGAATGGATGAGGTAGCGCATTTCCTAAATGATTAATGAAAGGTAAAAACCACGAAAGGTGAACATGAATGAAATATCCTTGAGGATTAACGAAAGGATAGCATGCAATCATACGTGCCACCATTATCAAGAGCAAATGCGTAGCTTGTATATCTGAAATAATCAAGGAGAGATTCGAATGCAAGGCAGGCTGGTTCCAACTGATTACCCTCCTGACATTGTTTGGAGATTACCCAACCTGCTGGTACTGCCTTCTCTCCTTGTTTGTTCCAATTTTATTCCATTTTTCAGGAGTTTTTTTTTAATTAGAGAAATTTTAACTTTTCTGTTTTTCAGGCGATTATTCATTTTGGAAAAATAGCCAGAAAACACAATTTGTCTGGCGTTTGCCTTGATTCTTTGGCCAGAATCTACACCATACCCAGCGTGCCAGTTGTGGACTGCTTCCACAAGATCAGACAGCAGGTCAAATGCCATCTCCAAATGGCCATAACCTGTGGCACCAAAGAGCTCCAAGAAGGTCTTGCAGTTATGGAATCATCAGACATCAGTTTCTTTTCAAATGAAATGACTTCGGAATTTTTGGCGTTGAAAGGGATGCTTCTATCTCAGCTTGGTAATTATCACTACGTCGACTTTTATTTCTCAATGGTATCTCAGAATTGATCAAACTTTGAATAGAATCAAAAATAGTAACCTGGAGATATTGGGTTGTTTTAAGAATTATTTGACAGAAAATGGGGCATTCCAATAAATTCCCTTCTCTCAAAAACACCACAACGATTTGTTTTGTCCAGTTTTAGTTCAATATTACTTATGGTCAAAAGGTGACAGTCAAATTGGAAAAAGGCTGCCTCAATTTCTGAGATGGAGTTAGTGTAAGTGATGTAGCATCCATTTTGTATGGATTTTGTAAAAATTAATTGTGTTAATGTTCAAACAAATAAAATATGGTTTTCGTCACTTAGTGGAAGGCTATGTAGCAGCCTTGCTATTGAAATCCAACTTTCTGTTGGCTACGCTTACTTTTCATCGATATTTTTTGTGCAAACGGACCTCAAGATCCCAACCACCTTTATCTCCAAACACCGACCCGTATACTTTTGAGACAATAATTACTGGAATCCTCCATTGACTCGATATGTATGTATTGTAAGCATTTCACGGTGCTAGTAAATTAATCGGAATTACCTATGCCATTGCAGGTCAATTGGATGATGCCAAAACTACCTTTTCGATGGCTGTTCAGCGACACGACACTCTGGTGAAAGCTTGGGCCCTCTGGGGTGACTTCGTTGAATCTAGGTTCACAAAATCCTCGCCTCCAGACATAACTCTGGGAGTATCTGCAATTACTTGCTTCCTTCATGCTTGCCGCCACCAAAACGAATCCAAATCCCGGAAGTACATGGCTAAGGTACTCAAACTTGGTACTCTTTAATATTCAGACTCATGAAGTGCTTGCTGCGAAGTTACTCACCTTGTATAAGAGAGAGAGAGTACCTAGCTCTAAATAAAACAACGATGATGGTTGATGATGTTTTCCAGGTTTTATGGCTCCTTACTTACGACGACGTCAAGTCTACATTGGCTGAAGCGGTTGACAAATACGTCGTAGGAGTTCCTCCTATCCAATGGCTCCCATGGATTCCTCAACTCCTTACCTGCCTTGTTTGGAATGAAGGCAGATTCATGTTGAACATCATTAGCCAGGTATATCTTGTGGGCAGTACGTATCACTTGGTTTAGTTTTCTCTTCATCTACATACTTCCTTCACTGCCTGAGTCCTCATAGGTAGTGCAAATTACTCTTTTCATTGGTTTGCTATTGCTTCCGAGTCTACCAAGATAGCGGGAGCATTGTTTTCACTTTTCAAAGTTGAAAAAAAATGTCCAAAACCAAACATTTTCACTCGCATTTTACGTTTCAGGCCTTCCTGAATAATTTTGGTTTCGTGTCTGTCTGTCATGAAATCCTTGTAACAGGCAAAGCTATACGAAGTTATTGTCTAATTTCAATGAAATTTTCAGGGATTGTGCGGGTTTATTTATTTAATTTGAATGGTACGGGAGTAGTCCCAGTTACCGGATGAATACAAAAAAAAAAAAAAAATGACAGTAGAAGCAATAGACAATAGAAAAGTCGACAATTAACAATAATAAAAAATCCAAAAAAGAGAATTTCACAGTCATAAATTACACACATATCGTAACATACCTAATTCAAGAATAAAAGCGATATAAGTACAGATTAATTAGTAATAAATACAGGTTAATTTAGTAGAACATTTAGAGGAGGCCATCCTCAAACAGCAATACTTTGATAGAGAGAAGGGATGAAGTAAAAAAATCCAACTCGGGGTGGTTCTGGACGATGAGGTTAGCCTGTCTAGGAAGCCTGCTCAAAGGACAGTTGTAGAGGTAGTTGGTTGGAGAAAATTTAGTGGCAAAGGGAGGATGGTAACGGGAGTTCTAGCGGGGAACCAAGAAATTAACTCAAGTCAGGAGACATGGACAGTCCAGCCAGCCCCTCACCAACCTAAAAAGCAATCCAATGTCACCAGCTATACGACGCATATAGAGAGGCTGAAGACCGCATCTGGAACGCAAAGAAGCATGATTGATCTCGGCGACTGAAATATGCAATTTGTACGAAATGTAGCGTAAAAGCCTGTTTTGGGCACGCTCCAATTGATCAATGTATACAGCATAGTGCGGTGACCAAACAACAGATGCATAATCAAGTACAGGAAAACCAGTGCTTTATAGAGCGTCACAATGGCATTCACATTTGTGAATTCCAAATGGTCCATTCCATTCCAATCCAATGGCGACCATTGGAAATTCCAATGGTCGCCGAATGACAGGTGAGGGTCCATCCTCACACCCAAGTCGACAATCTCCGTCCTCCTGATCAGAGGGGATCCATCCAGCTGGTAATTAAACTCCATGATCCTAGATCCACGGCAGAAAGTCATGACTGAACACTTGGCGGCATTCAGGAACAGATTATTCCGCCTACACCAACCCTCCAATGACGACAAACAGTCTTGAAGCCTCAAGCAGTCAGGCTCGTCTACAACTCTCGTAAAAAACTTGAGGTCGTCTGCAAACAATAGACAACCAACCCCAGAGAACAGATGAGTCACCTCATTAAAGAAGAGGAGGAATAGGAGAGGTCCAATATGTGATCCCTGCGGCACTCCAGATGATGCAAGGAAGGGTCTGGAAAGTGAATTCTTCATTCTAACAGTGAGGGTTGGCGTGGTCCCCTATGAAAATCGTCATCCCCGGACTAATAGTAGCTACTGCGCTTGCTCTAATGTGAATTCCTTGTAACAGTCATAACTTCTACATTTTCAATCTGATTTCGATGAAATCTTCAGAAATTATGCTGATTAGGGATCAGAAATTATGCTGATTAGGGATTAGGGGTAGATGGTACAATATATGAAAACCATCGCCCAGAACTGATAGTAGCCTCTGCGCGTGCTCAAATGCTCGTAACAACTACATTCTTTAATCCGATTTTGATGAATTTTTCAGGAATTGTACGCATAGGCGTGTAGATACATAGTAATGTATCAGATCATATATACAATCGGGTTATGAATACGAGGTAGCTATGTGCCACACCCACTGTTTAACTATCAATGTATTACTAATTTCAACTCCTTTCCAGGTTGGTCGTATGTTCCTCCAAGCGGTTTACCTTCCGATCCGTACAGTTTATGTGACTCTCAAAATTGAAAAACATTTGGAGCGGCACAAGAGCGCAGAACAAGCTGCCGCTCAAGGAAGACAGGTAAACAAAATCAACTTTAGTTTTCTAAAATGCGATGTTCCATGACTCCATGACCAAACCATGTTGTGCCGTCACTCTCACGAAACCCCTGCTTACCCCCTATCCATAAATTCTTCACATATAATTCCTTCTACTACTATAAAACGCACAATCCCTTAAAAACTCGATAAATATTGCAGTTGACAATTATCATGGGTTGGAATTTATTGTTTTTGACCTCATAATGTGGATTCAGTGCCCTTAATGCCAATTTCCAGCTCCAAAAGACGGGAAAAATTTGTTTTTTCGTACCTTTTTCTTTTTCTGTTTCAACAACTTCCAATCATCCCCGACCCATCATATTGCACCTTTTACAGTCATTTCATCACCTACTACGAGAATTATGTATCTGTAGGATCGCAAAATTAATTCAATATTATAATCTTGTTCTTTGTTTTTAGCTCAATCCTGGATTAAATTCCCAGCTTGGTAAGTGGCTACAATATTTTTTTATTTACTCGCAGTTATCATTCATTTTCCCCTCTGTTGTCCGAAGTCGACTACTTTTCTGGATTTTTCCTGCCGATGGTCTTCTCACCCTGCGATCTGGGCTTAGATTAGAATAGACTGTAGAACACTAGGTATGTCCTATCTTTGGGGAAAACATTGGCTCAGGCCGCCCAGAGAGGTGAAAGAAAATATTTTTGGTACAGTCCCATCCTTCCTCTCCGTCTTTCTGGCCTTGCTACGAAAGTCTGGATAAATAATCGACCTTGGTCAGTTCCTAACTAATTTTTTGAACGACTAAATAATAAATCAACGTCTTCATATTATACATTATGATGCTCGCATTCGGGTTTTATTTCAAACATACAAAGAAAATTGATTTTTTTAACCAACTAACTGCTGGAAGACTGCCGAGTAGGGAAGAGTATCGGCACAAAAGTATCAATATTTTGTATCGACCCTGTTGTGCCTCCACAATACATTGATTAATAAATACACGTGTATACACGTGGTCACATGCAGGTGCGACTCCAACAAAGAAACCAACGGTAGCCAGTCAGTCGCCAATCCTTCACCTCTTTGAGGTCCTACAAAAAAATCGGTACTTTGTCAAGGAGAAGAGGTAGGCTATAAATACCCTGGTGGCGCCCAACCGAGGCATACCAACTACGAAATCTACTAGCGAATTACGCTCTCCTCAACTCCTCTCAGCTCAAGCTCAAGAAGACTCAATAAATTCGGTGTTCTGGTTCCTACACAGACCAGCCTGTTGCTTTCCCTTCGGTAATCTGGGTTTAAACGACCAGAAACCTCAAAATTCAACAAGCTGGTTTCTACAGAGACCAGGACTAAATTCATTTCCCGATTCGTAAATTCATTAACTTCACAAGCTACTGACCAGAACAAAAATCAGCAACTTATTCTTTTATTAAATACACCTTCTGTAAATTCTAACCAGGTCAAAATTAACTTCCAATATGATTGAACGAGACGTTGTCAGTCACACATAGTTTTATTTCGTATTACTACAGGGGACCGGTTTCGGACGTTATGCCATCATCAGCCTCTGCAAGTAACAAATGAGGCTGTCAAAATACTTATGGTAATAATGGTAACAATATATTATTTATAGTGGTAGAAAAGAAACAATTGTGATGCACGTAAATAGTGGTTAAAATGAATGTTATAAATGTTATGAATGTTTAAATTGCAAGATATGGTAGCAGGAGGCTATGAAAATGTATGGTAAAGAAAGACTATGGTAAAAAGGTGTGAATACAAATTTTTGAATTAGAAGAACCGAAACAATTGTTATGCAAGTAAATAGTGATTAACATGAATGAATATGAATGTTTAAATTGCAAGGTATGGTAGCAGAAGGCTATGAAAAATGTATGGTAAACTAAGGCTATGGTAAAAAGGGGGGGGGGGCGTGAATACAAATTTTGAGTGTTAGAAAAGTACAATAGGTAGATAATGAATTTGCTTACTGGGAGAAAATTGACGAATCGCACGTTCGCACTGTGTATGATGTTCGCACTGAATATGTACTGTGAGGGGCAGTCTTATGACAGTGGGTTTTTAAGCGAAACAGCCTGACGGGGAGAAAGGAGCTTTGGAAGAATTGGGAATTTTCGCGGGGCCGCGGTGTCTTTGAGGTCTTAAGGGTTGAAAGCTAGGGGTTTTCTTTGTTCGAACGGTGGTGAATGAACTTGGTGGTGAATGAACTCAGGTGGTGAATGAACTTGGGAGGCGGTGGACTGGCCATGGGGGTTCGGTGGAGCTTGAGTGAATTTAGTGAATTTTGCGGAAATTTTTATCGGGAATGAGTAGATAATTATTATGGTAAGAGGTAGTGGCTTGATTAGTTAAATAAGTTAAGAAGGGTGGAATGGGTGACATCAGTCTGTTTGTTGAGGGAGTTTTGTGCTTTGAACGAACTATTTATTTCTATATTTTCTAGGTAATTTAGTGCCAGGCCTTTGTTTTGAAAATGTAAAATTTTGAAGTTGGTTAAATCAAATTGGGAGTTTTCAGAAATCAGGTGTTGTGAGTATGAGGATTTGTCAGTTTGAAGCCTGAAGTCCCGTTCGTGTTCCTTTGATCTTATTGAAAATGACCTGTATGTGCGACCTACATAGTGCTTCTGGTGGCAGGGACATTCAAATTGGTATATACCGCTTTTGTTCATAGGGAGGATTGGGTCTTTGTTTCTGACTAGCTGTTGTCCTAGCTTTGATATTGTTTTGTAGGAAACATTAATATGATTATTGAGACATTTTCCTACTTGACCAGAGACTTTATGAAAGAATGAAAGGGAGCCGAATAATTTGGGATCTTCTGAGGTTGACTGTTGGGGAAATAAGGATTTTAGTGCTAATTTCATATCTTTTTTGTTAATTAAGTTATCAATGAGGAGGGGGTTGTATCCGTTATTGTAAGCGATCGTTTTTATGGTTTCAATTTCGTTGTAATAATCAGGTTTATCTAGTGGAATATTAGTTAAACGGTGTACCATGGAATGGAGGGCCGCCATTTTATGGCTGTGAGGGTGACTCGAATCGGAAGGGATGATGGTATCAGTGTGAGTAGGCTTACGGTAAATTGCGAATTTAAATTTATCTGGCATCCTGGTGATAGTTAGATCAAGGTAGTTGAGCTTCTGGTCTATTTCATTTTCGATTGTAAATTTTATGTTAGGGTGTATATTATTAATGAGGTTAAGTAATAGTTTGGTTTCCCTCTCAGTACCGTTGAAAAGACAAATAACATCATCGACGTACCTATACCAGAATGCAATTTTGTTAAGTAACGGGTTAGGTAAAGAAAAAAGTTTTTGTTCGAAAGAATCCATTAAAATTTCAGCTGCTAGTGGTGATAAATTAGAACCCATGGGAAGTGACTTATTGTCCTGATAGAATATTTTATCATATTTGAAATACCCATTTTCTAGACATAATTTGAATAAACGTATCAATTCAAGCTTAGCTATATAATTTTGACTAGTTCGACCGACCAGGATATCTACTTCTTTTAATACTTCTTGGGAGGAGATACTAGTGAACAAACTGCGCACATCAAAGGAGATTAATTTGGAATTACGGCCTGGTATCACGTCTTTAATTTTATTGACTAGGTCTTTGGAGTTTTCCAATGAATATTTAGGTGTGAACTGTGTAAAGGATTTGAAAAGTTGGCATGTTTTCATGGCTATTTTCGATATTGGGGAATTTAAATACGAAACTACTGGTCTGATTGGGAGCGTGGGTGGTTTATGAAGTTTAATGAGGCCATATAGTCTTGGAGGTTGGGGATTCTTGATAATAAGAAATTCTTTCTCAGCTGGTTTCAGAATGACCTCGAAATTATCTTTAAGTTCGCGTTTCAATCTATCCTGAAGGTGTCGAGTTGGGTCTGGAATTACTGGGAAGTTGTTTTCAGTTATGAAGTCTTTAATTTTGTTATTATATTCGGTTGAATCTATTATAATTGTAGTGTTGCCTTTGTCTGCTTTACCTATCACCAGATTGTTCTCTATTAATTTTCTTCTGATTTGGTTCGTTGTAATCTGGTCTTGGGATACCCGGTTGGAAAAAGGAGAAGGGGTTAAGTGTGTCGCAATAATTTGAGCACAATTCAAGGTGCAAACTTGATTATTTATATCGCATCTGGTTAGGATCTCTTCCGTTTCTGCAGCTAATAATTTTAGATTATTTTTCGATGGGGGTTTTTTCGGTGTGAATTTGAGCCCTTTATCGAGAAGAGCTTTCTCAGTATCGGAAAAAACTACCGAAGACAAATTATGGGTTCTTGGATGAAAGGTATGATTTGGGGTGGTTTGGGTTTCTTATGTATCAAATTTTGAAGTTTTTGTTGGAGGGTTTGTTTCTTAGTCTCCATAACTGGAGACATTTTATCCATAACATCGCGGAAAAAGCAGTCGAAAGCCACGCTATGCATTTTACTGTTGAGGTTTCTATGCAAGATGAATATGTTAGTGGACAGTTTATCTCTTACCGAGTACCAGTGTTTTCGTTCACCTAGGAGCCAGTGTTTACGTGCGATTCTTACAGCTTGTTTTGCAGAGGGCGATTGACTATTACACTGAATTTGAACAAAATTTGGGGTAAGATCGAGGCGTAAACAACATGTAATGAACCAAATTTTAAGATTAGTCCTAGCATACCTTGACTTAAGTGTACGGAATAAGGTTTGAGCTTTGTTGATATCGGCGGCTTTCAACTCTTCAGCGATGGTGGTTGAGATCTTCTCGTAGCGGCTCATGGTGGCTTCAGAAGTGCAGATGAGCAGTGTAGGGGAGGTTATTGCTGAAGTTCTTTGAAGACACTCGTCACTTTGAAGGAGTTGTAAGTGGCCGGGGATGGATGTTGACTGTTGTTTGTTCCAAAGTGAATTTTGACAGCGATTTATTTGTTTTTATGAACCACAGGACTACAGGTGTTATTCGAGTCAGTGAAATTTGTGGTGCAGGGATTGGCAGTATAAATTGAGTTGAGATGTCCAGACGTTGTGTGATTTTGGATCAATGATTGAACGAGACGTTGTCAGTCACACATAGTTTTATTTCGTATTACTACAGGGGACCGGTTTCGGACGTTATGCCATCATCAGCCTCTGCAAGTAACAAATGAGGCTGTCAAAATACTTATGGTAATAATGGTAACAATATATTATTTATAGTGGTAGAAAAGAAACAATTGTGATGCACGTAAATAGTGGTTAAAATGAATGTTATAAATGTTATGAATGTTTAAATTGCAAGGTATGGTAGCAGAAGGCTATGAAAAATGTATGGTATATACCATATATATGTATATACCATACATTTTTCATAGCCTTCTGCTACCATACCTTGCAATTTAAACATTCATATTCATTCATGTTAATCACTATTTACTTGCATAACAATTGTTTCGGTTCTTCTAATTCAAAAATTTGTATTCACACCTTTTTACCATAGTCTTTCTTTACCATACATTTTCATAGCCTCCTGCTACCATATCTTGCAATTTAAACATTCATAACATTTATAACATTCATTTTAACCACTATTTACGTGCATCACAATTGTTTCTTTTCTACCACTATAAATAATATATTGTTACCATTATTACCATAAGTATTTTGACAGCCTCATTTGTTACTTGCAGAGGCTGATGATGGCATAACGTCCGAAACCGGTCCCCTGTAGTAATACGAAATAAAACTATGTGTGACTGACAACGTCTCGTTCAATCATTGATCCAAAATCACACAACGTCTGGACATCTCAACTCAATTTAACTTCCAATAGTTTATTCCAAATTCACCGTAGTCCAAATCATAACAAATTTATTTATTTTACGGTAATTAATACCAATTACATTACATTAATTATGATTATAAAACAATAATATATATAAGAGAATATAGAAAATACGAGTACAACAGTGCGGCCACAAAATAACAAAATTAACAAAACATTGAACTACAGAATGAAGTTTAGTAAATTGAAAATCTAACATAAAAATAACTTAACATGTCGCTTCAAGGAGCACATTGGCCTCACGTGGCAAACGACAGATAGGGCGGTTACGCATATAATTCGCAGGGGAAAAGGGTACAAAAAATAGGTGGTTTGAGCGAGTCGAGTATGAGCGACATTGAACTTGATTTTAGAAAGCAGTGAGGGACAATCTAGGCTCCCAGTTATAAGTCTGTGAAGGAAGGCAATATCATCCATGAACCGCCTATCCTCCAGTGATGAGATGTGGTTATCTGTAGAGAGTTCGTTGAAGTTAATGCAATCAGAAGGTAGGTATATGTAATTTGAATGCCAGGTAACGAATAAATCTCCGCTGGATTCTTTCTAATTGATTTTTGTAAGTGGAGTAGAATGGAGACCACACGACTGATCCATACTCCAGGATGGGGAGGACGAATGACTTGTAGAGGTGCGTCAAGGCTTCGACACTGGTAAAATCACGGTTATTGGGATACAGGATACCCAAAGTACGAAGTGCCCTGCTGGTAATAACTTCAATTTTATCAGAGAAGGTCAGCTGGGAGTCAAGGATTACTCCAAGATCCCGAATCGATGACTGACGCTCCAGTGACTGTCCATCGATCTTGTAAGGGTTCTCCGTAAGGGTATGGGTTCTGTGAAAAGAAATTACAGAGCACTTAGATGGGTTGAGGGCAAGATTGTTGAAAGCACACCACTCCATCAAGGCGGCTCTGAAGCGTACAACAATCAGAAGGCAACTTTATTTGGGAATACATTTTGAGGTCGTCAGCGAATAGTTGATATTTGACGTCAGGAAACAGAGCGCCAACACCGTTTATTATCAATAGAAACAGCAAGGGCCCAATGTGGGAACCTTGCGGAACGCCAGATGGAGTAGGGTACGGCTCAGAAACAACTCCTCCCAACCTCACCATCTGGAATCGGTCACCCAGGTAGCTAACTATCCAATCATAAAGCGCACCAAATACACCCAAGGAGCTCAATCGCGATAATATATGGGCATGTGATAACTTATCAAATGCTTTGGCGAAATCTGTACTAATAACGTCAACCTGAACGCCTTTTTCGAAACCTGCAAATATATAATCAGTAAAGTCTACCAGATTTGTGACAGTTGATCGACCCTTGACAAATCCGTGTTGCTCAGGTACAATGAATCCCTCGAACAAAGGCGTAATATGGGAACAGATACGAAAGTATTGATATTGATATAATCGGTACAAAAATATTGATATTTTGAAATGCCGGGTATCGATACCCATCCTTACTATCGAAGCTTATTGTGGACTGTGGTGAGCAGTCTTAAACAGGTCCTACTCAGTCCCAAAGTAGGTCTCGCATAATCTTAACCCTTAATTTCCCACTTGTTCAAAAAAAAATTATTTTTTCGGACTTTTTAAAAAATTAAGTTTAGATGTATTTTGACAAATCTGTAAAATATTTGAGCTGAAGGTACCTCAAAGGCCCTTTTACACTCTGTCAGCTCAAGAATGGTCTTTTCAAGGGCCACATTAGCGCTATCTGCTTTAGCAAAACCTGTCTACAAAACCCAATTTTGTTGGAGTAGAAGAAAGAAACTTGGAAAAATCCTTGAAGATGTTGGGGTTAGTTATTTCTCATGAAGTACAGAGCCAAGGAATAAGGTGAAGGTTCACTTCATAGAGCGATCGGTGCTGGGTTAGACAGTAGCGCCATCTCAACTAATAGCCTACAAAGTGAGAAATGAGGGTAGAAGGTACCTCAAAGCCCTATTACAGTCTGTCAACTCGAGAATTATTAAATAATTCTCGAGTTGACAGACTGTAATAGGGCTTTGAGGTACCTTCTACCCTCATTTCTCACTCAATAATGAAAAACATAATAACTCAAAGAAAAAACAAAATTTTTGTTTTTTCTTTGAGTTATTATGTTTTTCATTATTACATTTTCTTACACAATCGATAGTTGGAGTATCAAGAGAGCCAATGGCTATCAGTTTTGATTTAAAATAGGATAAACTGTTGCAGGTAAAAATCGGACTGCCAAAAAGATACCTCAGGATATTAAGGGTTAAAACGGGTCTACATACCTACGCACCTGAGATTGATTATTATCTATCAGGTTGAATATTGATTGATAATTATCAGGGCTGTTGATTCTTCTCGTAGTTAGATCCATGGAATCTTCGAGATTTCAGTAATTTCATAGGTCTGACCAATCAGAGCTTCGACGCGTTTTGAACCTGAAATAATTCCTTCGTTCCACCTATGTTGGATGGAGGCCAAAAAAGTCCACCCATGACGCTGGACGTAAAAGCAAGTTTTCTTGTTTTTAAGGTACCACCGACAGCCTCAAGTCCATCAAGGCGACGGAGTCCATGTGGCGGTGCAGTAGAATTATGCACATTCTTCGTGATGCTCATCCAACGGTGGTGCTATCTCTGGAAGGGTTCGCAGATCAAGTAAGCAAAAGTCAATCTGGATAAAATCCATGAATTATGAAAGATTGTAGCTCCCGCCCGGATTCTATACTGTGGGCAACCACCCAGTTTATACATTATAATTTTAAGATAATAAACAAAAGATCGAGCCCAGCCAGACTACCTTCCCGGAAACTCCTATAATGGGGGGTGTGCCTTGATTTTTTTTAGATTTATAATCGAAAGTAGACAACATGCTGAGAATTTTGGCACCAACCGCGACCTTCTAGCGTGAGTAGATCTGTTTCTATGATTTTTCAAAGTTTCGACCGTTCATGACGTCACGCGCCCCTCTCGCCTGGGCGGGACCCCCCAGCTCACTGTGACGTCATAAACGGTCGAAACTTTGAGATTTTATAGGAAAAGATTCACACACGCTAGAAGGTCGCGGTTGGTACCAAAATTCTCAGAATGATGTCTACCTTAGATTAAAAATAACAATAAGCAGTTTTTCCTACCCAGGCGCACACCCTATTGTCCTTCTCCCTAAGGCACTTCACACAGTCTGGTGGAAAGTCTTGAGCAAAGTACCTCTTTGTACTGAAAACCCTAAAGCATTGCCAAATTCAATCAAAAAGCTTTCGAACTTTAAATGTATCAGTTTTAGAGCAATCTACGAATCTTTACCTTTACCTTTACCAGTCTTTACCTATAGGACTGGTACTTAGCGGAGCTTCCATCGCAGTAGATTCAAACCTCCCATATTAATTCTATCTTGATGAGCTGTCAACGGGCAGGTACTGAGTGGAATTTAAATTTAATCCTAACCTAAAGGTGTGTCTACACTTGTTCAACTTTACGTTCGTCAAACGCATGCCTCACAGCGCACAGTGTAGCGCACGAGACGCATGCCTCTAGGAGGTCGGAGAGCATGCCTTTTCCAAGACGCACGGAGGTGTTGAACGAAGGGGAGGGGGTAGCGCACGGCGAACCGCACGGGTTGGAATTCTGTGCGTCAAATTGTTCATCACGAGTCTTTTTGGAAACACTGAACATGTAGAATAGAGATCACCACTGGCTAGAAATCGTGGTGTGATTGCCAGCCTATATTCAGGGGGTATTGCTCTTCTGAATTTTGTCTTTTTTCAATTTTGGGCTTTATTATATTCAACAATTCAAAAAAGTTGGCCGTTGACATGCAAGTAAAATTATTGAATAGCACGTCGTCTATTCTAAGCCGAGTAATAGAATTCCATAATTCTCCCGCTCTTTCAAAAAATTAATCATCCACTTGGACCGCTTCTTTCTCGATTTCTTCTTTTTGGTTTATTATTTTCAATAATGAATCAATTTGGAATCGACCAAGAAAACATTTTTTTTAACACCCCTCAAAATTTGATGGTTTACGTTTCAAGGTACGTAGAATCCAAAAATCGAATAAAAATTTGGCCGCCCGTCCGCCATACGCCGTACGCGGCACTTTTGGCACTTAGCATTCGCCGATTTTGATGAAATTTGGTATGTAGGCTCCATTTGGGGTCTAGTTGTGCCCCGAAGATTTTGGTTGATGTAGGTCACTTCTAAGGGTTCAAAAATGAATTTTGAAATTTTGAAAACGCCTTAACTCAAACAATTTTGATATAAAGGTATAGTTTTTCCTTCAATTTAAGATTCTATAGAATTTTTAGAATTTTTTGAGACCACGCGGAGCTCTGTAGGACAAACCGTTCGCTCCCTACGAGAATTCAAGGGTTTTACGTACAATAAATCAGAAACACGAGTGTGAATCGCAAGAGAGGCCTAATCTCCGTTCAAATTAAAGCTGACCGAAATGCGATCGATGTTTTTTTTCATGTTGGATGTTGGATAATTTGCAGCGTTTTGAATCCGAAATCACAATATACGCTGCACTTAACATGAGAAGCGAAGTTGCTTTTACTGATTCCATCCCAAAGATTGCAAGACAACTGACGCACAAATGTGGACAGGAATCGCTTGCCTCTCGAGCATGCGTCAAGGGGCATGCTTCATGACGCAAGTTGAAAGACGCACGTTGAAAGACGCAAGTTGACAGTTGAAAGACGAAAACGCACAAGTGTGGACGCACCTTAAGAATACTGTTATCCCTAACACTTCAATTTTTTTGCTATAACTGATCAACATGTAATAATAAACTACCTTTATTATCTCATGTAGGGATAATAGGATAGATATATCCCGTTCTTACATAATTTACGATTCAATGTTATTTGTTAGTGTGAATTCTATAGGAAAATCATTATGCCCTGCTTGTTTTTTGTAGTTTGTCTGGCTGCGAGAAATTTGGTACGAAGAGGTTCTGCGGCAGCTGCGACAGGGTCTAGCCAAGTGCTACGTGATAGCATTTGAAAACAGAGGTGCTGTCAGTGAAGCAACAATAACTCCACACACGTTACATTTCTTGATGAAAGTTGTTTCTACATTCGGAATCGGCATAGGTAAAATACATTCGTACTATACCCTCGGGATAAGAGTACAAAAGTGCGAAACTCCTGTGATAATCACAGCCCGAATGGAGTCCAAATGACTTTTTTTATTACTCACAACTTTGACCTTTGACTAATCTGTCTGTGACCTCCAATCTTGGAGAAGGTAGGATTAGGATAGCTAGGAAGAGTTAATGGGAGGTGTGTGATCAGATGGAACTCTGAAGTTAAAGGAGCCTGCAGAGCCCTGTCTACCTGCGACTACCGTAAGAGTTTTTGCACTTTGGGGTTCTCGTCAAACTTTGAACAAGGTTGATGGCCTCCAAGAGAACTCATGAATATTATTTATTCACAAGAAATTCCTTTTTTTTCACAGAGAACATAAAAAATCCAGCAAATACAGCCAATACAGCAAATGCTGCCAACTCCGCTGCTTCTGAAAGTCTCGCTAAAAGGGCCGAGGTTACCATCCAAGATCCCGACTTCAAGAAAATGAAAGAACAGTTTACCGTGGATTTCGACTTTAACGTTCCTGGAGCGATGAAACTACAAAACTTGATTCAAAAACTGAAGAAGTGGATCAGGATATTGGAAGCCAAAACCAAACTGCTCCCGAAGTAATTGAACATGATCAGGATTCAATCTGAATTATGGCCTTTGAACTTTTATTTTATTAACTTGAAAAACACAAGTTTACCTAAGTTTATGATTAAATTTTCAGATTGATTAAGTCCCTATACTATATGGGAAGTATTTGATTAATTTATGGTGATTGTTTCCAACAGGTCTTTCCTCATCGAAGAAAAATGTCGTTTTATCAGTAGCTTCAGTTTGCAAACTGTGGAAATTGAGTTACCCGGCGAATTCCTTCTTCCTAAGGTAAGAGTTTGCCTACTTTACGATTACTCATCTTGTGAAGTTACTTAGCTTTGCCTAGACTAACGTGTGACGTGATTGAATGCCTATACATTTAATATAATAACTACCTACTATTAAAATTATCAGTTTTGATTGTTAGGTAATGAAACTTCTGAATTGACCATTAACCATTTTTTGAACATACTCCTCCCCTCCCCATCCAAAACAGACCACACTTATTTGGTACAAAATCGACAAGACCGACAGATAGCAACAACCAACGGACGTAAAAACTTAAGTCATCCCTGAACAACTATGTTAACTAATAGAGATAAGTCGTTCTGGAGCTGTAACGTATAATCTAATGCAAGGGTTTCATTCCAGAAACTCGTCTCTAAAATTACCAGTTTCAATGAAACGCTTAACTCAAGTCCTCTTCTCACTTATCACTTCACAGCTCAAGTTCCTTCCATATTAGGTACGAGGTTGGGTCAAATATAAACGGGACTTTGATCTCTGAGTGCCTTTGGTTGATGGGAACGGGCTGTCGCTTCTAGGCTGTTTGTGATGTGTCATGATAAAGTCCACGACAAGGGAAGTTTAAGAACAGGCATAGAGGATCAGAGTTGGTGATGGAGGTTAATGTATGACTGCAGTCCTTAGAATACAGGGTGTCTACACTCAAGATGGGCATAACTTTGGGTTCGATTCTTCACAATATTTCCAACAAAAAATGTCTCTTAGCAATTTTTTCTTAACCCACTCAAAATGCCTTTTTTTCACTTCAAAGTTTTTTTTCGCGTTTTCGACCTTACGTCATAAAAATTGTAATAACTCCTGTTATTTACCAAGTAAATTTAAATGTAAGGATATCATTGGAAAGAGCGTTAAATTTCCAAGCTACCCAGTGTAAAACCAAAATCTTTTATTATCTACGTACCGTATTGGAGAATCCGTCGTAACCAGCAAGTCGAGTACAGGAGGCGAGCGCTTTCGATGTAAAGACATCATCTTCAGGCCGTCGAGAGAGTACTGTACTCGACTTGCTGGTTACGACGGATTCTCCAATACGGTACGTAGATAATAATAATTGTATTCTTATAACTAGCGGAACTAACCCCATTCATTTAATACCAAAATAGTTTAGCTATAAAGCATTTCTGTAAAATCAAGTGAAAAAGCAAATCATAAATTTTTTCCCGAAATTCGATTTTTTCTTATCGAAGTTTTCACTTTGAACGCCTGCTCATTTCAATGAGCGCTCTTCGGAAAAAACATGCCCAAAATGTCAGCTTTCTAACGGTCTGTCAATTTTTCTTTTTAAAATTGAAATTGGAAATTGGATACACCGCGTAAAACACTCGATTTTATTGTAAAACACATGTTTTCTTGCATTCAAACATGATTTACTCTTCCAATTTCAATTTTAAAAAGAAAAATTGATAGACCGTTAGAAAGCTGACATTTTGGGCATGTTTTTTTCCGAAGAGCGCCCATTGAAACGAGCAGGCATTCAAAGTGAAAACTTCGATAAGAAAAATCAATTTTCGGGAAAAAATGTATAATTTGATTTTTAACTTGATTTTACAGAAATGCTTTATCGCTAAAAGATTTTGGTTTTACACTGGGTAGCTTGGAAATTTAACCCTCTTGCCAACGATATCCTTACATTTGAATTTACTTGGTAAATAACGGAAGTTATGACAATTTTTATGACGTAAGGTCGAAAACGCGAAAAAAAACTTTGAAGTGAAAAAAAGGCATTATGAGTGGGTTAAGAAAAAATTGCTAAGAGACATTTTTTGTTGGAAATATTGTGTAGAATCGAACCCCGAAGTTATGCCCATCTTAAGTGTAGACATCCTGTATAGGCTTGAAAAAGCCACAGTTTGCCCTGAAAGAGTAAATTTACCCTGCCTTAGTAAATTTATGACGAATGAGAACAGGGTCTTACTGCTTCCTTCTCCACATATAACTACATTAAGACTACAGTAGGAGTACCTAGCAAAAATGTTTCTGGAACTTCCCATCTTTCTCGACTGTTCCTCCATACTATGACAAATACATCTTCCGTAATTTCTAACACTAACGGGTTAAAAATATGAAATACCTACCTATGAAGTTACGCATAACCAATCAGTTGTCAGTTGTCTCTACGTTATTTTACTGACCTTCTACTTTCATTTCTAGCATTCACACTACTACGTGAAGATATCAAAATTTATGCCGCGGGTTGAGCTGGTTCAAAAACATAACACTGCGGCTCGCCGGCTATTCATCAGAGGCCACAACGGCAAGATATACCCGTACTTGGTTGTGAACGATTCTGGTTTGAGTGACGCTCGAAGAGAAGAACGGGTGTTACAGTTGCTCCGAATGCTGAATCACTACCTTGGAAAACAGAAGGTTAGTATTATAATGGAAAAAGTAGATAGCTATCGGTACTTGGGGATTATGGTGGAAGAAGGTTTTTTACAAACCATATTACTGCTGTTTGTAAAAAGTTGCGCCAAATTCTATTTGTTTTTTATCATGCTGCAAGGGTTTTTAACCGTGACAAGCTCCGACTACTATAATATAGTAGACTACTATAATATATTACATGGCCTTATTGCAATCAACTTATAGAGGAGTGTTATAAAGATTATTATGAGGAGGGGGCGCTTATATTCCAGTGAAAAACTATTCGATAAGTCTAAGGTTTTCAACCCAAGACAATTGTTTTTGAAATTGCTTCTCATTCAGTATCATAAAACCCCATCCATGGTTCAAATAAACCAACATCATGAGTATGATACCCGATTTACTTCATTGGGAAATGTGGCTCCCCCTAGACCCGCACTCTCTATCACTACCAGAAGTCCCAGTTATATTATTTTTATTGTTCATCGAGCTCTAGATTCCTCTCTCAAAACACCACTGTTACATAATCGAACATCTTTCAAGAAAAAAATCGTTGAATGAATACTTAGATTAGGAAGAGAAGCTGCAGAAAACATAATCCTGAGCGCGTATAGATAATGTTATTTATGATTATTGGAAAATATTGAACTGAAGTTGTGTAGTTGTAAATATGAATAAGGAGGCAACGAAGGTATTTAGTTACAATGATTTGGTTTACAAGTTGGAATAGGTTTCGTATTGCTCTCATTTTAATTTTTATGTTTTTTCATCTTTCAACCTGAAATTGTTTATTTTGGCACTCTTGCAGGGTACGACAGACTTTTTAGTCTCTTTCCCTGCAAAAGAGTTGTTTTTGTAGAAGAATAATATATTAATTTAAATATTATATTAATATGTAACTATTTTACAACTAATAAAATAAACAAATAAATGCACTGTGCACTGTGCAACATTGAGGTGCTCCGACAGATTCGTAAATTTGTCGAGTTTCGATTCACTTGGAAAGAGAGGAAGACCTACATTGGTCATGTGATGTTAGAGGTCAGGTAGTGATAGCTACAGCCTGAATCAGAGACAGCGAATTAAGAAGAAGAATCACGACATCCTACTATTTTTTATTTTTAAAAAATCGAACTATGAATGAATAATATTTCAAGTCCAACTTCCTTGAATCATCAAACATTTGCAGGAGACTTCAAGAAGATTCTTGCACATTACTGTGCCGCGGGTTGTGGCCTGGTCGCCGCAAATGCGCTTGATAGAAGACAATCCCGCCTCTGTATCTCTTCTGGATGTGTACAAAGGAGCTTGCACTTCGCTTGACATTGAGCACGACGCTCCTATCTCCAAGTACTACGAACGACTGGCGAGCGTGCAGGTATTTCATTCGTAGCTATTCTATAATACATTGATCCATATATCTATTTGATTGATCTTCACTGATTTTCCTAACTATTTCGGGTCCGTTCCAGGCAAGAGGATTGCAGGCTAGCCATCAAATTCTGAAGGACAGCCTCAAAGATGTTCAAACTACAATGATCTCAAAGAGCTTGTTAAAAGATTGGGCTCTCAGAACGTATCCTTCTCCAACAGACTTCTGGACATTTAGAAAAATGGTAATGTTTTTAAACTTGATTTTATCATTATTATAAAAAAACTGTCGAATTCTATCCTAACTCTTCTCCTGTTATATCGTCGCTAGACGCACATCTAAGAATGGCCTACTTTTCACGAGAGCTTTACTTTTCTCTTCTTTCTGACTCAGTGATTCTGTGGCCAGATTTGCTGTGTTGTCATAATTTTTCAACTTAATTGTGCTACTATTAGATGTTGAATAATGTTTTGAACGTGGACAATTCACATGTTCGAATGTGAATTTGGGAGTGTATGTCTTTTCAATAGTTTTCTAGGGAACGTTTCATAAACTTCAGCCACATCACATCGTAAATGTTGACAATCCATGACAGATGATTCTTGTTGTGCGATGCTGACTAAGGGGGCCTGCGCACTGGCAACTTTTTAGTCACGGCAACTTTATCACCAGCAACTTTTTAATCGCTGGCGACTAAATAGTTGTCTTTCAGCTCAGCCTCACAATGGATTTCGTTGATTTCGCTTTTGTTTGTGCACTCATCCTGAGACGAAGAAAACAAAAGGTGAAGAAGTTCCAAGCCCTAGTTCTCTCCAATTTTCTAAAAAATTCTTCACACAGCCCCAACCACAAGTTTTTTTTTAATCTTAACAGAATACTCTTTCGAACGAGTATTATAAATTGCTGGCAGCTTCTAAAACAAAAGTGGAGCAAATCGCAAATTAAACAAAAACACTTGAACGTGAACGGTTCGCAACGATGGCTGACGAGCAACTAAAAAGTTGTAAGTGCGCAGGGACAGGCTCAAACCTGCATAACCTATTCTGGAGGCAACAGTTTAGTTGCCTCCAGAATAGGTTCCAAGGCAATAATTATTTAGTTGCCATGACTAAAAAGTTGCCAGTGCGCAGGAACGCATTCAGCTCCGTGTTTCATTTCTATTTCACCAAAAGTTGCCAGTGTGTGGGGGCTCTAAGGTTTTGTTCAGAGAAGCAGTTCCAAAGGGTTCTTTTTTCAGTTCCAGTTCGGTTCCAAACTGGATAGGGACTACTTCTCCGAACGAACCTTCAATCTCGATTTTTGCTACACTCCTAGAGGTCACATCACAAAACAAAACTGGAGAAAGTATCAACGCTTCACGCTGATACGTTGTGATATGAACATGTCTCTTTGCACTGAGTAGGTATTTGTGGTTTCTCTACAGTCAATGCGAACCGTCATGAAAAAACATTCGATTAAATCTCTCAACACTCAAACTAGCAAACTATATAAAATGCTACCAAATCTTTTTATAAAATTATTTATAAAAAACCAGCAAATCTTTGTTTAAAAAATTATAGAAAATATTCGAAGGCAAATTCACGTCCAAAACGAAGGTAGTGATACTCAGTCGTCTTCCTAGAAAACTCTTCACCCACTCGTTGGAAAGCTCTCTATTTATGCCGAACATTATGCTGACTACTTTCCCATAAAAAGCAGTGATTTTACTAATACTGGCATTATAATCATATCGATACCTTAAAGCGCAAAAGCGCAATGTCCATCCATCTTACGATTTTTTTAATTTCAGAAAAACTCAAATTCAACAAAACTATTATTGACCTTCTTGAAGATTATAGCTTGAACATTTCTTGAAGAATTTAAAGAGTTCAGTGTAATAAGCCATTATTTTAGGAATTGGGCACTGGTGAAAACTTCTTTTGCTTTTTTCTCAAAACTCCGTTTTTGGACATATCGCCTTTGCGCTTTAAGGGGACACATATGTCATTTCTGCGCTACGGCAGCAGTTTTGGTTTTTTCGCGATATTTGTTCAATGGTTCGTCAGATTTTGATGAAATTTTAAGGGACTAATCCTCAGCATATTCTGGTTGGATGGTAAAAATCTGAACACAGTCAGACCTTCCAAAAAAGAGTTACTATTCCAAACTTGAGCTGTTCTAATTTTTTGATATAAATGTTCCTTTTTCTCTCAGAATACTCAAGCTATCGGTCTGAAATTTTGACAGCACCATCAGTATACTTAGTGAAGCAAAGTTTATGAATAAAGTTTTTATGAAGTTCACAAAAAAAGTTATGAGGGTTTTACATTTTTAGATATATTTTGAATTTTCACACACTCATATTTAGGCTCCATGGCGTTATTCGGCAAAACCCTCCATCATAATTGAATCGATGAGAATAAAAACAGTACAAGTCCATTTTTGACGATTGTTGAAAAATGGCTTTCTGTAGGTTGTAACCAGTAGAACTACGCATTGAGCACAAGAGCAGTATGCTAACCACACTCGGTAAGCTTGAACAGAGCCTAAATGAAAATGATTGAGGGAAAAAACAGTAGGAGTCCATGGACTTATACCACCTGACACCTGATATCTCGATAAGCTGATTGGGGACATGTACTGTTGTCATTCTCACTGATTCAATTATAGGTACATATTTGGTTCCAATCGGATGAATAGTTCTTGAGAAAAAGGAACAAATAAGCTAAAAAACGTAATTTTACAGGAGAGCGGTTTGAATAAAAAACGCGCGGCCGAGTTTGGGCGGTCAGGTTTATCGAAATTTGAATGACTGTTCCTGCCTGTTTTCAACCAATGGAATTACGGTATCAACTCTCGATAGTTCAATATATCGAATCGAATACATCGTTTAGCATCGAAACCTCAAAGAATGATAGCCTGAGTGTATGTTTACAGGAGCTCGTCTTATTTTTGTGTCTCTTCTCGTTTGTGTTGTGTCTCTTCGTGTTGAAGTTTTCAGTCGAAAATGCCGAGATCGACGCGGATTTTTAGAAAAAGGAAGAAAGTGTTCAAGGGAAGTACTTTTAGGTCAGTTGATCAGTCTGCCGAACGTCAGCCAAGTTCTTCTCTGAATCAAATGGAAACGGAACCAGGCTTCCGAGCGCTCCTCATCACTAGTGACTCCCTAGGTTCTAACCCAAATTTGGAGCACTTCTACTCATCGGATTTAGACATTTTTTTTGAAATTTCCGGAATTGAGTCTATTTACAAAAAAAAAATTTTTGGGGGAAAAAAATTTTGTGCGTCCGGACCGAAATTTGACACTGTTATATTATCGTGGAAATGTCGTTTGCAGAAATTTGTATTGACCCAGCGAAAATACATATTCATGTCAAAAAACTTGGAACACCAACCTTGCTTTGAAGTTACCTAAATTTCAAATCAACTCACAAGAATTATTGTTCCCTGGAAGTTTCATACGCTGCATTCATGAAATTTGGAGACCAACTACAGCTTTCGTACAAGTACGCAACCACGAGAGACATTTTATGTCTTTGCGCCCCCTTTCCCCTTCATATTTCCCCTTCGCGTAACGCTCCCCTCGTGACGCTCCCCGCGTGATGCTCCCCGCGGTGCGTGACGATTTTTCATTTATGTGCCATAGTAAAGACATAAAATGTCAAAACCATCAAAATCTCAATTTCGATAAATTTAACATGTGCGATGCTGGTTCTTGAGCGACGTTATAGTTAATAATGATTTATCTGCTTGTTACAGTTCACCTTACAGTTGTCACTCACGTGCTTCTGTGAGTACGTTTTGCACCTGACAAGGCTGAATCCTGACATGCTGTACATCCATCAAGATTCCGGCCTACTGAACGTGTCATATTTCAAATTCGACGTGGAAGACACGAAGGGTATGTTCAAAACAAAATTCAAACCTGTTATTATATTGGACGTGAGTCACCTCCTCTGTTCCAAAAATACAATGTTCTTGTGAATCGATTCCAATTTTTGAATTTTAATTCATTAGTTACTACATTTAGTAAAAATCAATGCAGAAAGTTAGTTTCAATAATTTTCTACTATAAATACGAAATACTTAGGGTACCCTCTGTATCTCTTAGGTGTCTTGCTTTTAAAGTTCATGTTTATTCATTTTTATTTGTTTATTTATTAGTACATAAATATGATACATGACATTCAACTTCACTCGGGGCCTATTCATCAACAAAATTTAGGAACAATTCTTCCTGTGCAGGTAGAGTAAGGTTTGGGTTGGGAGCACTGGGCTGAAAGCTGAATCTGGGAGACCGAGAAGCGTTCTGATTGGTGGAGCTCACTGGGCTGAAAGCTGAATGTGGGAGCCCGAGAAGCGTTCTGATTGGTGGAGCTCCAGGACGTAGTTATAGCGGAAAGCAACAGATGTGCAAAAGATTGTGTTCACGATCGTTTGTTCCCAACCTCATCACAACAAGTCACCTTGTTTATCACACATTTTTCTCCTTGGTGCGTTACCGGCCGCATCTAAGTAATTAATTTGATAACATTTATTTATATTCGCGATATGTACGAAAAAATCGAGCGATTTTCAATAATACACTGGGTTTCAAACGTTTCTATGGGTGGCAGTTGTCGATTGAACATTTGAACTACTGGCGATAGGGACAACAACAATGGGGTATTTCGGTGGGTCGGAAATTCAGGTTTTTGACCTCAAATTTGGATTCAGCACCCTTGAAAACCTAAATACTCCAACTTTTAGCCCAATGATACTATAAGATGTGGTAGAAAAAGTAATTAAAGAGATCACACGTTTGAAAAAGGCGGGCCGCTATAAATGCACACACACTAGGCAAGGACTACGCCACCGACTACGCCGCGCGCTTGTGTGTGAGTATCCAAGAGGTCTTTCAAGGGTTTCCGTGCATGGATACTTTTTTCAAAGACAGTTGGCTAGCTACGTCACGATTGGCTAGCTACGTCACACCATTCAAATCTTCAACTTTCCTTAGCTTCTCTAATTTTTTAAAAACATTTTCTCGACGAACAGACCCGATTACCGTTATTCCTGAGCCATACTCTTTTGAAGAAAAAAAATTAAAAAAATTGACCGAAATACCCCATTGTAAGGGCAATTTGGAAAATACCTTTCGCCTCGATTGGATTTTCTAAGTAATTTTTGCAAATCTAAATGATGATGAAACGAAAATTTATCAATTTCTGGTCATTCGAAAGGATTTGAAAAGAAGAGATATGAAGAGTGTGCCCCACAGAGTAATGGAGACAAGTTAACAGAGAAGAAAGCCAATGTTAAAACGGTGTGCAAGCATTTTTGAGGCTGTCTCAGTTGCGCTATCTACTTTCAGCTAGGACTGAGGAACTACTATGGAAGTGGTGGGGAGGGGGAGGCCACACTCTTCATACCGCTTCTTTTCAAATCCTTTCGAATGACCAGAAATTGATAACTTTTCGTTTCATCATCATTTAGATTTGCAAAAATTACCTGGAAAAACCAATCGAGGCGAAAGGTATTTTCAGAGTTCCTCATGCAATTGTTGTTGTCCCTATCGCCAGTAGTTCAAATATTCAATTGACAACTGCCACCCAAAGAAACTTTTGAAACCTAGTGTATTATTGAAAATCGCTCGATTTTTTCGTACATATCGCGAATATAACTGAATGTTATCAAATTAATTACTTAGATGCAGCCGGTAACGCACCAAGGAGAAAAATATGTGATAAATAAGGTGACTTGTTGTGATGAGGTTGGGAACAAGTGATCATGAACGCTATCTGTTGCTTTCCGCTATAACTACGTCCTGGAGCTCCACCAATCAGAACGCTTCTCAGGCTCCCACATTCAGCTTTCAGCCCAGTGGTGTGCCCTCTCCCCCCACCACTTCCGTAGTAGTTCCTCAATCCTAGCTTAAAGTAGATGGCGCAACTGAGGCAGCCTCAAAAATGGTTGCACACCATTTTAACGTTGGCTTTCCTCTCTGTTAACTTGTCTCTGTTACTCTGTGGTTGGGAGTATTTGAAAGAAAATCAAATTTCCACATTGAGGTGACGCTGACGTGATCATCGTAGAATACTTCACACCAACGGATAAACTATAACTGTACTTTCCTTTTGTTGTTTGCAGGTGACCTGAATGCTAATCGTCCCGTGCCATTCAGACTCACTCCCAACATCCAGGAACTTCTCACCGAAACAGGCATAAGTGGGCCTCTCACAGCCAGCATGATCGCCACCGCCAAGTGTCTTGTCCACCCGAACTTCGACGTTCTGTCCATCCTTCGCGCGGTATTGAGAGACGAAATGATTTTCATGCTCAGAAAGGTAAGAACTACAATAATAGGTACTAAATTGTATAAGTTAAATAACATCTTGTCAAGGTAGATGTTCAGAAATTTCGGAGAACAGTGAAAACAATACTTCCGCTTCTTCGGTAGACTCAGAAGCAAAATAACATTAACTGTGCCCGACTGTATCTTAGTGATTAGTGAAATTCCTATCTTACACCGTCAATTTCAGAGACAAGAAGACGCTCACAACACCTCACCGTCGGACGTCAAGGGCGAGCAAATCATCACCGTCGTAACGAACGCGATAAATTCCATCAACGCTCGACTCAACAGTTTGTCACATTTCGAGGGGACTGAAAGCAAGGTGAGTTTCTACCTACAATCTATCACGTTATCTACACAGTCATTACTGAAGGCTCTTTCTTGGATGAAAATGAAGACTATTTTTACCTATGTGTGTATCTCGCTGCTGCGGTCTTATCAGGGTTGCCTCAAATTTCCTCGAGTTCATTAAAAATTTGGATTCTGCGTAAAATTATTTGTAGGTCCTGTCATTCGAATTTTTGAGTGTGGAAAACCGTGCACACTTTATCTGTGCGCTAAATGCACATCGAGTTTTATTCAGTGACAATATCAACACTAATTTCAAATCAATACATTTATCGAATCAATAGCAATACCAATGTCAACACATTATCTATAAAATACCAATATCAATTCAATAAATTGACAAAATCAAATCAATTTCAATGCAATTTCAAAGCAATATAAACTTTTGCCAAATTAGTTTGAACTTTTGGCAAATCAATTTATACTTTCGCAAATCCCTTACGCGTTGACAACTACTAGAGTCCTTGTCTTACTTTTTCACTCCTATAAAGTTCAATAAATGTTTTTTAAATATTGAAAAGCGTTGCCGTGAATGAGCGACCATCCTATCAAAATAATGGACAAAAAATTACTTTTGAGCTGTTTGGGTTCCTCTTTATTGAAGATAAAGTAGATCATACTGCAAAAATCAATGAAAGTCTAGACGGTCCCCCTTTCAATTTCGTTGACCCCCTGATTGTTAGCATTTTTTGAAACCTTTTAACAGCCATGACTTCTTAATGGGGAATTTGCCTCACATTTTTTTTTTTCGAAAGATGGTTTACTGATATGAAAGAAAACATTAGTGTGCTGCTCGAAAAAGCATCCAAAAAATTTAGAGAATTTAAAGAAGATGGAAATTTTGAAAGAAGCGGGAATCTGTTCATGGTGGCATGGGGTTGCAACGTAACGGAAATTCTGACCAATCTGACTTCATAGAAGAATGCCCCTCTGAGGTAGCGCTACCTCTGGAAATGCAAATGAAACTGTAGCTTATGTGATCGAACACAGAAGCACGCAACTGGGGGAAGAGAAAAAACCCGGACGTGCAAGTGACCAAAAGAAGCAATTTTACTCACTCTTCTTACAATCCGATTCTACTTATTAGTTAATCAAGCATTATTAGTCTTCATCCTCTCTTATTTAGTTTCTCTATTAAGTTAGTTTCGTTATTTGAATCAATTATTTGAGCGGTCATTTGACTGGATCGTTTCGTGTTGACGCGCTTAGAACCTATAAGGGCGCTTAGAACTCTACCTGTTGTTGATCTGCGGTTCTATCTGGAGTTCTACGCCAGAGCGCTCAGTATGTAAATCCGGTCACTTTTTTTTTTTTTTTTTTTTTGGACCTGAACGATATTCCTCTATTTTTGCGGTGTTTTTTGACAGAGGCTCCGCTTGTTAGGCATTTTCTTCTATGGTAATTTTTTTTCCTTGGGTACTCCTGGTGTTAAACGTTATTCTAGGGCCCTATTATAGAATTTGACTTGAAATTCCAGAATCTAAAATTGAGGCAAATTCCCCATTTTCCACCTGAATTCGACGATTTTTTGGGGATTGTGTGGTTGTGATGGTTCCCCCTAAATTTCTTCGTCGTCTGATCATGCAATGAGGAATTTCACCGATTTCTGTTTACATTTTTCCTGAATAGTTAATGGTGTGGGATAGATGAAAATCGGGCTGATTTCGGAAAATAAGTCTCCTGTTATTTTTGGGAGACAGTCAAAATTTTTGATTTCAAAACTAACCGGGAAAACAGACGTCCAGCGGGAACGCTCGCTGATTGGGCTGTTCGGATCGCCGGCTCCTCCCAGTGTTGCCCATTGGGACGACGAAATCATGTTTTCTAAGAGAAAAGTTATCAAACAAAAACAGAGGAAACCTAATTTTCCCCATCTCGCTTTTTCTATTTTTTTCTTCAGTTTTTCGATTTCGAACTTTACTGTTTCATGAAATTTTGCATCTGGGGACTAATGATTTCTCGATCTCAGCGCTTCAAGCGGCCATAAATGAACTATTCCAGCATGACGTCATTTTCCCGGTTTTTTTAAACATTCGTATTTTCTACATTGTTTTGTTTATTCGTAAATTAGGAAGTTCGGGCTGAAAGTTTGTCTTAGGGGGTTTTTCGAGGTGCTGAATCCGATTTTGGGGTCAAAAATAGGAAATTCCGACATGGTGAAATTCCTCATTTAGAGGGTAGTGGTAGGTAGTTGGAGATTGCTGTTTTGGTTATCCACTAACCATCGGATCACCTTCACAATCGCGTTATGGATACGAGGACGCTATGTGCCTCACCCACTTAGTAGACTTTTACTCTCATTAACCCCGAAATAGACTTTCTTATATTATATTGCAGAAAATTGTGAAGTTAGGACTCAAATTCTTTCGGTCGGATGTAGGCAACCCTGTTGGTCCCCACCATTACCTACTAGAATCTTCCGTTGACGAGTACAATACTCCCTTGTGAGACCATCATTTAGCTGTATTTCCGCTTCCTAGCCCGAGGAACTCACTTATAGAGGTCACCGTATGTGTTATCAGGTCAGCACGCTGGTCGTCGCCGCCAAAAGCCCTGACAACTTGTGCCGGATGGACCCCGCTTGGCACCCCTGGCTGTAAACTCCAAGAAGACCTCCTTCTGTACGTTTTCTCTCCCTGTATGTTTTCTATCGTGTTTTTCATGTCGACTTTTTTTAACAAAAATGTATATCGTGTAAATTATGATTATTTTGATTACAATTGTATATAGGTTTGTATAGGTTGACTTCAACGAAATGTGTTAAAGGCTAGTGAAAGAAACGTGTAAGACTTTTTTGTGTACATTTTGAGTATTACTAGTTTTTAGAAGAGTGAAGTGTGATTGTGATTAAAATTGTTAAAAACACGTATGTGAGCGTTGGCTACTTGATCACGATTGGAATAAGTTCAAATTCAAACTGAAGAGCTGATTTGTAATTTTTTAAAAGCTCAACAAGGAAAACATGTTTTCTGTTCTTGAAAATCTAGGCACTACCAGTTTCAGAAGTTCCTCTCCTGGAATTAGTACCTATCTTAGTGATCCTGTAGGAAGATACCTTCAGATCCACCTTCGACAATGATGTGGATTCCAATACCTTTGGCGTATCTGAAGGGAGTCAAAAAACCTGCAATTTATTACACATTCGTGCATCCTGTTAGCTAATGGTAAATCCTGTTTGGTTTGGGGCGCTCCTACATTCTAGGCAGATCCGTGCAAATTACCTCTTTTTTATTTAAAATAGAGCAAATAAATGGATTTTTTAAAATCCAACCTTCATGCGAAACCCTCTTAAGGGGGTCTCAGTCATTGAATAAACGGGGTTTCCCACTTTTCTCTGGCAATTATTGGTCGGTTTTGATGATTCAGGCGGCAATCTTTTAATTTTGCAACCGAGCGCCGGTTAGTAAGAGATTAGACTAACCCGCAACCAGTAAGGATCAGAGACCGACTGAGACCGCCTTAAAGTCGAAATCGTATTTTCTATTTATCAGAGTCGTAGACTCATAATTTAGTGAATGCCGAGTACCTACCCGTCTTCGTAGGTTTTCAACCCTCTTACCCACTGAATTGCGAATTTTCGGGCCTGTAAATCGACAATGGCCGACATAATTCCTACTTAACTTCTTATGCGCCGATGTATTCGTACTCATCCAGCTGTTCAAAAACAGTTCTTTGATAACTTACTTTCATACTTCCAACAAAAAACTCTCATCACAAAAATTCTTATCGATATGTTACGCAATCGTAATTATACTGTAAATAAATTTATCGAACATTTTTACTTTTTTTTTGTCTTACATAAACCTCATTCTCCCTTATCTCTGTGGTCAGTTACAGAATTTCGTTATCGTTCTTTCGAATTCTATCTTTCACCACAGAGGTGTATTTGGTCTGGGAGATTCGACGTCGAATTTGGAGATTCGATGCATGCGCTCTGGCTCATTTGACGATTCGATTAACCACAGTGTAAGTCGGGGGCAGGGGCAGAAGAGCAAGCGTGTAGTAGACGAACCAGCTGGGCGAGCGCCACCTCCAGCTTGGGGCTGCCCGAGGAGGGGCAGTAGAATCATCGCCAATAGTCGGACAAGCTCGGGAGTCGTCGGCACCCCACCCTTTGTTTTCTGGATCCTTCTGGACACCCCCGACGAAGCTTCTCCCCTTCGTCAGTCAACTGTCTACGCTTGACCCGAGTAGTTGGTGGTACACCTGGCCGTCGTTTTTATGCCAGTAAGGGTGTATCGGAAGTATCAGTTTTTCATCAGTCAATCGTACCTAAAGTACTTAAAGGTACAATTCTTTTCCCCCTCAACTTCTGCGCCAGTGACTCCCTTCGGGCTCACTGTTTCACCTGTGGACATCCTCCTGCTACGAAGACCGGACCAGGCGCCTTACAATCGGTACTCCAAGTGCCGCCCTCAAGACGACCCCAGGAACTCTCAGTAGTACGGTAATTTCCGCAATCACATGTTTCCAATTGTCTAGCTACTTGCCAGTCAATCGTCATACTCATGCTACTTCTCCTTGTTGAATGTTACTAAATCGGTACTAGGTACTAGGTTGAAGTACAATTATTCACAAGTTGTTTGCAGTCATATTGATACACTTCTCAGTCATAGGGGTACACTTGGTACGCACTCAAATACAATACGATATTTTATTTACTTTTCAAGAGGTACCCCATTCGGTACACTAGTCGAATACTTGTTTTGAGTCATTTCTTATATTGGTACGCATTTCGGTACGATCTCATTTTACCATTTCTTTTACTTACCTGACGTATTTCTTGTCATTTTGTATATTCGGTACACGTTTTAGTACCATATTTTGTTACTTACCTTATTACGACTGGAGTTTAACTTTCTTGAAGCTTATTGATGAAAGGTACACATATATATCTATATAAATACGACGTTATATATTTTGCAATTCTTTATTTCATAAAATACAATTTATTAACAGTACATTGTCAAATAGAGTCGCCTACATTTCTTGTTCCCAATCATCCAAGGTGTCTAAGGTACTAGGACAATCAGTACGAATTAGTTGGGATTTTCCTGGTATCATTTTGTAAGCAATTTGGGAGTTTAATTACGCTACTCTTGGCTCCTTCAGAGCATACCTATTTCGGCCCATTAATCTTTTAGAAACCCCCAAGTAACCAACTTACAACAGGCTAAATCCAATTTTTTCTGTATCAGTCTTTATTAATGAAAGTCACAGGTTTCTCTGTCAGAAAACTTCCCTCTTTCAGTCGTAAGCAACATAACAATAAATCTGTAAGAAATACAAGCTCGAGATCACAAAAAATGGGGTATTTCGGTGGTTTGGAAATTCAGGTTTTTGACCTCAAATTTGGATTCAGCACCCTTGACAACCTATATACTACACCTTTTAGCCCATTGATGCTATATCATGTGGTAGAAAAATTAATGAAAGAGATCACACGTTTGAAAAAAAGCGGGCCGCCATAAATGCACACACACTATGCTGCGCGCATGTGTGAGTAGTATTTTGTAGTATCCAAGAGATTCTCATTTTGGATAGCGTTACTTTATGGTTCAATCGTTAGCGTTACCTACGTTTGCCGTCTGTAATCGGTGGTTTTCTGTTTGCTTCGTTTGTGGTTTCGACTTATCATATTTTCAGCTAGTGTATCGCCCACGATTTCTTTTCTTTCTTTCGTTTTAAATATGACGGAAAAGAAGAGGAATATCAACGTTCTGGAGCCTCAATTTGAACCTACTACGAGTGAGAACATTCCAATCTCTTCTCTGTGCATGGATACTTTTTTCAAAGACAGTTTTGGCTAGCTACTTCACGATTGGCTAGCTACGTCACACCATTCAAATCTTCAACTGTCCTTAGCTTCTCTGATTTTTTAAAAACATTTTCTCGACGAACAGACCCGATTACCGTTATTCCTGAGCCATACTCTTTTGAAAAAGAAAAAAAACTTTAAGATTGACTGAAATACCCCATTACATTTCGTTAGTATTTCCCTAAATTACAGGCGCTCCAACTTTAAAAGTTGTACCTAAATTTGAAAATTTCAAGGGTTTTTGAATTTCGTTAGTGCAGCAGCCTAGGGAATTGAAAAACTAAAAGATTGCCGCTGGAATCATCAAAATCGAACAATAATAGCCAGAAAAAATGGGAAAACCCTAACTGAATAAACAGTTTTTCCCATTTTTCTCTGGCAATTATTGTTCGATTTTGTTGATTCCAGCGGCAATCTTTTAGTTTTTCAATTCCCTAGACTGCTGCACTTATAAATTTCAAAAATCCTTAAAAATTTCAAATTTAGGAACAAAGTTTAAGCGTCGGTAATTTAGGGATGAACGGTGACCGACTGAAACCCCTTACATTTTATCACAATAATAAGTCACAAACAATTTACTCAGGTTGTAAGTATGTGCTTACACTCTGCAACTGTTCAAAATGAGTATTTTCCGTGGTCCTGGAATCACCCACGTCGTCACCACCGCCAGGCGTCGTCTCAGAGCTCTCCAACCCCTGTGAGTACTAAAAATAAAAAGAAATCTAGAAATATAATGGAGTTCTGGCGTGTCCACACTTTTGTTTTATAGCAGTGCATTAATCCTTTTTGCCTTGATATTGATTATTCATTCTATTAAAGAAATTTTTTTGATATGGCTACCAATTGGATTAAAAATAAGTGCTTAGATTTCTTAAACTAGGTACCTACTGATTCTTCATTCACATTTCCTTGAAGAACTCCTTTATCTAATTACTAGCTGAAAAGCCTACTTAAAGTAGGCAAAAACGATCCCTCCCCGTGACCCACTCTCTCCGACTCCTCCCGATTCCGCCGACTCTCCCCACTCCCAATCCCTCCATGCATACGTATGTACGGTTGGCGTTTTATGTATATAGATCATGGACCTACTGGGATACTAGGTCCATGATATAGATGTATTCTCTCTTATTCCACTTCTCTTTAGTGGTACCTTTAAAATGCTGATGAGTTATCATCAGAGACCTTCAAATGCCACGGCGCCACACTAAAATGCCACATTCGGCCCATTTTTCGGTAAAATGCCATATTTCGTTGATTTCTTTGAAAATACCACATTTCGCCTTATTTTGCTAATACTTATTTTTACTAACGCCGAGAAAAATATGACGAATGGATGTTTGCTAAAACCAGGTAAGATTAACTTATCATCACAGGTCAACGTGGGTCTTCGGCTGTTGTTAGGGTCTCATGTCCGTTCAAAAATAACTTTCCTGGATGCGGATCAGAAAGTCCGATGCAGGATCATAATGGGAAGTGCATGTGTACCCGAGTAGGTAGGTACATCCATTAGGTATATATTCGGTATATATATCATTTCCGTTCCCCACGTCCTTCATACCAAGCTGAACTTTCTTACTGTAAATATCGGGCTCATTTTCGTTTTTCCTCAATCTTCAATATGCCTAGAGATTCTAGTTTAAACGTGACCCTTTATAAGAAGTGGATTACTGGTGACAGCAATTTTGCCGTGGACGATGGGAAGATATTCTGCAAGCTGTGCACGAAATCGGTAAGTTTTTGACATTTTCGTGTCTTTGCTTTGGCACATAAACTGAAAAATCGTCACGAAAACTAAATAAGTCTTGCTCACGCGTCCAATAAATAAATAAAATTGACACACTGTGTTGCGTAGAGATCAATCAACTGTTTTCTTATTTTGATGCTTGGGTACATGAACTAACAACCTTACTTCACTACCTTGTTGTGTGGTGGTTGACATGAAAATGTCCCAATGTGCTGCTGACTCGTATGCAAGTATTTAAAATTGAGTTTCTTCAAAAGACTACTTTCTTTCGAATCGTTTATCAAGTTTTCCAACTTATCCAAGTTTATCAACTCTTTTTCTATGTAGTTGTTACTACCTACGGTTAACTTTTCTCAAATTCATTCATTGAAGCAAAAGCAAGATTTTCGTTTTAAAGTTATTTCTTCATATCGAGTTTCACGTAATTTTTGATTGCCCTCCTCATCCAAGACCATCCTGTTTGTGCAAATCGGTCCTGTCTGGGGGAGGGGGGCAGGCCCCCTGGCCCAAATCGTAAATCCACCACTGTAACCCAACATCATTATTCCGTTTCCTCCCTATTTCGAAGTCCCTATTCCGAAATACTGGTACTGATTGAACATCTTTCTTGCATTTAATTTACAGTATGATTTTAAGAAGAAGTGCCAATTCGACGTTCACAAGAAAAGTGATCTGAACCAGGCAAGGGTGAAAGCCCTTTCCCCTGGGGCTTTTCTTGAAGAGGGCGTTCCCTTACACAAACTGGAGAACGGTCCCCTGCGCGACATTTTTGAAAAATACTGTGGCGTCAAATTGCCAAGCGTGAGCACTCTACGACGTACCTCAGCTGTGTGATCCAATGGGGCCGCCCACTTAAAATTGTTTTATAGTTGAATTTAACATGTTGTAAATACATGAAAATTTGTTGAAAATACATGTTATTAGTTGATATATACAGGGTGTCCCAGAAGTTATGGTCCACCCTCCGGCATTTCCGTATTTAATTACGTAATAAAATGGGCCCAACGCCATTTTTCTTATTTTTTTGTAAAGAATTCATGGAAAATACTTTTGCGCAAAAAAATTGCGCGCAATTGACACCAAGTTTGTTTTTTCAAATACGAACCCCCATTTTTTATTGCAGATTCAGATTCTACGTCAAATTTCATGAGAAATTCATACCCGAATCGATTTTTTTCATTGCGTGCAACTGGTACTTTTCGCGCGCAAAGTGACCAGGGTGCGCAAAAGTGAATTTTTTAACCCCAAGTGTGGCATATTTTTTTCATTATTTTTGACGCTGAATCACGTGGTGAGGTCCTTTCTTCGATTTCATCGTTTTTTTTTCCAAATTTAGAAGGAAAAATAATGTTTTTGGACTTTATTTTTCCTCACCCTTTCGCGACACGGGCTGGGGACCGGCTATGGCAGGATTAAAAATAATCTAAATTAATAATAATCTAATAATCTAGATTAATAATAATCTAATAATCTAGATTAATAATAATCTAATAAATCCTCTCTTCTAAATTCAAAAAAATGTTGGAAAGTAGGTAGGTACCTACTACTTTACTACTTTGATGTAAAAAAAATCAAAAAGTTTCTCATCTAAAAACCTTTAAAAAAAATTAAAAGTTACTTGTTACTTGTCTGCAGGCAAAAGGAGATAATTTAGAGCAGTTGCTGTGATTTTTTAATTTCATTATTATTATCTTATTTATTATTATTCATTATAATTATCTTAGTTTTTTATTACTACTTTTTTCGGAGATTTTGTAACTTTTAATTGTTTTTTTGAAAATTTTGAAATGAGAAGCTTTTTGATTTTTTTTTACATTAAAATAGGTAAGTACCTACCTACTTTCCAATGTTTTTTTTTTTAATTTAGAAGTGAGGAATTTATTTTTAATTTAGCCAGGTCCCCCACCCAGCCCGTATTGCAAAAAGGTGAGGGAAAATAAAGTCCAAAAACATTATTTTTCCTTCTAAATTTGGAAAAATAACGATGAAATCGAGGAAAGGACCTCACCACGTGATTCAGCGTCAAAAGTAATGAAAAAAAATGTGCCACACTTGGGGTTAAAAAAAATTCACTTTTGCGCACCCTGGTCACTTTGCACGCGAAAAGTACCAGTTGCGCGCAATGAAAAAAATCGATTCGGGTATGAATTTCTCATGAAATTTGACGTAGAATCTGAATCTGCAATAAAAAATGGGGGTTCCCATTTGAAAAAACAAACTTAGTGTCAATTGCGCACAATTGCGCGCAATTTTTTTGCGCAAAAGTATTTTTCCTGAATTCTTTACAAAAAAATATGAAAAATGGCGTTGGGCCCATTTTATTACGTAATTAAATACGGAAATGCGGAGGGTGGACCATAACTTCTGGGACACCCTGTATAATACAGTAGTTGATATGCTTTCAAGTTTCATGATTTAATGGTTTAACATCCCTTTTATGGTGGGGAGGAGGTGGAAAGTTGAAAAAATAAATACCACATCAGCTGAAATAAATGCCACATTCGGCCACAATAAGTGCCACATTCGGCCACAATAAGTGCCACATTGCCACATTTTATAGTGCCACATTTTATAAAAATAAGTGCCACATTTTGAAGGTCTCTGGTTATCATGTGTTATCAAGGTGATGCTACACTAGATTCTTAGGGTATGAATTCATTTTCTGAGTGGGAGACTTTTATACTAAACGATGGATTTCGTTGTCTGTCGAGTCTTAGGGAATTTATATTACAATCAATTCTGAAATTAGAGCTTGAAAACGATTGTGTACAATAATAACCCAAAGTGTTTTCATAGGTGGACACAGGCCCTAATAACGTACCTAAAGAAACATTCATTGGTGGACTAGAGGAATAGCGCTCCAGAACGGTGCGAATTATTACACAATGTTTTATTATTTAGTTGTGTTGATCACCAGTCTGCATAGAACTCGATTTTCCATTAATACCATCAATAACATCGGTTTCCGAGAATCGAAGAATGATAGCATTAAATGCTATCAAATCTTGGTCAGCTGAGATTTGAACGGGCGTTTGGCTTTATTCCTTTAGTGGAGATTGATTTTCGATTCACATTGGCGCCAATGACCATAATGGTGCCTAATAATTCCTTTAACACGCCTAATAATGGGGGAAAAATTTATTCACATGCGTGTTTCTGATTTATTATACGTCCAACGCTTAAATCCTTATCGGGAGCGAACGGTTTGTTTGTTTTCACTTTTCAAGGTTGAAAAAATTTCTCCAAAATCAAATTTTTCACTCGCGTTTTGCGTCTTAAGCTTGGTTCACATAGGTGCGTAACGTCCGTAATCCGTAGTGCGTAATTGGATCCTATTGGCTGGGGCGAATAGCCCCTCAATTGGGGGGCGCGAGCAATCTTTGCGGACGAAGACTTTTGTCCGTTTTGTAAAATTAGATATTTTACGCATTACGGATGAACTTCGACAAATTTCGGCAAACTTCGTGAAAGCTCTCGTCATCTGTTCATCGTTCAGCTGTTCGTCGTTGAGTCGGTTCTCTGGATTCCGTTTTATTATTCCGTATTCGGATTAGTATTTTTATTCCGGATTATTTGGTTTTCATTTTCAATTATTTGGTTTTCATTTTCGAAATGAATGTGAATGAATTAAATGAGAGCCTCATTGATCTCGGGAAAAAACAATTGAGCGGGAAAAAACAATTCTGCGCAGAACCTACTGCGCGCTTCTGCGTAACGCGTAATCATATGGCCATGTGAACGCTCTTTTACGCATTACGGACTTTACAAATTGCAGAACACCCCCCCCCTTCTCTTTTTGCGCATTACGGATTACGGACGTTACGCACCTATGTGAACCAAGCTTTAGACCTTTTTGAACAATTTTGGTTTCGTGTCTGTGTCCAATTTTGATGAAATTTTCAGGACTAGTGCGGGTTGGCGTGCAGACGGTCCCCTATGAAAACCACCACCTTCGGACTGATAGTAGCCATTGCGCATGCGCAAACGTAAAGCCCTACTTACAGCCATAATTTTATTAAATTTTCAGAGACTGCTTGGATGAGACTCTAGATGGTTTCCTGCGAAACCAACGCTCAATTCAATTGTAGGCACAACGCAAGCGCAAATGTGAAATTCTTAATAGGCAATTATTTTGCACTTTCTTCTGATTTAGATTGGATTTTCAAGGGTTGTGTAGTTGAGATTGGATGGTTCCTAACAAAATGAAGAGATCATCAAATTCGAGGGTAATGGTAAGTACCTACTTGGAGAATGAAGTTTTGAGATTGCAACTGATCATCTATAGATCGGGTTATGGATAAGAGGAAGCTATGTGCCACAACCACTTGGCATTTCTTGCTTGATTCCCAATCCCAAGGTACATTAAACTAAAACATACATTAAAATTAAAATTTTGACTTAAATTAAAAATAATATATTATAATAATTATAATATATTATTTTTAATTTAAGTTATAATTATTATAATATAATATAATATAATATTATTATAACTTCCTTGGGTACCTCGGTTGTGTGCGCCTTGAAGCACTCGTTGCCTGTTCCGCATTTCTTCAGTGTATTGCGGGTTCAACATCCCCTTGAAGTCGCACAGAAAATGCTTCCAGATTCACAGACGGGTGGCGCTCGGAGCGGCAGCATTTCCAACCTACATTTCGTAGCAAACAGTTCGATAAGAAAGAAGAAAGACCAATTTTTATCCACCGAATTTTTATTTGTGTGCTTTATGTGTTTGTTTCTAAATGTATTTACTTTACTATTTACCGATAACTCTATCCACAGTACTGTAAATCATCGGGCATCAGTCTCAATGAGGAGAGATTTCTCCTAACCCTTCGTATTGACAACAACTCAATCGTATCTCGTGTAGGTGAGTAGCTAAATGAAATACTTTCTTCGGTACTTACCTGATAATTTGTCATTTAAATAGTTAATTTTTGTACTGTTGTGCCACCTACGTACAATACACACGTAGGTATATAATCGAGTCAAGCATGCCTGTTCGAGAAGATGTTTGTTAACTGTTATCACCGATTATCCTTAGTACTGGAGCTTTATTTTCCTTGGAGGCCTCAGTAAGTAAACATTCATGCAGATTTGTGATCCTCGAATAACGAGGTACTCATTTATATTGCCAACAAGATCACGGAGGTACAATCTTGACTCGAAGCTTCCTTTTGTATGTACATGGTACATGTATGTACAAATGTCCTTGGTTTACACCATGCCGTAGTACCTACCTATTCAAAGTACATACGCCTAACGATGGTTCTCAAAGTTCCTGACAGGATTAGTTACTTAAATTAGTATTGAAAAAGATTTGAAGGGTTCTTTTCGAGTGAGCTCAACAGCAAAAATCATCGGGTGAAGTGATGGAGAATTTGAGAAACACACAAGAGAATAAGGGAAATGACATGTAACTACTAATGAAGAGTTTAAATTTGCATTGCTACTCAAGTACCGGTATCTACGTAGGTAGCTACTTGATAGTACCCTACTAGTACACCCAGTGCGAGCTTTCACACTAAAGTACTTTTCTCTCCCGTAGAAACCTGTTTTCGGGTGTTATACCGGTGATTTTGGTCCCAAGAATGCTATTATTGTTTATACCTATCTAGGTACTTACCTTTTGAAAGAACAAATTTGATGAGAATCCTTGGAGCGCGAAACTGATCAAGAAATAAGAAACTAAATTTCATTACCAGTTTAAATAAAACTGGAAATGGAGCTGGTGACACCTTGCATTTTGCCTGTTTACTTAAGATTATAAAAGAGTGTAGTACTGCCTAGTAGACGTACTATAATTATTGTGGTGAGAAATAATGACATTTCTCGACTTGGTTGCCCTGGATCAGGATCCTCATGTGTGACTACAAAGGAAAAATTAGAAACTAGGTGGAAAAACGGTATTTATTAGAATATGATGAAAAATTCTGCCAAGTGGGTGTGACACATAGCTTCCTCATATCCATAACCCGATTGTATAAATGACCCGATGCATAGTGGTTGATCTCAAAACATCAATATCTAAGTACGAGTATGTTGCTCTACCCTCATAGGGGACCATCTACACGTCAACCCGCACAATCTCTGAATATTGTTGGAAAATGAAGTTATGGCTGTTTCAAGGATTTCCCGTTTGCGCATGCGCACAAAATACTTTCAATTTGGGGGTCATGATTTTCGTAGGGAACCATCTCCACCCCAACTCGCATAATCCACGAAAATTTCATTGAAATCGGATGAGAATTGTAGATATTATGGCTGTGGCAAGGATTTCACGTTTGTGCATGCGCAGCGGCTACTATCAGTCCTTAAAATCGGATGAGAATGAGGTATACACTGAATTCTGTTTGCATTTTTCCTGAATGGTTAATGGTGTGGGATAGATGAAAATCGGGTTGATTTCGGAAAATAAGTCTCCTGTTATTTTTGGGAGACAATCAAAATTTATGATTTCAAAACTTCTCTTCAACGTGAAGCGGAAACGGTCACTGATTGGCTGTTCGGATCGCCGTCTCCTCCCAGTGTTGCCCGTTGGTAGAAAGAAATCATGTTATCTAAGAGGAAACTTATCAAACAAAAACAGGGGAAACATAATTTTCCCCATCTTGCTTTTTCTATTTTTTTCTTCAGTTTTTCAATTTCGGTCTTTACTGGTTTTGTGAAATGTTGCATCTGGGGACTATAGATTTCTCGATCTTAGCGCTTCAAGCGGCCATAAATGAACTATTCCAGGTTGACGTCATCCTCCCGGTTTTTTTTTAAACATTCGTATTTTCTACGCTGTTTTGTTTATTCGTAAATTAGGAAGTACGGGCTGAAAGTTTGCCATAGAGGGTTTTTTGAGGTGCTGAATCCGATTTTGGGGTCAAAAATAGGAAATTCTGACATGGTGAAATTCCTCATTGTGGAAGTTATGGCTGCGGCAAGGATTTCATGACAGTCAGACAGATACACAGACACGGAACCATAATTGTTCATGGAGGTCTAAAACGTAAAACGCGAATAAAATATTTGATTTTGTAGAACTTTTTTTTTAACCTTGAAAAGTGAAAACAAAGCTTCCGCTACCTTGGTAGACTCGGAAGCAAAATAAGCAACCAGAACATCACGGATTATGTTAGTTAATTTTAAAAATAGTTGGATAGGTATTTAAAGTTAACAAAAACTTTGTATGATCAAACAAATATGTTATAGATTAGGAAATAACCGCTACCACCACCATCATTTACTACCATCTTTATTTGAAGATAGAAAGTTTTTGCTTCAGTGCTTGCTTGCAAACCAACCAATAAAATCCGCGACGTTCTTGTTACACTCACTATTACTGTTGCATTAGATTATTTTACCGTATTCTAATAAAATGCTGTTTGTTACCTAGATTATTACCGATTTTCTTCTTGTTTTTCCTTCGAATATACATAATGATTAGGACGCTGATCAGGTGAGAGACGTTGTGTCGCAATATAGAAGTCAAAACAAACCAATTGTAGAGTCATTATTACCACAGTACACAAGACTATTCTACATGGAACAATCTAATATGTGCACATGTTATTTAGTATTAACTGTGCACCAAATTTGATAAATATTTGGAATAATTATGATTGAACTTCACTGTAAGTTAGTTATGCGATTGATCTGGGGTGAAGTTGGACAACACTCAACAGAAAAAAAAATAACCACACAGTAATCCGTTTTAGACCATTCTGAATCCAAATCCGTGAAAAAAACCATAGGTGTATGTCTGTGTGTGTGTGTGTGTGTGTGTGTGTATGTGTGTGTGTGTGTGTGTGTGTGTGTAACAAAATCTTGTGTACTCTGCACAGGCCTTAGTTCTCAATCGATTTTCCTGGTTCTTTTTTTGTTCGTCGCGGAAAACTATCTAGTTGTGCACTACGTCGCCGGAATTTCGAATTTTGCCTTTTAAGGGGGGGGGGGGGGTTAATGCTCGAAAAACGTGCGTTTTTGGGCATAATCTTGTGTACTCTGCCCAGGCCTTAGTTCTCAACCGATTCTCGTGGTTCTTTTTTTGTTTAACGCGGAATACTATCTAGTTGTGCACTACGGCGCCAGAATTTTGAATTTTGCTTTTTAAGGGGGGGAAAGGGGGGGGTTAATGCTTAAAAAACGTGCGTTTGCGGGTATAATCTTGTAAACACTGCCCAGGCCTCAATTTCCAACCGATTTGCGTGTTTCTTTTTTTGTTTGACTCAATTAACTTCCGAGTTGTACATGATTTTACCAGAGTACCAAAATTCGCAAGGGGAGGGGATGGGTGGGGGGATAATATTCACAAAATATCCGATTTTTCAATATTTTGGTTCCTTTACTGCTTACTAATTGTACCCAAGCTTTGAAATTGAGGAAAAATTCTCATTATACCTCCGGATTTTCATGAATTATTCTCTGTACCACCATGGAACTAACAGTGGTGCCACCATGGTGCCAGGACACCATAAACCGCATATTTCGTGGTTTTTTTTGTGTTTCACCTTGAATACGGATGTGAACTTCGATGGACTGCCTACTAAAACTAACAGATGAAGGATCAATGTTACGACGTATTTCCGCTTTGGTGCCACCGGGTTGTCGTGCCATACAAGAAGAAGAAGGTGCCAGACTGGCACCATTGTTGGCGTTGTGGTGAGGGGGGGGGGGGGGGGGGCTGAACTCGAATTTGCATGTTGGGTATCTTAGATCATGGATTTTGAAATGCTCTTCAGATTCGAGGCTCCCATGCTGCTAGAAATGTTACGGTGGATAATGGTGGGGGGGGGGGGTCAGTATTTCCTGCCTAAAGTAATAGATACATTACATCGAGTGAAACAGTTTTATTGCTTACCAACTGGTTAAACTGATCCAATACTTATCCAATGGGACGTCCCCTGGAATACATGCATTACTAAACAATATGTTTGATTCATCAATTATACGTGTTTTATTCATATTTTTGGAAATTTGGTTGCAGGACTTCATGATGTAATTTGTTTGGACTCGAGAGAAAATGGCTCCACCAGTCGTCCCTGGTGGGTCGATGGACCCCCAGACTCAGCTGAAGACGTACGAGGCGTACGTTAAACTCATAGCTGACCCCAACGCTAAGGACGAAAGCAAACTCCAAGCTGCTCAAGAATTGAGTGAAAATTTCGAAGTACGAATACGGATTTTTTTCCTATCACTTGAAATATTGTCATTTTATTACCAGTAGGTATAATGCGATTGTCCTGAATTGAAATTAACCTGCATTTAAACAGTTCCGTGGCTTAAAGGAAACTGAATAGTGAAGAAAAACATCTACGGAGCAGGGCTAGTATCACCCTGCCTGCGAATTGTTAACACGTTCATTGCGTTCGACTCCAATGTGGAGTCGTAGTAATTTTTTTAACCTCTCAGTATTTTTCTGTTCAGTATCAATGTGAAGAGGCACAATATTTGTCTAAGATGTGCATAAGCATAATCAGGAGTGTCAGGTGTGTGAGGCTGATTGTTTTTTTCCTTCTGAATAGGATTGACGCATGTGGGGTAGGTCTCGGTTTCAGATACGCACTGTTAACTCTCGGCCATGGAAAATATTGCTGTGTAGGTAAGGTATCCATGCTGCATCTGTGGAAGAAACGCTTGGGGTGGCATCTGGTAGGAGGTGGAGGGGTGATCCTCCGACCTTCTGCCTTTGCTCCATACTAAGCATATCATGACTAAAGACTCATCCATCACTAAGCCTTTTTAAAATATTATATTTGTTTTAAAATTTTACACGTAACAATAAGTATTGTAACTATCAGAGAGTCCATTAATTGTCTTCCAACAATGGAACGGCCGCGCCATCCTCCAATTCGAGTGGCCGCACTCTTCTTCGGGCACCTCGTATCCGAAGGGACACTGCTCGAATTATGGCGAATTGGATTTTAGTTTTCATCCACCCTACCACTTTTGAAAACGGCGTTTTCCACTTCATCTCCAGTACGTGGGATGCCCGTCTCATGAATGTCAAGAACTCCTTCTCCATGGCCCCATCGCATGAGCAAACCAGTGGTGTGAATGACCCCCGGCAGTCTTCGGCGGCTCGGTCGTACTTTGAGTGCTTCGCATGGGCAGTTATTCGAGCGGTCGTTTCCCAGTCTTGGGAGAGGTAGAAGGCAACGTCGGCATTCACTATGCGGTTATCAAAAAACGCTGGTCTCTCACTCTCCCAGACCCCGTTAACCATAATGTCTCCTATCAGGGCTGGTTGGCTACCGTTTGCCTCTCACATGATTGGTTCGGTCACTTCCCCTCCCCATGCAAGATTGGCAATTCCTGCAACTACATCCCTCAAATCATCGTGTCCTCTTTTCACCATTCCACCCTTTTTGCAATTGAGTGCGTGGGAGACATCAAACGCTGCTCCACAGCCGTCGCAGCACGTAGGGAGGGCTTGAGGGATATGGGCATATCGTAGGGCGATTGCGTCCCTGAACTGAGTGGCTGACAAATCAAAGCCATCAGCAGCTGTGGGCAGAACCGATAGCCATTGTGAAGATCTTACCACACGTCGGAGAACTCTCTGCTGATTTGGCTGCAGTTCTTGAATGAGATCGGTACTCCTTTGGCTATGACGTTTTTCTCGCTCTGTCCTCCCTTCTCTCTGAACTGCTGCAACTTCATTGCAGTGCTCATTGAAATTAAGTAGATTTCCTGAGCGAATTGAAGTGCAGAGAAGTTGACAAGATCTCTGAGAGGTTTGGAATGCTTGGGTAGTTTCTGTGGGGTTTGATATCCCTAACCCTCCTAGTCGCGCTGGTAAGTTCATGAGGTTGCTTTCCACCTCTCCTTCACTTGATTGTTATGCTGAAATGACAAACTAATAAGAAGAAAGTTTATTGAAATAAATTAACCTTATAGCAATGGATACCCTACCCGTCTGCCAAACGTTAAGACCATTGTAACCTTTAAAGTTTTTTAATTTTAAATTAAAAAAATTAAATTAGACCCGTGAAGCATAAAATACCATGAAATACAAAATCAGGAATTAAAATAGCTAACCAGGAACGACCCGTTGAAAATCATGACATTGAAAAAAAATGTGTAATTGCTAGTTATAACTAAGTTCCCTGATATGTTCCCTATTCTCACTACATTGTTCACTAAATAATAATCAACCGTAGTTCATTTAATAAGTAACGTAACTCAATCAATCGTTCCCTCTATTAAAACGTTGCACCAATTCCACTCTCTATCGCCAAGCTATTTGGCAGAACTTGGCGTGTGGCAGCCAGTTAGCTCGATTCAAGATGATCAGGTAGGCATCTCCGGAGATCCGAGAAGAGCCTAAACTGGTCAAAATATGGTGCAAATGGCAGAAAATTGCTCCGCTAGATATTGCAGATAGAACAAATATCCGTCTTCCTCATATGTGGTCCTGAGTTGAGCTTCAATAAGTCGCCCAAATCTCTGCACACCATGTCAAGACAATGTGGCTATTTTGTTCTACCTCTGTCATATCGAAGCATCTGACGTCCATATCCAGGTATTTGTAATCACTGCTGGTTGAAACAAGAGCTCGTGATTTCGCGGGCTCCATCCATTTTTCTTGAATTTCGTCCAGAAGAACCTTCTACTCTCGTCGGTCCTCAAAATTGTCTTGAATTACACACCCATCCTGCTAACAAATGCTCTTCAGCTCCCTGTATCAAAACAGTCGACGACATTCAACTTCATGGGCAACTATTTTCGAAAATCGTCTTTCTAAAACTATTTTTTACCGAGACTTTTAAAAATTGTCTTAAGACTTTCTAAAATTACCGAGTTTTGGTACTCTCTTGTTGTAAATTTATTGTTATACCATTTAAAATCAGAGAAATTTATTGTAATACGCTAATTAATGTCTTGATTTCCATTGCAGATCATTTCCGGTTCCTCGGAGTACCCAAATTTTCTTGATGTGGCTATCAAAGTGTTTCTGAAGGTCCTTCGAGAAGGCGAACCTCACTTCATCACTGAATATAACATCCACGTTAGTATTTCTTCACTTATGTTCCGTATTCTACTTTCATTATTCATGTCATTTATGTATTTTACGGGCTCATATTCAACCGTAATTGCTTGAATTTTTGCAGCAAGTAAGAAAATTGATTCTTGAGATGATTTATCGGATTCCAACCGACAAGTTTTTGAAACCTTATGCCGAGCAGATTTTAAACGTAACATTCAAGCTTTTGGAAACTGAAAATGAAGAAAATGTCCACGTCTGCCTCCGGATCATCATTGAGCTTCATAAGCACTATCGGCCCGTGTACAATTCTGAGGTAAGATTTTTGGATCAGTCGATTTTGATTCCGTGCCCGTCTGTCTGTCTGGCTGTGTGTCTGTCTGTCTGTGTGTCATGAAATCTTTGTTACTGACAAAACTATATGGAGTTATAGTCCGATGTCCAATAAATTTTCAGGGATTGTGCAGATTGGCCTGTAGGCGGTCCCCTATGAAATCATCGCTCCCGGATCAATAATATCCTGTGCGCATGCCCAAACGTGAATTCCTCGTAACAGCCATAACTTCTACATTTTCCATCAATTTCGATGAAATTTTTCAGGATTGTGCAAATTGGGGTGCAGATGGCCCCTATGAAAATGATAGCAGCCTCTGTGCTTGCGCAAACGTGAATTCCTTGTCATAGCCATAACTTTCCCATTTTCCAACCGATTTCAAAGAAATATTCAGAGATTTTGCGAGTTTGTGGATACGAGTAAGCTATGTGCCTCACCTACTTGCCAGACTATTTTATTCTTTAGTGTTGTCTCCGAAAACAGTCCAAAGTTAGATTTCACGATCTCAGCGCTTCAAGCGACTTGTAAACGAACTATTCCGGGTAAACATCATCAGCAGTAGTACTCGCAAGGACAATGGATTGAGCCCAAGCCAAGTTGGAGCAGATCATGACACGAGTAACGGAGTGGATGGAAGAACATAGCCTGGCACTAGCTACATCAAAAACAGAGGTAGTCATCTTCACGCGTTAGCGCATACCTACCATCATCCCAATGCGGATTGGAGCCAGATATTTAGGAGTCATGTTGGGCACAAAAATCACATTTGGTGATCATATAAAAAGAACTGCAGACAGGGCTGCACAAAAATCGGCAGCTCTTTGTCACCTTATGAGAAACATAAATGGCCCTAGACCATGCAATAGACGCTTGATGATGACAGTGGTGGACTCAATTCTCTTGTATGGAGCGGAGGTGTGGGCGGATGCATTGAGTTTGGCATATCTCCGACAGAGACTGATAGCTGTGCAGCGAAGAGGAGCTCTACGAATCGCCTCTGCTTACCGAACAGTGTCAGAACCCGCTATGTTTGTCCTTACCAGTGTCATACCCATGGCTTCAGAGAGAAAAAGAATTTTCGACAGAAGGGATGAAGGAGACAGGTCCCGCATAGCCAAGGAAGAAAGAGATTGCACGATGGTAAGCTGGCAAGAGATATGGAAAAGAGAATGCAGAGGACGGCTAGTGCCAAACATCCAGAAATGGACGGACAGGAAGCATGGAGAATTGAACTTTTTCCTCACACAATTCTTCACAGGACATGGACTGTTTTATGCCTATCTACATAAAATGGGAAAGGTAACTGTCCCAACATGTCTGCGTTGCCAGAAGAGAGAAGATGATGATGCGCTACACACCTTTTTCAAATGCACCAAATGGGTGGCTGAAAGAAGCCAACTGCTAGCAGAACTAGGGTTAACTCCCCAAATTTCAACACTAGAAGCTGTCGTCAGCAAGATGCTGGAAGGTGAGAGGAGCTGGAGTCTTGTGGCAGCATACGCTGAGAGTATCCTGACAAGGAAGTCATTGTTAGAACGAGAGAGAGAGAGAAGGGAACACCTGGTCCGTCCCGCCATCCAGAACTGATGAAGTGCCCCAGGACTCAGCCTGAACTAATGTGTTAAACAGTTCCAGGCTGAGCATCCAACGTGGGAGAAAAGGAGGTGTTTTTTTTTTTAGTGGGTTTGAATCCCACATAACCTTGAAGTCGCGGACCCTTCAAGGTATCTTACGAGATCCAACTCCACCTGTGGATCTTGAAGATTTTCTCACCTGCCTGCCGAAAAAGGGGAAAATAACATCATCATGAAATGGTCATATTTTTACAGTTTTTGTTTATTTGTAAACTAGGAAGTATGGGCTGAAAGTTTGTTGTACGGGGTTTTTGAGGCGCTGAATCCGATTTTGAAGTCGAAAGTTGGAAATTCGTCATTTCCAAATTGGTCGTCGCCACCGCGTTAATTGGACAACGTATTTGAAATTGTCGGTATTGTGGGATCGTCGACACCATTCTAAAGGTGGCCATTCACTAGCGCTCCATCCAGCCAAATGGCACGGTGGCTCGCCAAAGTAGTTGTGTGAATGGGAAAAACCACCACGATTCCGATGGAGTGGTCGGCTGGGTCGGATATCCGAGCCGTCCAAAATCCACACGCCATTTGGAGCGCTAGTGAATGGCCAGCTTAAGTATGTTTTGTCAACTGTAGACATCTTTTGACCATCACTAGTGTGTTCTATCATTCACAATATTTTATCCTCTCTCACGTTTTGGATTATACGTCGAATTGTTTTCTCTGTTAAAGGTGTATTTTTTCTTAAAAATCATTCAGTGTCTTTGGTCATTAAAGGCGTCGTCTCTGAACCATTCCCTGCAACCTCTGGAGTACCTCAGGGTTCGCACTTGGGTCCCCTTCTTTTCAACCTTGTCATCAACGGGGTCAGTTCAGTACTTCGGGGAGCCGATTTTTTGATCTTTGCTGATGACCTGAAGCTGATCCTGAAGCCTCCTTAATGGCCTGACCCTCAACCCGTCTAAGTGTGCAGTCGCTTCAATTCACCGTTCTCATTCGCCAGTACTCCACAATTATACCATAAATGGAGTTGAGCTACCACGCAAGACTAGCATTGTGGATCTTGGAATCAACCTTGACTACCAGCTCGCATTTACGGACCATATTGCTCGGGTGGCGGCTCGAGGAATGCGCACACTTGGATTCCTGAAGCAGAGTACTAGGGAGTTCAATAACGCGTCAGCATTGACAGCCCTCTTCAAGACACTCGTCCAGCCAATCCTTGAGTATGGTTCCATCTTCTGGAGCCCTCAATACGAATGCCTCATTGAACAGATCGAGCGGGTTTTCAGAGCCTTCCTTCGCTACCTTGCTTTTAAGCTTGGCATTCCCCGCGATCGGTTAAATTACGCTGACCTTTCTCGCCGCTTCAATCTTCTCTCTCCTCGTCACCGTCGCTTCTGTGCGGATGTTACCTTTCTCCATGGTCTGCTCTCTGGAAGGACGGATTCGCCCGATCTACTGGCCCACATTGGATTCCATGTTCCCCGCCCTGCATCCCGTACAGTTTTCCCCTTTGCCGTCCCGTTTTCCTCTACTAACTACCTACTCCATCGTCCCTTTCCTCGCATAGTCGAATTCCTCGCGAGGTAAACCTTCTTTCAACTTCTCCTCCCTTCATAGACATCCTCTCCTCGCCACTCTCCTCCATCAGAACGCTTCTCATAAACCACCTTCACTCAGTGACTTGAATCTATATATCAGTAAATACTACATCTTCTATATTGTAATTGGGCATGTCCCGTTTCTATCATAATATATAAATAATAAATGAATAAATTTTTATTTGAGATAAAAATCTCACTTTGGTTTTGATATTATAATTTTTGTTTAAAACCGGACCTATTCACCTATTCTTCATTTTCAGATTCAACACTTCTTGCTTTTCGTGAGGACAATCTATCAAAACTTACCGGACCATGTAAATAAGATATTCGAGCCCAAGGTACCGATCAGAGTTGAAAAATTGACAGACCTCCATCTGGAGACTCTTCTCAACGAAATCTACACGACTACTCCCATACAATGCTGTAAAAAAATGGCGGATGGTACCAAAGCAACTGTAAGTATGGATCATCATTTAGGATTAATTTTGTGTTATGTAGTATTGTTGGGGTTAACGTTGTCTTTTATGCTGTTGTTACAGGTGCAGTACAACCTGATTCCCAAAGGGGTTCAGTCGTTGAAAGTTCTGCAAGAACTGCCGACCATCGTGGTTCTCATGTACGAATTGTACAAGGACAAAGTTCTGCAAGAAGTGAATGATTACATTCCCATCATAATAAAAACTATTACCCTTCAACCTCTGAAACAACACAGGTATGATTTCACTTTCAGTTCACCTGCTGTATACATCAAGTAAATTTTTATTAACCCTTAGTGCCCGACAAGTGTCCTACAGACACCTCGGGATTTTCTCCACACAAATTTTGCTTCCCCGGCTCTCTGAGCGGTCCCACGCAGTCAGTACCTTTCCCCATAGACTCGTGGATGACATTAAGGAAGTTTATGTTTGACCTCGCCCAGCACGATTACTGCTACGAAAGTAAGTCTGTGAGACGCTTTGTCGTGGGGAATGGTTACATGTGGTAGGTTTCTAGGTGCCTTCAAAATATTTGATATTCCTTCCTACTTATAATTGATTTTTGAGTGATGAACCTGTACACAATGTTCAAATGTGATATTTCTAGTTGCTAAAGTATTGACCTACATAAGTTACTTGTTACGTTGATATCATGTGATAATGAGGCGCTTACGCCATTCGTGATGAAAAGTGGGTAATATTTTACTTATTCTATTCACTTTTTCTTGTCAACTTGTCATTTAGAATTATCAACAATAAAAATTCGTTCGTTGAAAAATTATGATAATTTAACCCAAATTAAGGAAGTATGTGTCTGAGAAACACTTAGTCGCGCATAAGCGCCCAAAAAACCATGTCGGGCACTGAGGGTTAATTGAAATCAGTACTATACGCAAAAGGTTTCACTCGATATTATCCCAGTTTTGCAAAGTTCATAGTCTTCTCTTGTGAAGATCCTAAGATTCTTTCATCGTCTTTCAGACAACATCCATCTTTTAACAAGGAAGTTTTCGTGGACTTCATGGGAGCTCAAATCAAAACTCTCTCGTTCCTTGCGTACATCATCAGAGTTTATCAGGAGGTGTTTGGGAAGCATTCGCAGCAAATGTTGGAAGGGATTTTGAACATGTTGAAACTGTGTCCGCCCAAAGTCACACATCTGAGGAAAGAACTCTTGATGGCTGCCAGGCACATCTGGGCTACTGAGTTACGATTGAGTAAGTCATCTACTAATACTCTTGTTGAATTTGTTGGGTGTAGATATTTTGTCGTGCCTCCATAAATTTTAAACTTGTAGAATAATCAAATACACGTGGAAAATGCAGGTGGGACCTCGACAGGTACAAACACCCAACACCTGGCGTCAGCCAGATGGTACCCCTTCTCCACTTTTCGAATTCCTACCGAAAATCCGGTACTTGGAAGAGGAGAATACAGTATAAATACCCTGTCAGAGCACAACCGGGTCGTTCTACATACCGATCTCAAACCTACAACTTCTCTCTTAACAAACGCCTCCTACTCCCAGGTCACCACTAGTTAAAATCTTCATCAGCTCAAAACTAACAAATCGCTTTTCACTACCCTGGACCTGGTTTACCAAAGACCAATTAAAAGAATATTCAAGCCAGTTTACCAGAGACTGGAAAAGATTTACTTTCATAACTGGTTGAAATTAGACCAACATCAAAATTCACTAAACTTAACTTCACCAACTGGTTGAAATTAGACCAGCAACAATTTTACTAAATTCAGGAGTCTGGTTTCTAAACATACCAGGTAATTCCAATAAAAATACTAAGAGCCGGTTTATCAGTCACTTTTTACCACCCGGTAAAGCAGATTTATCCGACGGTCATCGGGTAACTCAATCGCTCGCGTTTATCAGTCCCCAGATAGCCGTTATCCGTAGTTTAAAGTTAACTGGTCGTCCGAGGACCGGATAAAAAGTTACGGGGGGGGGGGGGGGGGGGGTAACTCGATTTATGCAAGGCTTTTTAACCTCAAAGAGAGTCACTTCTCGTGTTTTTGTTTCCCAGAACGTTCGCTTTTGCAAATTGCGTTGTTGATTGTTAGTCAATTATGCTACAATCGAAAATGGATGTGTGGGGCTCTTTTTCAGACAGCAGCGACGAAGATGTGTGTTTATGGTCGAATTCCTGCAGTGGGGAAGAAGGCGGAAGGAAGAAAGGCGGCAACATAGTTTGATCACGGATTGACCATTTGGAGAAGTGGGACAATTGCGATTTTTTGATGAGATTTTGATTGGATAAAAGTATAAAAAACCATGTTGGTGTCTGTCGGCGACTTTAGTGGCGTCAGTAAAAACTCTGCCTGTAAAATTGTCAAGCAGGTGTCCCTGGGAACTGCCAGGCTATCCGCCCAATTTATCAGAATACCTACCAGCAACCAAGGAAGTAGGTATTATTTCAATCTCGGATGGAATTTTATTTAAAAAACAAAAAAGCCAGGTTTCCTGGAGCTGTAGGTGCTATGGACTGCACGCATGTAAAAATTCATTCGCCAGGAGGGTCACACGCCGAAAATTTTCGAAATAGAAAAGGGTACCTACTTCTTTATTAACGTACGAACTATTTCGTCTGCAAATTTGAAAATTCTTGACATAGTGGCTCGGTGGACGGGGATCTTGTCATGAACAGACAATTTTCAACAAAGAACAATAGTTACTGCCATACCAAGAAGGAAATAAGTACCGAGATCTAGAAAAGAAAACACCAAAACAAAGAACATTGCTTCATCCTCTTCTAATTTATTATTTTTTCTGATGCAAAACACACTGCGAAAACGATTTTTTTATGTGGAGGAAGCTCGATTTTATTACATGGAAGAAGTATTTCTTCCATGCATAATCGATTATTCGGCCTAACAGACAGTTAACAGTTACTAGCCAGTTAATAGTTACCCGAGTGTAAATTTCGCACTGATAAACAGCACCTTTATAGTATCCATAAGTTATCCCATCGTTAAAGTTAACAGTGGTATACGTAAACCTCCCTTTAACTTTGGTGACTGATAAACCAACCCTGAAATATGTTGTGATTCTTAAACACAAACCTATAATCTGATTGCAAACTGATGACTTTTTTTAATAAACGTTAAATTTTATCTTTTAGGGTCGGTAATAGTAATAATCGATTATGCATGGAAGAAATACTTCTTCCATGCAATAAAATCTAGCTTCCTCCACATAAAAAAATCGTTTTCGCAGTGTGTTTTGCATCAGAAAAAAGAATAAATTAGAAGAGGATGAAGCAATGTGATTTGTTTTTGTGTTTTCTTTTCTCGATCTCGGTTAGGGATGTTGATATCAGAGAAAATATCGATATATTGACTATCGATATTTTAAAAAAATATCGTTTTATTACTTCGATATATCGTAGAAAAATATCGATATTTCGATATATCGGTCATCGATATTTTTTTATTCATCTCAGATCCAAATTCGATTTATAAATACATCAATTTTTGTTAGGTAGGTATAGGTCATAGGTACCTACATAATAAATCCACTCACACAAAAATGCACATAAATATATATACTAAAAAGTTTAATCATTATAAACAAGTTAATCATTATAAAGTTTAATCATGTTAAGAATCATGGTAAGTTTAATCATCATAAAAATCATTAAAAAATGTTGTTCAATCAAACCAATACTTATTTGGGATTGAAGTCAAGAAGACACGTTGTTTTATGTGCTCCCCAGTAAGCCGACTTCTCAGATTTGGTACACACAGGTTCACCGCTGAAGCAACCCTCTCAGATGATACTGATGAGGCACACGGGATCAAGTACTTCATGGCAATTTCTGAGAGCACAGGGGTAAAGTTGCGACTGTCAATCCAGAATTGTATAGGGTTTGAACCTTTTGCCAGGATGGGTTGGTCCAAATATTGTTTGAAGTCACTCGGGAGGGCCTCCGTTTCAGTTACTTGCTGATGCTGACTCATTGATGCAGTTTTGACAATTTCTTCGTGCCTGTTCCAAATGGAAGGAGGACCCTTATTAAACTGCGTTGAAGTGCGTTGTTGAAGTTCTGGCGATAGCTGTCCCCTCCTTCTATGCTCCGCCCGAATTTCCGCAGAAAGGGCCGACACTGCTTTACCAACTGCCAAAGCGTCTGAGAAATGGAGTTTTTTGAATCGAGGGTCGAGGATGGTGGCTTTTGCCAAAAACAGTTGGTTTTGCAACGGGACCAATCTGTCTTGTACCCCTTTCAGAAGACTTCTAGCCACAGATTTGCCAACTTGTGTTTCAGGGTATACTTCCTCAACAATTCTTGAAAGACTCTTTGCCACAGACTGGCCAACTTCTGTTTCAGTTTCCTGGTTTGCTGGTGTTGGCTTTGATGGGTACTCCATTTCCTGTTTCAGTAGGCTGGCAAGAGGAATAACCAGGCTTGCTGTGACATAATTTTCGCCACTCACATCTTCAGTTGCCTGTTTAAAAGGCTTGAGTAGTGAAATTAACTCTCGCATCACTTTTAGTAAAGATGTTGGGATCATATCGGGAACATTCCGGCTCGAGCCACATCCACTCATTAAGGAGAGGATTTTTGCCACCGGGCCTGAAAGGTTAACAAAACGCTCCATCATGTCCAGGTTAGAGTTCCATCTGGTACTTACAGCCTGGATTAAAATCAATACCTCACCCTCCTTCTTACCTGATGCCATCTGCTCAGCTCTGAGCGCATCCATGGCGTTAACAGAGTGTTTAAAGAAAGTCACAATAACTTTGGTTTGGTCTGCAAGTTTGCTGAACTCCTTGACGTCTTTGAGAGCTCCATTCACGATTAAATTGATAATGTGAGCCATGCAGCTGATTCTTTTCCCTTCACCCAAAAAACTGTTCACTGCTGCCTTGATATTAGCTCCACTGTCAGTCGTCATGGTTATGATCTTTTCTTTTTCAATTCCAAAGTCTTCTGTAATTTTGACAAATACTTCTTTGATATTATCAGCTGTGTGAGATACTTGCAAACGTTGCGCGGACAAAGAAATGCTATCCAACACCCCAGCTGATTTATTGAGAAGATGAACGGTCATGACGAGGAAGCTCCTCGTAGAATTAGTGAGTGTTAGGATATCACTCGTCATTGAAACGTGTTCGGCATTTGATAATGCATTTTTCACGATCGCTTTTGTTGTGATGTAACGTTGCTCGACCAATTTAGTTATTGTAAACCTGGAGGGCAGTGGAAAGCGTGGGAGTGCCATTTAAAAAAAATGTTTCATCCCTTCTTTTTCAACGCATGCGAACGGAAAGTTGTCCTTACAGATCATGTGAATCAGAGCTTGAGTGATTTTTTGGTGTGTTTGCCCACCTTCCACGAAGGAACCTATCTTCAGAATGCAGTTGGAGAGTGTCTGTTGCCTCTTGGGAGGTGCTGGGCTTATAAAAGAAGACTCATCTGCTGATGAAGTACTCAGATTTTGATGAGCCAGTGTCGGTTCATCAAGTGTAGCATCGTCAATCAGAGGGGGATCATCAATACTATCCTCATCCGTAAGAAGAGAAAGAGATTCTGACTGTGACAGTTTAGAAGAACTTGGTACTGCCTCTGCGTTAGTGGTTGGAGCTGGAGGTGCCTTACGTTTTCCAGCACAAGCCCCTGAAAGCGAGGCAAAAGCACTAGCATGCTTACTTTTGAGGTGTGACGCCAAGTTCGTAGTGTTACCACTCGTTTTGTATCGTTTTCCGCATAAATTACACGTCACGAAGTTTGACTTCGGATCAATCTTCTCATAAAATTTCCAAACTGCAGACATCACAATCACAAGTTGATCACACCAACCAATAAACCAAAAACCAATGCACGAAACAACAAATAATTCGAGTCAAATAAGCACGAGTCAACAGTCTACAACTATAATTAAAAAAATACGATGAAAGAACAGCTGGCTATACGCTATCTTATCACCAAGCAGTGTTTCCAGAAGGCAGTGTTACCCAGAAGAACCTTCTGCAAAAAAGTACCTACTGAGCAGCCAAAAATTCCCTACCTTACCCGAAATTCTCCTACTCTCTAATTTAAATAATAATAATTTTTAGGCTGAAAAATATGGACCCGATAGTGTAAACTTTCTATCGATATATCGATATATCGCGATAGAAAATATCGGCCAAAAATATCGATATATCGAGAGGAAAATATCGATATTTCGATATATCGATATTTTTCATACATCCCTAATCTCGGTACCTATTTCCTTCTTGGCACGGCAGAACCTATTGTTTTTTGTTGAAAATTGTCTGGTCATGACAAGATCCCGGCCACCGAGCCACTATGTCCTGAACTTTCAAATTTGCAGACGAAATATTATGTATGTTAATAGAGAAGTAGGTACCTATTCTTTTCTATTTCGAAAATTTTCGGCGTGTGACCCTCCTGGTGACTGAATTTTCACATGCGTGCAGTCCATAGCACCCACAGCTCCAGGAAACCTGGTTTTTTTGTTTTTTAAATAAAATTCCATCCGAGATTGAAATAATACTTCCTCGGTTGCTGGTATTCTGATAAATTGGGCGGATAGCCTGGCAGTTCCCAGGGACACCTGCTTGACAATTTTACAGGGAGAGCTTTTACTGACGCCACTAAAGTCGCCGACAGACACCAACAAGGTTTTTTATTCTTTTATCCAATCAAAATCTCATCAAAAAATCGCAATCGTCCTACTTTTACAAATGGTCAATCCGCGATCAAACTTATGTTGCCGCCTTTCTTCCTTCCGCCTTCTTCCCCACTGCAGGGGAAGACCATAAACACACATCTTCGTCGCTGCTGTCTGAAAAAGAGCCCCACACATCCATTTTCGATTGTAGCATAATTCACTATCAACAACGCAAAAACGAACGTTCTGGGAAACAAAAACACGAGAAGTGACTCTTTGAGATAAATCCTTGCATAAATCGAGTTACCACCCCGTAACTTTTTATCCGGTCCTCGGACGACCAGTTAACTTTAAACTACGGGTAACGGCTATCTGGGGACTGATAAACGCGAACGATTGAGTTACCCGATGACCATCGGATAAATCTGCTTTACCGGGGGGTAAAAAGTGACTGATAAACCGGCCCTCAATGATATTCTGAGTGATTGTTGGCTTGGTGGAGCTTCGTTGCAGTTGGCCACCCGATCATATCTTCCTGGACCCTTCGAATCCCCTGACTGAAGACTTTCAAGTTTGCTATCAAAACACTCGAAAGGGTCGTCTCTGCACATTCGGCCCTAAATTAATTCCTATTGTCGATTTGAATGTACATTATAATAATTACAAAAAAATTTCATAATTATAAATTAACGCTGCACTTTTCTAATAAAACCACTGTCTAAATGAATCGGAAGGCCGGTCTCTGAAAAATTTGAATAATATTTCATGCACTGTAGTTGCGTCTTTCGTTGCTAATAAAGTGTTCAGAGTGAAGGGCTTCTCTGTACCACATGAGTTGATTTCCTCCAAGAGCCTTATGCGAGGTTGAGCATTTCGTGGACAGTCAAGCACAATGTGTTCCACTGTCTCCTGTACTCCAGGGCATTTTGCACAATTGTCGCTGTCTATCAAGCCAATTCTGTAGAGGTATTCGTTGCATAGAAGGTGACCTGTTCTTAGGCGCGAGATGGTGGTATAAAAGGTTTTGGATATATTCCCTATTGACATGATCCAGGGAAGTTTATTTGGAGGAGGAAACAGAGTTTAATTATCTTATTTTAGTGTCTTGAAGATAAGTTCTACTAAATTAATGAAGTGAAAATAGGACAAAGTTAAGAGTAATCACGAGAGGTTTACGTGGTAGCCAATACGCTAAGTGGGCTGCAGAGTTTTGGCTCGATCTTTCATAATTACACCTATTGTGCACAACTATATCTGATCGGATATTGATGAGTTCAATATACCTACTAATAGAGAGTATTTTCGAAGCCTATTTAATGTGACCTCTAATTAAGAATAGCTATTCTGTGAATAAGATGCTTCTGTTACAGTGTTCGTGCCCTACATGGAGACATTGTTCGACGAAGAAGTTCTCCTGGGCCAGGGATGGACGACGTATGAATCGCTGAGACCCCTAGCCTACAGTACGTTGGCGGATTTAGTTCATCATGTTAGACAACAGCTTCCTATGTCCGACTTGGTAAAGGCCGTCCACATCTTCTCCAAGAACGTTCATGACGATACTTTACCAACCAGGTCAGTATATTCATCAACTACATACCTACCTCAGTGCTTGACAAATTTTGAATACCTGTAACCTGAAGATTACCTCATATTTCACCACATCATGACTAGCGTTGTTGACAATTCCAGCATTCAAACCATTTCATGCAAGTTGCTGCTGAATTTGGTCGACTGTATTCGCCTGCAGAGCGAAAAAGATCCTGCTCAAGCCCAAACCGGTCAAGATCTACTTATGCGAATGCTGGAAGTATTTGTAATGAAATTCAAAACCATTGCCAAGCTCCACTTGCCCATTCTGATCGCAAAAAGGTAATAGACTGTGTTCCATTTTACTATCAAGTGTTTTGCATTAATGATAGAATTACAAAATAACCAACAATTTGATTCGCTCTCTTTTGTCTTAGTAAACAATCTGAAATCAAGACTCCAGTTGCTGTGCCAACTTTGGTAGCTGCCGCTGCTGGTGCAGTCCCCATAAAAAAAGAAGAAGGCGAACCGTCGCCCATTGCAACCTTAGCTATCGGTAAGAACTGTTTTCACGCTCGGCGACACCCTGAATTGTTCCGTTTCATCGTTCCTACATTTAAAATCTTCCCACCTTCCAGGTGAAGCAGTCCAACCGAAACCCGAGGAAAAAGAACCGTCAAAATGCAGATTTGGATTTCCTCCTCTTCAACCAACCAATTATAACGTGTCCGATTGTTGCAGTCTGGTTAAGACATTGGTTTGTGGAGTTAAAGCCATCACTTGGCGGTTCAAGGTACTTTTGATTGTTTATTTTCTAACTTTACTTTCTTCTGATAGGTTTTCAAATTAATTTCATTAGGATTGTATTCTACGTGCATTATAACGGCACTTTTTCTGGTTGCATCAAAGGTTTTGACCTTCCTTCCTACTGAGTTATTAGATCCAGATAATCTCATATTACAAATATCCTGGCAAGTCTAGAAGTTGTGAAAACTACACACGACCTAGCTGGAGAACCAACTAAAGCCGGTTCTTTCGACTCGTAATTATACATTACGGTACTCGGGAAGATTTTTTGCTAGAAAACTAAAACCGTTTTTGAAGAAAAAACTATCATGTTTTGCCATTAATGAAAGTGAAACATGGTCTCCAGTAAAAACTCAAATGAAATAAGAGTGCCAAACATTCTCCTGGGCCCTTACAGCTTCGAAAGGATTGATATTTTTTAATATCTTGGTTCCTCTGTCCTCGAAAATAATGAATGTACAATCGAAATAAAATCAAGAACACTAGCTGCCAATCGATGCTATTTTGGATTATTGTGGCTCCTGAACTCCCGAGTACTCTCCAGAAGAGTTAAACTTACCTTGTACAAGGCGCTGCTTCGCCCCATCCTGACATATGCTTCAGAAACGTGGGTCATGACAAAGCTATATGAGAATTCCCTTGGAATTTTTTATAGGAAAAACGTTAGGAGAATACTGGGTCCTGTGTTAGAACATGGACAGTAGAGCTCTTCAGCTGTATGATAATTTTGACGTTGAGGAGAATAAGGGCCGGCCATATTCTCCTAGTGGATGATAATGGTGCGACGAAGCAGCTCTTGTTAGCACTCCTGAATGATACGAGGGTTCCGCCGACTACCCCTCTTTGGTGTTAATAAATCTTTTGCTGCGATCAGCAAATTTTTCATACGTTTCCACGAAGTTTCACGCAAAGATCGCGTTGCACTAAGTGGTGACCGAATGCTTCCATTCTGGACCTCCAGAAGCGGTCGCATCTGCATAAGAAAAATTCGACTGAATCTTCTTGTTCGCATGGACATATTGGTAAAATATGACTATCCATGATGTTCTGCATTCATTGGAGGTCGTAATGTCCCGTTAGAATGCCTATTAGCATGATGGTGTTTCTCCTTTTTGAAGTTAACCATAAGGCCTGTTTAGCATCATATGAAGGAATGAGCATTCTGGTATGTCTGTCACTCACTGCTCGGGTTAACCATTGGAAAAAGAGTTTTAGGGGCTAAAGGCTTATACTCTCCCTCTTAAGAGGCCCCTTTATATTAAAAGAGGATTCCGCCGGCTACCCCTCTTCGGAATTTGTAAATCTTATGCTGAGATCAGCAAATTTCTTAATGCGTTTCCACAAAATTACACGCAGGGATGCGCGCTCCACTATGTGGTGACCGAATGCTTCTGTTCAGGATCTCCTTAATCGGTTGCATCTGCGCAAGAAGTGTTCGGCTGTGTCCTCTTCTTGTTCGCATGGACACATTGGTGAAATACGACTGTCCGTGATATTCAGCATTCGTTGTAATGTCCCATTCAGAATGCCTATCATTAGCCTGATGGTGTTTCGACTTTTTGAGGTCAACCATAGGGCCTGTTTTGCATCATACGACGTGATGATTCTGGTCTGTCTGTATCTATTGGTTTCTTTAGACCATAGAATATTATGGTCTTGGGATTCCCATTTTTTTATCTTTTTTTTACAAGCATTCTTCGAAATGCCGATCACTGGTGAGGGTCCAATGAAAATATTTCTTGAACCCTTCTTGGCCAGGTTGTCGGCATATTCATTTCCGGGGTGATTGGAGTGTCCGGGTATCCATTTTATGGACATTTTATTATTTTCTAAAAATAGATTATTTATTTACCCTTTCGTTTCCCACGCCAGTTTTGAGGTAGTGATGGGATTTTGAAGGGCTTTTATACTTGCGTGGCTGTCGGTAAAGATGTTAATCTTCTTGTTGTTGACACCAAGTTGTGTTAGCGTTGTGATGCATTCTTTAATAGCGAGTATTTCTGTCTGAAATACTGTTGAGTACCTGTCAAGGCTATACCAGTTCGCCACTCCAAGGCTGGGTATGTAAACACCAGCCCCGGAATTGGTTTCCTGAGGTCCGTCAATTTTGGATCCATCTGTATAGCAAATTGATGGTGTCTGCCGTGTCAACAGGATTTTGTTGGTGGCTCAATTCTTCTCTACTTTTTATCTCAAAAGTACTCCTAAGATTCCAGAAGTATCTCTTTCTCATCTCGCCCGAGGGCATGAGATTTTCTGGTACATTTGCGTTAACCGCCTTTTTAATAAGGTCTGTCTTTAAAAAATTCATTCTCAAGAAGTAAGAACGGCCTGTGATGATAATGTCGGGTGAAAAAGATCTCCACTTTCTTGCCTTGGGGGAAATCCCGTATTATACATCGTTAGCATGTGATCGATTTTCATAAAATTATGCCTTAATTCTATTGTATAGTGTATATCGTTGTGATTCGCCTCAATGAAACATTATCGATATTAAAATCTGAAATCCCTGTGAAGAAAAAAGTTAACTTTTCGTTACAAAATAATCTATTAGGTATCTGATTAATCTTACTCTCTTGTAAATGCTCGATTTTTTCGATTCATCGATATCGATCTCTATTAGCTACTTACCTCTGTCATTATTTCGTTAGCGATTTCAATTATTTTTCATATTATTTTTATGTTGGAATTCTTTGGAATGTCTGTGTTAGAAACCCGTTGAATCTTCGTCGTTATATGTCATATCCAATGCATACAATCTTGTATTCCCCTTGCATTATTAGAGTTATCAATGTCTCAGTTGTAGTAGTAGCTACGTTGTGCACTCACGTGATGCATGAAGTTTCTCGTAAGTTCGTTCTTCGTACCTTGTACTACCATGGCGATCGACCCTAATTTTGAACTATGATTTCGTTAAAATAGTTTTTTTTGAAACCTAATCCTAACCCTACTAACCGTTTATATTCTATAAACGTGACATCTTCATAAACTCTAAATTTTTCCTAAATACGAGGGACGTCCGAAAAAAAAGGGGACAAATGCTGTTAAAATTAGAAAAATGCATATATCTTAATGAAATTTTCAGGATATGTTCAAAACTTAATCCTTTATTTTTCAACATAGTCCCCGGCAAGTTCCACACACTTCTGCATCCTAGGCACGAGCTTTTTTATGCCTTCGTCATAGACGCTCCGCTCCACCTCCAACAGCCACTTCTCCACAGTCTCCTTGACCTCCACGTCGCTGGAAATCCGTTTTCCACCCAGGAACTCCTTCAGTTTTGTGAACAGATGAAAATCCGAGGGCGCCAGGTCAGGGGAATGGTGGGTGGTTAATGACATCCCATCCAAATCTCACAAGGAGGTCCTGGGTCACACGCGCGGTGTGGGGCCTGGCGTTGTCATGAAGGAGGCTCACGCCTCGAGTCAGCATTCCCCTCCTTTTGTCCTTAATTTTTTTTTTCAATTTTGTGAAGGTTTCACAATAGGCATTGGCGTTGATGGTGGTCCCTCTGACCATGAAATCAACCAATAACACTCCCTTCCTGTCCCAGAACACAGATGCCATGATTTTGCATTCCGAAAATTGCACCTTGAATTTGTTGGCACTGGGGGAGTGGGTATGGCGCCACTGTAGGGACTGTCGTTTGGACTCAGGGGTATAGTGGCATACCCAAGTCTCGTCCCCAGTCACTATACAGGGTGTAAGCCTAACTGGTCTGCCATACGGTACCAGTCGATTCTACAACTAATTTGCAACAAAAAATGTCTCTTAGCGATTTTTTTTAAAACCCTTCGTTTTCGAGTTATTTTAACTTTAAACTTTTTTTTGGTGTTTTTGACCTTTTGTCATTAAATTGGTCATAACTCCGTTAATTAGCTGTCTAAATTACAATTGGAGGATACCGTTGGAAAGAACATTAAATTTCCTATCGGATAGATGCCTTAACTTTTTTTTGAGTCAAGGTTTGAGACATGAAAACGTCCTCTAAAAAGAGAATTTTACGTAATTTTGGAAACCTCGCATTTTTTCAATCTCAAATTGTACTACGAGAACCCATACTTTTCCAAGATGCAAGAACAGTGAAAACTGCGTCAAAATCTCAGCTTTCCAATGGTATAATCAAAACATATTCTACAACCGAATTTAGGGGAGAAATTCGTGTTTGAACGCAGAAAAACGTAAATTTTTTCAACGAAATCAGCTCTCTGGCCTCCTGTTTCCGGAGGCCTCGCGGTCTACTGTGGCGCCCGCCCACCCACTGCTATCGTCCGACCCCTCAGATCGACTTGGCGGAGCGCCGATTTCGTTGAAAAAATGCACGTTTTTCCGCGTTCAAACACAAAATTCTCCCCTAAATTCGGTTGTAAAATATGTTTTGATTATACCATTGGAAAGCTGAGATTCTGGCGCAGTTTTTACTGTTCTTGCATCTTGAAAAAATGTTATTCCTCGTAGTTCAATTTGCGATTGAAAAAATGCAGGGTTTCCAAAATTACGTAAAATTCTCTTTTTAGAGGACGTTTTCATGTCCCAAACCTTGACTCAAAAAAAAGTTAAGGCATCTATCCGATAGGAAATTTAATGCTCTTTCCAACGGTATCCTCCAATTGTAATTTAGACATTTTTTGTTGCAAATTAGTTGTAGAATCGACTGGTACCGTATGGCAGACCAGTTAGGCTTACACCCTGTAGAGTCCAGGAACGCTTCACACTTGATCACTGCCCAAATCTCGCACCTGCGGTAGGTGGAGCGAACGACACCTGCAGAGGTTGACGCGACGGGCTCCTGCGACGACATTTTTGAACGAACTGAGACGGGCGAGCGCTCATTGTGACCGTTAGGAGTTCCCCTACACGAAAAAAAAAAAATTCCCATCGCCCCCTACGACAATTGTCCCCTTTTTTTCCGGACGTCACTCGTAGGTGTACGGGCCTACCCACGACATAAACAACGACAGATTGATTCCTGTCGGACCAATCTCACTGTCACCTCAATAGTTAGTTCACTCATCCCTTGCGTCTCGCATCTTATCGAAAACGACCTGGTTTTTTTTCCGGCGTTTTTCGTTCAATATAAGTAATTTTCAAAATAGTAAAGACCCCGTAGGTACGATCCAAATTGAATCCTACGAGCTTCGCCACGACGTCTGCATATCTCGCTCTTGTAAGTACTGGGCCCGGGAAAACGACCGCATCATCAGTGAGTCTCCGTTTTACCTACAGTTTTTCAAATTTGGATCGTGCTGAGGGAAACACCACACTTTCTTGTTCGGTACAAGTAGTAGGTACTTGTGCTGAACAAGTTTTTCCGATAGGGAAACCAACTTCTATCTGAAGCGATGCTTCGTTTGGATGTACCAAAAGGATGGTTTGAGCAAAAATGGACTGTATAAGGGAAATCAGCACGATCCAAATTTGAAAAACTGTAGATAAAACGGAGACTCACCGATGATGCGGTTGTTTTCCCGGGCCCAGTACTTACGAGAGCGAGAAATGCAGACGTTGTGGCCAAGCTCGTAGGATTCAATTTGGATCATACCTACGGGGTCTTTACTATTTTGAAAATGAGGAATTTCACCATGTCGGAATTTCCTATTTTTGACCCCAAAATCGGATTCAGCACATCGAAAAACCTCCTAAGGCAAACTTTCAGCCCGAACTTCCTAATTTACGAATAAACAAAACAGTGTAGAAAATACGAATGTTTAAAAAAAAACGGGAAAATGACGTCATCCTGGAATAGTTCATTTATGGCCGCTTGAAGCGCTGAGATCGAGAAATCCATAGTCCCCAGATGCAAAATTTCACGAAACAGTAAAGTTCGAAATCGAAAAACTGAAGAAAAAATAGAAAAAGCAAGATGGGGAAAATTAGGTTTCCCCTGTTTTTGTTTGATAACTTTTCTCTTAGAAAACACGATTTTGTCGTCCCAATGGGCAACACTGGGAGGAGACGGCAATCCGAACAGCCCAATCAGCGAGCGTTCCCGCTTCACGTCCGTTTTCCCGGTTAGTTTTGAAATCAAAAATTTTGATTGTCTCCCAAAAATAACAGGAGACTTATTTTCCGAAATCAGCCCGATTTTCATCTATCCCACACCATTAACTATTAAGGAAAAATGCAAACAGAATTCGGTGAAATTCCTCATTACTTATATTGAACGAAAAACGCCGAAAAAAAACCAGGTCGTTTTCGATAAGATGCGAGACGCAAGGGATACTGTTCGGCTGAGAGGCATGAGCGAACTAACTATTGAGGTGACAGTGAGATTGGTCGGACAGGAATCAATCTGTCGTTGTTTATGTCGTAGGTAGGCCCGTACAATAGGAGTGATTCTATTTTAAATTCGAATTTGATTTGTACTTACTTATCAGGGTGGATTTGTACGTTGTTCACATGTAAATGCGATTCCTTCAGCCTATGTTTCTGCATTTGATTTCTTCCTGGACGTGTCTTCTGATTGTTGTAATCGATAGGCTTCTTGCATTTACTGAAAAATTCGCCAATACAATCACCAAAAATTGGACTCAGTGAACTAAATCCTTGCTTTTCAGGCGCAACTTCCTCCATGCATCATCAAAACCTAGTGAACCTTCCAAATCTTGAGAATAACATAAGGCTTGATTATTTTACTCCTGAATAGTTATGCATTGTCGGAGATCTCTGATGCACTAAACTGTGCTGCTCTGAGCCTATCGGATTCTAAAACTGAGTTTGTTCAGAATTTCAAGGTGTCTTATCATCATCAATATCCACAGCTATCTATTTGAATAGATTGGTTATGAATGGTTCATTACATTGTCTGTGTTGAACCAGTCCTTGGATAAAAGCTTAGAGGGAGGGAGAGGTTCTCGTTCGTTTTCATTTGACCCTCTCATCTTTTGTAAAACCTGCGTCCAGTGAGCATGCATCGGTTTCCTACTTGGACGACGTAAAAAAAGTACCTACCTACCTGGTTCAATTTCTAATTTTCCAGCACTGACGGAATACCCAGATTATGAATTGGTCTTGTTTGTTTTTATTTTCGTTTTTGCTTGCTCGTTGTGTGTGGAATGCATTAATGTTATTTTTCCCTTCATCTCGCCTTACAGACCTTGAAATTGCAGCTGTTTAAACCAAAGGAAACAGAAGTGTTCATTAGGTTCGTCAAGTGGGCGTTGCAGGCCTTGGACGTATACACTCTGAGTATGAAACCTGCGGCGACTCTTGGAATGGCTATGACCAACCAGAGGCCTTTGCCCCAGCAGACTGTAAGAACAAAAGAAGAGAAAGACGCATTAGAGCACTTCTCAGGAGTGGTGAGTTCTTCACTATGTAATTTGAAATGATTCTTCCAATTGATAATTGCATTCGTAGATTCAGAATGATCTCCAACATCCTGTTTTTTTTAATTAGTTTTCAGTTATGAACGCTCAAACCTTCAAAGAAATCTTCTCCACGACCATCGATTTCATAGTAGAGAGAATGGCCGCCAATTTCGCTCTTCAGATAGTTGGCAATTCTTTCCTCACTCATTCAGAAACGTCGCCTCTTTTTGCTACCGTGCTGGTTGAATACTTGCTCGGTCGAATGGAAGAAATGGGAAACGGCAACATGGAACGAAGCAACCTGTACCTGAAACTGTTCAAACTGGTGTTTGGAAGCGTTTCTCTATTTGTTGCGGCAAATGAACACATGTTGCGTCCGCATTTACATCAAATCGTCAATAGGTTAGTTCTCTATATTATTACATATCTACACCGCTAGATGTTTTTAGATGCTAATCTAAGAACAGTTGTGATGGTCATCATCATAGTAGTACCTAATGTTGAGAAAGTGAAGTGAAATAATGCGCCAACATCCCCAAACAATATTTACGATCGAAAGTAGGTGTATTTCGACTAAACATAACTCATTCCTAGAATGTATCCGAAGTATACAATTTTATTGAATCACTCACAACATTATTGTAAAACTATACTCACCAAACATGTTACCTCTCAACGAATTTTAGTAACGTTAAGATGATTGTCAAACTCTTTATCTTTCTGGAACCCGTAGACTACAGTGAAGCAGTTCCTACTCTTTGTCCATTCTCACTACTCCCGACAATAATTGTCAACTACCTACTCAAATTATCATTACGTATCGTAATATCATGAAAATTGCGTGAGTACTTTTCTAAGACTTTTTTGCCAAGGTTAGTGATGAGGGGAGGAAAGAAGCGGCAGATCCTCAGTTTTCATCATTTTCATATTCGTGGCGAGCTAGCTTTCGCCTGTGGCATTGTCAGGGCACTTGCTTAGGGTTTACATTTACATTTCTACATCACTTCTATAGGTCCATGAAGTGGAATTACACAGTTCTGGCAGTTAACCCTGTAGTGACGTCAACTACAGTGGATTCCCCAACGTTACCAACAGGTGGTAACTCGGATGTTACGTGGTAGTTTACGGTGAAATATATTATTCCATATCCTGATCTTGCCACGTTCTTTCATCTGGCGATGATTTTGACGAATGCACGCTGAAAAATGCCGAGGACAAGGAGAAATGAGAGGGATTGCAATTCGCAAGTGGATGCGACTTCGGTTGCTGCTAATCTACGGCGGAACAACTCGATAGAGTTGAAAGTTCGTACGTTTGATCCGGGAATTGAGAACTGGGAGTACTATCTACCTTACTTCGAATTAGAGTTGGAAGCAGCGAATATCTTAGATGACGAGGATCGCCGGGATGCAATTCTGCGAAAGGTAGGTCCGAAAACTTTCAAATTGCTTCTGGACCATTTCAGACCAGAGTTTACGTATCAGGAACTTCTGGGGACCATTAGCCAATTTTATGACGAGGCCCACAGTATCACAACGGAGGGAGTGGCTTTTACTATGAGGAAGAGGGCACAAAATGAAAGAATAAGACACTTCATAAATGATCTCAGAGCTCTTGCAGGGAAGTGTGACTTCGGAAATTCTTTGACCGAGCGAGTCCGAGATCAAATCATTGTTGGAATCAACAACTCTGATTGGCAGTATGAGTTGTTAAAGGCGTCCCCAGGAAACACACACACTCTAGCTCAGGTGGAAGCTTTGGCCAACCAATTGGAACAAGGGTTCACTGCTAAGAAAAGGTTGGATCAACTGGGCGGTGTTGGGATGGAAAGGGTGAACAAAATGGAACCTAACTCAACTGATCATAGAGTGAACAAAGATCGATTCCGGAGAGCGGCTCGAGGAAATGAGGATCGCTTGGAGACTGTGGACATTTTGAAGAGCAAGTGTTCGAAGTGTGGATGGAAAAAACATGTGAACAAGACCTAAAGACCAGATTAGTACAATACCTAAGTTCTTACCATAACTCTTCGCACAGTACTACTGGACGTTCGCCGGCTTTATTGATGTTTGGGCGGCAATTACGAACTCGGTTGTCTTTGTTGAAGCCTAATCTCGCAGAGCACATCGATCGGAAGTTGGATTAGCAGCAGCATGCGCGAGGCCACTATATAGAGTTTGTCGTGGGAGAAGTGGTGTGGGTTAAACGAAGAAGAGAAGACAGGGAATTTCAGAGAGCTCAGGTGACACGGAAGACAGGTCCTCTTTCATATTCGGTGCTACTAGCAAATGGACAGGAGCTCAGAATGCATGCTGATCACATGAGGAAGGGGGGGGGGGGAGAAGATGTAGTGACGTCAACTACAGTGGATTCCCCAACGTTACCAACAGGTGGTAACTCTGGTGTTACGTGGTAGTTTACGGTGAAATATATTATTCCATATCCTGATCTTGCCACGTTCTTTCAAACCCATTTCAAACCAAGGGTAGAAATAACTGAATAATGAGGAGAGGAGGATGAACTGTTTTACAGAATGCCAGCCGAAATAAAGCATCATTTGCTCCCCAATCGAGAGCAAAAATAATCGATATTTTCCAGGAATGGCAGTCGGACGAAAATCCAACCTGAAATGGTTGGTTAATTTACTTTTACTTACTCCATATTTTATGAATTTTACCTTTTAATGAGATTTGAGAGGCCTCAGTTTTCCAAATCGATATGATTTATCCAGTTCATTGTTTTGCAAGAACGTAAAAGTCTATTTATGGACCGGAATATGTTTCAACTCGTGGCCCAAAAAGCTCACTCGTCCAGAATCGAATTTGAGCCACCATACTCATGCCTTCGCCCAAGAGGCCTCCTTTTCAAAAAATTTCCAAAATTGCATTGAGCTCCCGATCATCAAAGAAAACTTTTTCTGAAAAGTTTAGGAACAGCATGATCGAGAAAAAATTCTCCTGCAAAGATTTACCACTATTTTCAATATTTAAAAAAATCATAAATATGAATGCAAAAACGCATCAGTGGGCGGAAATGGGTTAAGTACAATTTCTTACACATTTAAGATAAGTTGGATGATAGGTTGATGGGGTATATGTAGTTGTTAGGTTTAGGTATTTTACATAACTGAATGAGGAATTTCACCATGTCGGAATTTCCTATTTTTGACCCCAAAATCGGATTCAGCACCTCGAAAAACCCCCTAAGGCAAACTTTCAGCTCGAACTTCCTAATTTACGAATAAACAAAACAGTGTAGAAAATACGAATGTTTAAAAAAACCGGGAAAATGACCTCATCCCGGAATAGTTCATTTATGGCCGCTTGAAGCGCTGAGATCGAGAAATCTATAGTCCCCAGATGCAAAATTTCACGAAAAAGTAAAGTTCGAAATCGAAAAACTGAAGAAAAAAAATAGAAAAAGCAAGATGGGGAAAATTAGGTTTCCTCTGTTTTTGTTTGATAACTTTTCTCTTAGAAAACACGATTTTGTCGTCCCAATGGGCAACACTGGGAGGAGACGGCGAGCTGAACAGCCCAATCAGCGAGCGTTCCCGCTGCACGTCTGTTTTCCCGGTTAGTTTTGAAATCAAAAATTTTGATTGTCTCCCAAAAATAACAGGAGACTTATTTTCCGAAGTCAGCCCGATTTTCATCTATCCCACACCATTAACTATTCAGGAAAAATGCAAACAGAATTCGGTGAAATTCCTCATTACATTATTACTCGGGTAAGTCCTGTCACCACATACTTTTTCAAAGCTTATCACATGTAAGCTAGATAGGTTGTAGAACATTAGGGGTCTATAGAATACAGACAGAATACATCCTGTTCCAGTTATTAGAATGTGGATAGTTTCCACAATAGTCCTGGGTGTTGTTAATATTTACTCAATAAGTTATGTGCTTGTGGGTGATTTTCTATTGTGTTTGCTTTTAGCGATATTCTTGTTGAGCTTCCTCATCAACCAGGGGGTATTGAATAGTTTGTTATCAAAATTTTTGAATCAAACTTGAATAAAAGGCTAGCCACATGTTCAAGGTTTGGGACACAAATTACTAGGTTAGGTGAGATGGTATTGTCTTGCTTCTTTCCTCCCCTCACCACTAACCTTGTCTACGAAGAAAGGCAACACATTAAGAATAAAAATTTTCTGTAACAGAAACATAACTGTAAAACATCCTGGGGAAACCGATATTCGTTTATTTACAATTTGCTGTGATTTCGTGAAAAATGATCTATTTCAGGTCGATGGAACTTGCCATGACTGCCAAGGAGCCATACAATTATTTTCTTCTTCTTCGAACTCTATTCAGATCAATCGGAGGTGGTAATCACGACCTACTCTACCAAGAATTTTTGCCTCTCTTACCCAATTTATTACAAGGTAAAATCCATCGCCCATTTCCTATGAATGTATGAAATATTTCCTTTAACATTTACCTTTGACCGACTCTGGCTTTCGGCGTAGGATTTAGAAGTTTTAGCAGACCCAGAAGGATGACCCATTCGACTTCCCCCATTGCTAAAAATGCCATGAATTCCGCTATCTGTCCAACCTTTTCCAACCTTGGTTAACGTGTCAGTTTAACGTTAGCCTCTCCCCATGCTCACTTTAGCAGGAGTTCCTGAACTTCCTTCTATGGCACCCATGAGTAGTCTGCTAAATCCTTCTCTTATTGTTACTCAAGTATGTTTGGAAAAGGATTTAAATTTTGTCATTTTGGTCTTTTCCACCTAATCTACATTTCCTTCTACTATTTTAGGACTCAACAGCCTCCAATCAGGCCTTCATAAACAACACATGAAAGACCTTTTTGTGGAATTGTGCTTGACGGTACCTGTTCGTTTGAGCTCACTTCTGCCTTATTTGCCGATGTTGATGGATCCCCTTGTTTCGGCGCTGAATGGTTCTCCTACCCTCATATCTCAGGTTAGTACGAAGGCTGCTTCTTGTAGAGCGAGTTTCATGTTTCTTACGAGTATGGGTCATTTATGCATGTGAAGTGAGTTGCTGCTGGCAGCTCAGTTTATGTATAGAAGTTACCTCCTGGATTAGACAGCTCTGGCAGAGATTCTAGATTCTATGATCTCTTGGGTGGAAGTTCAACGTCTAATCCAATTCGCTATCTGATTGATTATTATATGGGGAAGACAATAAAAATAAATTGCAATAATTTCCTGCAGTACCTACCCATGAACAAGATGGCTTCCTGCATCTACCATTGGTAAAATACTTAGTAACCACCTTGCATAGTATGCATTATGTCCACGCATCGTGTATAAGGATAGGTGGAGGGAGCATGAAAGGAGTTGTGATAGTGTTTCAATCCCATCTGAATCTATTCCCTCTGAAACCCGGTATACTAGTCTGAGACAATAAAATACCTAAGTACCAGGGACTCATCTGGCCCACAAAGGATTCCTAGGCCCTTTGTGATGATCGTTTGGACTTGTGATGATGCGATAGCTGCTCCCATCAACTGTTGGCGCTCAGAGATCAAAGTCCCGTTTATATTTGATCCACTCACTTAGAATCCAGATATTCCAGTGGTTTCAGCAGAGCCCGCGTTAGTATTGTGAGGTATTTTCCTTGATTTCAGGGCCTGCGAACATTGGAGCTCTGTGTAGATAATCTTCAGCCTGACTACCTCTACGATCACATCCAACCAGTTAGAGCAGACCTTATGCAAGCGTTGTGGAGGTCTTTGAGAAATCCCACTGACCAAGTTGCTCACGTAGCATTCAGGTATGTTAGCAGGTTCTAAGCATTAATTGATTCCTTAGTCCTTGATTTTGATTCCATAATTCGCCAATATAAAATTTTACATTTCCTTCAGAGGTGTTACTGCTCATTTGGGGTTAACTCACGTGTGGTTTATCGTTTATAGAGTGCTTGGGAAATTCGGAGGAGGAAATCGTAAAATGATGATTGAACCTCAAAAACTAGACTATCAATCTGACAGCTCTCCCCAGCCGTCTTTGATAGTTCTGTTCCCTGAGTACGAACCAATCAGCTTGCCCATGAACAAGGTATGTCCACGAGTAAACCAGATATTTCTCAGTTCAAATATCTACATCTACTCAGCATGGATTTCCCGCATGCCAGTTTTGATCCATTTTGATAATTCATATTATTCCAGGTGATCGAAAGCGCCTTGACTATTCTCAAAACGAACGGTATTGATGTTCAATTCTACAAACAAAAATCTTGGTGTATAGTTCGCGACTATCTCTTCGCAGCGATGAGTCTGGACGACAACGAAAAACTTCTCTTTGCTCTTCTAACTCACGCCGATTTTGAGAAAAAACCTTCTTCAAGTGGGCAACCGCAGAGTCAAAGTAATAATTTTATTCAATATAAAGAAGTCATTGAAATTATTTATCTTCTTTCTACTTTTATTATCAACTCTTTGTATTTTTTATAGTGCGTGTGGAGTGCCTCCGAAGACCGGATCCCATCAAGTTTTCTCAGAGTCAGCAATATCAGTGCCATAATAAAATAGCCAGGCAAACTCATGTGAACGCTCTCATTGGTGAGATTTCGATTGTGTTTGACTTTATTTAAGCATCGAAAACGCCCGAGCGGACTAATGCATAATTAATATATTTTTCAGGTATGTTCTTCTCTTTATTAAACAAGGAAATAGCTGCCGAAGTACAGCCTGTCTTTGAAATGGTAGTCCGTCACTTCACACTCGTGGCCATCAGCCATCAAGCTGGTAAGTTGTGGGTTCTACTTCCCTCATTTTTGTGGAAATATGTTGATCTGTCATTTACGAAAATTACGTTGTTAAGTATTTGGAAACATAATTGATGAATAAACGAACTTGCGAAGTTCATTTATAATTATATCCTGAAGGGCACTTTGGGACATTAACATGTAGTAGTTTTAGGATAAGGCGTATTTTCTCGAAATTTGGAAGATTAGGTAGGTAGGTAACCACCTATTTTCGAAAAAGCGCGCGAAATCGCGCTTCCATTCGAAAAGAAAAAGGATAACAGCTTCCAGCACCTGTGAGAGGGGTCAGGGTAGCCACCCTGATCAACTCCCGCTTCCCTCCCACGCTGGCAACACTGCTCACTAGTTGAAAGATTCATCCAGCCGCACCAGTCCTCCAACACAAGGGAATTGGGAAGAATGGGTGGGCTGTAATGTCCCAAAGTGCCCTTCAGGATATAATTATAAATGAACTTCGCAAGTTCGTTTATTCATCAATTATATCCCTCTTGGCACTTTGGGACATTAACATGTAGATGTTGAAAGGAACTCATCGCTGGAGCGGCTGGTCCTGAAGAGAAACCCACGCTCAAAAAAGAATCATACTCCTGCTCATTGGGAACCATAGGTTCTGGAGCCTGAGTTCCATCCCTCTGATCTACTTTCGGCATAATTCCCCCCCCCCCTTTCTCCTCCACCTCTAAACCATGAAGAGGCAAGGTTGATAGCTTATCACCTGACAAGTCCTCGCATTATTATAAATATAGACAATTACTTACCAAAAAATTCAGCAAGAACGTAAATGGTGCAACATAGAAATTCAATTGAGTGATCCAGGAAGGATAAAGTGTGAAAGGTTGTAAAAACACCTCTCCATTTGAAAGAAACTGAAAAATGGACATACTTTATTAAGAAATAATGTCTTAAGCTTTACAAGCATCGCAGAAATTATATTGAATTCCAATCAACTAAAAATGAAACCAAATTGTACTTGAACCACTTGTGAGAAAACAAAGTATCAAAATTCGTTAAAACTGGTATAGAATCAGAAAAATTTTACAAAAAGCAGTAGGTATATCCCAATGAAGGTGATATAGTTTGATAAAAAACCATTACAATAGATTATAATGTAGTCAAAGAACACAGTAAGAAGGTAAAAAAGGTATTGGCACGTGGTGGCATATGTGAGTTATTCTCCTGGCATGCCCCAAGATAAGGTCCACAGGGTGTCCCTGTAATAAAAGAAGAAGTCTCTTACTATATGTTGGTTGGGGTTCCTGGGAAAATATGAGAAAAAAGGGTATTATTTTGTGAAAGTGGCCTGTTATAAAATTTTGCAAACATTGTTGATTTTTCTGACCATCCTGCTGATTTGAAAATCGTATCAAGGGAAGCCCCCGCCCTGGCTGCTGCTGACACAGCTGCATGCCTAGTGGAGTGAGGTCTAAAATCTTTACTTACTCCTGCCTCCTGCAGAATACCCCCGACCCATTTTGATACAGTTTGGCGTGAAGCCGCTGTGTATGGTTCCCTGGCTATTATGAACAAGGCCGATGTAGAAGAGGATCGTAGAGGGGCCGATACAGAAAGATATTGCCGCATAACAGAAGCCACACACAGGAGTGGTCGTTGAGGGAAATATGGAATTTCAATAACTGGTTGATGCTTATAAGCTGCTGAGGTCTTAAGTTTAGCGGCAATAGAAATCTTTAGTCCAGAGTCTGGATCAACCATTACCTCTTGTACTTGTATAGATACTATAGTTTGGAGCCGCTGCCCTGTTGCTAGGAGAAGTAAGATTATCAACTTTGAAGCTATTTGTTGTAGTTCCGACACTGGTTTTTCCAGCCACTTTAAAACTATATGGGGATCCCATGTCATGCTATATTTTGCCCCTGGGGGTCGCAAAGAAGCTACCCCTTTTAGAAATCTGGTAACCAGTGGGTCTGATCCCAAAGGTTTTGCCGCGATCAGAGATAAGGCAGATCTGTAAGTATTGAGGGTGGAGTACGCCACCCGAGTTGACTCCATCATTTTTTGTAAAAAGTGAATAACCTGTACAGGTCGTGGGTCCCAGAAATCAACGGAAAAATCATTACAAAATTGCCACCACTTACCAAAACATGTTTGATATTGCGCATATGTTGCATTTGACAAGGCCGATACCATAGTTTTTGCCGCAGGAGCAGAAATCCCCCTTCTCATGAACGCCTGGCTGACAATCTCCCTGCAATCAATGTTAGCGTCTGGCATTGAGGATGCGTGATGTTCCTGAAAGGCATATGTAGAAGTTCTTTATCAGGACCAAAGTATAGAGGGTCTCCAAGCAACAGTTCAAAAAATACTGGGAACCAAGGTTGCGTAGGCCAATTAGGGACAATTAAAATTCCTTCTGCCTCATCTGACACCACCTTTCTGAGAACCCTCAGGATGAGGGAGAATGGAGGAAAAGCGTAAAAATATGTGTTTGACCACGAGTGCGTGAAGGCGTCGATACCCACCGCCCTAGGGTCTGGATGCCATGAGAAAAACCTGTCACATTTTGTATTGGCTGCTGAGGCAAACAAATCTATAGTTGGGGACCCGAAATGCTTCGAAATTATCTTAAAAATTCCGTCGTGAAGAGACCATTCAGTCTCACCAGGCATGATGCGTGAGCATTCATCAGCCACCAAATTGTCACCTGACGCTATGTATGATGCAAAAACGAAATTGTCTCTAAGCTCACACCAATTCCAAATTCTTCTAGTGACTTCAAATAAAGAGGCGGATCGCATTGATCCTTGCCTGTTTATACAAGCGATAGCTGTCGTGTTATCAGCTCTAATCAGGATCCTAGCACTAGTGACATCACTACAGAAATGTTGAAGAGCCAACTCGATGGCTCTCAGCTCCAAAACATTTATATGCCAGGTGGCTTCCTCCAAGGACCACCACCCATGTATTTTCGTCTGCCCATCAGAGGCTCCCCATCCTGACAAGGACGAATCTGATGTCAAAACAATGGAATAATCGTCGTTTTGTAAACGTTTATAAATAAACATGATATTGTCGCGCCACCAAGTCAGATCAGGTAAAATACACTTTGGAAGGGACACCCTTGCCTCGAAATTTTCGTCACTGTCCTTAAGGAGTTTCACCTTCGTTGCTTCAAGATGCATTGTGTATAACTTCCCATAAGGTGTGGCTGGGCATGCTGCCACCAATGTACCTATTATCTGGGCCAAACGTCGTATCGAACACCTTTTAGTTTCTTTGAACGCACACAACATAGTATGTATGCGTGATCGCTTTTCCGAAGGAAGAGCGATTGTCATATCGACTGTGTTGAACATGAAACCCAGAAAAGTAAAACTTTGAGATGGTGTTAATACTGATTTCTCCTCATTCACTATGAACCCCAAAAATTTTAGTAGCTGTATTAGCTGGTCGACATTATGTTCGCATTCCTGTTGTGATTTTCCCAGTATTCCAAAATCATCAAGATAATTAACCAGCTTGACTCCTCTAGAACGTAAATATTGCACTATTGGGCGCATAAGTTTGTTAAATACCCATGGGGATGACGACATTCCCATTGGAAGGGACTTAAATTGAAAAAGCTGGTCCTGTATTATGAAACGGAGGTAAATTCTAGAGTTCTCCGCCACTGGACATGTATAATAAGCATCTTTAAGATCTACTGTCGCTCCAAAACAATTGGGAGTGATGAGATCACGCATCGTGCGATGGTCCTCTAATTTGAAGTGAGGTGCATCGATGAACTTATTCAGATGTTTTAAATTTAAAATGAAACGTTTTTCCCCTGAAGGTTTATCGACCAAAAATATGGGTGAGACCACTTGACTTGGATGAGGCACACATGGCTCTATAATCCCTTGGCTCAATAATTTTTCCACTGAAAACTTCAGACTCTCCACGTCTCGTGCCACCGATGGTGTATGAGAAAGTGGAGTGGGGGTAGATATGAAGGAAATTTCATAGCCCCGCAACCAGGATAAAATTACACCATTATCTGTAATATATTTCCAATTTGACCAAAATTCACATAACCTACCTCCGATTGGAGGTGGAATTACCTGTGAAGGAGTTGAAGGAGGTGCGACCGCAATCCTCACTGGCGATATCCTCTGGTCTGACGACGTGAACCTCCCTGGTTCGTCCTGAATGGATGAGGGTTGTTCCACTGTGATGACCCCTGGTCCTGGTATTGTGGTTGGAATGCTTGGGGTTTGGCCTTGCTGTGAGTCTGCCCCCCCCCGAGCAGCTCGGCCTCTCCCGTTTCCCGAACCCCTGGTCTGCAGGCTTACTTGCCTCTGCGGCTGTGGTTTTTTAGGAGGGTTCGGGGGCGGCTTCTTCAAGGACACTAGTCCCTTGCAACTTGATTCCAACCCCAGTCGGGCCCGAAAACGGGATCCCAACTCATCACCGAACAACCACTCCGAAGGAGGGACGTCTCGGGAAATCGTTGTCAGAGTATTCGTACAACAATTCTGGATAATCCTACGGCGGGTACGACTAATATCAAAAAACAACGCCGTCATGGCTCGGCCTGCGTCACACAAGTTTTGATAACTTGGTTGCATTATCGCTGTGGCTTCGCCTCCTTGCTCAATTATTTTTGTTAGTCCCATGCCCAACGCCGCAATGGCAGTGGAGCATTGTTTTTGTAGAGAAACATATTGTGCATCCACGGATTTTTGAGTTGATCCAACAGAAGCCACGATCTCCGGGTTCAGCTTTGGAGGAGACAGTATTTGTAAGTTGGCCGGAACCGGGTAGGTTTCTTTTATAGATGTAAAAACATCCGCCGGCAAACCATGCAAAAGATGGTGTTTCCACCTATCCGCCACACTCTCGTGCAATGCAGGGGCGGGGGGTGGAGGAACCAGAGGGTTCTCCCCCAACGCCTTCAACAACCCCGGGTCTATCCCCGAATCGAGGTTTTGGGAAACTTCGTCGGTCCCCGGCATGGAGAAACCCGCGAAATCGGGTGAATCCGCCATATCTGGGGCCTTGCGTTCAGACGCACCATTGCCCGAACTCTGGGTTCGGGTCACGGTAGCCGATGGCATAACATCGCCCAAACTCTGAGTTTGGGTCGATGTTCCGGGTTGTTGGGTCCTCAAATTCGAGTGTTCAAATTCGTCGAGATAATCGTCGGCAGCGTACGAACGTGAAGACTCGGAGTCTTCATCGTCCGAACTGTGATAACGACCGCGCTCGGGGCTCGGTTCGGTCACCCGCCGACGACGCCACGATCGATCTCGATGCAGCGGAGACCGCGATCGATGCCGCGATCGTTGAAAATTTGATTCGCAATCAAATTTCGTGCGAAGGTATCGCGAATTTTCGTTTGATCGTTCCATACCCGCGTCGGAAGAACCCCATCTGGCTTCCCGGTTGCGGGAAGGGGATCTCCTGAACATATCAAGTACTATAAGAAAAACCACTTACCGGTATTTCCGTGGAAAAACTCGTTTCTTGAAAAACAATCAAAATTAAACCAGTTCGGACCCAATTTTATGCTAAAATTGAACAAAATTTGATGAGAGAAAAAAACTTGCGAGAGAAGGACGCCGTCTCGAAAAACAAGTGAGCAGTGTTGCCAGCGTGGGAGGGAAGCGGGAGTTGATCAGGGTGGCTACCCTGACCCCTCTCACAGGTGCTGGAAGCTGTTATCCTTTTTCTTTTCGAATGGAAGCGCGATTTCGCGCGCTTTTTCGAAAATAGGTGGTTACCTACCTACCTAATCTTCCAAATTTCGAGAAAATACGCCTTATCCTAAAACTACTACATGTTAATGTCCCAAAGTGCCAAGAGGGATATAATCCAATTATTTACCAAGTCTTCGAGTAAAGCCTGATAAAGCTACCATACTCTGCAAACTCTGTTTTCGAACTTTGGAAACAGATGCTCGCTCGGTGGTCATCAATCGCGAACCATGTTAGCAAACATTCGGGTATGTTTCTTCTCGAGTCGTTAACATGAAAGGGATTCTGTATTCGCTGTTCATGCTGTGTGATTGGCCCTAGATCTGTCATGAGTGCTCTTGATGCTTGAATCGTTTTCTAAGCTTCAATAATTTGATCGTTGAAAATCGTTGTTTAGGTCCATTCAGCAAAGGATTGAAGCAATGTACTGGAATGGACCCTCTGGTTATCGTGGATGCCATAGCGTCTGTCATGGGGAATGAAGAGAAGGAGCTGTGCAAACCCGGTCGAGCAGCTTTAACGCTCATTTTGGAGACAGCAGAAGTAATCATGGGCTCCAGAGATGCCGTAAGAACCTTTTATAAAACCAGCAAGGTATCCGGTCCTTTAATTGTAATGATGTATTATAACCAACGCTCTTCTCCTTCATTCCAGGCTTGCTGTCTGCCTCTTATGGAGTACGTAGCCGAAAAGATGTACTCACTTTGTTATGATCGCGCTTGGTATACGAAACGTGGAGGTTGCGTTGCCATCATGTTCCTTTATGAATCCATGTCCATCCGCTGGGTCTACCAACATTTGTTCGTGTTCGTGAAAGCTCAGCTTTTCGTCATGATGGACCTCACTGGAGAGGTATTTTCGTACAATACCATTTAATTTTATGAGTAAACACTTTTAATGAGAAGAATTGTATAATTGATTTGACGCATTTGGTTTTATGTACAATAGGTTTCAAGTGGGGCAATCGATCAGGCAAAGGCTAATCTTGAAGCGCTCATTAAATTATGTGCTCCTCTTCACCATTCCGACGACCAGGAATTGAAATTGATTCAGAAGAAAGCGTTGGATGACGTCACTCTTGAGTTGACTCGACAGGTTACCAGTTCAACGGATCTCATTAGAGAACAGGTGTGTATTGAATATTTGATTGTGAAATGAGCATAAAATTCGCGCTACGAAAAGGTATATTGAAGACCAGTAATTGTGTCATGAATGGAGCAATAGTTGGAAAGGGGATACTAGATGAGAGCTCTGTCTGTACCAGGAAGGCGTGACGGTCCTCGTGGCAGGAGGTGAGGTGTCAGGGGATATACGGATCGGGCGTAGGGTACGCCAGGGGATCCCCTATCGCCACTCCTCTTAACCTGGTCGTGGATACGGCTTTGGGTAAGCTGCCTTACGGGTTTTATCTTGCCTCTGGGGTGCGAGTGGGAGCATTGGCTTTTGCCGTTGATGTTATACTCGCAGAAACACGTGAGGGCTTGGAGATCGCCCTCAATACATTTGCTAAGCAGCTAGCCAGGTGTGACCTTGTGGTTAACCCCAATAAGTGTGGCTTGGTCTCCTTGGTTGGGTCGCCAACATAAGGTGAAAGTTGTGGATGGGGGTTTTGTCGTAGGACAATCCTCCATTCCATCTCAATCCGTGTTGGAGGTTTGGCAGTACCTTGGACTAGACTTCATGTGCGTGGCCACCATTACTACCAGCCATGTAAACCTTGGTAGAGCGCTAGCTCACGTTACTAAGGCTCCAATGCAGCCACAGCCGAAGCTGTGCCTCCTCCGCACGTACTTTCTGCCAAAGCTGACCTATGGGTTAGTCTTTGGCAGGCTTATGGCTGGGAGGCTGCAAGAATTAGATCGAGAAGTCCGCTCTGCTATGCGCTCTTGACTGAAGTTCCCTCCTGGTATCTCAAATTCCTATATTCACGCACCAGTCAATTCTGATGGGCTTGGCATTGTGTCTCTCTTTGCATGTATCCCTTCCCTGTGCCAGGTCGGGCTGGGAGGTCGCCCATGCAGCTACTTATCTTGATTTTGTTAGGCAGTAGTTAGCATGGTGCGACTGAGCCACACCATCTGCTCCAAAACCCAGTTCGTCTGCTGAGTTCGCTGCTGCGCTGCATGAGTCAGTAGATGATAAAGAACTCCCACAGTGCTCCAAAAGCCTTGTCTCATCCCAATGGGTAGATAGGGCTTCGGCGCGCCCGACAACCGAGATTTGAACTCACTATCTTCCCGCAAGAATCGGTTCTTGTCTCGAACCCAAAAAAACATAAGGGGTTTTAGAGGGGTGAGACTGCACTGGTATGGCGAATAAGGGTCTTAACGAACTCAAAGAGAATGAAAACCAAGTTTTCTGTGGGATGATGAACGTCTTGCTCGACTTCATTAACTGATATCAAACGGTGAGGTCCAAACTGGATGCCTGCTCCATCTATCGGTTGTCGGGCGAATTATTATTGGGGATTGAACTGGATAAGAAGAGTTTCCTTCAGTTCTTGTGGGTTGAGAATGTGGTGAAACTGGTGGGAAATTTAGGGAAAGAATAAAAGAGTATGAAGGTGATTCTGCTTTTGCAAGTCACCTGAGAGAATCCTATCACAACTTTGGTTTTGATTCAACAGTCGTTACTTAGAATTTCCTCATTATTGTTTGAAGGGGAGTATGTTGGATGTACTTGAGAAGTTCGAAATTCTCAAGAGTGATAGCTCCGGTTAATGAATGAGGCAGTCCTTCAACATGTTTCAGGGTTAACAGGTTCATTCCTGCTATAGCTTGTCCCCCCTTCCTCCTTCACAAAGTTACCCTCACCACTGTTTGAGCTCCCTTCCACTTTGTCTGCCTTGATTGGCATTTGTTGATCCTTCCAAGACCCTTAAACTTCTCTGAGCCAACAGGTTTCTCCTTTCACTTTTATCTGCTTCAATCTGGTTGGGTATGCCTTTCACTCTCGACCTATGGTATTCGAGCTCCCTTTCTCCTGTGATTATATAAGTCGTGATGTACCTTCAGTTATGGTTTGTTACTGATGAAGACCTAACCGTTGAAATCGATTTAACTTGTAACTCATTACTTTCGTGGAAATACGCACCGTTCTTCTTAACTCCATTTAAAAAAAAATTAAAATGGGTTTCCACAAGCTCGTCGCTAGTGATTTTATTCGTGTTTAGCACCAGTTATATTTAGAACTCTCTTTTGACCCTGTAAACAATTTGAATTGAACCAATTCCAAAATTGTTAAATTTTGTGTTCAACAGTCAATGCATCTGCTTCGAGTTTTCGCACAAGCTCAGGGAACCTCTGTAGTTGAAGTGATGGAGCCTCACAAGAAGGTTTTAGAAGATATGATTCCTCCTAAAGAGCATTACCTACGTCATCAAGCTGCAAATGCTCAAATCGGTATAATGGAAGGAAATACGTTCTGTACCACGTTGAACCCTCGCCTTTTCGCAATTGGTGAGTCAATTTTAGTATTGGACGATTTATTCACACATCCTCTTCAGTTATGATGTTTGATGACATTATTTTTCGTTTAGATCTTGAAAAGAAGGAACACAAAGTTTTCTTTGAAGAAGTTCAACACCTTTGTGAAGCCGCTGACAACGATCTTCTAAAAATGCCTTGTTATAAGAACATTGGAAGTCTTTTGCCGTTGAGGAAGGCTGCCATGAGAGCACTTGCCGCCTGCCATTACGTTCCCAATTGCTCCGACAAAATTTTCAATACATTTTACCGATGTTTGGAAAAAGAAAACAAGGAACTTCAAGAAGCTGCTTTCCAGTGCATGAAAACCTTCGTTGCCGGTGCTCAGATCGATATGAATGCCGTCAGTATTGCGAAACCATATACAATGAGTTACTCGGACATTTTTGTGATGTATTGTGTAATAAACTCACTTATTTCAGGTCCACGAGATTATGCGTCCTTTGCTGTCAACTTTGGGAAATTACAGAAACATCAATCTGAGTGGTGCTCGTCGACTTTCTTACCTTGTACAATTATTCCCATCGAGTTTCAACGAAATGTTGTGCGAACACCTCAAGAAGCATTTGCAGGAGTTACTGGAAAACATGATGCAAACTCAGAAAGGTATTTTTTGCAAGATTCCTACGCTTCCTCTTTTTTTATGTCAAAAAGCATCATGAATATTGTACTTTGTCATGTAAATCCATGATCGCGAATCCATGATAATGAAATTCGTTTTACAGGTATTTCTAAAAATGGAGAACCTGAGCAGATAGTAGCAACTATTATAAGCATATTCCACCAGATCCCTGCGGCTGGACCAAGGTTTATAGAGCCTCTGAGTCAGCTTGTTCTTCAAACTGAAAGAAACCTTCTAGTTGGAGCTAGTTCGCCATTCCGACATCCACTTTTGAAATTCCTTCTTCGCTACCCTCAAGAGACCATTTCGTTATTGCTCAGCGACAACAACATTAAGGTACCTGAGTCATCTTGGATTTTTATTGTCTGCCAATGAATTTGAATTGATTATATACCTACTTTACTGTCGTTTTTTCTTTTTTTTTTTAGGATGACTTATGGAGTAAATATTTGGAGTACTTGATCAAACACGATGAAGGCCGCCCGTTCAGAGACGTCCTCCAAAGCCCAGAATGTGTGGAGAGACTTATTGCTATGGCATTGGCTCCGAAGATTATCACTACTACTCTTACTACAGGCAAGTGAAAGTACCTCTCAATTCACATCACTAAAATTATCGACTTCATTGGCTGATTTTCGTCTTGTTCTGTTCCAGATGAACGTTTGGAACTCCAATTTCAGAGCATTCGAATTGTTTCTTTGTTGGTGAAGTACGACGACCAATGGTTGTCGAGTCAGGAACAGCTGGCTCAAACTTTCAATCAAATTTGGTGCAACGACCAGTACCAGGTGAATAATTGGTGACTTATTATTTAAGATTGGAAATTTCTAATAATTATTTTGTGTTCTAAGCAGTTCTGTATACCTTTCCCACTGTTCTCCATCCAAACATTTAATAGAGTTCAAATTTATGATATTTTTTTTCTTCTTACAGCAACGCCATCGGAACATCGAATCAGTGGAATACGTTCATTGGAAGGAACCCAAGTTATTGGTCAAGATCTTGCTGAACTACTTTAGCCATCATCCTTCCAATATTGATCTGCTGTTCCAGTTACTGAGGGCATTCTGTGATCGGTTCCTTCCGAATTTCCAGGTAACTCCTGCCAAAACTAGTCCCATCAAAGAATGTAAGTTGTGGCTACCATCATCGTTGGTTATATCTGTCTATCTCCGTCTCGTTTCAGTTCCTGAAAGAATTCCTTGAAACTATAGTTGCACAAAGCTACACCGTCGAGTGGAAGCGAATGGCTTTCTTCCGTTTCGTCAAACTTTTCCCAACTACAGCTATCACTCAAAGACTGAAAGCTAAAATCCTGCAGTTCATAATTATTCCCTGTTTTGCAAACTGCTTTGAAAAAGGCGAAGGCGACAAACTCATTGGAAGCCCTCCTTCTCCCAATTTTGACTCTCCAGACAACGTTGTGAGCGAGTTCATCAATAAGGTGAGCGACTCGACACTTCAGCATTATTTCTCGAGTTATCGAATTACCTATTCAATTATCTGAATTTTGTCAAAACTCTACAATTCCTATGGATATTAAAGAATTTTCATTCGGCTAGTTGATCCTAATTCCTCTTCATTTTGACAATTCCAGATTATTGATCCAGAAAATCCGAACAGTTGCGGGGATTCGGTGAGAATACTAATTCTGCAGCTGTCTTGCCTCTTGGTTGAGCAGTGCGTTGGGCATATTCATGATTCTGTGAACTCTAAACCACAAGGATTGAAACTTCGTAGGCTAATGACGTACGCTTGGCCGTGCCTTTTGAGCACAAACTGTGTTGATCCTGCCACCCGATACCACGGCCACCTTTTGCTGTCGCACATTATTGCCAAACTAGCTATACATTCTGAGCCATACCCCCGTATAGTTCTTCAAGGTAAAGTTGCACCCCAAGAGTACTACGATTTTTCGATTTCTGTGCCTTTATTTCAAATTATATAGTAGTACTAAACTTTTTCCTTTTTTCCAACAGTGTTTAGGAGTTTGTTGAAGGCACATGCGCTTGAGGTACGACCAGTAGTTCGACAGGCGCTGGAAATCCTCACACCTGCTATGCCTGCAAGAATGGATGATGGATACAAAATGTTGACTCATTGGACGAAAAAAATCATCGTCGAAGAAGGACACTCCATGCAACAGCTCTTCCATATTCTTCAATTAGTTGTCCGCCATTATGCAGTACGTAATTCTTATTTGATTCTAATAATGATGTGTAACAGTTAAGCGTTCCAGTTCTATTACGGCAATATTGGGGAGCTATCAAAGGGGAGTAGGCGATAGAAACTCCAGATCCAGCAGTGGAAGGACACTGTTGTGGCCCTCAGCCTGGAGATTCTTTGAATACCATTGAGTCCACTTTCTGTATGGAAGGTTCATCATGGATGTCCTCATTTTTCTAGGTCTACTACCCTGTAAGACACAATTTACTACGACACATGGTGACGGCTCTTCAGCGATTGGGTTTTAGTGCTTCATCCTCTCTTGAGCATAAAAAACTTGGATGTGAACTGGCGGAAATAATTATTCGTTGGGAACACCAAAGAATAAAAGATGAGAACAAAATGGCCCAGGTAATCCACACCAATTTATTTCAGCGTGTACGTGTGGATCTCTGTGGATTCTCTTCTACTATCGATCATCTATCTAGACGTCCCTCGCTAGATCAATCATGTCTTAGTATTAATTTGCTGTTTTCAGGAGAGTGGCATTGATACCCAAAAAAGACCAGCTCCTTCTGATGGATCTTTAGAGCCACCTAGAAAGAAAGGTCCGGCGGTTGTGTCGATAAAACATGATCCGGATGAGATGAAACCTCTGGAGAAAACCCACGCAGACATCCTAATCAATACTTTGATGAGACTAGCTTGTTCTGTAAGTGTACTTCCTCCTTGCTATGTTTAACGGATTTCCTCTTTGTAGAAATGTTACCTAACTACAACCTTAAAAACTACAAGTTCTAATTGCGAATTCTGTTTCAGGTTAACGAAACCAGCAACAATCCCGCTGGTATGGCCTCTCCAGGCGAAGTCCTGTCTCGGCGATGCTACAATCTCGTCAGGATGGCTCTGAAACCCGACGTCTGGCCGGAATACACCATCGATTTCAGGCTCCAATGGATGGATAAAATATTTTGCTCAATCGACCAACCGAACCCTAATTTGGGTAATATCTGCGTTGGCTTGGAACTGTTCACCTTGGCTTTGACTTTCATGAAGAAAGAACAAGTGTTGGCTCAATGTAAAATCCTGCAAAAAGGCATCAATGCTTGTCTTTCAAGTAATAACACAAGAGTAAGTAATTGTCATCTGTGTTTCATCCCAGATTTATTCGAGTTTCATTTTGTCGAAGATCAATATAAACTAATGTTCTTCAAATATATTGAATCATTTTTGTTTTCGATTCAGGTCATTCGTTTGAGTCATCTTCTTCTAACTAGACTCATGAGCTATTATCCAACTGAGCCATCAACTGCTATTGTTTCCTCTAAGCATGCTGAGCTTGAGTGTATTTACTCATCTGTTGGGAGAGTAAGTTCCTCTACATTTTGTGAAATGAGGTAGATTGATGTCATTATTCGTTTTGACCGTAAGTTTTCATTGTGCAATTTGCACTTTTTAGGTGATCTTCGATGGTTTGAACAATTACGAGAAAAATACCAACGCCAATTCAAGTTGTCTGTTTGGAGCAATAATGATGCTGAAAGCTGCCTGCAGTAGCAATCCAAGTTATGTTGATCGGTTGATCACTCCTTTCATCAGAGTCATCCAAAGAATGACTAGAGAGCATTTGCAGGCAACTTCGGACACTCCTGCTGCTACCAGTGATCTCCTCATTCTCAGTCTAGACTTGGTTAAAAATAGAGTTGGAGTCATGCAAACGGAAACTAAGAAAGCTTTTATTGGATCCATTCTTGTCGGACTTATAGAAAAAACCACTGACAGCAAAGTTATGAAGAGCATATGCAAGGTAACTTATTAAAATTATCTTCGTTCATGCCTCAACGTATTCTTCGATTTTTGGTTCATGCAATTCAATTTTGCAGATGGTCGAAGAGTGGATGAAAAATTCCAAACCAACAGGTCCAGGTGCTGCCATCAATAATGGTCCTAGTTTGAGAGAGAAATCCATCTTGCTGGGAAAACTCATGCAATTCGTTGAAAAAAGATTCCCTGATCTCAATACGCAGTTCTTGGAATTAGTTAATTACGTATACAGGTAGGTACTTCCTTACGATGATTCTATTAGGAAAACATATGTAGTGTACTTATGTTGTCGTGGATTCCAGCTTTTTCGATTATAATCTATTATGATCAATAATTATTGATCAAAGTCATGACAAGTTCCCACTATGTAGGATTTGGCAAGCATCAGAAGTTCTTCAAGGATCACTTCTGAAGAGGAAGACGTTTCTGGTGCATTCTTTCCTCATGTTGGTATAGGAATGTCTACTACCCTCCTTCCAATAGGAACTCGATTTAAGGAGTCCTCGGAAATTCCTTTTGGTCTCCCCCCTGGTTGCAAGCAGCCAGGGCGATTCACTCCGGAGAGTCGATTGTTCACACCGAAATTGTTCACCGAAATGGCTCCTCAGCATTCTCTGAGGACAATTGTTATGTCATCAAAACAGCTCCCTCATGACACGAGTCGAGCAGCCGCCGATTCGGACAAACTGTTGATGTCAGCAGATACCCTGCCCTTTTCAAGAATAGCAAGCAATAAAAAGTTCGAGGAATAATAACAAACTCTGACCAAATCACAAATAGAGCGTTTTCACTCAGAATACCTAAGATTTCCTAAAGGGGGTGAGATGTGATCAGCTACCTCTTCACATTTCTGTGCATTCACTTCCTACCGACTGCGCCACTTTGTTGTGTCGTCGAAACACTAACTTCCCTCGACTGGGGATCGATCTCTAGACTTTCCACTAAACTATATTTACGTTCCTGAGTCGAGCTCTTTACCACTGAGCCAAGGAAGATTTGGTTGGGGAGTGGCAGAGTATGTAAGTCTGTAATTCTTTTCAATGTTTGTACGTGACAATGCCTTTGAGCTTTGTTATTACGACTGAGAAGTCTGGCTTGAAATTCGAGATAACCATAGAAAGCTCCCAACTGGTTTTTGATAGAGGACATTTTTGTTGGTTTCTCACTTTTCCTCATCCTCAGTTCCGAAACTCTTCCAGTGGTATCTAAGCTCATTCTTGTGGTGAGGAGAGAATCTGTACTCCCCGAAATAACTTGAAGAAACCCCTAAAATATAAGATGATTTTTATTATTATTATTATTATTAATAATAATTTATTTATGATTTGAGGGCGGAGTGGATCTTGAAGTTAGCCGATTTTCGGAGTCGTTGGACGAGTACTGTATCCTAGAGTTCCTTGGCTTCTCTCGTCATTTAGTCTCGAAGGAGTGGCTGGATTGCTCCTTCTTCTGTCCCAAGACTTCTTATTTTTTTCATGGTGCCCATTTGTCTCATGGATACAGCCCTTAACACTGCAATCTGAACTTTAACTTTCAGAAAGCCGCTGATCTCAGACAGGTCTCTTCCCCACTTTTCAGACAGCCTGTTAGCTGCCCTTTTCAGGAAGGCCTGGAATTCTTTGTGAAGAGCTCCATCACACGAAACGATCAATGGCGTAAACGAGCCACGAACATCTTCTGCTGCTTGGTCATACTTGCGATGTTTTTCGCGAGCAGCTTGCTGCGATACTGTTGACCATTCTCTGGCGCAGTAGGAAGGAGCGTCGGCATTGATAATGCGGTTGTCGAAGAACGCCACCCTCCCACTGTCCCAGACACCATTGGCCTGAAAGTCAGCGATCAGTGCTGGTTGACCATTAGCTGCCTCTCTCATATCTGGCTCTGTGGCCACCCCTCCCCATGCAAGGTTGGCCAGCATTGCACACTCATCTTGTACGTAATCGTGGCCCCACTTAACCAAACCTCCTTTCTTGCATTTCAGGGTGTGGGGAAAGCATGTGTCTGACCCATGCTTGGGCGTGGGTCATACTCATGCTTTCCCCACACCCATTGCAGGAGGCTGGTAAGCCGCTGGGCTCGTTTCCGTATCTCATGGTGATGGCATCTCGGAATTGCTTGCAGGTTAGGTCCAGGTTGTCTGCGGCGATGGGAAGGACAGATAGCCATTGTGATGCATTTTCTTCTGTAATTCTTCGTATTCTTCGCTGCCGTTAATGGTCTAACGCTGCAATTGCTGATTCACTTTCGGCCCTCTGTTGTTCCTTACGAGATTTTCTTGCCTCATTGAGCGTGGATTGAACCAGGAGCCCGTGCTGCGCTGAATTAAATGGTTCTCCTGTTACTATGCAGTTGGACTAGTGTTGCGTTGCGTCTCGTGAAATTATATTAGCACCCAGAGAAGTTAGAGTAGCGTCGTCAATGGCCAAACCTCTCAACTTTGTTGGCAAGTTGAGGAGTCAGTGAACTGGATCACTGTCTTCTCGTCCAAACAAGCCTGGGGCAAAAGTCTCCTTGATCGCTTGCTTTAAAGGCACATACTCCTCATGGCAATCCCCAACCACTCTTTGGGTGTAACACCACTCGCGTTGCAACGACTTGCCATATGCAGTATGAGCTGCTTGAGGACTTGTTCGTGCAGCGTTAGCCAAATTTTCCACACAACCAACCCCGCTTGTTGTTTCACAAGCCTGATGTTGGTACTTTCCTCAAAAGGCTTCCCAACTCACACTCCTTAGAAATAAGGCTTTAAAATGTGATAATATTACTTTGATATCTCTGTTTCGTCCGTAGGGAAGAAGCATTCAAGACTACAGAACTCATCCCAAAATTAGAACCAGCGTTCCTTGCGGGTTTGAGGTGTAATCAACCTCAAATTCGGGCAAAATTCTTCGAAATATTCGACCAATCAATCAGACGACGGCTCCATGATCGCCTGATGTATATTGTCAGTTCTCAAAATTGGGAACCAATGGGACATCATTATTGGATAAAACAATGCATTGAATTGATTTTAGTCACCACCGATGAAAGTAAGTCTACGTCGACATATTTGAAATACAAATTATCTATAATCAACTGTAATGTTTATTTACTTTCTTTTAGGTGTTCTGATGCAGCTATCTAAAGACACTCCATTACTGCCTAGTGTCACTAGCGTGATGAACCACGCTGATGATGACAAACGTGATATTTTCCTCAAGTCTTCAACTTCCAGCTGTCCTGAACATAAAAAAGTGAGTACCTAGATGATCAGTTATTTATCAATCAAGTAGAAGCATATTTCAATCACTTGTGAAGAAACGCTCATTTTCGCACTATATTTTTGTTCACAGTCGGTTCTACAATCAGTTATGGTCAGCTCAGAATCTCAGCTCTACGATCAAGCTAAGAAAGCGAAGTCGCTTGACTTCTTGAACTGTGTAGTGCAACTGTGCCACACAGACTCCGCATTAGCAGAAAAGCTGTGGCTCGACCTATTCCCACGCCTGTGGTCACTACTTTCCGAGAGGCAGAGAACGGTAATTTTTTTCACGATTATCAAATTGGTTTTTCATAACGTTGTTTTTGGCGTATACCAAAAACAATGTACAATTCAACCTGGTATAATTCAAATATTTAAATGTTGTAGTCATTTTCTGGAGAGATTCTGCCATTCCTCGTTAGTGGGATCCACGTTGCTCAGAAGGATATGCATCCCAGTTCTCTTAGCACTATATTCGAAGCTATCAATTTATGCAGTCCTCCTCTTCATATTAAACCGTAAGTATCGTTGATCATATTTGTCATACGATCTGTTAAAAGATTCACATATTTCTTACCTTTTTAGTAACTTGATGCCGTGTGTTATAGATCGTTCATGAGTTACCTTGGTAAGTCCCACAATTTGTGGCATCTCGTGACTCTAAGTTTGGAGAAAATGATGACGGAGCAAGCAACTACTACTATACAAAATAAAGCTAGACGTGAGCTTCTGGAATGCTACGATTTCGAACCAGTGGAAACGTCGCCTCAACACGTCAGTAGTTTTCCTTGTTTCCAGTATTCACAATTCCTTGAGGCAGTAATCAGGAATGGGGCAATTCGGCTAATCTTGAGTTTCCACTCTTTGCAGGCGGCTGTTGAGTACTTGGCTGAAATGTATTCCCAACTCAAAGAAGAAGACATGTGGTGCGCTCTGTGGCAAAAACATGCGAGATACAAGGAGACTTCTATTGCCCTAGCCTACGAGCAGCAAGGATATTTCGAACAAGCACAAGGAGCTTATGAGCTAGTATTGGGCAAAGGTCGGCAGGACTTCAGTAATAGTCCGGCTCCTATCAGTTTGCTAGCAGAGGAACGACTGTGGGAGAAACAATGGATTAGGTAAAATACGCCATTGTTATATGTACTTACTTTACGTAAAAGTAAAGTCATTGGTAAAGTGCCTGACAGTACGTGATGACTACTCTCAACCTCTGTTTTTTGCTTTTGTGTGGGTTTCTAGGTGTTCTAAGGAGCTTAACCAATGGGATCACTTACTGGAGTATTCTCGAACCAAGGGTAACATTAATTCATTCCTAAACTTGGAGAGTGCTTGGCGGGTTCCCGATTGGTCAGTGATGAAGGAAGCCATCACACAAGTCGAAACAGCGTGCCCTAAAGAACTCCATTGGAAGGTAAGAACTGCGACTTGGAATTTCGCTTGGTCGACTTCCTGATGTTTTTGTCTCGCCACAGTATTTTCAAATAAGCGTGCAACACTTTTTTTCTAGGTCCACCTTTACCGAGGGTATCTGACGATATGCATTCCCGAGGATCAGCACCTGCCCATAGTCGAACGCTACGTGGAACTTGCGAGTCTTTTGTGCATGAAAGAATGGAGACGTCTTCCTCACATCGTGTCACACATTCACATGCCTCTCCTCCAAGCTGCTCAACAGGTCAGTCTTTATTGAATAATAATGTGTGTTCTGCATAATATAAGTGACCTACCCGTTACATAGTCAATCAATCAACAGTTTTTAAACTGTTCCTTGCGACGCGAAGCACGAGATTACCTTATTATGTCGGTATTGCTGAGAAGACATCTCCCTCTAAGTCACTTCCCGGCCCTTCCCTGTTGGTCCAAACATATTTTTCTCTGTTATCCTTTGTAAGGTTGCCTCCTCTGCGGCTTTAGCGATTAGGTCTGACTTATTTTTCGGCCTACTCGTGGATTCAGGGGCTTTGAAATGACCTTCCTAGTCCTTCCTAGGCCTAAGTTCCCTAACTCGCTATCGCCGGAGATCGGGTTGATCTGGGGGGCAATCGCCTCCGGATCTAAATATTGACTATGCTTGTTCCTAAGTACTTGATACCTTCGGGCTTCGTGGATTTTTGAGAAAAAACACTTGTTTGGATTTTTGAATGAGCAACGGGTTTATTTGACAATGGGGTATTTCAGTCAATTTTTTTTTTTTTTTTTCCAAAAGAGTAAGGCTCAGAAATAACGGTAATTGGGTCTGTTCGTCGAGAAAATGTTTTTAAAAAATCAGATAAGCTAAGGAAAGTTGAAGATTTGAATGGTGTGACGTAGCTAGCCAGTTGTGACGTAGCTAGCCAACTGTCTTTGAAAAAGTATCCATGCACAGAAACCCCTCTTGGATACTACAAAATTCTACTCACACACGCGCGCGGCGTATTCTTTGCCTAGTGTGTGTGCATTTATAGCGGCCCGCCTTTTTCAAACGTGTGATCTCTAATTAATTTTTCTACCACATGTTATAGTATCATTGGGCTTAAAGTTGTAGTATATATGTTTTCAAGGGTGCTGAATCCAAATTTGAGGTCAAAAACCTGAATTTCCGACCCACCGAAATACCCCATTGGAAAATGGGATTGCATTTTTATAATATAAAGGCGAAAGTGAAGCCTTAGGTGGTAGCTTAGTCTAGCCCTACCTATGTGCCTCCTGACCGCGTGTCATCGCGAGATTACGGGGTTTCCCAGAAGGTGCGGGTTCGCGACGGCGACGGCGGAAGTCGAGATCGGGTAAGTTGAAGCTAAGTACTTAGGACTGACCTGGCGATCCTTTCTTCAGGTCTCGATAGACTGGAGATTTGTCCCAGGAGGCGTTGACGTGGCAGCTACCCACTTCTTCTCCTGGAGGCGGCTGGTACTCTCGGACCGACGTAGCCTGTAGTGATACCGCTCTCTGTCACTCAGCGGAAGGCAGCAGAACTGGGTGCTTTTGGATCGAAGGGCACTAGGTTCCAGATGCTGATGCTCAACCTCGATTTTGGCAGCGCGTAACAGTTTTGTTCAACAGCTGGGGCGTATCTTCGGGCATATGGGCGGTCGAATATTTTTGGTGATTTTTCTTCCAGTCCTTCCACCTCTCCCCGCTGGTTGGATGAGGAGCTTTTCCTGGGCGTCGACTTACCGGCTGATTATCGAAAGCGGGGATAGATTTCCGCTAATCAGGCCACGGTAAATTTTGCTGTGGAGGGGACTCCACGTGCCGTGTTTTTTGGCGACTTGGGCCTTACGAATTGTTTTCCCTGGGACCCGTCGATTTTCCTTTTCCGGAGTCGAATTGCAACGATTCGGTTTCCCAGGGAGAAACATAAGACTTTGTCAGCGTGAGCGTCTGACATCCTTGTCTGTGCAAATCTCCGGTGAACATTGAGCTAAATACCTGTTCCCAATTCGAACAGAGCAGGTCTCAAAATGCTTGTTTTGTGGCTTCACTTCTCTCCCTCTCCAAGGAATCTTATGAAATTTGAATGCACCGCAGTTTGACGAGCCGAAGGGCCCTAGGGGGTTTCTATCACCTGGGTGAGTAGTAGAGTCCTCAAAATAGCCTTAGCTTATCTTCTATTCAACCTAAAGCACTGCAATGGGGTGTGCGCAAGGGTCGGAAAAACTGTTAAGTGTTATTTTTAATCTAAACTAGACCTCATTCTGAGAATTTTGACACCAACCGCGACCTCCTAGCGAGAGAAGACCTTTTTTCTATGATTTTTCAAAGTTTCGAATGTTCATGACATCACAATTGGCTGGGGGTCCCGCCCAGGCGGGAGGCGTGACGTCATAAACATTCGAAACTGAAAAATCATGAAAAAATCTACTCATCCAAAAAGAGAACGGCTGGTGTCAAAATTCTCAGGATGAGGTCTACTTTCGATTAATTTTTTTTAATCATGCGCACCCCCATTCAGTCCTACACAGCCTCTGGAAAATCTATTGAGAGTAAGATAGAGTGAGGTCAGCTTCTCCCCTCGAGGCGCCTCGTATCGCCATGTATTCTAATTTAATTTTTATCTACTTGGTAGAGTTACTTATCAGTCACTGATGAACCACGGCCGTTCAGTATTTAAATTAACTCAGCTGATTACAATCGAAGACTTCGTGGAGTAATCACAAACCCTGGAAATTTCATCAAAATCCAACCCTGATTTTGCATTTCTCTGGACAAGGAATTGATCCAAATTTTTGGTTTATTAAAAACGAACCATTGGAATCGAGCAAGAAAAAAATTTAAATTTTTTTACATACAATTAATGATTATGTCACCAAACAGGTAAGGTATTGAAAAAATAGGTACCTTGGGGAAGGATCCTTCTCGCTTCCCGTCGACGGGAGGGTATACAATGTCCCCGGAGGTGAATTTCGCGATTTGGATGATATTACACCGCGACTTCACTAAAACTTGTTGAGAAAGTTAATATTTTTACGGAAGGTTTGTAGCGTGGGTCCGGGGACGATGAAGAACGGCAAACGACTGGTTAAGAGGGGAGGTGAGAAGCTCACCTGAGGATGGGATGGTAGAAGGGTGACCATCAACAAAACTGTACATGTCCGTGACTGAACTTCATACCTTCAGGGAGAGAGATAAGAAACCAAACAAGGTATGTAAAATCCGAAAATCGAATAAAAAATTTCCGTCCGTCCGCCGTATTTAGGCTTGCTATTCGAATTCTAAGGTTCCCAATCGTCTACAGGGTGAAAGGCTAACTGGTCTGCCAAACTGCAGGAGTCGATTCTACAACTAATTTGCATCAAAAAATGTCTCGTAGCAATTTTCTTTTAAAGGCTTCGTTTCCGAGTTATTTTAATTTTAAGATTTGTTTTCTCGTGATTTTGGGCCCGAAAGCGTAAGTAGATAGGGGTAGTAATAGATGGGAAGGAGGAAGCTCGGTCCGAAACCGGATAACTTCCTGGAGGGTAAGGAAAGTAAGCAAAATCTACGAAGTATCGAGAAGAGATGAGACAAGGGTACTTGTTGAATGAGTCGAGTCAAAGGTTTGGGTAATAATGCATAAGGGCTGATTCATTTACAAAACCGAATGTCAGGTTTAGGGGGATTGGAAAATCGATATTTTGACCGGATTACACTAGATTACAAAATTTAGGTGTGGTCTGGCTGCCTCGTTCTTTCACCACTTTTCTTAAGGTATTTGGTGCGCTGAATCCGAATCTGACGTTAGTTTTTTTTTGTTTATGTCGGATTTTCAAGATATAGCTAGTTTTAAGATTTTTCTAGTTCTCACTTTCCTTCATTTTTTAGTGAGCACTCATCTTGCTCAAATCTCCTCAAAAAGGACTCAGACTTCTTGGAAATTTCATTTAGAATCCGAATATGTACTTAGTTTTTGAGTAAAGTTGTGTTAAACCCCCTATTTTCCACAAAACGTATAAAAAAACACCGGTTCTCAACGTTTTTTCTTCGGGTTTTCCCTTACATTTTGCCTCTTGAAAAAAAAATTAAGGCTAAAAAAAATGTTCTCGGGTTTTTACTTTGTAGGGGGGACACCCCAGAGGAGAATGAGACCAATCGCAGCCTCCTAAACCCACTAATATCGAAGGAATGAGCTTTTTCATGGCACTGAGATGAAAATTCACAAAAACCGCTAATTGATTTTTCGAGATAAGTATGTGCGTTCCTAAATCTGTTTTCCTCAAATGGATTTTCCTTTCTTCTACATTTTTTATACTTGTCACCTATTAAGAGTAAGATCGAAAATAGGTACTCAAAGGGGGAGTAAATCATAATTGGGAAACTCTTGTTTTGTTAAGTGATTTTAATTCAGTTTTAAAAACGAAACACAATAAACTGCAGAAAAGTTAACGGTGTAAATCTGTTTCATCAAGGCTCAGATGAATCAATAGTTGGTACAATGTTTGGTTATTCCTCCACCTCGGAGGATTCTGATTTATCGTAGTCATTTATCATTCGCTCGTAGGGAGCAAACGGTTTGTCCTTCAGAGCTGGGTAGTCTCAATAAATTCGAAAAATTCAAATCAGTTTCAAATTTATGTTAATAATCCGTTATTGAATAGTGTAGCCAATGTTTACAGCATCAAAATTTTAGGGAACACGATCACGTTTATACAAACGGTTGAAATAGGACACAGTGTTGGGGATAACTGTTCGCTCTTAGAGTACTATCACAGTATCAGAAGCACACCACGCAGAAAACGACAATGACAACGAGAGCAAATTGGGAATTCAGCTGAAAATACTTGAGCACCGGGGGACAATCAAATAGTGAAGATAATATTTTACCTAGTTATATTATAACTAGGGAACATAGGGAAAGTACAAAGTACTTAGTCGAAGATCAGGGAAAGAATTTGAGCGGAAACGGCCGATGGGGATTTCCTGGACGAGTGACAAGCTCAAATTCTATTCAGAAAAATAATAAACCTTTGAGTAATCATTTGGAGTGTTTTTGGATTTCTACGTAAATTGGACCGCACACAAAGGTTGGCATAAAAACTTGCTTTACTAATATTCAGAAAATTTGATTTTAGAATTCTACCATTTTTAGAAAATGTTTGTAAAAAATTTGAGTATTGCATTGCCCTCAAATTTTTAGGAAAATATTTTCGAAACGTTTCTCTATAGAAATCCGTTAAAGGGCATTTTAAACGATTCCTAGATTTTACCATTTTTAAAACCAAAAATTGATTAAATTTCAAAATATGCTTTGAAAAATCGGTAATTTTGTTATGAATGCAAAATTCTAAGTAGAAAAAGTTTCTAGACCACAAATTGAATCGCTATGAATTAAAGTGCCCAAAAAATTGCACAAAATATTGAAAAATGTCTTTAAAAAATTGCTAAAAAATGGCTTAAATAATATACCAAAAATCTCAAAATTCATAAGTTCATGTGCTATAAACTGGATTGCTTCACATTTTCATGCGCAAATGTGTTCTCACATAGCATAAAATGGCTCTAAATCCTCTAAAAACGTGGAAAATGGCTAAAAATTCAAAAGTAGTTTTTAATAACGTTTTAAAAACGCTGCAAATTAGTACACAATGGTTTATTATTTTTCTATATAGATCACTCTTCTGCAAAGCCACCAACCATCCAACATAAAGAAAAACATCGATCGCATTTCGGTCAGCTAAAATTTGAACGGAGATTAGGCCTCTTTTGCGATTCACACTCGTGTTTCTGATTTATCGTACGTAAAACCCTTAAATTCTCGTAGGGAGCGAACGGTTTGTCCTACAAGGCTCCGCGTGGTCTCAAAAAATTCTATAGAATCTTAAATTGAAGGAAAAACTATACCTTTATATCACAATTTTTTGAGTAGGGCGTTTTCAAAATTTCAAACCTTATTTTTCAACCCTTAGAAGTAACTAACATCAACCAAAATCTTCGGGGCACAACTAGACCCCAAATGGAGCCTACATACCAAATTTCATCAAAATCGGTCAGTGGGGAAAGCGGAAGGCGGACGGGCGGCCAAATTTTTATTCGATTTTTGGATTCTACGTACCTTGAAACGTAAACCATCAAATTTTGAGGGGATGTTAAAAAAAAAAAAAAAATTCTTGGTCGATTCCAAAGGTTCATTATTGAAAATAATAATCCAAAAAATTCGCTCGTGAGGTAGTGCTGCACGACTTTGAATTTTCATCACAATATTTTTTCTCATCGATTCATTTCCATTTACAAAAATAAGCTTTCATTGTAAATTCCTGAATTAAGTTATAGGTAAATCACTTATTCCTTCCCTTTATGAATATCTTCATCTTCACCCAAGCCTACCTAGGGGAAAGTCAGGTAAAGGATTTGAGCGGAAGTGGCCGAAAATGGAATTTCCCTGGATAAGTGACCAGATCGGAGGAGGTTGAACGGATGTTTTAGTTTAGTATTCGGTAGGGTCCTCTCGTTCATTCTTTTCATAGGGGGACATTACATTATATTATTAATTTTGGCGATTCCCTGTCATCTGGTTGTGAAACAAATAAAAAGGATAACGTTTGAGCTGCACCGTGAATCCACGCAAAGGCGTCGGAGTTTGAATGTGGCGGCAAACACCACTAGCGCTTTTTATCACCGATCAGTGATAAGAATTCGCATTCGTTTAGTTTCGTTTGTTTTGTTGCCAATGCAGTGTAAAAATGGCTTTTTCCGTGATCGGTCGAAGGTTTTATTGCGCTCATTGCAACATCAAGGTTCTTCTGACTTTATTGCCGGTCGTGATAATTGTGAATGTGTTCTTGTACGTGTTATTATTCTCGAAGTCCGCCGTGGTGGTCGTTCATTTCGACGAGATCCCAAACAATTTGGTCCCGGACCCTGGTAACCTCAAAATTTTGAATTCGAGCAAATCAGCCAAAGCTTGCGACGTGTTCAGCAAACAGTTTTCGGGAGAATTGATGTGTCCGGAGCAGCCGGCGACGGAAGAAATGCTGGAGATCGTGAAAAGTAAGTACGGTATCAAACCCGGGGGCGTTTGGAAACCTGAGTCCTGCATAGCACCGTACAGAGTCGCTATCATTATCCCGTACAGAGATCGACCGCAGAACTTGATGGACTTTTTGGCCTACATGCACCCTTTCATGGTGTATCAGGAACTGGAGTACAGGATTGTCGTGGTAGAACAGGCTCCGGGTCGTCCCTTCAATCGAGCCAAGCTCTTCAACGTCGGTTTCCAAGAGACCGAGAAGATCGACAACACTCCCTGCTACATTTTCCACGACGTCGACTTGATACCTCAGAACGCCAAAAACATTTACGCTTGCACGAGGCTCGTACGTCACATGTCAGCGAATATAGACGTGTTCGAATACAAAGTTCCGTACGATTCCATCATCGGCGGTGCGGTGGCGATCAGAAAAAGTCAGTTCGTGGACATCAACGGGTTCTCCAACACTTTCTTCGGTTGGGGAGGGGAGGACGACGATTTCTACAACAGAATCACCAAAGACTCCAACAAGATCTGTCGATTCGCTCCCGATGTATCTCAGTATGTTATGTTGTCTCACAAAAAACAGAAACCCAGCACGGACAGGTACTACTTCCTGATGACAGGGAAAGATCGGTACTGCACCGATGGACTCAACTCGCTCAAGTACACCGTTTTGAAACTTGAAAAAACTCCGTTGTACACGCGAATTCTCGTTGATCTGTAAAGTTCGCGATTAGCAGCAAATTTGCGATGAACAGTGAGGACGATATTAGGAGTAATTCGCACTCCTTCGAATTTTTACTCGTTAGACAATCTTTTCTGTGAAAAGCCCGTAGATTTTCACCCCCGAAGGGCCTTTATAGATAACGCAACCAGACCTGTGACATATTTGGATATGAAATGATGTGAAATTGCACCCCTGGCTCCTAAGTCAATTCATTTATGACGAATCCTCATTAGGTTGAATACGTTGTTCGTTGCTTATGATCTCAGCCATTTAGTCTCAAAAAACTCCCAGTCACATTATTACCATTTTCCCCAATTAATTGTTGAGTTGCCATCCCCCAGTAAATCATTTTTACGTTCCAAACTATAAAATTTTGCGCATCAAGACAATGGCAACCCGATCCTCTTTTTTATTGTTATTAAAGCATCATTTGCATAAATTTTTCCTTAATTTTTAGTACTGGACTGGCCTAATATTATAATAAAGTGCGTCTTTCTTACCTACTGATTGCATAGTTTAGCGCAGGGTTGTATCGGTCCAGGTAATTCTCTGGATCAGTCTCAACAGTTAAGGTTTTGCCACATGCAACGCGTTATAACGCGACATTCGAGGTTTGTTCCAAGCGAGGCGATTTCAGGTGCAGGTTCGGGTTCTTGTGAGTTCATTGAGGAGTGGGGGAAGGTGTAGTGCAGGTGCTGAAATGTTTCAGTTCGTGTACTAATTGCTTGGAACACGAAAAATATCTTCCTGCCCACATCTTCCTACGTTCATTTCAAGTATTAAGTCGGTAACCTTCATCTAATTTCTCCCTTAATGGAGAAAAAAATACTACCTAGACATATCCACGATCTATTGTTTTCCCATCAGGGGAGAAATTTCGAATAATTGCCAGGTTTCCTTCCTCGAAACCAAATCCTGGCTATGAACCCTTTATTACTAGTGCTAGTGAGACCGCTCGCATTCGACCCAGCGTGGGTAAATACTTGGAAAATGACACTCCATATTATGGTACATACCAGGTATGTACTATAGGATAGATAGGTCCTATCTTCGATTTTTTGGACCATTACTTGGCAAATTCGGGGGGTTGTTTTGGACCGTATGACCTATCGAGTTTTAGGTGTGTTTTCGGGCATTTTTGAAATTTAAAACCAGGCAAATCTCTTCTAAATAATTGTCTAAATTATTCACTTGATAAATAAAAATACCTTAAATAATTCGCTAAAATTTATGCACTTGCTCAATTGGAAGCAAACGGCCCGGTACCAGAGTGGTACAACTCCGAAGGTTGATCCCCTCCGCGATTTTCTGCTTCGAAATGCTATAATGAGCAAATTTTCAAAGAAATCTTTCAGTTAAAGGTATGGTTAAGAAAAGGAACAATGGTGTTGCAATTTATTTTTGAACTCTTTTTTTTTACACGATTCTAGGTTTTTTCGATTTTCAGTGTACCATACCAACATACTGTATGCACTGGGTATGCTTTGAAGATCTTAGGAGTCCATATTCATGCTCTACTCGTCTCTACGAACTCATAGAGTACCCACATGGCTACTGCATTTCTGAGTACAACAAATATACGCACGTATTCATTATATGTATAAATAGATACATACTTTTCTTAATTTTGGACAATTTTCATTTTTGAAAAACACGTTGATATCAGACATTTTGTGCTGAATCCGAATATACCATATATTACCATGATTTTGAAGGAAATTTTTAATAACCGTAAAAAACTGGAAAACACATTTTTTTGGACTTTTTTTGAATTTTGGATCACTTTGGATTGTCCAAAATTGCTGGCTAACGAACTTGACCTATTGTTTGTTGTTACGAACATATCTTCCGGATCGTTTCAGAATGTTCCAAAACGGATTTCAGTGTAAAGATTTCTTGAAAAAGTCCATTCTAAAAATTTTGAGGCCATTGTAATAGCTTCTTTTTCCTTGAAAATTCGCTAATTGGAGAGAAAAAATCAGAACAAAACGCTTAGAACGAACAAACAACGATTTAGAACGAATAACACCAATTTTGCGTCAAAAAACAAAAAACCCGAACCCAAAGCTGCACCTCCTCCTCAGATAGTTCGGAATTTTCATGTACTCGGTGCAGAAATTTCATGAACCCATCGGGCTTGGAACACATAGCGATAATATAAGTCCGAAAATAGAAATTTTTCAGGGGACGAAAAAAGAACTAGTTTCAGCTACCCCTTTCTGTATCTCTAGAGATACATATCTCTAGAGATAAGCAAGCTGGTGGAAAGTGAATCCTATTTGCAAGACTTCTTTGCACAAATTTCATATTTATTTCGGTATTTATGACTGACAATTTTGATTCAAAACTAACTCGATTTACGAGGTTTTACACTTTTACTGTCGATAGTTGACAAACCTTCAATTTCCCCTGTGCTTAACAATTTTTGGCATAAAAAATGGACAAAATGTGCAGGTGTGACTGATGATTACGGCCTTAGCGTACGAGGTTCAGCTATTTCAGCTCTAATGTTGGGGAGAAGTTATCAAATTGAACGGCCATACGCCTCAGGGCGACGAGTTTCAGATATATTTAATAATTTCGACAAATGCGGTGAGTACTGAGTAACAGAACTGAAATCACTGCCTTGTGTACGAAGTTTTATAAAAATAAGCGAGGTGAAATAATGCAGGGGTGCAGTCTGTTTAGGTTAATGCATCAAATCAATTGTGTTTTGTACGAATCATTTTGTCGATGTACCGAAAACGCACCTTTCCTGAACTTTTTGGATGAGATTTATCTATTGTATCGTGTATTTGATTGATTGTATTTCGATCACGAAAATAGTATCGATTAGGATTTTTCGTCATTTATTTTTGTTGAGACGAGATGAATTTTCGACAAAAAAAACCCTTATGCTTTGGTTCCTAATTGTTTTTGAGCAAAATGTTCTTAGTAGAAAGCTGAATACTTGAAGAGAAACCTTACCTTTCTAATTCACTTGAAAACCCTCAATGTCCAGAACTGTCCATAAAAACCAATCTCAAATCGTCAATTACCTACACAAAGTAATATTTTAAGCAAAAAAAAAATACGATACATTGATAGAAGGGTGAGTTTAAAAGATAGTTTATTTCGTTTCTTAATTGAACATAAATAGATCCTATTATTAATTTAAAGTCAATGTTCAGAAGAAATTTACAAGGTTTACTCGGAATTGCCAAATCAATTCTATTTGGTCTGGAATTTATGAGTGAATCTACTAAATTTCTACTAAACATTGATTTTCAAATTCAAAAATCATTCAAAATACTGTTTCAATTCTGTAAGGTCTACCAAAGAAAGTTTTGCATCTGTGTGGTGGATCCGCAAATTTCCACGGTAAAACCTTCGCAGGCAAAAACTTGTGTGAAATTTCATGTTCGTATGGTGGCTGCACTGCGATCAAAATCCACCAATGACAGATGGGTTTCAAAACAGATTTAGAAATGCAAGAATTTCAAGTTCTAGTAGGAGAAAATAGTGACGATTCGATGTACCTTTCGATGCGATATTTAACATCGAAATAATATCGGAAGACAGTATCGATATCGAAAAAATATCGAAACAAAAATATTGATGTAACATTGTCTCTGATTTTTTTTTGCATCTTTTTTTCATCATTATCAGTGATATTGATAGAATATTAAAAAAATACTGATTTTACTGATATCGAATATGTTTTTGCATCTTTTTTTACGAAAATATCAATGTGACATTGTCACTGATATCGAATGTTTTTGCGTCTTTTTTTTTTTATCAATATCAGTGATATTGATAGAATATTGAAAGAAAAATACTGATTTCACTGATATCGAATATGTTTTTGCATCTTTTTTTAATCAATATCAGTGATTACCATAAATTATCGAAAGAAGAATATCGATTTCACTGATATCGAATGTGTTTTTGCATAAATTTATCGATTAGGAGAAATTGATATATTACAGTGGGAAGGAATGTAACCATCACAACCGATAATTTTTTTCTTTCGATATCAATATCTTTCTTTCGATATTCGATAATATCGCAAGGAAAATATCGAAACAAAATATCGATATCAATAAATATCGAAAGTATCGAATCGTCACTAGGAGAAAAGTACGGGTACAAATCCCGAAAAATATCGTATGCACGATGATAAGAGATAGGTAATTCTATCTTCATCAGAAGAATGCGCCAAAGAGATGCAGAATTTCCTTGATAGACGTACAGCTAAGCTGTTGGTGAAACTTGCCCTAGAATTAGTTCAAATTTTCTTTGTAGCTCATCAAATAATTAATCAGGTTTTTTTGTTGAAAATTCGCTTATTGATTCATACCTACTGTATGTGTGATAGGAATATTTTAAACAGAGAAACATTTGTGACTGGATCTTTTATTAATGTATAGTTTTGAATCTCGACACCCGAGTACCCTATTATAGATTGGATACTTACCTAATGCCTCGTCCTATTCATCGACAAGATCGAGAATACTTGGTTTTATCAATAGGACCAGTTTGTGTTTGAAAGCTCCTTCCTCAGATATCGTATCGAATGATTAGTCGTTTTCAAATACCTTTCCAAATTTGTTTATAATTTTGTATTCCTACCGAGTCGATTTTATTCATTGGGATCCAAAATTTCTACGGTCCCATCTAACAATGCATCGCCATAGAAACTCTCGGGTTACAACGTAGTGACATCGTCTACAAATATCCGTTTCGTTTCCCTCCTTTGCATTATTCGTTTTCCTCAATCAACTTCCTACTTGACTGAACGGTCGCCAAGGCCGTCAACAGCCAAGGAATGAGTTCGTGAGACGAATCAATTAGTCTCAATAGTCAAAACTTTATTTGTATTGAAAAGCTTAAAATTTCCTTATTAATCATCAGGCATCCTGATATTGGTATTATATTTTTAATCTCAACACGAAATAACATTCCATTTGAATCTCTTGATTTGCCAGTTGAAGACCCTGCAGCAACAACGAATGAACCTCAAAATTGTCGTTCATGAGTCAACACAGTGCATTTCCGGATATTGTGATGGCGAGAGAAACTTCCTCAACTATCTAGTATGCAAGTAGTTCTGGAAGTTTATTGCGTCACAAGATCAGATCAGTTCGAAACGAATGTAAACTCAACAACAATTTTGGAGTTTGCTCGTTGTTGCAAGAAGCGTCTTTATCATCTAATGTATTTTATATTACAATTAAGTAAAACTATTTATTTTATTTTAGCAATACTATTAAGCACCCAAATTGTGTCCTAGTTTCGTACAGCCTAGTGAAAATGAGGCTCTAAAAATGAATTTTAATTGATCAATTATGATTAGAACTTTGTTTAGGTACCTGGAACTTTTAGATGGAAATGTAAAAATTGATAATTTGTTTCCATCAAGTCAAAGTAATTTTTTTAGTGTTACTCTTTGTACGGTCTCTAAATATGGATTCGTAGGTAGGGAAAGTGAAATGCAACTCGGTTACAAAAGCCTGGTGAATGTAAGGAAGGTAATTCTTCATCGAAAGACTTTTAGAATCTCCCACAAATAACATTGAATTTTTTTAGTGGGTATTAGGCGTATTTCTGAAGTATACTTTTTTTCATATTTAAATACTTGAAAGGTTTTGCTCAGAATTTTAATTTGAGTAATTGAAACAAATTTTAGGTCGAAAGTCCTCATTTTTTCTTAATTAGAAAATGAAAATTGTGGTGCAAAGGAAGATACATTTTACAGAGCTTCGCTAGTATCATCCTGCCTGCAATTAATGGTTATATTTCGGAGGGTCCGGGAATTGTTAATACTGGCAGCAGGTCCGTCCTGCACTCCGTTCAGAACACATTTTGAAGAAAACGAGAGAAAAAAAACCTTGAATCTGGGGATTTCTCGATATGGTTGGCAGCCCTGCCCCCTATTTGGGGGTTTCCGATACGTATGGTTGGTAGTCATTGTGTCTTTGTTCTCACTTTCGTTCGAACGCATCTCCCGCCTTTTTGCCTATTTTTTTCGATTTTAAATCTCAGTTTAGTTTTTATTTTAGTTCTTTTCATTCGAAATGTGTTTTTCCGTGTCACAATAACTGCAACGCGTCGCTCCTTCTAAACTGCAGTAGGATTTTGGAGATCAGCTTTGAAATTGAATGACTTCGGGCACATTTCGCAACATAAAACGACACTTGGCATCATTTTCACGTCAATAACTGTTCAGAGAGAAAACAATAAGAGATACATAAACGAATTTGAGAAACGAAAACAATTACGAGACAACAATCTTTAGAATGTTAGCTACGGTAATCAGGAATGGTAGTTCGTTGAAGTGGCGGGAGGTAGCACTGAAACCTGACAAGGATTGTTGGGGGCTATACTCTCAAGTTATTTTGCAATGTAACGCTTCCAGTATCCAAGGAATGGGGAAATCGCCTCACATTTTTAAAATTTTTTTTCGAAACAGGGTTCATTGATAAGGTAGAAAACTATCGGGTGCTGCTCGAAAAAGCATCAGAAAAAAATTTAGAGAATTTTAGGAAGATGGAAATTTTAAATGTGGCAGCAATCTGTATATGGGGCAGCCATGTTGTTTTCTAAACAATCTGACTTCAAAAGGGGATCCATGCCCGTTACGATAGTAGTGCTACCTCTGGAAGCGTAAATGAAACTAGCTTACTTGGTCAACACTGAAGTGCGCGTGCAACACGGGGAAAACTCAGATGCGCAAGTGACCAAAAAAAAAATTTACTCTCTTTTTTTACTATGCGATTTCGCCATGGGGTATTTCAGTCAATTTTTTGTATTTATTTATTTTTTTTTTCAAAAGAGAATGGCTCAGGAATAACGGTAATCGGGTCTGTTCGTCGAGAAAATGTTTTAAAAAAAATCAGAGAAGCTAAGGAAAGTTGAAGATTTGAATGGTGTGGCGTAGCTAGCCAATCGTGACGTAGCTAGCCAACTGTCTTTGAAAAAAGTATCCATGCACAGAGAAGAGGAGGACCTCTTGGATACTACAAAATACTACTCTCACACGCGCGCGCCGCATAAGTGTGTGTGCATTAAGGGAGGCCCGCCTTTTTTTCAAACGTGTGATCTCTTTAATTAATTTTTCTACCACATGTTATAGTATCATTGGGCTTAAAGTTGGAGTGTATAGGGTTTCAAGGGTGCTGAATCCAAATTTGAGGTCAAAAACCTGAATTTCCGACCAACCGAAATACCCCATTGGTTTATCAAACATTATCGGTCTTCATCTTCTCTTATTTAGTTTTTATATTAGTTAGTTTCGTTATTTGAAACACATTATTTGAGTTACTAGTGGATCTCAAGGGCACCTACAACTCTACCTGTTGTCATTCTTTGACACTATTGGCTGAGACTTCTTTTATGCTTCGCCAGAGCACAGCAGTGTGAATTCGGTGAGTTTTCGCGTTGTTTTGCCGTAGGAACCCTGGGGTGTGACGTCCTCAGCTTCCCTCGATTTTCGCAGTGTTTTTTGACGGAGGCTTCAGTTGTTTAGGCATTTTTTCCCCATAGGTATTCCTGGTGATGAACGTTATTCTAGGGGCTTTTATAGGGTTTGACTTGAAATTCCAGAATCTAAAATTGAGGCAAATTTCCCAGTTTTGGGGGAAAGTTCGCAGCGCTTGTATCAGTGGAGATGGTGTCATATCACAGCCAAAACACCAAACAGGTTTTCACGATCTGAGGCGTAACTAGACGGCATTCCTCGCTCCAAATACAATAAATTACTCGAATGTTATATTCTGAGCAAAAAAACGAATTTTACGAAGGACATTCCTACATGTTCATCTCAAATAATTTCAGATGTCTCATCCACGTCTGAACCTTTCATGAGTGATATTCATTAGTCTATCGCGCAAATGAGCCATCTAATCGTTGTTGAATATAAGTTTAAGTTTTCCACTGGAAAAATTGAGGAAGCAAACGCGTGCTTCCAATGTCTGTGATAATTGTTACCATAATGAAAATTTTCTTTTTCGCTCAAAAAAATTAAATTAGTTTTCCAAGTACTTAGTATGCACGGGAAGTAGGTTAGATTGTATTATTAATTAGTAGAGGGCGGATCCACACGCAGTTGCATGTTTTTTCCCTCACCTAGTTTGTTGGAGATTCCCACTGGTTTTTAATCATTAAGTGACTCCATACACGCTTGCTTTATTTATCATGTCGTTACTGCGTATAAATGCATATTTAGGATTCGCCATCGCGTATGAATCCGGCCCCTATTGATTACGTACTGTTTTGTCTTTGGAATCATTAATTTAGGTAGCCTACAAGGAAACACTTATGTAATTTTCCTGTCGCAACATGAACCTTTTAGATGTAGGCAGATAAAATATTTTTCCTAGGATCTTTATTACATTCTTCTTCAAATTAGGCTGTTCTGCTCGAAACATTGAGTCTCTCGCTTCCATCTTTCTTTTATACGATTTATTTTTTCTTCTAACAATCTCAAGTACTTCTACTTCCACAAATTTAAATTAGCCTTAGATGAACGTACTTACTACTTATTTAAAAAAATTCGTTCCTATCGTGTAAATAGTTTCCGCCCTTTCCAAAGTAACTGGATTTTAGTTGTTTCAGTTAATATTTATTGTCACTCGTAGTAATATAACTATTTTTATATTTTAGTTAAAGTAAACCCCTTTCTGGTTTCAGCTAGTGAGACCAAACATCCCTCCCGTTGTCCCTAATTTTCATCTAATATATTTCATGTTAGTTTTTTCCGCCACTCAAATAAGTGTGTCCTTGTACCTGCTACTAACCATTCGGCGTCAGTCTTCTGTTGATAGGTAATTTAGTGTCAATTAACCCTAATTGGACCATGGTGTCACTAGTGTCACCGAATACATCTTATGAATTCCACACCTGTCCCAAGGTGTCACTAGATTAACTAGATTAAAAAATTAATGGACAGAGCTGATTTTTTGTTAGTTATTAAAAGTCAAAAAATGACTTCTAATAACATTAACTATGGCAAGAATGAGTTATGACAAATATTTAGAAGATTATTTAATTTGTATCATAATTCTATTTTGAGACTTCCAATGCCCTACAAAAAATTCATTCAATTTAAAATTGCAATTTGATTTTGGTTACTCTGGTGACACCTCGGAGTTACAGAGATGTTTACGGTGACACTAGTGATATATCTTATCCAATTGGATTGGATCATGTATCATGTGATCATATATTGGACCATGGTCCAATTAGGGTTCTGTTTTATGTCAAGATTAATGTAATATTGCGGAGTTCGAAGAATGTAGTACAGGTGCTAAATTACCTACACGAGTATAATTAAGATTGTCAGTTTGTTGCATAATGATGTGACTATTATTTTTTATTATGTTGGCGTATTTAGTGATTAGATCATTAGACTGTTGTCTGTTTTTATTGTTATCGTGCTTTAAAATAAAATAAATTCGTATTAGATTTCATCCATGAGTACTTTCTCTCTCTTTCCCCCTCTTCCTGTGTGTTTTGCTTTTCTCACTTGATTCTCACTTTACCCCCCCCCCCCCATCAAGTGCACCGGGCAGTAATGACTATGAACAAAAATCACAAAAGGAGGTAGGGGATTATCAATACGGAGTACATTCCCATCATGAATAATATTAACCCTTTCCTGCCCGCCGCCGATAATAGCCTTTCTGGCACTTGCGCTCTTTTGCTTTGTAACTACGATCTTCCGGGGTGTAATTTCCACTACAATCCTCATGGCATTGCATTCATAGAACAGTGTATATATTCCTAGAACAGTTAATGTTTTTTTTCACTAATCTTATTGTTTGTCGGCGTTTTTTGTTCGGTGTTTATCCTCGATCCAGTAGGTACGTTCTGATGCAGCGGCAATCAAACAGTTGGTTCTCTGTATTTTTATTGTTTTTTTTTTTTTTTCAACTCTTCTAATTCCATTTCGGTACTTTTGGCGGTAGGCCTGTCAAAGATATTGCCGCCCTTCGGATATTTCACCGCCTATTTGAACTCTGCTCGTGAATATTCGCAAAAATGTCCCTCTTCTACATGCACTTCCCACCTTAGGTTTTCCCCACTATGAAAAGTTATCAAATGTATGAATTTTCCTAAACAGAAAGAAAGTGAGAAACAATAAATTATTTGAATGAATTTAATTGAAAGCGGAGCGAGTCATAAGGTACCATAATTACTCTACATTAATTGTATTATTCCCATTACTAGCTGAAAAGGCTACTAAAAGTAGGCAAAAACGATTCCTCCGACTCTCCTCCATCCACTCCCTCAGACTCCTCCCGTCTCCGATTCCGCCAACACTCCCACGACCCCTCCGTGCATCCGTACGTACGTACCTACGGTTGGTGTTTTATGTATATAGATGTTTAACTGGCTAGTAAATGAATAAATAATGCACATAATCTCAATAATTCTCATGAACTCATAACATATAGTATCACGCGAAAGAAAGTACAAAAAATAATGCATAAAAGCAAGGAAACAACTTCGGACGAACCACCGAGTTGCCAAAATAACGTAGTACAGTAAAAATAGCACTTTTGATCGGAACTTATTCGTCTAAAGTTGAAACTTGGTGGAGATGTTCCTTTCGGCACCAAATTGTGCTGAAAAAAAGTCTCTAGGAGGGGTGGAATTTTGGAAAAACCGCGAAATTTTGCGTTCAATGAGCTAGGTCCAACTTAAACATTAAAATTGGTTCAGCCGATCTTTGACGAGCGATTGCGGCTGAACCGCTGAACCAATTTTAATGTTTAAGTAGCTCATTGGACGCATAATTTAATGATCTTAAATTTATGTACTGCTACAATTTCCTGTGAGATGCACCGTTATAGAGCTGTAAGTAGAAAAGTGAAAAAAGGGCCAAAATTTCGCGGTTTTTCCAAAATTCTACCTCCTTCCACCCCTCCAATTGCTAGAGACTTTTTTAGCACAATTTGATGCCGAAAGAATCATCTCCACCAAGTTTCAACTTTAGACGAATTAGTTCCGATCTTATCCCCTTATTGAGCCTATTTTTACTGTACTAATGTGGTAGGTACTGAGGGGACAGAGGGACCCCCGGCGGGCGGGCTGTGAGGGACAGTAGGCTCTCGAGAATCCTGTGATAAATCAAAATAGCCAAAATAATCGCTCGACCCTCAATCGTGTTCATGTTCGTCAAGTCATGAAGATAACTACTTGTGTTTCTTTTGACAAGGATATGTCTTTTGACTGAGGGTCAAGGAATTTTTATGAGAGTCTAGCCCCCAACAATCCTTGTCGGGTTTCAGCGCTACCTCCCGCCATTTCAGTGAACTACCATTCCTGATTACTATGACTACTATTCCAAAGATTGTTGTGTAGTATGTAATCGTTTTCGTTTCTCTTATTGTTTCTCTCTGAGAGTTATGGACCTGAAAATGACGCCAATTTGTTTAAAATAAGTTCAAATTTTGAACTTGCGTTCTCTTAGAAAATATAACAAGTTTTGACCACGAGAGGTGTCAGGTACCTACATATTGCTCATATTCAGTTGAAATTTTCGGCGTGATCTCAGCCTGGACAGGCATTCAGTACGAGAATGTTCCAAAAGTAAGTTCCGTCATGCTAGGAAAAATAGGAAAAAAGAAAAGTTACAAAAATATATATATATATTTGTATTAAGCAACATCTAAACTATTTTTCTACATGATCGCCCATTTTTTCCAAACGTTTGCGATAACGGTAATCCAGTTTTTCAGTTCGATGGTCTACCAATTTTCATCCAAATTGAGTAGCCAGCTGTGAATCGCATCCTTAACTTCTCCATCCGTCCGCAACATTTTTTTGCTCAACATTCCTCGCGTCTTGTTTTTTATTGCCTTTCTCAATTCTTTGAGGACACTGCAATACCTCTCTGCATTTGTGATAGTGCCCCTGTCGAGATAATCAACCAGCAGAACCCCCTTACAGTCCCAAAACACTGTAGCCATCACCTTCCCAGCGGAATGCTCGACCTTGGCTTTCATGGGAGCACTCAATAAATTTGATCGTGATGTTTTTCCCCACCCTCCCCAGACCTAGCTTTCTCCCCAGACCTTCTTTCCACCTATTCCCGGCTCTCAAATGGGAGGAATGAAATTCAGCACGGATGGAGAAGTTCAGGATGCGGTTCACAGCTGGATACGCAATTTGGATGAAAATTTGTACACCATCGGACTGAAAAAACTGGAATACTGTTATCACAAATGCTTGGAAAAAATGGGCGATGTTGCTGAATACAAAGTTTTTTGGCAGCAATGATTGATTCTTAACTAACAACTAACTAACTGTTACTAACAGGTAGCCAAGGTATCAACAACAATTATAATTATGCAAAAAAGGAAAGAATTTAGACCTCGACGTTTAAAATTAATACTCTAAGCCGCCTTGAGGCTTTCGAGTTGTGGATCCATCGTTGAATGCCTCGGATTCCTTGGACTGCTAGGATAACGAATGAAGAGGTATTGCGGTGTGCTGGGGTCGAGCGCTAACTTCTGACTGCCTACAAGTGCCGGAAGATTTCGTATCTTGCTCACGTGCTTCGAGGAGAGAAGCAACTGCTTCAGCAGCTGATAATTGATAAATCAACCTACCTCCTGGGCAGGGTTGATTGGGATTATATTAGGAGGGGAAGGGAATTGTTAATACTGGCAGCAGGTCCGTCCTGCACTCCGTTCAGAACACATTTCGAAGAAAAAGAGAGAAAAAAACCTCAAAACTGGGGATTTTTCGATATGGTTGGCAGCCCTGCTCCCTATTTGGGGAGTTTCCGATACGTACGGTTGGTAGTCATTGTAGTATAAAGGCATCACTACAGATAAATGACCCTAGCAGGTGGATGCTGGGATGGGAAGAACGTGTGTTAGATCACGTTAGCGCCGCCTGGACGCACGTCCCTCATGCCAGGCGCCCTGGGTGGGACTGTCTTAACAATTCCCTTCCCCTCCTAATATAATCCCAATCAACCCTGCCCAGGAGGTAGGTTGATTTATCAATTATATTTCGGAGGGTCCGGGAATTGTTAATACTGGCAGCTGTTTGTAGATCCATCCACCAGCAGAGGGCATTTTTTGGCCCCGGGTCGATCTCTGGGCTCCTCTCATCATAGGGAAGCAAGCAATGGAGCTGTACCTGATGATTTCTTCTCGATATAGGACCTAAAGTTACCAGGTCCATAATAAAAAGGGAAGAAAAAATTGAAAGCTCCACCTCCCCATGATTCCATACCCCAGACTGTTACTCCGGCATCCTTGTGTGGGGCTACACGCCCAAAACCAGACTCTCTTTTTGTAGCGTGTTTCATGCATGATAATTGTGTGCATGTGTACAGGGTACTCCTCGAGCACCCATTAGTTCAAAGAAGATAGACAAATCAATCGCAATTCGTTTTTCGTTTGGCAGTAAGGTATATTGTGGCAACAGATAGTGATGATGACATGAAAAATATAAACAACACTTGACTTATTAGTCTAAGATCGCCCGTGCAAAAACATCCTGGGAAGAAACAGGGCGGTTATAGTGTGATTGAAACACCTGGGAGTTGGGCGACCATCCAGCCGCTGCGAAAATGACATTGATAGGTACCTCTTTTCTCGCAGCAGCTGAAACGGAGGCGTGACGAGTCGAATGGGACTTGAACATTGAAACATCAATACCCGCCCTACCCAGCACCTCTCGTACCCATCTTGCAAGGGTGGGCGCTGAAGCTGGCCCCTGAGCTCCCCTAGTGGTCAACAAGAGAGGACCATCTGACGCCACCAAACCGGCTGTCAAATCAAGATATTTTCTAAGGCACGAAGGCACGCAAACAGTTGGGTCTTGAGGTAGGTACGGGAAAGTTAAGGAGGGGGCTACCGCCCCTGGTCTCGACGTTTTGATCAGGGTGGGTATAAATATTCGTACCATAGCATCTGAAAAATGAATATTGTTTCTTGTAATAACCCTGATAGTCTGCATTCTCTGGCCAGAGGCCAGCAACAACAAAACCAACAGTTTTCTGGATAAAAACTCAAGTGAATTATCGGTTGAGGATTTGAACATGTTGAGAACCTCTGATGGGTCCCAAGACGCTTGGTACTTAGGTTCTGGAGGTCGAAGTCTATATACTGATTTCAGGAAGCGCTTGACGTCTGGATGCGAGCCAATATCATGATCAGATATAAGTGCCAGAGCGGCTCTATGAGAATTAAATGTAGAAAATTTATGTTGTTTAGTGTCCAGCAGAAATTGAAAGAAATTGACAACTGATGTGGGTGTTACTTGATAAAAATTCCATTGAAATCTTGTGCAGAACATCCGCCACATGCGGAAGGAGGACGAGTATTGGCGGATCGTACTCTCAGCCAAAGAACAAACCATGGTTTCAGCAACCCTCACGGAATATCCTTTGTTGATGAAGGCTTGGCGGATAACACTGCGCCCATCAAGGTCAGCGTCCCCGCTGCGGGATGCGGCGTCACACTATATGGAGAAAACAAGAATTCCAAATCTGGAGGTATAGTGACTATGTCAGATACAACAAGTGAATTGAAAATTGGAAACCAAATTTGTGTCTCCCATTTGGGCGCTATCACGATTCCCGTCGCTCCCTCCGCCCTGATCTTTTGAAGGGTTCGTGCTACCATGGCAAACGGAGGGAAAGCATAAAAGTACAAATCTTTCCATGGGTATGTGAAAGCATCCACACCCTCTGCTAGTGGGTGTGGAAACCAACTGTAGAATCTTGGACAAAGATGTAAATCAGGGGAGGCAAACAAATCAATATCAGGTAGCCCAAATTTTGACACTATCATATTGAAAACATGGGGTGTGAGGCCCCACTCAGTGTGACGAAAGTCCCGTCTGGATTGAAGATCTGCTTCCACATTTTCTGCCGACGGTATGTAAGAAGCCACGAGCCACAATCCTCGTTGCTCACAAAACTTCCAGATATCTTCCGCCAGTTTTTGAAAATGTGGAAACCTTATACTCCCTGCTTTATTAACAACAGAGAGGGCTGTTGTGTTATCTACCCTTAGTAGAACAGACTTATTTTCCCATGTGTGAGCTAATGCTTCTAGAGTTAACAAAATCGCCCTCAATTCCTTCTCGTTTATGTGGGTGTGACGTAGATCGGGTGGCCACCACCCTCCCACTCGGTGTGGTGCGGAGAAACCTCCCCACCCCTCGTCACTCGCATCTGTGAAAACCACAACGTCATACTGATCCTGACGAATAGTGGAAGGGGGCCCTACCACAGCTGCCTTCCACCAATCCAAGTCCCCCTGAATTGAGGCTGGTATAGAACATACAGCGTTGTAGTCATCAGCAGCTGAGGCCAGGGCTAGGTATTTTATCCTTTCCAAATTCCTAATGTAGATTCGTCCATAGGGTATGGCTGGAACCACCGACCCCAAAGACCCAATAACCTGCGCTAACCTCCTTATACTCAAATCCTCCTGTACTCTAAGCAACTGCAACATGTTTACCAACTTAACCTGTTTCTCATGCGGTATTCCTATGGTCATTGCTGGTGCGTTGAACTGAAACCCCAAAAATGTTACCTCTTGACATGGTACGAGGTTGCTTTTCTTTCCATTTATGATAAAACCCAAGGACTGGAAAAGCTGTATAGATTCATTAGTAGCCTGTGAACAGTCGTTAAATGAATCCCCCAACACAAGGGTATCATCTAGGTAGTTCACTACTGTAACCCCTCTACTGCGTAGGTGACCTACAACTGGTCGCATCAGTTTATGAAAAATAAATGGGGCCGTCGATAGCCCCATGGGCAACACATTCATGTTGTAAAGCCTCCCATTCCAATAAAAAACTAGATAACATCTATGTTCTGGGCATACTGGCACCATATAGTATGCATCAGTGAAATCAATCACTGTGGCGAACATGTTTGGGCGTAACATCCTCAAAACCGATCGGTAATCCTCTAACTTAAAACGTTCCGGAGTCAGCCACGTGTTTAATTGCTTAAGATTTAGAATAAAGCGACACGAGCCATCCGGCTTAGGAACCAAGAAGACAGGTGATTGAAAAAATGGCTGGTTACCTGGGAACACCGAGATGGCCCCCATGCGTAACAAATTGCAAACCTTTTGAGACATTACAGATACCTGTTCCTGAGTCACATTCATCGTCGATCTACAATTTGTAGTAAGAGGCGGTGGGGTGACGAAGGGAATTTTATAGCCCTTAACCCAATGTAAAATAGTGGAATGGACTCCTAGAGCCTTCCATGCAGGTAAAAATCTCAGTAATCTACCAGCATAACGTACCTCTGGAGTTAATATCTGCGCCTGTTGAGTTTCGCCGTTTTCTGGGAATATTGGTCCCGACGATGGTATGGCTTGTTGTAGTCCTGGCGACGAGATGGGGGACCTGAACCCTTGGGGCCCCTGTAGAACTCCTTCGGCTGGTTCCTCCGAGGAGCGGGGCAGGAGAAGTTTCCCTGGTCCTGATGTCTGCTCGCCTGCTTCTGGTTTGTCTGGGCAGCCGGGGGCGGCTTTCGAGGAGGTAGCTTCTGCTTCTTAGGGATAAGTTGAGAGGAGACTCTCTTACCCTCCTGAATTTGCTGAATCCAAGCTTGGGCTTTACCATCAAAAAGTTCCTCTTTTCCAACATCCGCCGCCATAGCTAGCTCTTTGAATTGATCGCTAAATGGGGTAAGCAGAGACCTCTTCCTCTCCGTAGATGCTTTAAAAATACACGCACACTGCAGTGCGGTAGAATGCCATAGGTAATCAATGACCCCTTCCCTAGTCGAAGGGTCATTCATGTTGACTTCGTCAGACGCCAGAAGAGAAAGAGCCGCCCCCGACGCCACCAGAGCCGCTGCTTGGATGCCCTGCCTCCTCACTGAGGAGTCATCGCGAACTATACCCCACTGGGGTACCGCCTCTTTCACCATACTATCGAGTTTCGGGGGTTGAAACATACCTAAGGGTCCCCGGGGGCGGTATTTTTCAGTCAGCTCCTTATAATATTCCAACTGGAGCCCTGATCTCATGAAAGTCGTCAATTGGTCTGATATTGAGGGGTGAATATATGGTACCTCTTCTTCCGGGGATTTGGCTTCCTCCAAATGTCGTTTCAATAAAGCCGGTGTGGCCACCACCGGTGGTCCCCAACCACGAAATTCATCAGAAGCCGATTCTGAACAGGACTCGTCCTGAGCCTGCAAGCCATTTCCCTCCAAATTGGCTGGGCGGGAAGCGTCAAGGTCATAGGGTTGCCCACTTGACCCGGCGGAACCCGAAGGCCCTTGCGAAGCCAAAAAGGCCTGAGAATTACTCATATTTGTGCCAAACTGAGGGTGTTTCCCAGCAAAAAACATACCTGAATTTTCCGGAGGGTATGAAAGCCGTATAAGGCTCGGCACCGACGACAAAGAGCGTTGAGGACCAGGGTAGTCAGGATTTGGCGAAGCAGTCACCGACTGTCTATCCTGAGTACCCTGTCGAGCAGGATTTTGTGAAGCATACAGAGTATGTCTATCCTGTTGACGATCATTCGATACGTCAGAAGCGCATTTGCATTTGCAAGCAGCAGAAGCGACGTGAGAGAATGCTATGGGCTCGGGCGAAAGTGGATCGTTCGGGTTCGGGCGATCGACAATGGCCGCGTCGGTCGTTACCGCGTCGGTCGGTACCACGCGCTCCGATGTAGACTCTTTTTGACGAGAAAACATTCCCGACGTCGCACTTCTGCACGACTTTGACGAAATCGACGAAGAATCGACAAATGTACGCCGTTTTTGAGGCACAATGTACCGATTCGAAGACGGATCGGACATTTCGACCGATCGTGACGAGCGTAAAACGGGTTTGGACGTTTTCATCGCGAAAACACGAACTCAGTCGAAATTTTTCACCCGCGGAGTTATCGCGACGCGAAAAAACACTTTTCGAATGAAAAGAACTAAAAAATAAAAGCTAAATTGAGATTTTGAATCGAAAAATAGGCAAAAAGACCGGAGATGCGTTCGAACGAAAGTGAGAACAAAGACACAATGACTACCAACCGTACGTATCGGAAACTCCCCAAATAGGGAGCAGGGCTGCCAACCATATCGAAAAATCCCCAGTTTTGAGGTTTTTTTCTCTCTTTTTCTTCGAAATGTGTTCTGAACGGAGTGCAGGACGGACCTGCTGCCAGTATTAACAATTCCCGGACCCTCCGAAATATAATGAAGGAAGGCGTGGGATCGGACGGCGAAAGATGTCATGGCTACGGGAGTGGACTGGCATCCAGCGAGCAGGGGACCTTTTCCGCATTGCGGAAGACAGAGATGCTCTCTCTTTAGTAATAATTAGTTATTAATTAGTAATAATTAGTAATAAATTTAGTAATAAATTTAGTAATAAAATTTAGTAATAATTAGCAATTATTGCTAATGTTCGGGGAACTGAACAGAGCACTAGAAGAAGAAGAAAAAAGGAAATTAAAAAAAAAAAACTGGAACTTGTGAAAATCAATGTGGAACAGGAACTTATGATATAGGAACTCATGTGATAGAAATCCCAGGCACAAGGTGTGAGTGAAGCGCAACCGCATAAATTTCTTGAATTATTTATGCACCCAATTGTTTGATGAGAATTAGGCCAACCTCGAAAACTAGTGAATCCGTCACAAATCGATTTTTGCAACAGTACTAATAAATCTCGTTTTTCAGATTATGGAGTTGCAAGAGGCCTGCCAGATTCATCAAGGTTTATTGCACGAAAGGAACAATTCATTGCAAGAAATCAAAGCAATCGTCAAAACGTGGAGGAACCGTTTGCCAGTGATTGCGGACGACTTGAGCCATTGGAGCGACATATTCACGTGGCGCCAGCACCACTACCAGTTCATCATCAAGCATGTAGATGCCAAGCATGAACATGGATCTAATTCGAGCATGTTTGGTGTACATGCATCAGCTCAGGTAACTAAGGCAAGCCACATTTATCAACACTATTTTCAACGTAGGTGTTATACCTACGCCGAGTAGAGAAACGCTTGAAGAATGAATGAGGTAGCGCATTTCCTTATAAATTGATTAATGAAAGGTAATAACCATGGAAGATGAACATAAAATATCCTTGTGGATTAACGACAGGAAACCATGTATACGTGCCACCATTATCACGATTTCTTCATGGTGACTGAGAAGACGGGGAAGGGAGAGCTTCCACTCCCTTGAGTCAACATTTGTGGGTTATTTTATAGAAATTCATAAATAGGTTAATTTACAGTCGGAACAACACCCCTTCATGATGTTCTAAAAACGACAGCCATGTTGCTTCGTGCCTCACAGCTGGGAAATCACTCTCTTCTCCGACATCCCAAGCTTGGAAGTGACTGGAAAGTCTGTTTTTACAATATAACATTCGTTGTTATCATTATTGAAATACTATATTCTGTTAGATATTTCTGTGTGCTTGGGACGACCCCCTCTAAAGTGGCAGTCAGTGTCCCCAACCTAGCAGGAAAAACCTGCAGTCTACTAAATCTAATTAATCTCAGAATTATCTACGAATCCAGTTAACCAGTGGTGCCAGAACTACTGTTCGCAGACAGAAAGAATGCGGTTGGCCAATTTTTCAAAGGGCATACCTCCTAACATAGACGACTACCTGTTCCAAAATCTTGGGTAGCCTGGTGAGTCAGGCTGGGGAAAGGGCCGAGCATCCATACCTATCTCAGACCTTCGTAATTTGGGCATTGAGCAGCTCGAGTCATAATGAGTTAGAGAGCCCCTCCACTCTGCCAATGGGGTATTTCAGTCAATTTTTTTTTTTTTTTTCCAAAAGGAATAACGGTAATCGGGTCTGTTCGTCGAGAAAATGTTTTTAAAAAATCAGAGAAGCTAAGGAAAGTTGAAGATTTGAATGGTGTGACGTAGCTAGCCAATCGTGACGTAGCTAGCCAACTGTCTTTGAAAAAGTATCCATGCACAGAAACCCCTCTTGGATACTACAACATTCTACTCACACGCGCGCGCGGGGCAGTCCGCCGTGTAGTCCTTGCCTAGTGTGTGTGCATTTATAGCGGCCCGCCTTTTTCAAACGTGTGATCTCTTTAATTATTTTTTCTACCACATGTTATAGTATCATTGGGCTTAAAGTTGGATTATATAGGTTTTCAAGGGTGCTGAATCCAAATTTGAGGTCAAAAACCTGAATTTCCGACCCACCGAAATACCCCATTGTTAGGAAAGAATTCCATCTCGATTGTGTGTTCACTTGCCCTTCAGGTTTACTCTTCATTCGCCTTTAAAATTTGAAAGAAGCACCATCCTCTACTGGAAATAATTTTTTGTAGGAAAATGGGAAATTTGGCGCCCTTTCTAACGGTGCCCTTATGTTTACATGTTTACGGTAAATTAAGGTAGTTCTGGTAATTTAAGTGACATGTTCAAGAACACGAAAAAAAATTTGAAATTGAAAAAAAACTTGGAAAAACAAGGGGTTAAAACAAAGATGCTACGATACATTTTCTTACTTAAATTAGATGTACGATTGATCCTTGAAGTTTGGTCGACACCCTGTATAGAATTGGGAACCACTGCCTTAAAGTACGCAAACGGTCTATGAAAATCAATCCTTCTACTTCATCATTGGTCGGTAGTCAACAACCCTCGGTCTCATTTTCCCTGGCTTGAGTGCCAGGTAGAAGAAGGAGGATGTTTTTGGGACTGTAATACACAAGGACACCTCACCAAACCATCCGCATTCTTTCCATCTGCAAACAGTTGGTTCAAACTGAGTCTGATGGTAAACATTTTTTGACGTTATTGAAAATTGAACTAAACTAGCTGGAAGGGAAACTCTCTCAGGGAGAAATAACTCTTTACACAGCATGGCTTGTCATGGAAGAGGCCAACCAACATTGCAGGCTCACTTTCATCCATGCACACAGAAATATCTGACGGAGTTTGTTGTATTTCAAATTCTCGCTGCCGCTCGAGCGCGCCATCTATCGGTACAATAGTTTTACTAACTCAGACACCTTCGAGTGCATTTGTCCTACCATTTCCCAAAGTTTCATTGCTATCAGATGAACAGTTTAGGAAGGTATTAGAGACAAACTAACAAACATTCAATTTTATTTATATATTCAATTATATATTTATTTATATATTCAAGGTTTCATTATCATAACTTTCGCGGTTATTTATGATTGGAGCAAAAGCGTAGCTTGTATATCTGAAATAGTCAAGCAGAGATTCATCGGCTGGTTCCAACTGATTACGCTCCTCACATTGTTGGGAGATTACCCAACCTGCTGGTACTGCCTACTCTCCTTGTTTCCTCCAATTTTCTTCCATTTTACAGGAGATTTTTCTTCTTCTTTTTTCAGGCGATTATTCATTTTGGAAAAATAGCCAGAAAACATAATTTGACTGGCGTTTGCCTGGATTCTTTGGCCAGAATCTACACCATACCCAGCGTGCCAGTTGTGGACTGCTTCCACAAGATCAGACAGCAGGTCAAATGCCATCTCCAAATGGCCATAACCTGTGGCACCAAAGAGCTCCAAGAAGGTCTCGAAGTTATGGAATCTTCAGACATCAGTTTCTTTTCAAATGAAATGACTTCGGAATTTTTGGCGCTGAAAGGGATGCTTCTATCTCAGCTTGGTAATTATCACTACGTCGACTTTTATATCTCAATGGTATCTCAGAATTTATCAAACTTTGAATAGAATCAAAAATAGTAAAGAGATATTGGGTTGTTTTAAGCATGGGGTATTTCGGTGGGTCGAAAATGCAGGTTTTTGACCTCAAATTTGGATTCAGCACCCTTTAAAACCTCTATACTCCAACTTTAAGCCCATTGATACTATAACATGTGGTAGAAAAATTAATTAAAGAGATCACACGTTTGAAAAAAAGGCGGGCCGCCATAAATGCACACACACTACGCCGCGCGCGAGTGTGAGTAGTATTTTGTAGTATCCAAGAGGTCCTCCTCTTCTCTGTGCATGGATACTTTTTTCAAAGACAGTTGGCTAGCTACGTCACGATTGGCTAGCTACGTCACACCATTCAAATCTTCAACTTTCCTTAGCTTCTCTGATTTTTTAAAAACATTTTCTCAACGAACAGACGCGATTACCGTTGTTCCTGAGCCATACCTACTCTTTTGAAAAATAAATACATAAATAAATAAAAATTGACAGAAATACCCCTTTATTAGACAGAAAATGGGGCATTCCAATGAGTTCCCTCCTCTCAAAAACACCACAACGATTTGTTTTGTCCAGTTTTAGTTCAATATTACTTATGGTCAAATTGTAAATTTGAATGGATTGCTAAAAAAATTAATTGTATTAATGTTCAAACAAACAGAACATGGTTTTCGTCACTCAGTGGAAGGCTATGTAGCAGCCTTGCTATTGAAATCCAACTTTCTGTTGGCTCTGCCTATTTTTCATCAACATTTTCTCTACGATCGGACCTCAAGATCCCCAAACTTCATACTTTTGAGACAAAAATGACTGGAATTCCCATTGTCGTGATGTCCGTAAACATTTTTCGGTGCTAGTAAATAAATTGGAATAACCGACGACATTGCAGGTCAAGTGGATGATGCCAAAAACACCTTTTCGATGGCTGTTCAGAGACACGACACTCTCGTGAAAGCTTGGGCCCTCTGGGGTGACTTCGTTGAATCTCAGTTCACAAAATCCTCGCCTCCAGACATAACTCTGGGAGTATCTGCAATTACTTGCTTCCTTCATGCTTGCCGCCACCAAAACGAATCCAAATCCCGGAAGTACATGGCTAAGGTACTCAAACTTGGTATTCTTTGATATTCAGATCCATGAAGTACTTGTTGCGAAGTTCATGAAGTTCATGAAGTTCATCATCTCGTATAACTAATAGTACCTAGCTCTAAATTAAACTTAAAGATGATGGTTGATGATATTTTCTAGGTTTTATGGCTCCTTACTTACGACGACGTCAAGTCTTCATTGGCTGAAGCGGTTGACAAATACGTCGTAGGAGTTCCTCCTATCCAATGGCTCCCATGGATTCCTCAACTCCTTACCTGCCTTGTTTGGAATGAAGGCAGATTCATGTTGAACATCATTAGCCAGGTATGTCTTGTGGGCAGTACTTATCACTTGGTTTAGTTTTCTCTTCATCTACTTACTTCCTTCACTGCCTGAGTCCTCATAGGTAGTACCTCGTCAGAATTGTGTAAATTACTCTTTTTATTGGTTTGCTATTTTTACTGTTCATCTATCAATGTATTGCTAATTTCAACACCTTTTCAGGTTGGTCGTATGTTCCTCCAAGCGGTTTACCTTCCGATCCGTACGGTTTATGTGACTCTCAAAATTGAAAAACATTTAGAGCGGCACAAGAGCGCAGAACAAGCTGCCGCTCAAGGAAGACAGGTAAACAAAAACACGTATTTCTTGTTCTTAGTTTTCTAAAAGCGATGTTCCATGATTGCATGACCGAACCATGTTGTGCAATCAGACTCACGAAACCAAAATTTCTTGACATCTAATTCCTCCTAGTTTTATACAACGCAGAATTCTGGATTGGAATTTGTTGTTTCCGACCTCATAAATAAATTCAGTGCCCTTCAGGCCAGTTTTCAGCTCCAAAATCCGAACAAGACGAAAAAAAATATTTTTTTCGTTTTTTTTTTCAAAATCTTTCAATTGTCGCCGTCATGTTGCTCCTTTTCTGAGTAAATATTCTTACGAATTAATTGTTACTCTTAATTAAGAATTGTAAATACAATATACAATATTGTATATTTGTAGGATCGTAAAATTGATTCATTATTGTGTTCTTGTTCTTTGTTTTTAGCTCAATCCTGGATTAAATTCCCAGCTTGGTAAGCAGCTACAATATTTTGTTTATTTACTACTTCTTTGTTTATATTTCATTTTTCCCTCTGTTGTCCGAATTCGACTACTTTTCTGGAGTTTTCCGTGCCGATGGGCGCGATAGGGGCTCAGATTAGAATAGACTGTGTAACACAATGTCCTATCTTTGGGGAAAACATTGGCTCCCGCCTCACAGATAGGTGTTAGTGTGCTAAGGGAGAATATTCATAGTAGGCCTGGTGAGTACTGACTTGAGTACCAGAACGGCCCCCTTCTGCGTAATTAAATGATACCGTAGTGGACCAGACCCGCAGATCTGACTTATTTGGGAATCCGTCTGAGTCAGGTCCCCCCTCTACCACTTATTGAGCCTCTCGCTTCTATCCAGTGCGAGCCACTGTAACAACTACAACAAAAAACCCTCATTTTGACTTTTGACTCTCTTTCTTTTGTTCTGTCAGGTCTTGTTTCTCTCTGTGTTGTTCACCTATTCACAAAAGTGTCCTAAATTCCCCAAATTGTGATCTATCACTTATATACAGGGTGTCCAAGTAACTACGTTCCCCCCTCTTATTTTCTCTAATAGTGTAAGAAAAAAAATCGGATTAACACTATTCTTCATAATTTTTTGCGTAGAATTCAAAAATGACAAAATTGCGCAGTGCGCAATCGCGCAACCATGCGCAATCATGATCAACTTTGTTTTTTCAAATGAGAACCACCATTTTTTATTGCAGATTCGGATTCTACGTCAAATTTTATGAACATTTTACTTCGACAACTTTTTTTTTGGACGCGCGCAGCCCGCTCAGCGAGCGCTCAAAGATGCGCAACCCAGGGATTGCGCCATAGTTGAGATAAAGGTAGACCTCGAGTGTGGCACATTACTTAGCACTGTTTTTCCACGCTAAATCGCGTGGTGGTGTCCTTTTCTTGGTTTGACTTCATTTTACCGTATCTACAGCCGAAAAAGTCACTTTTTGAGGAGGAAATCATCGACTTTCTTATGAAGGGTAATAAATCATCCTAATAAAATGTAATAAAATTAAATTTTTAAAATTGTAAAATAACGGGAAACTTCTACATAATTATCACAAAATTTTGCAAAATTATTTTCAGTCTTCTAAAAACATGATTGGATGAACAATGATTGAAACAATTAAGCGATAAACTCTTAATAAAACTCTTAAATAAACTCTTAATAAATAATAACTCTTAATGTAAACTGTATTGTCTACCTGCACAAAGAAGTAATAATTCGAGAAGAAAACAATACTCCGAAAAAATTCCACGGAAAATCGATGATTTCCTCCTCAAAAAGTGACTTTTTCGGCTGTAGATACGGTAAAATGAAATCAAACCAAGAAAAAGACACCACCACGCGATTTAGCGTGGAAAAACAGTGCTAAGTGATGTGCCGGACTTGAGGTTTACCTTCATCTCAACTATGGCGCAATCCCTGGGTTGCGCATCTTTGAGCTCTCGCTGAGCGGGCTGCGCGCGTCCAAAAACAAAAGTTGTCGAAGTAAAATGTTCATAAAATTTGACGTAGAATCCGAATCTGCAATAAAAAATGGGGGTTCTCGCTTGAAAAAACGAAGTTGATCATGACTGCGCATGGTTGCGCGACTGCGCACTGCGCAATTTTGTCATTTTTGAATTCTACGCAAAAAATTATGAAGAATAGCGTTAATCCGATTTTTTTTCTTACACTATTAGAGAAAATAAGTGGGGGGAGCGTAGTTACTTGGACACCCTGTATAGGGACAACCACGGGATTTTGAGACTCAACGAACTTGTTAAAACAACAATTTCTAAATAGGAATCTGATTGCGACTCGAGATTAAGCAGCAGCAATTCGTTAAACATGGCTCCTCTTGCTTCTGGGGTACATTGAATGTCTTACCTCTTTCCAAAGTGGAAATCGGTTAAAGGAGGACTGAGGCCAAGCCTTATACTCTCCCCCTCCACTGCAAGCAGCAGAGGAAAAGCTCCTTTGGTGAGGGATTGTTCATACAATCAGCGTCGATGCATAATTGCATCTCCCTGTTACTTCTTACAGGTAGAAGACGCATGTTCTAGCTCATGCTTCCAGACTTAGTGGGTCCGGCGCCTGAGTTTTTGGTAATTCGCAAAACTCACATGCCGGGATCCGAGTGCCAGGTCAACATGTTGGCCATGGCCCTCGGATCCCTACCCAGTTCTGCAGAACCCGCACTGCAGCCTGGGTTTTGTAAACCACGTCCCCCGCGAATCCGACCTCAATTGGGGGGCAGACAGGTGGCACTTTGACTTTCATTGGTGTGCCTAGGGCTCCCCCCACCCACGGTACCAGTGTAAGGGTAGGGCCGTTAACCAGTGTGCTGGCACGGCCCGCGCCCCAGAAGCCATGACTAGTCACAGGCCCGGAACAGATAGTCTTAGTAGATAGTCTGATCCTACTGCTTTACAGCCTCCTAGGATAAAAATTATTGGGGCGTGGCTGAGGGAGACGGTCCCCAATTTGTCTACAGGTGTGGACACAGTCCTTAAAGGCTCCACCTGATACTGAGCCCGCACAAGCTACCAATTTAACTACAAGTAGTCGGGGAATCGGTTGCAGGCGACAAATAACCCACAAAGTCATTTCATGTTTTACCCCTAGATTTTGTGGCTGGCCCTACCTACACCCTATCCATAAATAACCCCTCCCATCCCTTGACAACACCCCTCTATGGGGGTTACCCCTTGGGGACTGGAAGGAGTGGCCATCATCCTAACCTACATATAACCTACCTATAATATGCTATAGGCTTCTGGGGTACAACTGGACAGTCTGGTCAGGAGACTTTGTCGCATCTCCGTCTGGTCCTGTCTGGAACTGAGTCTAGTCTGGTTGGCTCGCAGTGTCGCCGCACCATTAAAAAGGTCCTACTCAGTCCCAAAGTAGGTCTCACAGAGTCTTAAATAGGGTCTACATACCTACTCACCTGATTATCAGGGCTATTGATTCAAATCGTAGTGCCATTGAATTTTGGAGATTTCAGTAGTTCCATAGGCCTGACCAAACAGAGCTTCAACGCGCTTTGAAACTAAAATAATTCATTTGATGAAGGCCAAAAGAGTTTGTTCATGACGCCGGTCGTAAAAGCAAATTATTTTGTTTTTAAGGTACCGCCGACAGCCTGAAGTCCATCAAGGCGACGGAGTCCATGTGGCGGTGCAGTAGAATTATGCACATTCTTCGTGATGCTCATCCAACGGTGGTGCTATCTTTGGAAGGGTTCGCAGATCAAGTAAGCAAAAGTCAATCTGGATAAAATCTCTGAATTATGAAACATGTTAGTGCTAAATCGGATTCAATATTATTATTATTATTATATTATTCAATATTATTTGTTAGCGAATTCTAAAGGAAAATCATTAAGCCTTGCTTATTTTTTGTAGTTTGTCTGGCTGCGAGAAATTTGGTACGAAGAGGTTCTGCGGCAGCTGCGACAGGGTCTAGCCAAGTGCTACGTGATAGCATTTGAAAACAGAGGTGCTGTCAGTGAAGCAACAATAACTCCACACACGTTACATTTCTTGATGAAAGTTGTTTCTACCTTCGGAATCGGCATAGGTAAAATACATTCTTATTATACCCTCGAGATAAGAATACAAAAGTGCGAAACTCCTGTGATAACCACAGGCCGAATGGAGTCCAAATAATATCTTTGGACCTTAAGAGTCTCCTGTCTGTGACTTCCTTGGAGAAGGTAGGATTGGGAAAGCAAGGAAGAGTTAATGGGAGGTGTGTGATCAGATGGAACTCTGAAGTTGAAGGAGCCTACAGAGCCTTGTCTACCTGCGACTACCGTAAGAGTTTTTGCACTTTGGGGTTCTCATCAAACTTTGAACAAGGTTGATGGCCTCCAAGAGAACTCATGAATGTTATTTATTCACGAGATATTCCTTTTTCCACAGAGAACATAAAAAATCCTGCAAATACAGCCAATACAGCAAATGCTGCCAACTCCGCTGCTTCTGAAAGTCTCGCTAAAAGGGCCGAGGTTACCATCCAAGATCCCGACTTCAAGAAAATGAAAGAACAGTTTACCGTGGATTTCGACTTTAACGTTCCTGGAGCGATGAAACTACAAAACTTGATTCAAAAACTGAAGAAGTGGATCAGAATATTGGAAGCCAAAACCAAACTGCTCCCGAAGTAATTGAACGCGATCAGGATTCAATCTGAATTATGTCCTGTGAACTTTTTATTAACATGAAAAACAAAAGTTACCTAAGTTTAAGATTAAATTTAAAATTTTAAGGAGATACTTGATTAATTTATGGTGATTGTTTCCAACAGGTCTTTCCTCATTGAAGAAAAATGTCGTTTCATCAGTAGCTTCAGTTTGCAAACTGTAGAAATTGAGTTACCTGGCGAATTCCTCCTTCCTAAGGTAAGAGTTTGCCTACTTTACTAGAACAATTAGGTTCTCATCTTGTGAAGTGTGAGAAGCTATGACATATCGTTTATGTTTGCTCGAAGATACTTAGCTTTGCCTTGATTTATGTTATGATTGAATGCCTATACATTTATTATACCAACTAGGGACACAATGATCGGTTTTGTTGGGCAATGAAACTTCTGACTTGACCATTAACCACTATTTGAACATCCTCCTCCCCTCACCATCCAAAACTAGGAAGATACCTAACTGTATCTGAATTAATGAAAAGTTGTATGCAGGTCTGAAGGTGCACCGCAGCTTTGTGCTACACTGTCCACTCTAGAGTTGGGGAATTCAATAATACTTAAAAACAGTCCAAGCTTACTTGGTAACCAACTAGTTGGTTTAATGAACCGGTACTGGTGAGATTATCTGGATTAATGACCGCTTGAGGGCTCTATCAGAGGTCTTGATAATTTTTTCGGATTGGGCCATTGGTGAATCCCGTTCCACTTAAGCTGGCGAGGCAATAAGTAGCTATGAGCGAAATCATCAGACCTATTTCGGATCTTCTCTTTGGAAGACTACTGATGACGTTCGCAATTCCAGGAATGAGGAATTTCACCGAATTCTGTTTGCATTTTTCCTGACTAGTTAATGGTGTGGGATAGATGAAAATCGGGTTGATTTCGGAAAATAAGTCTCCTGTTATTTTTGGGAGACAATCAAAATTTATGATTTCAAAAAATAACCGGGAAAACGGACCTCTTTAACGTGAAGTGGGAACGCTCGCTGATTGGGCTGTTCGGATCGCCGTCTCCTCCCAGTGTTGCCCATTAGTACGACGAATTCGTGTTATCTAAGTGGAAAGTTATCTGCCCATCTGGTCCTTTTAGATAAGGGAAAAGGGGACCCAAGCTTACCATCATCCTGGAGGCCACTATGTATGCTGGATACAGCTGGAAAGGGTTTTGAGAAACTACTTCTGCTTCGGCTACTGCCTGCAATAGAGCAGGCAGGGGATCTATAACCTAGACAGTATGGTTTCCGAAAGGGTCGCTCTACTGTCCATGCACTAACAGATGTAGTAACTGCTGTAAGAAAATCACAGGAAGCCAGTAGGCATTCAAGAAACCTTGCATTCCTTTTGACCCTCGACGTAAAAAATGCCTTCAACTCTGCAAGATGGACTGATATGTTGGAGGCCCTGAGCAATACTTTCAAGGTCCCGTCTTACCTATTGGCAGTGATGGACAGCTTAAGAACAGAACAGTGGCATATGAGACTGCTCAAGGGATACGAATGGAAGAGATCACATCAGGAGCGGCTCAAGGATCAGTGTTGGGTCCTCAACTGTGGAATGCATCTTACGATGGTGTCCTACGATTGGAAATGCCTGAGGACTTTCCTTATAGGATATGCTGATGATGTGGCGGCAGTAATACTGGCAAGGGCAATGGATTCAGCCCAAGTCAAGCTGGAGCAGATCATGTCACGAGTAATGGAGTGGATGGAAGACCGTTACAGCCTGGCACTTGCTACAGCAAAGACTGAGGTAGTCATCTTCACCCGTAAGCGCATACCTACCATCATCCCAATGCGGATTGCAAATGCCGAAATAACAACTAAACCAGCAGCCAGATATTTAGAAGTCATATTGGACACCAAAATCACATTTGGTGAACAAATAAGAAGAACTGCAGATAGAGCAGCACAAAAAACTGCAGCTCTCTGTCACCTTATGAAGAATATAAACGGCCCTGGACCTTGCAAGAGACGCCTAATGATGACAGTCGTGCAGTCAATCCTCTTGTATGGAGCGAAAAAATAACTATTCCAAATGAACTATTCCAGGATGACGTCATCCTCCCAGTTTTTTTAAACGTTCACATTTTCTACACTGTTTTGTTTATTCGTAAATTAGGAAGTACGGGCTGAAAGTTTGCCGTCGGGGGTTTTTCGAGGTGCTGAATCCGATTTCGGGGTCAAAAAAAGGATATTCCGACATGGTGAAATTCCTCATTGTTGGACGAAAATTCAACCTTAGATGGTGGCTTACTTTACTTGCTTACTTTGCATCAAACCCTTCGACTATTACTTACAAATGTCGACAGAGTTTGAGTAGACATCTAACCGTTGGGGGTAATTTATCGTTCATGTTCTTCTTCTTCTAATGGTAAGCATTGGCGCCCGAGCGGAGGATACATGAACTAATGGTGCTGGTGCAGTTTAGTTTAGACGTTCGTAAATAGTTACAGCGTTTAGTACCAAGCAGTTGCCTACCCATCCATTTATCTCTACGTTGTTTTGCTGACCTTCTACTTTCATTTCTAGCATTCACACTACTATGTGAAGATATCGAGATTCATGCCGCGGGTTGAGCTGGTTCAAAAACATAACACTGCGGCTCGCCGGCTATTCATCAGAGGCCACAACGGCAAGATATACCCGTACTTGGTTGTGAACGATTCTGGTTTGAGTGACGCTCGAAGAGAAGAACGGGTATTACAGTTGCTCCGAATGCTGAATCACTACCTTGGAAAACAGAAGGTTAGTATTATAATGCACTGTCTAATCAGTCTTGATTGAAAAGATCATTGAGGTGCTCCAATGGATTCGTAAGTTTGAAGAGATTTTACTCACTTTGAAAGAGAGGAAGACCTACATTGGTCATGTGAAGAGCGGTGATCGCTACAGCCTCTATCAAAGATGGCGAATTGAAAAGAAGAATAACGATATCCTACGAAATTCTTTAAAAACTATGAATGAACAATATTTCAAGTCCAATACCCTTGAGTCATCAAACATTCGTCTATTTTTTTTTTTTTTTTTTTGAGAGAGATGAGAGATGATTTAAAAAAGAGAGAGCCAGAGATGAAGAATATTTTCGAAGAAATACTTGCTCAGGATGGGTCCAAGCCAAGCTGGACGGCTGCACTCCCATCGAAGCCTAACAGGTTGTCGGCACACCTCCAACGTTTCCGAGCCCCTCTGAAACATAGCTGCTTGCTCGTAGTACAGCGAAGGCCAGACGAGCACAGAGCCATTCGCGCACTTTGCATTTCAGAGAGCCTCTCCGCCAGAATTTTGATGAAGGCTATCGCTTGTGGAGCCCACATCCCATCTACAGAGCACACCAATTTGGTAAATGTAGCGTGGCGCTCTTCGCATGCGTCAGCGTATTTTCTTCTCTTTTCCTGATAAGCAGAGGACAGCACTGCTGGGACGGGGCGGGAGACATAAGAGGGAGCGTCGGTGTGAACAACACGGATATCAAATAACGCATCCCTCTGTGCCTCCCAAACCCCCCGGCATGCAAGGTCTCCTCGCAAAGCAGGACTTGAGGCCGTCGCTTCCTTTATTAGAGGCTCTTTTATACAGTTCCCCCATGCGCAACTCATGAGCTCCCCAAAAACATACCTTATTTCATTGTGACGTCGGGATACCAAGCCTCCCATTTTACAGTTTAGCGCATGATCGGTGGAAAACGCTGAACCGCAGCCATCACACGACAGTGGCAGCCCTTGTGGTCTCAGCTTGTATCTCAGTACCAATCCATCGCGGAATTCATTTGCAGAGAGATCAAAATGCTGACTCTTCAAGGGAAGCACAGTGAGCCATCCGGATGTTTTGCATTTACTGAGTGCAAACACTGACCTACAAATTGCCCTCTGTCGTTCACTTGGAAAAGTGTTCAGCGTAGATAGTAATAGGGACTCTTCTTCCTCATCCCTCCTACGTACTGCTACCCGCTTTGCGGCATTCATTTTCATTAAATGGTCCCCTGCTTCAAGTGGCTCTCCTCCCAAGATTGAGTCCATAAGTTCAGCCGAACCTTCCCTTGAAGTTTCGTACGACAGGCTGGCTGAATGTACTGGATCTGTAATTGACAAGCCTCCTCTACTTACGGATAGTGAAAATAAGGCGCACTCCTCTGCTGAAATGGTACCACCAATCAAGGCAGGGAGAAATATGGACCAAATGGCCTCCCTCAGACTGGAATAAGTCCTCTCCTCTGCTGTCAACTACCCTCTGAAGGTATTGCCATTGAAATTGGACAGACTTAGTGAATGCCACATAAGCTGAACATTCGTCTAATTACTTTGCAGGAGACTTCAAGAAGATTCTTGCACATTACTGTGCCGCGGGTTGTGGCCTGGTCGCCGCAAATGCGCTTGATAGAAGACAATCCCGCCTCAGTATCTCTTCTGGATGTGTACAAAGGAGCTTGCACTTCGCTTGACATTGAGCACGACGCTCCTGTCTCCAAGTACTACGAACGACTGGCGAGCGTGCAGGTATTTCATTCGTAGCTATTCTATAATACATTGATTGGTCCATCTATCTATTTGATTGATCTTCACTGATTTTCCTAACTATTTCGGGTCCTTTTCAGGCAAGAGGATTGCAGGCTAGCCATCAAATTCTGAAAGACAGCCTCAAAGATGTTCAAACTACAATGATCTCAAAGAGCTTATTAAAAGATTGGGCTCTCAGAACGTATCCTTCTCCAACAGACTTCTGGACGTTTAGAAAAATGGTAATGTTTTTAAACTTGATTTAATCATTATTATGAAAATACTGTCGAATTCTATCCTAACTCTTCTCCTGTTATATCGTCGCTAGACGCATATCTAAGAATGGCCTACTTTTCACGAGAGCAAATCACTTATCACTGATTGAAGTTCTTTTTGCATTGAGTAGGTATTTGCAGCATTGCTACAGTCAATGCAAACCGTCATGGAAAAACATTCGAGTTCACCTCACAACCACTCCTGGTTACCACACTCGATACTACCAAACATGCAAGGCATTAGAGAGTTCCTAGTAGGGTCGATACGGCGCTGCCGGAACCGGATCGTCTGCCATGTTTTCAATACAGCGCGCTGGATTGCCTCCGAGTGACGTATTCTGCCGTAATATTATGGCGCCGGATTGAGAGTGTGTGTGTAAAGCCGCGTCCACACTTGCAACATCCGGCCGCTCCGAACCTTGCTCCAATCCTGCTCCGCTCTTCTGTCCCGAACATCGCAGCGCTCCAAACCTCGCTCCGCCCATATAAAGCTCACCCCACTCCGAACATTTCTTTGATGCAGGATGAAAAACCGCCAACAGAGCGATCGGACTGCGCTCCAATCCTCATTCCTTTGAAGTTTTGCCACCCCAAACACGCCAGAGGATCGGAGCAAGGTTCGGAGGGGCCGAATGTTGCAAGTGTGGACGCGGCTTAATACGTCACGCCATATCTAAGCCGAACCAAACCCACTAGGAATTCTCTATTATCCGTCACCAGGAGGTGCCAACTCCTGGTAGGGGCGCTGGTGGTAAAAGTAGTTTCTCATATGTCCAATAGAGTGCTCTGATTCAAATTACCTTGGAGAGATTGCATCAACTTTTTACGAGTGACAACATTTTAAATTTTCTTCTGCTGATGGGCGAAACAACTCTGGGTTTTTAGGTCATTTTTGTAATTAAAAAGGGTTCTTTTCGACAATATCTCACATCAGACAGGAGACGTATCATTCCGACTCAACAATACATTAAATTTTGAAAGTTATCAATCACACTGTAATATTACTTGCTGTGGTAAGTCATTCGTCAGAGCACTACTTTACCACCAGCGCACCTAGCGGGAGTTGATGCCTCCTCGACGGATAAGCCTAGTACCAAACATCTTTATAAAAATATAATAGAGCGGGGTATCCAGCGTCCTGGAAAACGGGAAAACCTGGAATACTCGGGGAATTTTACTCTACTGGAAACTCATATAACATCCCGGAAATGTCGTTAGCAGAAATTGGGATTGACCCAGGGAAAAGACATATTCATGCCAAAAACCATCAAAATCTCAATTTTGAGAAATTTAAGATTTGCGATGTTAATAATGTGTTATCTGCTTGTTACAGTTCACCTTACAGTTGTCACTTACGTGCTTCTGTGAGTACGTTTTGCACCTGACAAGGCTGAATCCTGACATGCTGTACATCCATCAAGATTCTGGTCTACTGAACGTGTCATATTTCAAATTCGACGTTGAAGATACGAAGGGTATGTTCTTAAAACAAATTTATACCTTATCTACGTACAGTATTGGAGAATACGTCGTAACCAGCAAGTCGAGTACGGGAGGCTGGAGCATGGGCGCAAGTCGAATACAGGAGGCTGGAGCACAGGTGCAAGTCGACTTGCTGGTTACGACGGATTCTCCAATACGGTACGTAGATAATAATTGTATTCTTATAACTAGCGGAACTAACCCTATACCATGGGCGTCGGTGGTCTGGTGGACAGTGTACCCGACTGCGGTGATAAGATGAGAACCATCTAGCGGGGACGCGCGTTCGAGTCTGGTCGTCGCAGAAAGTTTTTCTGTCTATTAGACGATCGGCAATCTCTCGTTCCAACCCAGGGCGGTGATGTTTGGGAAGCCGTGAGCGAAATCATCAGAACAAATTCTGATCTCCCCTTAGGGAGACAGCTGATGACGTCCGCGACGCCAAGAATGGCAGTCGGACGAAAATTCAACCTGAAATGGTTGCTTACTTTACTTTACTTTACTACTTACCATGGGCGTAGGCAGGATTTAGCCAAGGGGGGGGGGGGGCTACCCCCAAGAGCTAATATATAAATATAAAGTATGCGTCTGCATGTTATAGCAAACGAAAGGTACAAAGTCTGAATTCCGAGAAATAATTTTCATGACATCTTTATTTATATATTTTACATTATTTCATTATACAACAAAAAGCAATGGACAATTTTTAAGACAGCATCAGTCTTCTGGGGTTGCTGGCAAATTGATCAAAAACCTCTTCTACAATGGTTGCCTTCTTTGATTTCACCAAATCTCGGTGGAGGCTGAGCATACACAGACCATTCAGCCTATCCTCCCCTATTGTAGACCGTGACATGTTTTTACTCGCCTCAGGGTGCTGAAAGTTCTTTCCACCGAGCAGGTCGTGCACGGTACCGCAATCATCAGGGCCTTTTTGATGGAAGGATAGAAGGGGTCCGCTTCCTTGATCAAGTCGATCATTTCCACATTCTGAAGTGTTGACAGTTTTTCTCTCATTCCAGCCTTCACCTTTGTCGTTCTTGTCCATTTTTTCCGCCCACTTATTATGCCATAATTGGAATTCTGCATACAGCAGATCCTCATCAAAATCATAAAACTTGGCAATTTTTTCGGCTTGGAGTTTCAAATGGTCTAATTTTGAGGCCAACATGAAGTGGGGGTGAAGAGAAAGAAGGGAAAACGCCGGTTCATTATTATGAGAAAATCTGTCAGTCAGCGCTGAAGAAAACGAGTCTAGGTAAGGAATCAAGACTGATCATTTCCAATATTCCTCAGGAGAGTCACTTGGGATATTCGAACGATGGTGCTGACGTCCAACCACTCTTAGCGTCAAAAACTCTACCCCCCCCCCTTCCCAATTCGTCTGACATTTTTTTGGCCGATGCATAAATATCTCCCATCACAGAATCAGCAAACTCATGGTGATTCCTCACAGTCGAAAACACAGTTTCAATATGATTCTTGCATTGAAGCAAATTCAGCTGTTTTCCCTGCAAAATATTTACCACTGGTTGCAACAGAGCCGAGTATTTGGATATAATGAAGGCACAAATGATGAAAATTGGTCGTGTTACGGCACTGAAAAGCAGAAATGCATTGTTTCTTCTATTACTATTTCCCTCTGTAGTGAGCTTTTCCAATGCCTGAACTATTTCCACGAAATGCTTCATGAAAACAGAAATGCGTCGATATTTTTCGGACCATCTGGTCTCACAAAATCCAGGTATGTTAGGAATGTGTTCCAATAATACCTTCCCATGCCCCTAACTACGCATTCAATATTCTAGTGTTTCTTTTAAATAGGTTCAGCACAATTTATTTTTGTGTTCCCGAAAGTCTAGGGGGAGGCCACGGCCCCTTCCTGCCCCACCCTGTCTACGCCCTTGCCCCATACATTTAATACCAAATTCCTCCCTGGCTATTATATTAGACGTGGTTTCTTTCCAAACGGCTGGTCTGCCCAAACCCTCCGAGCTTCACTTGCAGCCCGACTGGAGCAAATTCTCCTCGTTGACCTGATTGACATTGCTAAGCTGAGCTCTCCTGGACGCTTTGCCAGCGCGTCGGCTCTCTCATTTCCGTGGAGATCACAGCGACTCGGGAGATCCACTGGAGAACAATCTTCCTGCCATGCTCGATATTGAATGCGTGTCACTTCCTCTGTTCCAAAACAGTTTTATTGGAAATCCAAAAATTCCCATTTTCAAATTTGAATTTATTAGTTGCCTACAATTTATTAAGAATCAATGCAGTCAGTTTCACTAATTGTTTGCCATGAATACGAAATATACCCTAAATTTTAGGGTACCTACCCTCTGTATCTCTTGGGTATCTTGCTTTAAAAGTTCTTTTTTTAGAGAGATAGAGAGAAAAAACTCTTTATTGCACATTGTAGAAGGAATAAAGGTGGACAAGGACTCCAGTAGTTGTCGAAACGTAATGGACTTGCCGAAAGCTCAAATTTAGTTGCCAAAAGTTCAAATTGGTATGCCAAAAGTTTGCCAAAAATTCAAATTGATTTATGCCTAAGGGTTTATTTTTCATTTTTGCGAGCAAGCGAGCGTGAATGTGTGAGGCATTAATCTTGTGGGAGCCAAATTGCTGCTCCGTCCTCCAGTCCGAGTCCTCGGACTTGTTTCCTTGGGCCTCTTAGCCTCATGGAAACCGCTCGATGGACGGAGAATTGTGTTTTCACTCGCGTCCACATCATCACTTGAGCGTAGGACTTGGACCATTTATTGGCAAGGCGTAGGGAGGCATTCTTGAGAAAAGCGTCTGAATAGATGCAGGGAAAATTAGGTAAAACTTGAATTTCCAATTTACACTCTATCAATCATAGGCGCTGGTGAATGAAATTTTTCGAAGGACATTGAATGAGTTTTGCGGGAATTTGATATAAAACAAAAAATACGAGCAAAGTAATGATGTAATTTTGAAACTAAATAAATTAAGCTGATACAAAATTAAAGAAAGATCTGGCAAATCAAATTTTGCAAATAATAATATAATGAGCTCTACGTTAGGGCCCTGCTGGTGACGATGACAATGGATGACTATGAAATGGCGAAATAGATTATAGGAAATCCCTTACCGGAAATGGCAGAATGAGGTGATGCCTGCTAATAAGATTGATGGCCCACGACCCGATCAGGTGGCTTCCGAAACGGGGCTTTGGTGTTCTCCAGGTAGCACGGGTTAGCTGATGATGGGTGATAATGGTGTAGGCAATTTGATAAAGATGAGATGCTGATGATTGATGAAAAGAGGGCACGTGCGCAAACTGAGAAAGCAATACGGACTTTTGTGGGGGGGGGGGGGTCCTGGATCACGAGGACCAAGTCCAATTCTGTTGTCCAAGTCCAATTCTTATCTTGTTATTCCTTCCTAACTAGTTAGCCCGATTTATTTATGGATCCCAAGTTAGAACAGTTGGACATGAAATTTTATTCCCTACTAGTGCATTGAACCAGCGTCATACTCTTTATGCAATGCTTCATCGCATGAAATGGGGGGTGCGCCTTTTTTTTTCTATGATTTTTCAAAGTTTCGACCGTTTATGACGTCACGCGCCCCTCTCGCCTGGGCGGGACCCCCCAGCCCACTGTGACGTCATAAACGGTCGAAACTTTAAAAATTCATAGGAAAAGATTTACACACGCTAGAAGGTCGCGGTTGGTACCAAAATTCTCAGAATGAGGTCTACCTTAGATTAAAAGTAACAATAAACAGTTTTTCCAACCTAGGCGCACACCCTATTATGAGTGGCGTGAAAGACCCTCTCAGATCTTCGGCTATTCTGTCGTATTTTGCATGCTTGGCTTGGGCATCATGGCGAGAGATGGTTGGCCAGTCCATGGAAGTGTAAGAGACTGCGTCAGCGTTTATAACGCGGGTATCAAAAAACGCAGGTCTCTCACGGTCACACACACCATGAACCTTCATGTCTGCCACCAGGCCGGGCCATCAGCACTTTCACGAAGAGCTGGTTCTGCGACAACACCGTTCCATGCGAGGCTTGCTTGTTTATTTATTAGTACATGTTACATGGCATAACTTCACTCGTGGCCTATTTAACACCAAAATTTTGGAATTATTCTTCCTGTACAGGTGAGAAAGGTTTGGGGTTTGGGAATTCGAGAGAAAATCAAATTTTCAGATTGAGGTGACGCTGATGTGATCATTGTGGTGTCAGAACCCGTAAGGAATTGAGGTAGGAATCATGGAAGAGTTGGTGACCACGAAGAGAATAGAATATTATCCCCCTTTATCAGCCAATCCTCCCTTTAATTATACACTAATCCTGTCCAATCTAAAGTTTCTGTTCTGGAACCTTGAATTGAAGAGCTTGGAGAAGAAGACTTCTGACGGGAACTCTCGGGTACGAGACGGGAGCTTGTCGTCTCGGATCAAACGCTCGATAGTCTGTAACAAGTGCTAATTGTTATTGAATGTAAACTTTGCAGAAAGATGGCGATTTCGGTGCTCGTAGGTCTTATAAATGTAATGTCGATCGAGGGTGGGTCGCTACTGAGGCTGGTCTCCTCACTGCGAATACGACAGTGGAATACTTCTTCACACCAACGGATAAATTATAACTGTAATTTCCTCTTGTTGTTTGCAGGTGACCTGAATGCTAATCGTCCCGTGCCATTCAGACTCACTCCCAACATCCAGGAACTTCTCACCGAAACAGGCATAAGTGGGCCTCTCACAGCCAGCATGATCGCCACCGCCAAGTGTCTTGTCCACCCGAACTTCGAAGTTCTGTCCATCCTTCGCGCGATATTGAGGGACGAAATGATTTTCATGCTCAGAAAGGTAAGAACTACAACAATTCTAGAATTTGTAAGTTAAATAACATCTTGTCGAGGTAGATGATTCAAACATGTATACTCAAGAGCAACATCTGGTTGACCATTGTGTTGCTTGGTGCGGGGCTACTGTGGCTTTGCTGTGGATTACCCTCGCACGTAGGCATTTGGGGAAATGAGAGAGCCAACACCCTGGCCAAAGAAGGCTGTCAAATACCCATGCGCGACGTTCAAATCAGTTTTGTTGCGGCCAGAATGCTGATTAAAGAGGCTGTGAACATTAAGCAACGCCAGGACCACGAGCTAAGGGCGGAGGGCAAGTGCTGGGCGTCTCTACTGGGTGCTGCTGATCGTGTGCCTCCTGACTTCCCTCGTCAACAGTCAGTCGCAGCGTTTAGACACTTAACTGGCCACGATTACCTGAATGCCCACCTCCACTGCATCGGGCTGAGGAGTAGCCCTTTTTGTTCCCTCTGCCAATCGTTAACCATAACAAGTTGCCATCTTTTTGACTGCCCTCGACTCGAATCAATGGTCGAAATTATCAAAATTACATTGCACTGCGAGGAGTTTGATGGCTTAAGCGCCATAACGAATACTCGGTGTACGGGGGAAAAACCATTGTGTTGAGAGCGTTAATCGTTCGTAATTTCCTGTATTCCTTTATAATTGTTTTTTTAGCTGATAATTGATTGAAATTTACTAATTGACCAGTGGTGAAGCGAACTAAGTGCAAAAACCCCACTTTTCAGGAGAAGCAAAAAACTGCTTAGTTTAACCAAAGCGCTTGATTTTGACCCAGTTGTTTTTCTTTTGGAAGGACAATAAAAGTGATGTTCAAACAGCATTGAACTGCCGCAAAATTTATATAACCAAAAAAAATGTTAAATTTTGGGAACTTAGTGCCTTTCACCACTTGATTACCTGGGCATGAAGAAAATTAAGACCGAAATATCTTTATTTGAACGAATGACTTTGTAAACTTATTGAATATTATGTATATAGATTGTTATTTCGATTTTTTCTATATTTTTTTTCTCCATTTTTTTCTCACGTTTGTTCTACATTTTCTTGTTCCTGAGTTGGCCAAGCCAGTATTTTCTCATAAAATTGCTTAAACTCTCTCTTTTTCTTAATTACTTGGCGTTTATGTCCAGCTTCATCTCTTATACGTTTGGGACCCATTTTAAAAAAAATGAATCGCTCGGTTGAGAAACCGCGAACCAAAAAAATATTTAGGAGCACACACGAACAGTACTTCAACGTAGGAGAACACAGACTGAGGTGAAAAAGTTCAGGAAACTGCTTAGTATGATAAGTTTGTTGTTTATTGAAGAGAAACGATGTACTTTGATCAACGGACATGCCCGCGGAGACCCGTCATCAGGTGGTGAAGGGCACTAACTACTCACTTAGTTCTTTTCTCCACGAAACGCTCGGTGGTGGAGACGAATATCTGACAATCTGACGCGAGAACTTCTTCTCACGTTCTTTTCACTACCACATGATGTGTCTTGCCGAGGAGAACCCAAATCTACAATTTAAAAAAAAATCGATTTTTCGCACTTAGTTTCCTTCACCACTGGCCAATTCAATTATCAGATCGCAATAACATGTAAACGTTGGTTAGGTGAACTGGACTTCAAGCCACAAACAAGCTACTCCTTGAAAAACGATAGTTGATCTCATTTCATGCTGGAAATCATATAGAGCTGCCCCTAGTTGCGCGTGGTATCTACCTAATGCTGGTGATAACGATAATATAAAACTATATTATTACAGTCGTAAAAGACAATAACCTCTATACTTGAAAATTTGACGATTTTTTTTTCCCGAAAGTTTTGGCGATATGTTCCTATTAAATGCGTTTTTCTTCAGGTCCTCTAAAGCTTTAATAAGCTCAATTTCTTCAGCAATGTTTACTTATTTTCTGGGTTTACTAAGAGATTCGGAATTTAAAATAGGTGTGTTCTTTCAAAATGTGTTATTTCAAAATTGGTTGTTTTGGTTTATTATTTTCAATAATGAACATTTGGAATCAAGCAAGAAAATATGTAACCCTTCAAAATTTGATGGTTACGTTTTAATGTATAGAGAATCCAAAAATCGAATACAAATTTTCCCCTCCGTCCGTTCACTTTACCCAGTTTCCATGGACCGATTTTGATAAAGTTTGGTGTGTCGGCTCGGTTTGATGTCTAGTTGTGCCCTGAAGCTTTTGGTTGATGTCAGTCACTTATAAGGGGTGAAAAGTGTGGGAGAACATTTTCAAAACGCCCTACCTCGAAAACTTGCGATGTGCAAGTATTGTTTTTTCATTATTTTAAAATAGCGCGGTCTTTTAAGAATTTTTTGACACCACTCAGAGCTCTGTGGGACCAATCGTTTGCCTAATGTTCGTGATGTTTTTTGTCAATTTAAGGTAGTGTTGAATATCTAGAAATCCAGGCGATCAAGAGTAGTTAAAAGCGTGTTTATTCTGAAATAATGTATCAAAACCCAAGGAGCCAACTGGGTCTCTAGCCTGTAGGGTGGCCAAATCCCCCCCCCCCCCCAATCCATATATAAGCTAATCAAATTCAATCGATTTTCTTTTGTTTGAATAGAATTCCATGTAATTCACTTAATATGCTTCCATGAATCAAATCAATTGAAGGCACCCACAACTGTTAACCCTGTGCAATAATATGGTTGGTAGGTATTATTAATGGAAAAGCCTGTTCTTCGCATGTGGATGATCTATACAGAAAAATAATGAACCGTCGTGAATTAAATTTGGACCAAACTAAAATCCAAGGGTACCCCCTTAACCAGAAAACATCTGTCAAGTGAGTGTGGCACAAAGCCTCCTCGAAAAATGAAGAAGTTATGGCTGCAACTAGGAAATTCTCGTTTGCGCATGCGCAGTGGCTTCTATCAGTTTGTGGGCCATGATTTTCATAGGGGACCACCTGCAACCCGATCCGCATAATCCCTGAAAATTTCTTCGAAATTGGATGGAAAGTGTAGAAGTTATGGCTGTATAAAGGAATTCACGTTTGCGCATGTGCAGTGGCTACTATCAGTTTGTGGACCATGATTTTCATACAGGGCTGTCTATACGCCAATTCGTACAATTCCTGAAAATTTCATCAAAACCAGATTACAAAATTTAATAATGTAGAAGTTATGGCTGTTGTAAGGAATTCACGTTTGCGCATGCGCAGTGGCTACTATCAGTTTGTGGACCATGATTTTCATAGGGGACCATCTACACGTCAATCCGCACAATCCCTGAAAATTTCATCGAAATCGGACTATAACTTCGTTTAGTTTTGCCCGTTACAAAGGATTTCATGACTAGGGATGGCATATCGAATAAAACACATCGATATATCGATCAAATGATTTATCGTCAATGAGATATCGATACCTTCGATATATCGGAGAAAATACATCGATATTTTGATATATCGGAAGACCTACTTTAAAAAAGGTGTGAAGTAGGTAGGTGAATTTTATCGTTTTAAAACAATATAAAAATCATTTAGGATGACATTTATGGGCATATCGGAGTATCTACTTGGAAAAACTTGAAGAAGTAAGTAGGTAGGTGAATTTAAAAGTTACTAACATCATTTTGGAAGAAATACTATCGATATCCTCGACATATCGGAAGATCTATTTGAAAAAACCTGGTGAAATAAGTATTAACCTACTTTCAAAAGTTACTGGGTATGAATGCTCGAAATTCATTGTTTATAAACTGGAAAAAAGTTGGAAATTTCATTGCAATGTTAAATTGATTCATAAATTGATAGGGGTATACCGTAGACAATCATGATCCTTCAAAATTGAAAGTAATTGTTGTGAAAACCTACTTCACTTTGTATAGTAAGTAGTTTTAATCTAGACGAGCCTCTATTACTTTTGATTCAAGTCAAGTAATTGAGCCTTGAGAGCCACTGTAGGTGTAAAACATTCATGTACACAATCATGTCAGACATGAAGTCAACAGTCTGAAATCAACCCATCACTAGGTACCTACAAAATTTGGAATAAAATTACTTGATGTTTTTACAGGTACAGGCGTCCCTTCTCGTCCTTTCAATATTTAATTTTTACTTGATTTTTTAAACTTGAAAACAGGTCGCGATGTATCAGTAAATATATCGATATTGACCGATAATATCGGTTCTCTATATCGATATATCAAACGTAATATATCGATATATTTCATATATCAATATATCGTTGCCATCCCTATTCATGACAGACTAGGAAACAAAATTGTTCAAGAAGGCCTAAAACGTACCTAGTGGAATTTTTGATTTTGGAGAAATTTTTTTTTTCAACCTTGAAAAGTGAAAACCGCTACCTTGGTAGACTCGGAAGCAATAAACCGTTGTGTAATAAGTTGAAGCGTATTTCATAGTTAATCAACGTTGAATGAAACCCGTTATAATTACTAACTCGCCAAGGTCAGAAGCGCCGGTTGTATTATTTCGTGGTCATCGCCCTCTACTAGTATTTTTGACTAATAAGTAGGTCGCTGATTTTAGCGGTTGAGGAGTCTTTATGGCTATAAATAGAGGCCAACTTTCGCCCATTCATTGAATACGGCCGGTCTGTCGGGCTAGTGAAAGTGGAAGCGCTGTTATTTCCTGCCTGATCAGTGATTCAGGCACCAGTTCTCCGTCCTTGAAGCCGATTAAAAATCATCTTCGAATCTCGTTAGTGAAGAACGCAGCCGCCGAATACTCAACTACTTGGATTATTGTATTCCTCGCTATATGAACGGTGTGGGAGGCTGTCGAAGTGACGTTACTTTGCAGACAAGCGTTGAAAATAAATACGTTTTAAGGAAACATGACACCCAACAAATACTACAAACCATGTCGGTACCCACCTGCCTATACAGGGTGTCTACACTTAAGTTGGGCATAACTCCAGGGTTCGATTCTACAAGGTATTTCCAATTAAAAAAAAAATGTATTTTTGGTTTGGTTGGTCCAATGTCCATTGGAAACACCCAACTCGGCAAGACATTTTGATATCGAGGGTGACCATAGACAGCGTAAAATACTCGATTTCCTCGTAAAACAAACCTTTTTTTCGCATTCAAACTAGATTTACTCTTCAAATTTGAATTTGAAAGAAGAAAAATTTATAGACCGTTGGAAGTCTGACAAATTTAGCATGTTTTTTTTCAAACATTCAGAGATTTAGAGTAGAAACTTCGATAAAAAAAAAAGAATTTTAAAAATATTTTACAGTTTGCTTTATTGAAATTGTTTTATTGCCAAACGATTGCGGGTTTGCCCTAGGTAGCTTGGAAATATAACGCTCTTTCCGACGATATCCTCAAATTTTAATTTACTTGGTAAATAACAGGAGTTATGACAATGGCAAAAAATCTTTAAATTTAAAAAAAAAAATTGAAAAAACAAGGGGTTTAAACAAAATTACTGAGTGAGGATAGGAATATGAATAAGAATACAATTGTATTCACACTTTGAATACGATTTCCCCCCGTAAGCGTATTTTGAATAAGTACGATTTTATAATTTTTTCTATAATTTCCCCAAAAATCGAATTTTTTTCACGATTTTCCCTGAAAATCATACTGTGTTATGATTTTCTCCCGAACTCTGGACATATTAAATATGTCCAAATTAAATATGTCCATGTTAAATATGTTAGAAATTTTCTAACCTAACATTGTCAAAATAATCAATCGAAATTCGAAACGCTGACCAATTCTTATAGGATTTTTCACGCAGAATCGAATGAGACCAATACCAGGTCGCTACGACCAACCATATAAAAACTACGACGACATTTCCGCTGATAATCTTTTTTTTTTTACGATTTGCACTGAAAAACTAAAAACTAAAAAACTAAAATTGCCAAAATAATTGATAAAAATTCAAAACGCTCACCAATTCTTATAGGATTTTTACTTTTTACTTTATTTAGGGACATAATCGAATGAGACCAACTCCAGGTCGCTAAGACCAACCGTATAGAAAGTACGACAACATTTCCGCAGAAAATCGTATTTTTTTAAACGATTAGCACTGGAAATCATTTGAAAATTATGATTTTACCGGACATTTCGTCGTACTTTCTATTCAGTTGGTTGTAGCGACCTGGTATTGGTCTCATTCGATTCTGCGTGAAAAATCCTATAAGAATTGGTCAGCGTTTCGAATTTCGATTGATTATTTTGACAATGTTAGGTTAGAAATATGTCCATTGTTAGGGAGAAAATCATGAAAATTGTATGATTTTCTGGGAAAATCCTAAATAAAATTCGATTTTTGGGGAAATCATAGAAAAAAATCATAAAATCGTATTCAAAAAACGAATACGGGGGAAATCGTATTCAAAGTGTGAATACGATTGTATTCGTATTCATATTCATACCTGTATTCGTATTCATAATCGTATTTATGAATAAGAATTCGCCCATCTCTGCTTATATCAATTGAATTATCCAGTTGTACACTGCGTCACCAGAATTGCTTCCTCACTACCGAAGGTAGGGAAGCTTTGTATTCGTGAAAGAAGTGAAAAAAAAAATGTCCTCCAAAATCAAAATTTCCACTTGCTTTTTGCGTTTTAGAGCTTCCCGAACAATTTTGGTTCCGTGTCTGTCTGTCTGTCGGTCTGTCTGTCTGTCTGTGGTCAATCCTTGTCCCGGGCAAAACTATACTAACCTGTGGTCCGATTTTGATGAAATTTTCAGGGATTGTGCGGGTTAGGTCCTAGACGGTCCCCTATAAATTTCAGCACCTTCGGATCAGCTGAGTGAGCTCCAAGGCCATTTTCTCTCCTGTTGAACGCAGGAAGCTGAAATTTGAGAGGCAGGGTCAATGGAGAATGCTGAAGGTGCCTGAGTGGTCACTGATCAGCTGAGTGAGCTCCAAGGCCATTTCCTCTCCTGTTTTTCGCCAACTGATTCTATACGTCCATGTTACAATGAGTGAGGAAGCTATACTGCCCACCCAACTTGGCAGACGTTTTTTCTTTAGGCTTGATAACTTTTTTTTAAAAACTTGATTCTCTTTGGTTTTTTAATCCATTTTTACCAATCATTTTGCTTAGTATTTATCTTCATAGAAATTAAATAATTATTGTTACGTGGATTATGTTACCTGCAATGTCTAATAATGGAGGAGATTTAGTGCCCACCAACATTACTGACGTTGTTTGCCTCGTCTCTAATCTTTCTTAGATTTCTTATCTACATTTATTATTCCAAGAGATGCTGTTAAAATTATTGTTCACGCAATCCACCACGTCGGTAAATGCTATAGGTAAGTGGGAGAGCCCCACCCCCACTCCTTCCAGGTTCTGGTCGATCTTTGTTTGAATAACATAAACAAAACAAAAATTCTGCACATTATTACACAAAGGTTTATTATTTTTCTGTATAGATCACACGCCTGCAAAGAACACCGCTTTGCCATTACCACTACCTAACTACTATATTTTCGCCCCACGATTAAGAATATTTTGAAGAAATAAAGAGTTGTGTGTGCCTTCATCAGAAAATTGGTTGCTAAGGAAGCAAAACTGAATGCAACTCGAAAAAAAGAACAACAATCCCATTTTGGTCAGCTAAAATTTGAACGGAGATTTTGCGGTCCACTCTCGTGTTTCTGATTCGTCGCAAGTCCAACCCTCAAGTTCTCATAAAGAGCGAACCATATGAATTTTAGAGCTCTGGGTGGTCTCATTCGATTCTAAAAATGTAATACTATTTCAAATTGATTTAATAACAATACCCTTAAATAAAAAGTTTTTGAGCGTTTTGAAAATTTCAGCCCTTATTTTTCACCCCTTAGAAGTGACTGACACCAAAAGTTTCGGAGCACAACTAGACCCCAAAGGGTGCTCATATGCCGAATTTCACCAAAATCGGTCCATCGTATGGAAAGTACGGCTTACGGACGGAAATTTTTTACGATTAGAACTTTTTACGGTTACAATTTTTTTCCTTACTCGATTCCAAACGTTCATTATTGAAAATAATAAACCAAAACTGTAATTTTGTCGAGCGACTTTTCAAAAAAATTTTAATTTTATTTGCATTAAAACATATTGTTTAGTAATGCATGCATTGCAGGGGACGACCCTTTGGATAAGCATTAGATCAGTTTAAACCAGTTGGTAAGCGATAAAACTATTTCACTCGATGTAATTTATTTAGTACTTTAGGCAAGAAATAGTGGTCTTCCCCCCCACCATCACCAGTATCTACCATAACATTTCTAGCGGCATGGGAGCATCGAATTTGAAGAGCTTTTGACAATCCATGATCTACGATACCCAACATGCGACTTCGAGTTCCCCTCCCCCCCCCCAGTCTGGCACTTAAGTGGAAATACGTCGTAACGTTGAACTTTCATCTATTAGTTTTACTAGGCAGTCCGTCGAAGTTCACATCCGTATTCAAGGTGAAACACAAAAAATTTCTCCCTTGCGAGGGAAAAACATTAAATCATGTTTAATGTTTTTCCCTCGCAAGGGAGAAATTAGATTGCCGATCACTCAGCTGATCAGTGACCACTCAGGCGCCTTCAGCATTCTCCATTGACCCTGCTTCTCAAATTTCAGCTTCCTGCGTTCAACAGGAGAGAAAATGGCCTTGGAGCTCACTCAGCTGATCAGTGACCATCTTGGTACAACTAGACCCCAAATGGAGCCGATATAACGTGGTAACTAAGAAATCGGTCCGTGGTAACTAAGAAAAAAAAACGTTGCAGATTTGCGTGTCGGAATTCACAGAACGACCCCCAGCCCTAAAACATTAAACATGTTAAAAAAAAAACGTCTGCCAAGTTGGGTGGGCAGTATAGCTTCCTCACTCATTGTAACATATACGTATAGAATCAGTTGGCGAAAAAATTATGATTCTTTATTTAGCGGTCCACCGTCTAGGACCTAACCCACACAATGCCTGAAAATTTCATCGAAATTGGTTGAATAGTTGCGGAGTTTTGGTTGTAACAATAAATTTAAAGTTCGCGCATGCGCAGCGGCTATTGCTTGACCAATTTGATTGAAACTTATAGGGTGTCTCTTAGAAGTTAGTCCCTAACTAACCTCCAAATTTGAGCAAAATCGGTTCATTAGAAACCGAGGTTCCAGGAAATTCACGTTTGCGCATGCGCACTCGCTCCTATTGGTCCGAAGGTGCTGAAATTGATAGGGGACCGTCTAGGACCTAACCCGCACAATCCCTGAAAATTTCATCAAAATCGGACCACAGGTTAGTATAGTTTTGCCCGGGACAAGGATTGACCACAGACAGACCGACAGACAGACACGGAACCAAAATTGTTCGGGAAGCTCTAAAACGCAAGAAGCGAGTGGAAATTTTGATTTTGGAGGACATTTTTTTTTTTACACTTCTTTCACGAATACAAAGCTTCCCTACCTTCGGTAGTGAGGAAGCAAAAGAAACAAGAAATATGCGGTTCATGGTGTCCTGGCACCATGGTGGCACCACTATTAGTTCCATGGTGGCACAGAGAATAATTCATGAAAATCCGGAGGTATAATGAGAATTTTCCTAAATTTCAGAGCTATAAAGGAACCGAAATTTTGAAAAATCGGATATTTTGTGAATATTATCCCCCTCCCACTCGCCCCCTCCCATACTAATTTTGATACTCTGGTGAAGTACCTAGCGTGCAATTTGGTAGATTTTTGAGTCGAACAAAAAAGAAACGCAAATCGGAGAAGATTCTGCTCGCAAACGCACATTTTTTAAGCATTAACCCCCCTTTCCACCCCTTAAAAGGCAAAAGACGCACAGTATTGTGAGTATGTGTAAAAAATCGAAAAAAACGAACGTCTATTAGTATTGGAAAGGAGTGGAAGAACCTGTCCACAGATAGTCTTTGAGCACGTTTAAATAGGTTTCCTGACCTCACAAGACTCTTAAGGATCACCAGAGGGCAAGTTCCGCGATCATTCATGTTAACTCATTTCACCCAAAACGCTAACGATGAACTACCCGCTCATTATGAGTGCGGATACCGTCATATCAACAAGTTGGGTCTTATTGCTCTTCATGACGAGTCACGGCATAAGTATGTGCTTTATTCACGTATTTTAATGATTTTTGAAGTGTGAAGCACTCGGTAAAATCGTCACAATAATAATTCCCAATTTTGGTTTATTATTTCTAATAATAAGCCTATGTGATCGTATCGCAAAAAATTTTTATAACCCCCCCTCAAACTTTGTCACTTTACGTTTCAAGGTGCGTAGAATCCAAATTTGCCAAATTTGCCAAATGTCCGTCCGCCGTTCGCCGTCCGGGCCATAAAAGGCCTTAGAATCGGTCTAAAAAACCCGATCTTTCGCACATAGACTCCATTTGGGGTCTAGTTGGTCCTAACGTCGAACTATTCCGATCGCTTAATTCGTATAGAAGTTATGGGCAAATAACCGGCCAAAAAAGAGGTTTTTGCTTAAATATGCGTGGGGTGACATTTTCCAAGTATTTTTCTTCATGTTGGATGGTTGGTGGCTTTATAGACGATTGTATAGAAAAATAATAAACCATTAAAAACCAATAAACCATAAAAATAATAAACGTACGATAAATCAGAAACACGAGTGTGAATCGCAAAAGAGGTCTAATCTCCGTGGCTTTATAGACGATTATATAGAAAAATAATAAACCATTAAAATAATAATAATAAATAATAAAATAATAAACCATAAAAATAATAATCGTGCGATAAATCAGAAACACGAGTGTGAATCGCAAAAGAGGCCTAATCTCCGTTCAAATTAAAGCTGACCGAAATGCCATCGATGTTTCTCTTCATGTTGGATGGTCGGTGGCTTTATAGACGATTATATAGAAAAATAATAAACCATTGTGTAATAATTTGCAGCGTTTTTCTTCTTAACGTTAACATTAAATAGTGAATTTCTCAAAAAGAGGAGGAATGAGGAATTAGAGCATTTGATGAATGTTTTCTGGCACTATCCCTTCACTCAATCCCGTTGGAATTTGCCGCGACTAGCCGCGACTTTTTTTTCCATGAAATTTTCAATCCTAATAGAAAGCTTTTTGAATAATTAAAGTCGCAGGAAAGTGTGGAGAGGAAAAAAAAACACATCCTCGCATTTTTCATATCAACAGAATAGAAAAGAAAAGATTATGAAGTCATCAACCAGTATCTGATTAGGGATAACTTCGTTGACACGACCACCATCCACAGAACTGATACCTAATGCTGTACCAAGCACATCTAACGCTATGGAAGTTCCATAATGGAACTGAGTTGTGGAAGCGCTCTCTCCAGCATCAGCAGCGCTAATGACAGTGAAGATTTAGATTCATCATTCAGTGTAATGCACTTTTAAAGACATCTAATTATTACCTATGTTTTTGTACCTAAACCTTTGTAAAATTGGTGAAATGTTACTTTTATTTTGAATTTAAAATTTCAGTATTTTTCATAAACTTCTTCTAATATTATTTATTGTGCAATTTTCTTTCCTTTAAATATAAAGTGGTATGAAATCCATGATCAGAGCAACCTTCCCTAACAGAACTCTCCACAAATTGATAAACTCACAGTACTGTGGGACGTCCTAAAAAGTGCGTTACATGAATGAATTTATGCTTCCCCCTCCCCTCCAACCCTGAGGTAAATCCTGCCTTGGATAGATAGAAACCTACCGACCGTCCTACCGCACTAGAAGAGGTCGATTCTTCTTGTTGTTGATTACTCCAAACCGGTTATGCAAGGACGAGTCGTTCGTTATGTAAATGGAGTATCAACGATTGTGATGAGTTGACGTGGAGAAAAAAGAGGCCCAGTCACAGAGCGCACTCATAACAAACTTCTTTCTCCTTCAACATCGATTTTTGCCCGATTTTGCACCAATTTTGAGGGTATGAGTGCAGTAAATATACGATGAATGCAGAATGGCGAAGCATAAATTATTTATAACAATTATTATACCTATCTTAAGTGAGCTTGTGGGTTGAAAAAACAGTTTGATTTGCTCAGCACGATTATAAAGGAAACAAAAGTCCCATTCGTGCTGCATGAGAGAATTTTCAACGACATTTCATCCAATTTTTGATCGTTCAATAAGATATTTTTGATCATTTTTTTATTTTATAAGTTTGGTAGGTATTCTGATATGAAATTTCACTCTGATTCCGGATATTCCATTCAGCATCGAAATAGCATTTTATACAGAAAGTCTAACGAATCCTGTGTATCCAGTATTTTGTCGATTTCTAAAAGTTTCGAGTACTACATGTTGATCGCTGATCTCATAAAATTTTCCAAAAATTTTCGGACAATATTTTCAATTTCTGAAGAGAAATGAAGAATTACGATTATGCTCTGATACCGCATATACTCGTACCACATTTTATCAAGTTTAAAACGGTAATTTCCACTTTAAAAAAATGTAAACACCCTTTTCAAAAAATATTTTGCTTCCGAGTCTACCAAGGTAGCGGAAGCTTTGTTTTAACTTTTCAAGGTTGAAAAAAAAAAGTCTGCCAAGTGGGTGTGGCACATAGCTTCCTCGTATCCATAACCCGATTGTATATATGATCCGATGCATAGTAGTTAATCTCAAAACACCAATCTCTAATTACCTTCCACTACCCTCACAGGGGACCATCTACACGCTAATCCGGACAATCCTAGAAAATTTCATCAAATTTGGATGAAAAATTAAGTGAGTAGATGTATGTGATTGGATAAAAATATTCTTAGCCTCGACTGGGATTCGAACCCGCGATCCTTAGAGCCAAATCAAGACTCTATCCTCTGCGCTATTGAAGCCTCGTCATGTATACGATTTGAGACTCTCACAGGAGTCCGTTCCTATATGAATGAATCCCTCTATGAAAAACAATTCTCTATGATTTTCATAGGGGAACATCTAAACAATACTCTGTAACATCCCTGAAAATTTCATTGAAATCGGGTAGATAATGTGGAAATTATGGCCGTTACAAGGAAATTCACGTTTGCGCATGCGCAGTGGCTACTATCAGTCCGGAGGTGGTGATTGTCATAGGGGACCATCTAATCACTACTCTGTAACATCCCTGAATATTTCATTGAAATCGGGTAGAAAATGTCGAAGTTATGGCCGTTACAAGGAAATTTACGTTTGCGCATGCGCAGTAGCTACTATCAGTCCGGGGATGATGATTTTCATAGGGGACCATCTAAATACTAATCTGTAACATCCCTGAGAATTTCATCGAAATCGGATGGAAAATGTAGAAGTTATGGCCGTTACAAGGAATTCACGTTTGCGCATGCGCAGTCGCTTCTATCAGTCCGGGGATGATGATTTTCATAGGGGACCGTCTACACACCAACCCGCACAATCCCTGAAAATTTCATCGAAATCGGACAATAACTTCGTATAGTTATGCGCGTTACAAGGAATTGATGACAGACACACAGACAGACAGACACGGAACCAAAATTGTTCAGAAAGGTCTAAAACGCAAAACGCGAGTGAAAATTTTGATTTTGGAGAACTTTTTTTTTCATCCTTGAAAAGTGAAAACAAAGCTTCCGCTACCTTGGTAGACTCGGAAGCAAAATGTTCTCCAAAATCAAAATTTCCACTCGCGTTTTACGTAAGGTACTACGTTTTACACCTTCCTGAACAGTCATGAAATCCTTGCCACAGCCGTAACTTCTGCAGTTCTCATTCGAATTCGATGAAATTTTCAGGGATTGTGAGGGTTGGCGTGTAGATGGTCCCCTAAGAAATTCATCACGCCCGCAATGATAGTGGCCGCTGCGCATGCGCAAACATGAATAGAATAGAATAGAATATCAATTTATTGACAGAAAGAAAAACAAATCACAGAAATGACAAAAGTCTCATAAAAATTCTTTCTTCTGTCCAACAACCTACGAACTTGTGGCGGCTGGTGGAGCTAATCTCAGAGAAAAAACAAAACAAAAAACAACTAAATATCAAACATCTAGAGAGATCAAACAAACGTAAAATATTTAAATTAATTTATTCCATAAATTTTTTTATTTTAATCAAAATCTCCTTCTTAAAGCTCCCTAAATCACCATAATCGTCAGGGTTAATTTTACAGGCTTAGAGGAAGCGCAATACCTTATAATAAGAATTATTCTTTGCACGCTCGGTATTAAGTTTTGGGAGCTGTATGTTCGAAGACATTGCAGTACGAGAGTTAGAGATACGGCTTCTATGATCAGGATGGATACCCATCTTATAGACGAATAGACTAGCTTGTAGCAAAAATACTTGCCTAACATTCAGCACCTCAAATTCATTGTGGAGCAAAACAGTTGAATATCTAGCATTCTTCCTGAGTATAATCCTATGGATAGTATTATGTGCTACTTGCAAAAGACCTTTTAAAGATTTACAGGCACTTCCCCACACTAAAATACCATATTTTAATAATGAATAAACCAGACCAAAGTAGATGGTTCTCAGCTGCACGACAGACAAAAAATTTCGAGCTTCACTAAACAAAAAAAATAACTTTCTTAATTTATTAACTAACAACTTTATATGATAATTAAATTTCAAATGACAGTCAAATATAACGCCTAGATATCTACATTTATCAGACAACAACAAAGGAGCACATTTACAAGATAATTTATTTTGAAAACATAAATATCGGTGAAATGACACTCCTGACACCTTATAATTCTCACGTTTAGATGAAATCCTTGCCACAGCCATATCTTCTACATGTCTCACTCGATTTCGATGAAATTTTCGGGGATTATGCGGGTTGGCGAGGTGATGGTTACCTATGAAAATCATTGCTTCCAGACTGACAGTAGCCTCTGCGAATGCGCAAACGTTTATTTCCTTGTTATAGCCATAACTTCTACATTTCCCATCTGATTACGATGAAATTTTCAGGAATTATGCGAATTGGCGTGTAGATGGTCCCCTATGAGGGTAGTGGAAGGTACTTAGAGATTGATGTTTTGAGATCAACTACCATGCATGAAATCATCTATATAATCAGGTTATGGATACGAGGAAGCTATGTGCCACACCCACTTGACAGATGGTCATTTAGAGTTTTCAAAAAATGCTGGCCAACGAACTCGTATTTTCTTTCTTTTAATGAACTATCTTAAACTTTGAATGCCTACTTAATTTAATGAAAATGAATTCAAATAAGTTCGATCACAGTTTTTCAGTACTGTATTAAAAGTAAAAGAACGTCAATTAAGGCAATTTAGATCATCTGGGAAAAAACGGATTGGCCGGAACATTTTTTGCACTTTTTGTAGGGGTCGAACTGAACTGACGCCGTAGGTAACAGAAAGTAAATAAACTTGCCAAATAAATAATAATTCTTAACAAAAACCGCGACATGAACTTTGGCTAAAACTAAGAATGTTTGCTACCTACTCAAGTTTTTGTTCAGAGTGACACAAAGAATGTTTCGAAAACTGATTTCAATGGAGAAAATTTCTTCTTTTCATACTACAAATGTTGGGATCATCGCAATAGCTTAATTTTCTTTGAAAATTTACTTTTACTTTCCCTATTTTCTTTCCCTATAAAGTAGCAGAGTTTGATACTTTTCATACTGTAAGAGTTATAACGCAGTTTTAAGAAGGCCGTGTATTTTTAGTCAACAGTCCAAGTAAGAATGGGATTTTTGAGGTATCATAGGTAAACAGGTAAACAATAACAGCCTAACTACTCTCATATGCGACCTTGCGATGTAGTAACTTTACAATACATAGAAGTTCTGGACATGTTTCTCCCTATTCAGGAGCCCATGACATTTCCGGGGATTGTGCGGATTGGTGTGTAGATGGTTCCCTATGAAAATCACGACTCCCAAATTTACAGTAGCCTCTGCGCAGGCGCAAACATAGAGGTTCGTATTCACAAAAATCGCTAAAGTGACACTTGAAGTCGCACTTCGGAAAGTGATACTTTAGGCCAAAGTGAAACTTGAGGAGAAATCGCCATTTACAGTCGTTCACAATATTCCATTTAGTCGTTTTCCATTTAAATCCGAACGGAAAAACTTCGTAAAACGGCTGTCGAAGCAATCGAAATAGACGTACTTCTCGTCAAAAGCTGCACTAAGGGCCAGTAAAGTGTGATAGGAGCCAAACTTATCCGGAAAGTGTAACTTGACAGCTTCGGTAAAGTGCGGCTAAAGTGACATTTCTTCTAAAGTTCGGTTCGTGAATAGCTTTTTCTCTAAAGAACAGCTCCAAGTGGAGCTTTCAAGCTTCACTTAGTAAAAAGCCCTACTTAGTGCAGTTTGTGAATACGGTTGAAAATCTTTGTAATAACTAGAACTTCTACATTTTGATGAAATTTTTCAGGATTGTTCAGATTGGCGTGTAGATGGTCCCCTATGAAAATCTTCACCCCTTGATTGATATTAGCTTTTGCGCATTCGCAAATGTGGATTTCCTTGTCACAGCCATATCTTCCACATTGTCCATCAGATTTCGAAGAAATTATCAGATATTGTGCGGAAAATGGTCCCCTACGAGGGTAGTGGAAGGTACTCAGTGACTGATTTGATATTAGCAACTATGCATTGGACAGACTGTACAATAAGATCGTCGATACGAGGAAGCTATGTGCCACACCCACTTGCAGACTTGTTTGGCGCCCGACTGTATCCTTGTGATGAGTAAAATTCCTATCTTATCATCGTTAATTTCAGAGACAAGAAGACGCTCACAACACCTCACCGTCGGACGTCAAGGGCGAGCAAATCATCACCGTCGTAACGAACGCGATAAATTCCATCAACGCTCGACTCAACAGTTTGTCACATTTCGAGGGGACTGAAAGCAAGGTGAGAATCTACCTACAATCTATCACGTTATCTACACAGTCATTAGTGCAGATACAAGGCTCATAATTAGATCAAAATGTTGACTATTTTCACCTTTGTTTGAACGCTGCAGGCGGTCTCTAGAGGGTTGCCTCGAATTTCTTTGAGTTTATTGGAAATTTGGATTCTGCGTAAAATTATTTGTAAAAATTATTCTGCGTCAAAATGTCCGTCATTCGAATTTTTGAGTGTGCAAACCCAGCGCAACAGCGCTTTATTTCTGCGCTGAATGCTGATCGAGTTTTATTTAGTGACAATATCAACGCTGATTTCAAATCAATGTCGTTACCATTATCAATTCAATAAAATACCAAACTCAAATCAATTTCAATATTATATCAATTAAATATAAACTTTTGGCAACTCAATTTGAACTTTTGGCAAATTAATTAGAACTCTGAAACTCAATTTGAACTTTTCATTAATTCGAGAACTTTTGGGAACACAATTGGAATTTTTGGCAAATTAATTCGAACTTTAAAACTCAATTTGAATTTTTTATTAATTGAGAACTTTTGGGTACTCAATTTGAACTTTTGGCAAATTAATTTGAACTTTAAAACTCAATTTGAACTTTTTATTAATTTGAGAACTTATGGGAACTCAAATTGAACTTTTGGCAAATTAATTCGAACTTTAAAACTCAATTTGAACTTTTTATTAATTTGAGAACTTTTGGGAACTCAATTGGAACTTTTGGCAAATTAATTTGAACTTTGGAACTCAATTTGAACTTTTTATTAATTTGAGAACTTTTGGGAACTCAATTTGATTATTTGGCAAATTAATTCGAACTTTAAAACTTAATTAGAACTTTTTATTAATTTAAGAACTTTTGGGAACTCAATTGGAATTTTTGGCAAATTAATTTGAACTTTGAAACTCAATTTAAACTTTTTATTAATTTGAGAACTTTTGGGAACTCAATTGGAACTTTTGGCAAATTAATTTGAACTTTGAAACTCAATTTAAACTTTTTATTAATTTGAGAACTTTTGGGAACACAATTGGAACTTTTGGCAAATTAGTTTGAACTTTAAAACTCAATTTGAATTTTTTATTAATTTGAGAACTTTTGGGAACTCAATTGGAACTTTTGGCAAATTAATTTGAACTTTGAAACTCAATTTGAACTTTTTATTAATTTGAGAACTTTTGGGAACACAATTGGAACTTTTGGCAAATTAGTTTGAACTTTAAAACTCAATTTGAATTTTTTATTAATTGAGAACTTTTGAGTACTCAATTTGAACTTTTGGCAAATTAATTTGAACTTTAAACCTCAATTTGAACTTTTTATTAATTTGAGAACTTATGGAAACTTAATTGGAACTCTTGGCAAATTAATTTGAACTTTGAAACTCAATTTGAACTTTTTATAAATTTGAGAACTTTTGAGAACTAAATTTGAATTTTTGGCAAAATAATTCGAACTTTAAAACTTAATTTGAACTTTTTATTAATTTAAGAACTTTTGGGAACTCAATTGGAATTTTTGGCAAATTAATTTGAACTTTGAAACTCAATTTGAACTTTTTATTAATTTGAGAACTTTTGGGAACTCAATTGGAACTTTTGGCAAATTAATTTGAACTTTGAAACTCAATTTGAACTTTTTATTAATTTGAGAACTTATGGAAACTTAATTGGAACTCTTGGCAAATTAATTTGAACTTTGAAACTCAATTTGAACTTTTTATTAATTTGAGAACTTTTGGGAACACAATTGGAACTTTTGGCAAATTAATTTGAACTTTGGAACTCAATTTGAACTTTTTATTAATTTGAGAACTTTTGGGAACTCAATTTGATTATTTGGCAAATTAATTCGAACTTTAAAACTTAATTAGAACTTTTTATTAATTTAAGAACTTTTGGGAACTCAATTGGAATTTTTGGCAAATTAATTTGAACTTTGAAACTCAATTTAAACTTTTTATTAATTTGAGAACTTTTGGGAACTCAATTGGAACTTTTGGCAAATTAATTTGAACTTTGAAACTCAATTTAAACTTTTTATTAATTTGAGAACTTTTGGGAACACAATTGGAACTTTTGGCAAATTAGTTTGAACTTTAAAACTCAATTTGAATTTTTTATTAATTTGAGAACTTTTGGGAACTCAATTGGAACTTTTGGCAAATTAATTTGAACTTTGAAACTCAATTTGAACTTTTTATTAATTTGAGAACTTTTGGGAACACAATTGGAACTTTTGGCAAATTAGTTTGAACTTTAAAACTCAATTTGAATTTTTTATTAATTGAGAACTTTTGAGTACTCAATTTGAACTTTTGGCAAATTAATTTGAACTTTAAACCTCAATTTGAACTTTTTATTAATTTGAGAACTTATGGAAACTTAATTGGAACTCTTGGCAAATTAATTTGAACTTTGAAACTCAATTTGAACTTTTTATAAATTTGAGAACTTTTGAGAACTAAATTTGAATTTTTGGCAAAATAATTCGAACTTTAAAACTTAATTTGAACTTTTTATTAATTTAAGAACTTTTGGGAACTCAATTGGAATTTTTGGCAAATTAATTTGAACTTTGAAACTCAATTTGAACTTTTTATTCATTTGAGAACTTTTGGGAACTCAATTGGAACTTTTGGCAAATTAATTTGAACTTTGAAACTCAATTTGAACTTTTTATTAATTTGAGAACTTATGGAAACTTAATTGGAACTCTTGGCAAATTAATTTGAACTTTGAAACTCAATTTGAACTTTTTATTAATTTGAGAACTTTTGGGAACACAATTGGAACTTTTGGCAAACTAGTTTGAACTTTAAAACTCAATTTGAATTTTTTATTAATTGAGAACTTTTGAGTACTCAATTTGAACTTTTGGCAAATTAATTTGAACTATGAACCTCAATTTGAACTTTTTATTAATTTGAGAACTTATGGAAACTTAATTGGAACTCTTGGCAAATTAATTTGAACTTTGAACCTCAATTTGAACTTTTTATTAATTTGAGAACTTATGGAAACTTAATTGGAACTCTTGGCAAATTAATTTAACTTTGAACCTCAATTTGAACTTTTTATTAATTTGAGAACTTTTGGGAACTCAATTGGAACTTTTGGCAAATTAATTTGAACTTTGAAACTCAATTTGAACTTTTTATTAATTTGAGAACTTTTGGGAACTTAATTTGAATTTTTGGCAAATTAATTCTAACTTTAAAACTCAGTTTGAACTTTTTATTAATTTGAGAACTTTTGGCAACTCAATTGGAATTTTTGGCAAATTAATTTGAACTTTAAAATTCAATTTGAATTTGTTATTAATTGAGAACTTTTGGGAACTCAATTTGAACTTTTGGCAAATTAATTCGAACTTTAAAATTCAATTTGAATTTGTTATTAATTTGAGAACTTTTGGGAACTCAATTTGAACTTTTGGCAAATTAATTTGAACTTTCTGTTGATTAATTCGAGAACTTTTGGGATCTCAATTTGAACTTATGACAACTCAATTTTACCAAATCAATTTATATTTATTGCAAATCCCTTACGCGTTGACAACTACTAGAGTCCTTGTCTTACTTTTTCACTCCTATAAAGTTCAATAATTTTTTTAAAATATCAGATGCGTTGCTGTTACAGTGAGCGACCATCCCATCAAAATAATGGACCAAAAATTACTTTTTAGCTGTTTGGGTTCCCCTTCATTGAAGATAAAGTAGATCAGTGCTCATACTGAAAAAATCAAAGAAAGTCTAGAATTTCGTAGACCTCCTGATTGTTAGCATCTTTTGAAACCCTTTTAACAGTGGGCTTTTAACTTCTAAATTTTCTACTCGTATTCGACGATTTTTTGGGGATTGTGTGGTTGTGATGGTTCCTCATAAATTTCTTCGTCGTCTGATCATGAAATTTCGAGGGTAGTGGTTGGTAGTTGGAGATAGCTGTTTTGGTTATTCACTACCATCGGATCACTTACACAATCGTGTTATGGATACGAGGACGCTATGTGCCACACCGAATTAGCAGACTTTTTCTCTCATTAACCCCGAAATAGACTTTCTTATATTATATTGCAGACAATCGTGAAGTTAGGACTAAAATTCTTTCGGTAACTCTGTTGGTCCCCACCATTACCTACTGAAATCTTCCGTTGACGAGACCATCATTTAGGTGTATTTCCGCTTCCTAGCCCGAGGAACTCACTTATAGAGGTCACCGTATGTGTTATCAGGTCAGCACGCTGGTCGTCGCCGCCAAAAGCCCTGACAACTTGTGCCGGATGGACCCCGCTTGGCACCCCTGGCTGTAAACTCCAAGAAGACCTCCTTCTGTACGTTTTCTCTCCCTGTATGTTTTCTATCGTGTTTTTTATGTCGTCTTTTTTAACAAAAATTTATATCTTGTAAATTATAATTATTTTGATTACAATTGTATATAGGTTTGTATAGGTTGACTTCAACGAAATGTGTTATAGGCTAGTGAAAGAATCATGTAAGACTTTTTAGTGTACATTTTGAGTATTACTAGTTTATAAGGAGTAAAGTGATTCAAATTTTTTAAACACGTATGCGAGCGTTGGCTACTTGATCACGATTGGAATAAGTTCAAATTCAAACTGAAGAGCTGATTTGTAATTTTTGAAAAGCTCAACAAAGAAAACATGTTTTCTGTTCTTGAAAATCTAGGTAATACCGGTTTCAGAAGTTCCTCTCCTGGAATTAGTACCTAACTTGGTGATCCTGTAGGAAGATACCTTCAGATCCACCTTCGACAATGATGTGGAGCCCAATACCTTTGGCGTATCTGAAGGGAGTCGAAAAACCTTCAATGTATTTATTCCTTTTTCGTACATCATGTTCACCCTCGTTTTTCAAGAAAGATTATCTTTTGCATTTTTGTCAAGATCTACCTCTTTAAGTTAAAACTACCTCTGGGTAAGTGTTAATTCAATTTCGATGAAAATGGTCTTTAGTAACTTCCGGAATCAAACTCCTCAATTGTGAATGCCAAGTATCTCTTATCCGCTGAATTGCGAATTTTCGGGCCTCTAAATCGAAAATGGCCAACACTGGGTGGTGTTGCCCAAAAGCATAGTAGAAATCCATCATTGAGAATCACACTTATATAAATTTGTATGCATCGATGAGGAGAGCTCTCCCATCTTGTTGTACGGAAACATCTTCGATAATTTACTTTCATACCTCCAATAAAAAACTCTCACCACAAAAATTCTTATCGATATGTTACGCGATCGATATTCTTCTGTAAATAAAATTATCGAACATTTTACTCATCTTTTTGTCTTACATAAACCTCGTTTCCCCTTATCTCTGTGATCGAGTAATAGAATTTCATTATCGTTCTTTCGAATTCTATTTTTTACCGCAGAGGTAATCTAGCCTCCAGATATAAGGCGTGTTCCAACTGAGCAGTATTGTTGAATATTTGCTGTTCCTACTACCGTTCAACGTCACCATATTCAAATAGATCGTATTCATGAATATTAATAAAATATTCTGAACCCTAATGGAAGGTTTGATTGATTCCTTCAAATCTCATTTCCCCGCTTGACGTGGTACCAAATTATTTGTCTTTCTAAAACATTGAGTTTCTGAACTTCAAATCGGCCCCTGTAGAATATCAACCAAAATCATTGTTGTCGCGGAATCGCGTTTTCAGTTAATTATTTTATTTGAATTAGTTGCTTACTTCAAAACAATTAATCATTTGGCAACAGGTGATCATTTTCAGACCTGTTGCGAACTTAAATAAAATGTATTCTTCGTGACCAGACGATAGGTGTCAGACCGGCGCTAGTTCTCCCTGGCTCCACGGGGAGTGCAGGGTAATTGGGATGACCGATGTTACCGACAATGGGGTATTTCAGTCAATTTTTAAAAAATTTGTTTTAAAAAGAGTATGGCTCAGGAATAACGATAATCGGGTCTGTTCGTCAAGAAAATGTTTTTATAAAATCAGAGAAGCTAAGGACAGTTGAAGATTTGAATGGTGTGACGTAGCTAGCCAATCGTGACGTAGCTCGCCAACTGTCTTTGAAAAAAGTATCCATGCACAGAGAAGAGATAAAACCCTTGGAGGACCTCTTGGATACTACAAAATACTACTCTCACACGCGCGCGGCATAGTGTGTATGCGTTCATGGAGGCCCACCTTTTTTTCAACTGTGTGATCTCTTTAATTAATTTTTCTACCACATGTTTTCGAGGTTTTCAAGGGTGCTGAATCCAAATTTGAGGTCAAAAACCTGAATTTCCGACCCACCGAAATACCCCATTGGAGCGCAAAAACCAGACAACCGCCAATTTATCGTTATTAGATGAAATTGCATTAATCTGTCAATTATTATTATCTATAACCAAGACGACTAAGCGCCCTTTGTTTCATTTTACACATTTTACAATGGTACCTAATGATTGTTTTATTACATAACTCTTTTATAACTTCATCTTCATACCTCATAGCTCATGCTTCATAGCTTGCCCATACACTGCGAATTCATTAATTTAACTGTTTCAACGAAAGAGATAGCTATGCAAATACATAATACGAAACAGTAAAATGAGGCACTCGCAGTTGCTCCAGGGAAATATATACATAAATCCAAACTAATCACCAATATTCATGTGTCGTTTGTTTGGTAACTTTTTCATGGTGTGTCGTAGGGAATTGTGAAATTCAAAATGCCTTTTTTAGTCGCTTAGTAAGTACCTATAGGAGGAAATAGTTCGGTTTTCTAACAAAAGGAGGGCGCAAGTACCCAAAGAAATCGATTCTACTTAGCGAGATGAATCCTTTTGTATTGTAGGTACGACAATATTTTTGTCACTTAAGAGATATTTTCGCATAACGCGGTCCAATTGATGTTAAAGCGTGATTAACAAGACTTTGATAGTTAAATAGGTTTGAGATCAAGATAAGCAAAAAATGTCTATAATTTGCCTCTGCTGCTCTCTCGGGGCTGTCTTGTCAATCACTCATTAACACCAAATTTATCGGTAACATCGGTCATACCAATTATCCTGCGCTCCCCGTGGGGCCAGGGAGAACTAGCGCCGGTCTGACGCCTAACGTCTTGTGTTTCTTCGTGCTTGAAACTGGAAAATTGCTTTTTTATATTTTCTAAAAGTTGCAAAATTATAGATAGAGATAGAATAGAAATAGGGCCCAGCAATAGTTCGTGGATAAAGTTTCTACAATTGTTATCAGATCGAATTAAAAAGGCCCTTTGAATTTCAGTATGGATAGTCAGGAGATGAACACTAAGTCGTTTTTGACGTGATAACGTCTTATAAATTGGTTTACCGGGAGACACTTCAAGAAACTGCGTTACGCTCCGCTCACGGAGGGGGTGCAGCTCGGCGCTCCCTAAAGGCGGGCGGCCCCTCACAAAAGCGGGAGCGCCCCGCCCCCCTTCCCTGGCACTCACTCCCCCCCCCCCCCCCCCCCCACCCATGGGAAATACCTGCTACCTACGGGAAATACCTACTCTGTGCAACTTGACAAAGAATTTTATTTTATCCTTCTTCCTACTATACGAATGAATATTAACATTAAAATTATTTTACCACTCAAAGTCATTGTCACGTAAAACTTTCGCCCGTATACCGACTTTACAGGCAACAACACAGGGTTTTTAGTCATGAGTGGAGCTAGGATCCGAGCCTATTTGCATATCTTTTTCCTGGATAGTACACACTGAAAGAAGCCTTTTGGTACTATTTTCACATCTCTGGGACATAATTTATGTTTACCGAGGATATAAATGCATAAAACCACGGTTTTCAGAATAGAAGCATATAAATGCGTATTCTTGTGGTTTTCGTGTAAATAGTATGTTTTTTTCTTCGAATTTCCCTACCAAATTCGGGCCCTGACCATCCATAAAGTTAGAAAACAAGAATGTCTGGTGTAAATAATAGAACCGCGGGTTGTTAACTTTTTTTCTAAACTCCTTGTAAGGCAGGAGGCACCTTTACAATGGAGGGAACCCCGCAGAAGCTTACCCTACTTCCAATCTCACTGGGGGCCCACGCCGCCGTCGAACTACGGTGCTCCTCTTCCGTGGACACTTGTTCCTCGACTGAATCGTCTAAAGTTGAGCCAACTTCCCATGAGGACCCTAGTTGTAATACCTCTCAGGGTCCCCATAGGAATGCCGTGAAGCTGAATAGCTCAGCACCAGCTCAACGTACATGCGAAGACTTCTATGAACGCCAAGACTTCTTCTTTTGTGAGGTCATTCCCACACCCTAATTGACCTCTTCCGGATTAGAATGCGACTCCGAGGATGTGCGAGGGAAGACCCTGACTCGTTTTCCACTGATGGACAAATTCTTTTCTCCAAAATGTGCGAAAAAGAGGTAAGTTCTTTTCGATTTTGACATTTTAACATGTACCTTCTTAAATATTTACGGGTCTGTTGAAATTTCAAGTAAGTTTTTTTTCCTGAACCCCTGAAAGACGCAGGGGGTACGCCATAAAATGAAAATAAATCAAATATAATGGGGAGGACGCCAAGACACCTGATGCCGGTAATAGGGATGAGGAAGGTGGGGGGGGGGAGGTATGAAGGGAAGTGCCTCTATAAAAAGTCCACCAACTGAGGTATGAGCCGAGCAGGACACGGGTGGCGATACCACGGAGTACGCCTACTGAGATGCTCAACTCGCGCAACTCCGTGTCACTTTTCCTGCACCATGACAAGGATGCAGCCATCACCCTGATGTTGTTGGGTGCCACTCCTTTTAGCTCCGACACCTCTTGCCGTAAATCATCTCTATCGTACTTTCTTATCTTAGCCCGCCAAGTCTGCTCCATGTCCAAGCTGCCATTGACAACTTGGACATCCAGGATAATGCAAGACTGGTCGGGCTTGACGGCAACAATGTCGGGCTTCTTACCCTGGTCACTCGGCCTGTGGTATAACCTCTCCCTCTCAACATCCCAGCCGCTCGATGACAGAGCACCTGCTATCTGCTTGGCGGCTGCATCATGACGTAGAATGCGGCCCCCATGAGTCCGAGGACACTGCTGCACTACATGATAAAGATGTTCATTTCTACTCCGACAGGCGGGGCAAAGGGGTAGGGTTGTCCCACGACTACCTCTCGAACACCTCACCGCAGTTGGCAAAGAAGCTACACAGATGGCGTGGAAGTGTTGGTAGTCGCGGGCCCCAATGCCCTCCGAAGCCCAATCAACCCATTGGGAAGAGATTAGGCTTTCGGAGCACTGTCAGAGTTCTTTACCATCTACTGACTCATGCAGCGCAGCAGCAAACTCAGCAGACGAACTGGGTTTTGGAGCAGATGGTGTTGCTCGGTCGCACCATGCTAACTGCTGTCTGACAAAATCAAGATCAGCAGCAGCACGGGCGTCCCCCCAGCTCGATCCCCGGAGGGCTAGCAGGCGCTGGCGGCGCAGAGAAGGGATGCTTTCTGAGAGACACAATACCAAGCCACCAAATTTGATTGTCGTATGTGTAGCATATGGTACCTACCTACTAGGTAATAATTTCATAGTCCACAATGCTTTATTTTTGTTCATTCATAGTATTTTTCTCATTTAAGCGTATTTATCCTAAGCATTTATTTTCAGATAAAGATTTCGAAGGGTTTTCAATTTTCCCAGCATAGAGGCACAAGTGGGCACTCAGCATCATTGAAACGTTTATTGACTGATCTGAGAAAATCATTGACAACTGAAAATGTAGAAAAAATTCTTGTTGTACTTTATTACCTACTTGATTTACTTCATTTACTCGCATAATTCTATGACAATTTTGTAAATTAACTTTTAAACTGTATCTTTTATAAGAAAACTTCCCATACGCATATAGGTATTCTTGAAAATTTTGTACGAATATAGCAGTGTATTACATACAATTATAGAATAAAGCTCAAACATAAAGATAAGTTATTGGTTTTTTTCATTTCACTTTACTTTCTATAGTTTTTAACGGTGTTTTTCGAGCATATTCTACATATTTAGGTTTTTGGAGCATATCGATCCCAGCTGTCGCAAAAGGCGAGCTAGAAGTAGGGAAAGGGTACAACGTCGGAGTGGGGGTAGCCCAAGGGAGGCTAGCTGAAGTGCTCCGAGGCTAGAAGGGTCTAGTGCGTAGTATCGAGAGTGACTTGTGCTCTAACCTGACGGTCGTAAGTTCTATATACCTAATAATGATTTATAACTAAATTCCTTGTTGTTTTACCTATTGTATGTTGGTTCTTTGTTTCTATTAGTTTCTGCTCAGACTTTATGGATTGATTGGTTAACTATATGATGATCAAGCTATAATAGGATCATCTTGGATGTGCAAATGTGCACTTGGTTTGATGCTAACAAAACTAACTAGCGAGGTTCGGGCCAGCTATAAGGGGCGGTTGGAGGCTGGTTGGGGGAAAACTACACCCCCGGGAATGGGGGAATAACTACCCCCATTCAACTACCCCTAGGAGCGAGGGAAGAGCTACCCTCTGGTATTGTGGAATACCAACTCCTAGAGACGAGGGAAGAGCTACCCTCTGGTTTCGGGGAATAACTACCCCAAGTGTCGAGGGAAGAACTACCCTCTGGTTTCGGGGAATAACTACCCCAAGTGTTTAGGGAAGAGCTATCCTTTTGTATCGGGGAATAACTACCCCTAGAGACGAGGGAATAACTACCCTCAGGAGTAGGGGAATAACTACCCCTTTGGAACGAGGGAATAACTACCCTCTATAGTTTTAGGGTATCAAATCAATTATACATACCTTTTTTATAATTGCCTAGTAATTAATAACATTTCAGAAGCGTAAAAAATATGTCAGTTTTAAGGGTAAGTTCAAATTAATCTATCTTTTCCACTTGCATTAATTAGTTTCAGTACAAGATAAACAAATAACTCGTAAATATTAACAATTTACGACACCAGCCCTAGTCATGAGAAAGGCACTAAGTCGGGCCAGAAATGTTCCAAATAGGTTGACAACGTTGTTTTATGGCTTTGCAATTTTGTAGCATAAACTAACACTTAAGCCTAAGTTTCAGTTACCTGCGAATTTCTCAGCTAAAGTTGGCCCGATTTTGAGACAATCCCAAACTTGGATTGAACTTTTCACAAAATCTGACCTAGTGCCTTTCTCCTTTAAGCCGGCGAAATTAATAGATTGAGATACAGTAGGTACTGGAACCTTTTGGTTTTATGCTCGCCCCTCATGGTCCTCAATTTTTAATAACGGCCATAAATAATAACTCTCTGGGTGAATAAACTGTGAGGCTGTTGAACAACAGGAAGTGTAACACCAACGTTCCTGCCTATGGCCTAGGGATTGACTCTACAACTATTTTGTGACTCTTTTTGTCTCTCGACTTTTTTTCTAACCCCCTTAGAATCCAGCTTTTTTCACTTTCAAGATTTTTTTCGTGTTTTCGACCTTGTATTATTAAAATGTTAATAACTCCTTCAATTCACTAGATAAACTCAAATTTGACGATACCATTGGAAAGAATGTTAAATTTCTTACCTCCCTGATGAAGAACCAAAGTTTTTAAAATAGGCAAAACGGGTGAAAATGAACTTGAAGAGGAAAAATTGTCAGATCTTGAAAATCTCAACTTTTTTTAACCGCTCATAAATCCCTGCTTTCCAGCGTGTAAATGCTTACCGGCAAGCATAAAAGTTGGCCCAAAAGCTCAGCTTTCCATCGGTATGGTCAGAATTGTTTTCAATATTTTTATTAGTGGAGAAAACCGCGCTTGAATGAGAAAAAACGTGATTTTTTTCAACGAAATCGACGGTTTGACGGGAGGATGGAGAGTGAGTGGAGCGGCGGAGGAGGAGACCCCCGAAACCTCCCGTCAAATCGTCGATTTCGTTGAAAAAAATCACGTTTTTTCTCATTCAAGCGCGGTTTTTTTCACTAATAAAAATATTGAAAACAATTCCGACCACACCGCTGAAAAGCTGAGCTTTTGGGCCAACTTTTAGGCTTACAGGCAAGCATTTACACGCTGGAAAGCAGGGACTTATGAGCGGTTGAAAAAAGTTGAGATTTTCAAGATTTCGCAATTTTTCCTCTTCAAGTTCATTTTTCACCCGTTTTGCCTATTTAAAAAACTTTGGTTCTCCATAAGGGAGATAAGGAATTTAATGTTCTTTCCAATGGTATCGTCAAATTTGAGTTTATCTAGTCAATTGAAGGTAAAATTTTAATGAGAAAAGGTCGAAAACACGAAAAAAATCTTAGAAGTGAAAAAAGTCGGATTTTAAGGGGGTTAAAAAAAAGTCACAAATTAGTTGTAAAGTCAATCTCTAGGCTATGGCAGGAACGTAGGTGTTACACTCTATAGGTTTCATTCTTACAAGGCAGAAGAGCACTTAACCGTCGAAAAACACTCAATAAGTTCCCTAAGACCAAACAACTTTTTTCAGCTCAAAATTCGCCAATTTTAGTTTAATTACCCAACTATCCAAAAGGAAATTCAAATAAATATCTTCAGCACTTGGAGATAAAACGCAGAAACCACTTGACTTCTGGAACGGTCGGGTTTTTGTACCTACTCAGAGCGAGAGGATTGCAGGCGAACATATATTATTTACTGAGCATGACGGAGCACAAAGTGAAGGCCGACGAGAGTCGAGTAAACCCGTCCATCTTGGAAACCATTGTTAAAAACAGATTATTTTCGTTCTCTCGAGGGAACCTAGTGAATTGAATGAATAAAACTGAATGCGAAATGGCAGAGGTCTAAATAGTTGTTCAAACGTCTGGAAATTCTCTTCCACTCGATAAAATTAGTACAATAAGGTGTAAGGTCAGTTGAAAAACATCAACTGGAGATGGGTAAACAGTTTATTGTATAAAAATAACATAACTGGTTTGACGTATCGGGAGAAATCCCGTTTAAATAGTACAAGTAGTTAAAAGTAGGCAGTCTTTACAAATGACAAGGTAGTCACGCTTTCAACTTCTTTTTCAAGTTCTCAGCAAGCTTGTTCATGAATTCAATTGTTTCGAGGTAGTCGCTTCGTTTCACGTTATTCATGCCTTTGATGCAAATCGCCAAGTCTTTGGTCATGCTGCCGGTCTCGATGGTCTCAACGCAAACCGCTTCGAGGGTTTCGCAGAATTTTTTCAAGGGAGCGTTGTTGTCTAGCTTGGCACGGTGGAGCAAGCCTTGAGTCCACGCGAAGATGGAAGCGATGGGATTGGTGGAAGTCTCTTTGCCCTGTTGCCACATTCTGTAGTGACGAGTAACGGTTCCATGAGCGGCTTCGGCTTCGACAGTCTTCCCATCGGGACAGATCAGCACCGACGTCATGAGACCGAGGGAACCGTATCCTTGAGCCACGGAGTCAGATTGCACATCACCATCGTAGTTCTTGCAAGCCCACACGAATCCTCCTTCGGATTTCATGGCATACGCAACCATGTCATCGATGAGTCTGTGTTCGTACCAGATGTTCTTCGCCTCATATTTCTTCTTGTAGTCCTTCTCGTAGATCTCCTGGAAGATATCTTTGAACCGGCCGTCGTACTTCTTCAAAATGGTATTCTTGGTACTCAAGTACATCGGATATTCTCTATCCAGCGCGTATTTGAAAGACGAATGAGCGAAATCTCTTATAGATTCATCGGTGTTGTACATACCGAGAGCAACACCAGCTCCCTTATACTCGTGGACGACATACTCCACAGGTTTCCCGGCTCCTTCAGGATGGAAGGTCATGACTAGCTTGCCAGGGCCGTTCACCAGAAAGTCCGTAGCTTTGTACTGGTCGGCATGAGCGTGCCTGCCAATAATGATTGGTTTCGTCCAGCCAGTGACCAATCTGGGGATATTCTTGCAAATGATCGCTTCCCTGAAAACAGTTCCACCGAGAATATTTCTGATAGTGCCGTTCGGCGATTTCCACATCTGCTTCAACTTGAACTCTTCCACTCTCTTCTCGTCCGGCGTAATTGTGGCGCATTTGATACCGACGTTGTACTTCTTGATGGCTTCAGCGCAATCGATGGTGACTTTGTCGTTCGTTTTGTCACGATATTCGATGCCCAAGTCGAAAGTGTGGAGCTCCACATCCAGGAAGGGGAGGATCAATTTGTTCTTGATCTCGTCCCAAATGATCCTGGTCATCTCATCTCCAAGGATGTCCACAACTGGTCCGGCCTTTATTTTCGTCATCTGTGAACAGATATGATAGACATTATCTAGGTGATTAAGCAGAAATCCATGTAAAGTGAAAAATGTGAATAAGCTAAGGTTTCCAGATAATCTCATCACTATTTCTTACAAAGAGTACAAGGGATATCCAAAAAAAAAAATCAGGTTACAACTGCTGCTAAACTGCGTAAATTTCAATCAAATTTTCAGGGTATGCTCCAAAATATGAGCTTGTCTTATAATAATCACCACCAAGCTCAATTCACTCCTTCAGCCTGGGCACCAGTTTTTTTTAGACCCTCATGCTTTGCTACTTCTTAGAAAGCCACGCCTGCACTGCCTCCTTCACCTCCTCATCGTTGGATAAACGTTCATCAACCAAGACTGAAGACAAAACTTGGGTGCATGTGCATGTACCCCAGAGGCAAAAAGGAATACTAGCAATAGCGTCATACCCACTCCCCATCAGCAAAAAAATCAAAGTCCAGTTCTCAGAGCGAAAGTTCACAGTTTCTGTGTTTTGCGGCATAAAGGAGTGTTATTGATGGACTTCATGGGATCACCATCAGTGCTAATGCATATGGAGAGACCCTAAAAATTGGAACTGGTGGATAAAAGACAGGAGTGGAATGCTGACTTGTGACGTGGCCCCAGAGGCAAAAAGGAATCACAATGATGGCGCCATTGCCACTCCCCATCAGCAAAAAAAAATCGAAGTCCAGTTCTCAGAGCGAAAGTTCATGGCTTCTGTTTTTGAGACAGAAAGGAGTGTTATTGATGGACTTCATGGCTAGAGAGACCACCATCAGTGCTAATGCATGTAGAGATGCCCTAAAATTTGGAAAAAGTGAATAAAAGACAGGAGTGGAACGCTGACTCATGGCGAGACCCCAGAGTCAAAAGGAGTCCCAATGATGGCGCCATAGCCACTCCCCATCTCAGAGTAAAAGTTCAGGGCTTCTGTGTTTTGAGACAGAAAAGGAGTGTTATCGGTGGATTTGATGGCTAGAGAGACCACCATCAGTGCTAATGCATGTAGAGATGCCCTAAAATTTGGAAAAAGTTGATAAAAGACAGGAGTGGAACGCTGACTCATGGCGAGACCCTAGAGTCAAAAAGGAGCCCCAATGATGGCGCCATAGCCACTCCCCATCTCAGAGTAAAAGTTCAGGGCTTCTGTGTTTTGAGACAGAAAAGGAGTGTTATCAGTGGATTTGATGGCTAGACCACCATCAGTGCTTTACTCTGTCAGATATTTCTGTGTGCATGAGTGAAAGTGAGCCTTCAACGTTGGGCAGCATTACTTTTCTTTAATTTTCAATGACGTCTCTGATTTTTTTACCGTTTGATTCAGTTTAAACCCAGCTCTGGCACTGGTTTTTAGGTTCTGCATCCAAAATTACCTTCATTGAAAAGGATACCCTGGTGGAGAGACACTTACAACTGTAGATTAACGGTAAGAATGAGTCAGTTTTGGTCCCAGGGATACTTTTTCCCATTATGTTGGCACTGTAGAGGGGGTTGCCCCACGCACACTGAAATATCTCACAGAGCATTGCATATATCTCGGACCAGTTGCAGGTCCGTGAGTTCGAGGCTTGCCTCAGGAGCATATTTTCGGGTAAGCCGGTCGCAGTTCCCCCTCATTCCAACCCAGGGCGGTGAGGCCAATGGGAAGCCATGAGCGAAATCATCAGAACAAATTCTGACGAAAATCCAACCTGAAATGGTTGTTTACTTTACTTACTTTTTTTTAAATGTAGAGTAGGAGGTCTTAGATGAGTTGACATACAAACTCCTTCCACTGCGACCAGCAAGATCTATAGTGGAGTGCCTCCAGGCTATGTTAGCCCACTAAGAAGGGTTTACTGAACACACCTTCTCCCCACTTTTTGGCAAAGCAGAGAAGATTGGTGTATGCCACCTTAGAGATGGTGTCAGGAGCTAAGACATCACTTCCGAGGATTGTGTATCTAGCTCGACCCAGTGCTTCACAGTGGCACATGATGTGTTCGGCATCTTCCGTTTCCATGTCGCAGAAGCGGCAGATGTCCGTTGTTAGTTTACCTATCTTCTTTAGGTGATAGCGAAGTGGGCAGTGACCTGTTAGCAGACCCACAAGAATTCTGACGTCCTTCTTAGGTATAGGTTATATAGGCTATAAGTTCTTTAGCCCGTTTCTTAGAGAACGACACAAATAGTTTTGCCTGTCTCAGGCCTGGGAGGTTCTGCCAGTATTCTACTCGCTCATTTCTTTCCCAGTTGTTAACCACATTCTGTAAGCAGCTTTTGGTGGTTCCCAGGAATGGTTCCGGCCCAATTGGCAGGGACTCTGAGCCTCTTTTCGCAAGACGATCAGCAGTTTCATAACCCTCATGTCCAGGAATCCAGAGTAGGGTGACCTGGTTGTCCTGGGCCACAGTTTTTAGGGTATTCAGGCATTCCCAGACCAGCTTCGAGGTTAGTGTATGAAGCAATGGCCTTCAGGGCAGCCTGACTGTCTGACAAGATGTACACTTTGGCTCTGTTGATATGCTTGTTCAGCATTTCTTCAGCGCACAGTTGAATTGCATGGACCTCTGCCTGAAAGATTGTGGCATTCGTCCCGAGAGACTTTATAAGGCTGGCCGTAGGGCCTTTAATGCCTATGCCAGATCTTCCACACATGACTGATCCATCTGTATACCATACAAGAGAGCCCGGTGCAAGGTTGGGCACCCCCTTTTTCCAGTGGTCTCTATCATTAATGACCACCTTGAAAGGTATTTCAAAGTTTTGTTTTTCTATCATAAGATCAGAGACTGTCAGAGCCATTCCACCTTCATAATTCTCAAGAATTTTGTGGTGGTTGACCCTGGATCCCAGTCTTATGTATCCCAGCCATAGCAGCCTTGCAGCCCCTAGAAAGGCCACTCTTTGTACATGGATATGTAGCGGCGAGAGATCCAGAAGTACCTCCATTGCTGCGGTAGGGCAAGTGGGCATAGCGCCGGTGATTCCCAAACATGCTTGTCTTTGGACTTTTTTGAAGATCCTCTGGACAGCTACTTGGTTGGTTTTGGGCCACCATACAAGGGCAGCATAGGAGACTATAGGCCTGATGATGGCTGTATATAACCATAGTATCATCTTTGGCTTTAGTCCCCAGGTTTTGCTAAACATTCGTTGTCTACTTACTAATGCATATTGTGAGACCCTAAAAATTGAAAAAGTGGATTAAAGACAGGAGTGGAATGCTGACTCCTAGCATGTCCCTCCTTCATGACACTTCTCATATAACCCACAACCTTCTTGTGACCTTCGGATGGGATATTGTGACCCACCCACCATATTCTCTGGACTTGACATCATACGATTATGATCTCTTCACCAAAATGAAGGAACTGTTGGGTGGAAAACGTGTTTCCAACAGTGAGAAGGTGAGGAGACAGCGCAGCCGTGGCTTACAGAGGAGGAGCGAAGCTTATACAATGAGTGTATAAAAAGCTGGTGCCCAGGCTGAAGATGTGTATTGAGCTAGATTGGGATTATGAAGACAAGTAAGCTCATACTTTGGAACATACCATGCAAATTCTATTGAAATGTATGCATTTTAAGATGTTTAGCAGCAGTTGTAGCCTAATTTTCTGGAAACCCCTCGTAGAATAGGAATTTCTATCTCGATTGGTTGAATGGTAAATTAATCAACTAAGAAAGTATTCTAACGCAAAATGTAGTGGGTAGTTAATTTTATTCCAGTTACTGTAAAGGTAGGTAAGTATCAGGTAATATGTGTACCCTGAGATAGAATAACGCTGTCAGAGGGCTTCGAGCCGAGTCCACAGATAAACTAAACACGAGTCGTTATCATACTTCCAATATAATTTAGACAGGCTTGACGTTTCCAATTTGTGTCGGGTATCAGTACCTCACTAATTGAGGTAGGAAAATACGCGCCTTCCAATTTTGTGGACTTAGGCACTTATGTCAGGTTTGGTGGGCGTTCTATGATTGATGTTGCCATTGATTTAGGCTGTTAGGAATCGTAATAACCTATATTAATATGTCAATATCTTTCTCTGTCTGTCCGGGACCGATTACTGCCTAACGGCTCAACCGATAGTCACCAAATTCGGTACGTTACTTAAGGGGGTCTCAGTCGGTCGCCGTTTGTTCTTAGTATTTCGCCAAATTGGAGGCGCAAAAACTTGAAAAGTTGTACCTAAATTTGAAATTTTAGGGGATTTTAGAAATGTATTAGTGCACGGCCCTAGGGAATTGAAAAACTGAAATGTTGCCGCTGGAGCCATCTCGAACGATAATTGCCCGTTAATAAAAAACCGTTAATTCAGTTATGTTTTTCCCATAAAATGTAGCTAAACTTGAAATATTCAAGATTTTATGAATTCATTATAGTGCATGGGCCTTGGGAATTGAAAAACTGAAAGATTGCCGATGGAATCATCAAAATCGAACAATAATTTCCAGAGAAATACGGAAAAACCGTTTTTTTTTTTTAGTTTTTTAAAATTTTTTTAGTTTAGTTATTTTTAATTATGTAACAAAAAGATAGGAAATTTATTGCACTTTCTAACGGTATAATTAGTTTTAATTTTTCATTGTATCCAAAGGGAGTTATAGACGTTTTAGTAACATAAGGTCTTAAAATTGGAAAAACTTGGAAAATGGGTTAAACGAAAATTGCTAAAAGGCATTTTCGATCGGAAATTAGTTGTAGAATCGAAATTGTTCGGGTTGACGTTCGTATAGTGTTACACCCTGTATATGTAGAACAAGTAGACTTTGTACGTAGAAGATACGTAAGTTGTGTCTGCAAATAGGCGAGGCGACTTCCGACTATCTCAATACTTTGTGATTATATTCCCCTTTTTAGTGGTTTGCCATTATCAGTTTTGAGGTCGGTCCGATGTTTAGTTAAAAAAGGTTTTTATTTTATAAACGACGTATTTCCATGGGAATTATCACATCGTGATCATAGTCCTCGTAAATAAAGGACCCTGATGTCGGAATAATATGTTTACCCGTTTGTCGCACGGAAAATGGTTTATTTATCTTCAAGTATTTGGGGAATGATTAGTGCTAAACAGCTCAACCGATAGTCAACAAACTTGTATACAGTCCGCCCTCTGGACAGGAGAAGACGATTTTAGTAAACAATGAGGAATTTTCCTCAAGTTTACATTCTGGAATTTCTAGTCAAATCCTACAATAGGGCCCTAGAATAACGTTTAACACCAGGAATACCCAGGGGAAAAAAATTACCGCAGAAGAAAATGTCTAAACAAGTGAAGCAGATTCAAAAAACACCGCGAAGATCGAGGAAAACTGATTACGTCACTCCCCAGGGTTCTTCACGAATGTCAACAGGTAGAGTCGTAGGCGCCCTCGTGACCACATGAAACGATCCATTCAAATAATGTTATTCAAATATCAAAACTAACTAATATAGAAACTAAATAAGAGAAGGTGAAGATTATCCTTTATCCTCGATAAACTAATAGGTGGAATCATATTGTAAAAAAGAGTGAGTAAAATTGCTTCTTTTGCCATTTTCGTGTCTGGGATCCTTCTGCCATTTTGCAGCGCACTTGTTTGTTTGATCGTGTAAGCTAGTTGTTTCAAGTGCGCTATCAGAAGTAGCGCTGCTGTCGTAAGAAAAAACTCGTTAAGTCACAGACTCCCGGTACATTTAAAATTTCCGTCTTCCTTAAATTCTCTAAATTTTGAGGCAAATTCCCCATCGCAATCGATTTTAGCGCTCAACTTTTAAACTGGACCGAATTTGATGGGTATTTTTGCTTCGTGCTCTTTGAAGGGGAATCCCGGTGTCAGAATCACCTGCATACTCCAAAATTGACGATCTACAGGTAACTTGCCTGCCTATTGGACGTTTCTCGCGTCACTGCTAGATCGAGCGAGAGATTTTTGATAAATGAAACCTGCCCTGAACCAAATACTTCCAACCAACTCATCCGAAACCCATGAAATTTGTAATTTCATGCTTAGAGATGGTAAACAATGGAAATGGAATAAAATAAACAATACCTCTGAATTTAGGACGAAATATATCGAAACATCGGAACTAAATTTGTTCACTTCGTTTCAAGTTGGAAAAAACAATGATCAATACACCGGAACAAAATTAATTTTATCAGATTTAAATTGAAAAAATGCCATTACTGATCAATATAACACCAAAATAAAATAAATTAATTTTATTAGATTTTTCGTTGAGTCGATTGCTTAAATTCATTTGAGTTGATTTGTTTTAACTAGATTTATTTGAATTGTTGAACAAATAATGACAACACTTCATTACAAATTATTGGTAATCATGACATATTTTATATAAAAAATTCCTGTAATAAAAATTAAGGTATATTTGGCCGATAAATCGGTAAAATTGGTATGGATGGGGACCGATTGTATCATACATCAAAATCGATATCAATATATCGATCCACATAAATCGACATATTGATACATTCACATAATGTAATTTATTTATATTCGTTTTATCCTCGAGACTCAATAATCGATTATTTTCGATATCAAACATAACCTACTCAACATAACCTTCTCTGACCCGATCAGCTGGTCGTGAAGGGGCGCCATTTGCGCTCCTATCCAGCAAGGTTATTCTGTTTACATACCAAGTTTCTTGGTATGTAAACAGAACGATGGTGATAATATTCTTCAAAAGCAATTATGTAATCGTTATTATTATGTCTCCCTTGTGGGTTAGATGTCTGACAAGAAATTCCATACTCAGTATGTGTGTTCACTCTCAGGTGACGACCTGAGAAGGTATGAATATAAGATACGTCTCTGCGGTGGTTTAGACCTTCTTGAGCAGAGTGTTGTTGACTGTGAAGACGATTTTCCTGACATAACTCGCGAAGATCTTGTGGAGTATCTTGTATTGAAGACGGATTTCATATCCCTGAAGCAACTGAAGTGCTGCAAATCTTTGGATGCGCACAACTTCGTTACTTCAGGGCATTTGAAATCCGTCTCATGCAAGGTTCTCCCAGGTGACAAGGTGATGGTGTTTGGAAAGGTAAGTAATTCAAATGTTATCCAATTATTATTAGGTTAATTGAAATAATAACGATCTATGCCATGTTTTGGGTAGGTAGTAGATTCAACAACGGTCGTTTGATGAAAATAATGTTAGGATAGCAAATTCCCCCCCATTGCTGCCCATTGCAAACCCCTGCCCATTGCTAAGTCAACATTGTTATGAAACTTTGAAAAATCATGGGAAAAGATCTACTCATCATAGAAGAATCCAGTTGATACCAAAACTCTCAGTGAGGGCTCTACTTCCAATTAAAAATTATAATAAACCACTTTCCCGACTCTAGCACGCACCCTACTTCAAGCCATGAAGCAATATTGTATGAGCAAATTTTCAAAATTAGGTTCCATATATATATATTGACCTAAACGTTTACTCCGTTTTATGGTTCGAATATGGATAGATTAACATGCAATGGAGTCATAACTGGCCCCATGAGTTGACTTGTACGTTGAAGAACAACACTAACGCATTATTATGGTTGCATTCATCCATATGTAGTGGTTGTGCCATGAACGTTTTGGCACCGTGGTGGCCTCATTAATTTCACTTCCAAACTGATGTCTGTAGTGAGTTTTTCTTTCAAATTTCAGATCGAAGTACAGATAGCAAGATTTTTAGGTATTTTTTAAAACGTATATAGTACCTAACAATTTTTATGTACAGAATACCCTACGAGCCAAACACCGCACAAATCAGCATGCCTAATGAAAAAATCTTTGTTTACAAGGATGGGAATTCAGTCAGTTCATTGAACATGGTTGTCAGGAACGCTGGGAATCAGCGACACCAAAAGGCTGATATTCTCATTTTTTCGGAAAGTTCTCTTGTCTTTCCACACTGTTTCTAATCACTTTTGGCAAACCAAAACATTTAAACCCCGCTTCCGGGACGAGAAGAGCAACTAATTACCGCATAAATTGGCATAATGAAAAACCGTCCATACAATCTTTGTTTACAACGGAGTCAACATGGCCGCCTTTCAGCGAGATTCGAATAACCGTTCGATTAGTCGAAGAATCGATACATCCATTCTGTGTGACGTCACACGGATACAAGCCATTGCATAGATCTACTGAACCATATTCATAAATACTCTCGTGAATTGGAGAGCCGACATGCTAGTTTATAATGAACATGGCTACCATCAGTTTTTTTTATGCATTAAAAAAAACGCTGCAAATTATTACACAGTGGTTTATTATTTTTCTATATTGATCACTCGTCTGCAAAGCCACCAACCATCCAACATGAAGAAAAACATCGATCGCATTTCGGTCAGCTAAAATTTGAACGGAGATAAGGCCTCTTTTGCGATTCACACTCGTGTTTCTGATTTATCTAAGTCCAACCCTTAAATTCTCGTAGGGAGCGAACGGTTTGTCCTACAGAGCTCCGCGTGGTCTCTAAAAATTCTATAGAATTTTAAATTGAAGGAAAAACAAAACCTTAATATCAAAATGTTTTGAGTTAGGGCGTTTTTTTTTTCTTGGTCGATTCTAAAGGTTCATTATTGAAAATAATAAACCAAAAATGAAATACCTAACCTACCTGAGAAAATTATAGTAGGTATCAACTTTAGGACCAAGTATAGGAGAGTAGGAGTAGAGGTGTGTCGGTCAGGAGTGAACGTATTGAAAAGACCTTATCTTCAAAATGACCTTGTCAGAACTGAACGGGTAATCCACAGAGTACAGGTGAGTGAACGGGTGAACGGATTCAAAAGACCTGGTCTCTGTAATGAGTGACCGTTTGGGACTCGAATCCGCCAAATGACCTTGTCCTACACACCTCTAAGTAGGAGTATCTCCTCTACTCATCTTGGTAGGTACCAACTTAATAGTTCTTGTCCGACAATTGTTTACTGCATGTATCAGACGCCTCAGTTAGTGATGAACCAATCAACAATAATTAGCAAAATTTGATTATTTATAGCTTGTTTCTCCCGATCTAACCCGGTTTTGGTTTATTATTTTCAATAATGAACCTTTGAAATCAACCAAGAAAAACATTTTTACCCCCCTCAAAATTTGTTGGTTTACGTTTCAAGGTACGTAGAATCCGAAAATCGAATAAAAATTTTTCGTCCGTCCGCCGTACTTTCCTTAGTTCCCGTGGGCCGATTTAGATGAAATTTTGCATAAGGGATCAATTTGGGGTCTAGTTGTGCCCCGAAGCTTCAATTTCAAGCCCTAGCTCGAAAACTCTCAAAATACACCAATACACCAATTGTAAATACTATTGAATTTTTAGAATTTTTTGAGACCACCCGGAGCTCTGTAGGACCAACCCTCCCTACGAGAACTTGATGGTCAGACTTAAAGATAAATCAGAAACACGAGTGTGAATCCCAGAAGAGGCCTAATCTCCGTTCAAATTTTAGCTGACCAAAATGCGATCGTTGTGCGTTTAATTGTACTCAGCACTGCGTCCTTAGCAACCAGTAATCGAATTCACTAATAATTAGGGTGTAATAATAATTCCTAATAATCCCTGTTTCTTCGAACTGAGTGTGAAGCGTTTATTTCTTCCAAATAAACTTGATTGCGAAATAGGTAGGTAGTATCAGGAACCCGTTTTTTTTAAGGGGGCTATGTGACATTTTCGGCCATTTTCACTTTTTTTAATTTTCTGGGTCTCCATACTTGGTTGCATCGATAACGATTAAAACGAACCTCGTATCATTGACGCTCCCCATAGAAAAATCAGGTTGAAATTTCTGATGTCTTTTGAAAGGGGCTATGTGAGCCACATAACCCCTTTCAAAAAAGAACTTACTCGCTAGGTATGTGGTCGACGAGGAGTTTCGAGACTCAAATAATAAACTGTCAGGTTGGTTTATAATAATTAAATTGTCGGTAAAGGGAGTGGGTTAATTTTTATTTCTTGGCCGATTCCTAGGCTTTGTTATTGAAAATAATTAACCGAAATCACTTCCTTTTGAATCTCCACCTCGCCCTGACTAAGACAACAATTCCAAGTGGGTGTGGCACATAGCTTCCTCGTATCCATAACTCGACTACATAGATGACCAGATACATAGTAGTTACTCTCAAAATATCAATATCTGAATATTGTTGCAAAATGTAGAAGTAATGGCTGTTACAAGGATTTCACGTTTACGCATGTGCATAAGATACTTTCAATTTGGGGGCCATGATTTTCATAGGGGACCATCATCATCACAACTCGCATAATTCCTGAAAATTTCATCCAAATCAGATGGGAAATATAGAATTTATGGCCGTGGCAAGGATTTCACGTTTGCGCATGCACAGTGGCTACTATCAGTCCGGGGGTAATTATTTTCATAGGGGACCGTCTACACCCCCACCCGCACAATCCCTGAAAATTTCATCAAAATCGGATGAGAAATGTAGAAGTTATGGCTGTGGAAAGGATTTCATGACAGACACACAGACAGACAAACACGGAACCAAAATTGTTCAGGAATGTCTGAAACGTAAAATTGCGAGTGGAAATTTTGATTTTGGTTGATTGGATTTTAATTTTGAATAAACTGCTCATATTCATCTTTTATGTTATGATGTTTTATGTACATATTTTCATCAAAATATGTTTCATTCAATGAATAAAGCTGTTTATTTAAATGATTTCAGTCCTGAAAAATCGATTTGTTTTAAAGGGGGTATGTGAGAGCATTTCAAATTGCAATTTGATACACTTCCCCTTGCTGAAAAATCTGAAAAATTCTGGAGGATTGTAGAGTATTTAACTGTATTGGAATATTTCAAAAAATGGGATGTTTTGATCGTTTTGACGACTTGCGACAGTTTTTTGCGTTTCCCGGAAAGTTTCACAAATGACACATAACCCCTTTCAAAAAACCATAGATTCTATGGTTGGTAGGTGGTGGGAATTGCAAAGCCGTGTTCTTTGAAGACGAGTGATCTACGTAGAAAAATAATAAGCCGTTGTGTAATAATTTGCAGCGTTTTTTTCCTCAAATTTGAAGGATAGTTTGGAGAACACAACCGCTAAAGATTTCTCTATCGTATTTTCATCAGTTTACTAAGTTCGTCAACAACATGAAAGTGAAAATCCAGAACTTATCAGTGGCAGTTACACCATAATGTAACGATTATTCTACTATAGGAAGCTACATCGCCCACCCAACTAGTCATCTATCTGTAATTAACTTTTTTTTGTCGGTACCTACTAAATTGTAGGCTCTCTAATTAATAGAAAAAAAATCATTTTGTGTCGAGACGTAAAATTTCATTGCATGAAGTCGAAAAATGTGTCGTTATTCATATTCATTCCAAGTATTGAGACCAAAGCGAAGCAAATTTCTTCTACGTTGGGCGTTTTCAACTAGTCGAATGTTTCAGTAGGAATAATCAAGGTAAGTAGAAGGCAGCGGAAACTAGGAATGGTGACTTATCTTCCTGTACTTGAATTGATGTACAATATTGGTGGTACTGTAGGTAGAATGAAGGTCTACTCACGATTACGAGGTGCAACTTTGAGAACGGGCGACGGCAAACTGACTTGACGTGGCCTCCAGGAACGCAAACTCCGGGGGGCTGTCTTTGAAGGGGATTCCCAAGAGAGCTCTCACTGGGATTGTGGAGGGGAAACGAACAAAACGAGTTTGCGTGTTTACAGAAGGGAAGAGGAGGTGCGACAGACGTAATGCAGCTGAAAGGGAGGGGAGACGATGACCGGCGATTATCGGAGTGCGGAGGTGTGTCTCACTGGCGAGTCCATTTCCACCGGAGAACAACAGGGAAATTCACCGGAGGAAAAAGTGGGAAACGCGGCTGAATGGAAAACTTCGGCGAAAAACGTCGGAGACTGATAACAGGTGATAACACCGAGACGGACGTCCTAATCGAAAGAGATATCGATTATTCTAGTCATCGATCAGTTATTCGATTTTCGTCCCGAGTGTTTTCTATCGCTCTTCAAGAAATTCGGTTAAATTGTTATTTACCGTTCGACCAATAAATTTGTTTAAAATCAAATTCGATTGTTATGTGTTCATTTGATAGCCGTTTTAAAAAAATACTCAATTCAAAAAATAAATTTAGCTCACAAGATCAAATTTTATCGAATTTTTTACCAAATTTCATCGAATTATTCAATCAAATTTTATCGAATTTTTATCAAATTTCATCGAATTATTATTTATTAATGAAATTTTATCAAATCATTATTTTTAATGAACCGAGTTCGAGCTAAACCCTGATTGGACCATGGTATCCCTAGTGTCACCGAAAACTTCTCAGGAACTCCACAGCTGTTCCAAAGTGTCTTCGGATTAACCAAAATTACATTGCTATTTAAAATTTAATGGACATCAGAATTTTTTGTGGGCCAATGGAAGTCTCAAAATGGAGTCATGACAAAAATTTCCAAAAAAAAATATGAAACAATTTTTTTAATTGTTGTCATAACATCTTTATATAATTTTTGATAACTCACATAAAATGGCCAAAAAATTCAGCTCTTTACATTAATTTTTAAATTCCAGTTTAGTTTTGGTCACTCCAGTGAGACTTTGGGACTGCTGTGGAATTCCTAAGTTGTTCTTGGTGACACTAGTGACACCATGGACCAATTAGGGTTAAAAATCCTTGTAGATCCACAAAGAAGAGGGAAGAAGAAGAAGAAGAAGATCAAATTTTATATTCATATTCATCTTATTGAAATTTATGTATTCTAATAATATTACACATAAATTAGTTCAAATTTGAACATTGAAAACCATGAAAGACCGCTTTTGGCTCATTTTACCGTGGATCAACATTATTTTTGGTCTGTAGGTACGTTGATTTTGAAGTGTTTAGACCAAATTGCTTTTTTCCCTCAGTATATTAGAATTTTATTTTTATCAAACGTCAAATTTTTTCCCAGACAGGTAGGTGTCTGGAACTTTTAATTATTTACTTAACCCTAGGATGACACACCGGGGTCATTCTTGACCCCACGATTTACATTTGGCCGTGTATCTATTTTTAAAAAATTTTTTTCTTCGAACAGGGATATTTTGTAAATAAAGTTGCAACTCCTTCTGAGCCCCTTTGTCAGTCACTCGCTAGAGTTCGTGCAGTTAACTTGCAAACGTGCTATGGGCCACATCTGACCCCAGTGTGCTATAATCGGTGAACTTTTTTTGTGTAGGGGACTATTTGACCCCAGTGTGACTTTCTATATTCTTTTGCCTTTTAAATTTTGGGGTCAGAATTGACCCCAGTGTGCCGTTTATGTATGCGAAAAATAGGTGTGCCAAGATTTATACATACGTAGGTACCTATATTGATTTCTGAATTTCTTGTATTTCCATTTACCGTGAGAAGCCCCTACTTTGAGCCAAAGCAAGTAGGTATACTATAAAAATTCACAATAATACAGGAGTAATAATACAATTTTTTTGAAAAGCAGAGAAATAAAAGTGCTGGTGAAAGTCGTTAGTCAAACTCAAAAAATCTTTGAGCTGATCTATTATCAAAACTATTCCATAGAATTAAATGATTTTTTTAATATTTTATTCCAAATATTGTCAACTTGGAATGCTGATAGTGGAATCTATTTAAAAAAAACCTTCAACAAAATATAATTTCAAATTTTAGAAAATTCATTTATTTCCATTTGTTCCTGGTTTAAACTGTTTTTTGTATATATTTCAACAAACAGGCTATCAATAGATTTTTACAACCTAAAATAAATTTAAATTTCTGTCTTAAATTTAAATTAGAGGAATTTAAATTTTGGGGTCAGAATTGACCCCAGTGTGCCGTTTATGTATGCGAAAAATAGGTGTGCCATCCTAGGGTTAAGTACCGATTGATTTTCTATCCGTATCACAATCCACTTCGCCAGTGTCACAGCAATCTGAATTGTTTGCCGAGGATAACTTTGGAAAAATAATGAATAATAAAAAATACTCTCTATTTTTTCAATTTTTATTACGTTTTATGACCTTAAACTTCTTTTAATGACGATTTTGGTCGTCAACATGCCACATCGTCCGGCACTTGGTCGTTTTGTTTAATCCACAATTAAGGTAGGTATCGATATTCCACAGTGAAAATGATAAGCCCTCGAAGAGTCTCCAGGTGAACGAGAAAATCAGTGGCGATTAATGTTTTGCCTCTTGAAAAGTTGCTGGGAGTATTTCTTCAAACAAATTGTGCACAAAATTGATGCTTTGACGATTTGACGATTGATGCTTTGAGTCTTTGGGTTCACCGGAAAAGTTTCATGTATTTTCAAAAATTTCCCTAATTACCTGTTACTGTGTAATGACATCAACAATCTACGAGCCATTGACCTGAGGGAAAGTAAACAGGTAGATGTATAGAAAGTCCAAACCAAAGCTTTCCGTTGGTCTGAGGCTTACTAAAAATAGATACCGTGGCAATCCAACAAAATATGCCAAAAACGATTTCTTACGTAAAATAGGATCTTGCCGACAACAGTATAAGTATCGCGATCTACGTTGAATAATACGAGTTTGATCATCAAAACTTTGTTGATCGTAATAATTTTTACCAATGGCATTTGAAGTGCCTACTTAAAAATCGGGTTTCTTCGGGCGTGATCGGTTAACACCGGGCCGCTCAAATTTGAATTAGAGGCGGGTAGTTTCTCAATTCGGCGGATAAATCAAAGGCACTAACGCAGGAAATTCATAAAAGTTTGTTTTAATGGTCGAGATGTATTTTGATGGATGAGTATGAAGTCTCACATTTATCTTTTTTCGTTAAAAGTTGTATGGAAAGGAGTGTTGGAGATTTTGATGGTTAGCCTTCGCGAGGTTATCCGCAGACGACGTCAAGAACAGCAGTGCGCTCTACCCTCGGAGTTCGGAACCCGGAGAAAAATATACAATCAAAAACAATGACTGCAAGAACGCGTTTTCATCTAATCATGAAGTTGTATTTGTGAGACCGATATTTCCGATAAAAACGCGTTATGGGCCGCGAAGTGATAGTTTTCGCGATCTCGGAGACAGTGCGGTTTGGATTCTAAGTGAGACGGAAGCCTCGGAAGCGGGTGAAAATGCCCTCAGTGATTATAGATCTCGGCTGCTCTCCGCTAATGGCAAATGTTCAGACTTACATCTTCGCTCCTCCACACGGATTTTCAGGTAAATATTAACGTTTTTCCGATATATTAACTCAATTTCGAAGCTTTTCTACGAAGTTTTTCGATAGTTTTCGTCGGAAATACGTCGGGATTTCGGTGGAATCGAGGATTTTCGAAGCCGCCCCAGGACCCCCCCTCGTCCATCGCCGTGAAGGTTGCGATGCTCACGCAGCCCACATCTAAGTATGTGTCCGTCTGTTTCCGATCTTTTTTTAAATTCGACCACCTAATTTCTCCACTTTTCTCCCAATTCATTCCACTTTTCCTACGCAATAACCAAACAATACCTCTCAGCCTTCCTATTGTAAACCCACCGACATTCAAACCTGCAGTTCAGTTTATTCACCCAAATGTTTTTATGGACTCTTTGTTCAACCCGTGCTCACTCATCTATGAACTTGACCACTCTTTGAAATTTTCCGTTTTCTTCAATTCTTATCAATTCAAATAATTTTACTATGTTGTTATGTACCTAAAGTACATAGTTTTCGTGGGTATGTATAGAATTTATTGGTTAGGCATGTAATCATAAGTGGAAGTTTCCAATTTGATTAGAAGTAGGTCTACCTATGCGCCTTGTTATCTCCAAAAGTCTGCATTAACTGAACAATTTCGATGAAATTTCAGAAATGTTGAGTGGAGTAAAGAAAACGTCGTTTAGAAATAAATTATTGCTATATTTTATTCGACTGGCATTTTGGAACCTTGAAAATTCACGCCTAAATTAGGAAGAAGAAGAAGATGACAATTTCGATGAAATTTCAGAAATGTTGAATGGAGTAAAGAAAACGTCGTTTAGAAATAAATTATTGCTATATTTTATTCGACTGGCATTTTGGAACCTTGAAAATTCATGCCTAAATTAGGAAGAAGAAGAAGATGACCACATACTTAGTGATGCACATAATATCGTCCCCGTTCAGCCAGAAGGGAATATACAGCACAACCCAAATTTTTGGGAAATCGCGATTTTCTCTAGCGACTCTCAATTCTAAACCAACTAGTATGTTTTTGGTAAGAATAAAACCTGTATTCTATGCAGATTCTATTGATATGCTAGCATTTATTCTAACACCAATTCAAAATGAGTTATGCCTCAAAAACAAAATTTGTATGCCATATTCGCCCTTTTGCTGTAAACTGGCTTAATACCTCTAGTCATATTCGCCCTTTCGCTGTAACATCGCTCCATTTTATAGTCGTATTCGCCCTTCTGCCTGTGAAGTTATTTATTGTTCTGAACCCCCATTCCCCTGTCCCCATTTATTTCCATTACCTACTCAAAGCTGGAAAGTAAACACAATCATGGACATCCTCAAATTTCAGATTTTACTACCGAACTGTAAGTCAGCAATTCAAAGCTAGGCAGGGCTTAAAAATACCTGCATCGATCATTTTTGAAAAAAGGTACTTTCATAAATATATAAAATAGGTACACAGTCATTCTGGTGTCATTCGTTAAAAATGCAGCCCACACAGGATTGAAATGTAGCCAAAGGGAGGTTTAAAAACAAAAATTTAACTTTTCTTTAATTTTTTAAAGAAGTAATCACAATGGAACTGGTAACTCACATGATTAGAATTATTTGCACTTGCCCAATTGAGCACTATGTACTTGAAAACCCCCTACTTAATAAAATCCGTCAATTCAGTTCAATCAATCATCGTCTTCTTGGTCCGTTTCTGGGAGAGCATCTGGCGTTTTATTGGAAAAAGGAAGAGAGGGATATTCGTTTTTAAAGCTTCGTGGAATGACGCATTGGTCACACAACTTCTTCAAGTCCTTGTATTTGGCGGCAGAGACAGGCAGTGGTGCTGTATACAGTTGGAGAGGACCAACAGGCTGAAGAGGACTATTAACGATCATAACACGACTAGAACTTAATTCCTTAATTATGGCCATTTATGGCTTCAGTTACTGAGCTCAACGAAACACCCATGCTGTAATCTTCACTTTACTATAGATCTGAGATTGAAGCAAATAAACAATTAGTCACAAACCTTGAGTATTAGGGTCTAGCTGTTCTGCAGAGAAAAGCTGTTCTGTAAAACACTGCACAAGACACCCGTCGACAATAGACCTCAACTGCTTCCTCTTCATCCATTTTAAGCAAAGAAAGAGGAATAAAACACGAAATTCGGAAAAAATTAAAGTTTTACATTCGGCAACTGGCTGCTAGAAGTGACGGCAACTACCGGTAAAAAGGTGACACGATAACACTGACAGCGTTAATAACCTTCTCACATTATTCCGCTTGTCTTTGCCGATACTGTTCAGGATGTGAACCACTTTTTCGGTGGTCTGGGCTACAAATAAGAGTGGACAGCAACGTTTTTAAGGCAACTTCGAAGGGTTTTATCCTAGATTTCAGTCATATTCGCCCTTCTGGCTGTCAACTTGTCATATTCGCCCCAAACATTTTCTCTTTGACTTCAAATATCTTCTTCCTGATTGGTTGGATCTTCGCGCGCTTTTCAAATTTGAATAGAGGAGAAAAAAACGAAAAACCCCATATCTAAAACTCGAGAAGTGCGTTTTTGCTATATTCGCCCTTCTGGCTGGAAGGGTGAAGAAGGTTTGTAGGAAATGAGGGCTCAATACGTGGTCGACATTTGGTTTATATATTTGAGAAAAAAGGTCTGGTAGGTGGTGTGGCACATAGCTTTCACGTATCCATAACCCCATTGTATACTTCGTTCTCTCGTTAGTACCTACCTACCATTACCCTCGAATTTGATAATCTCTTCATTTTGATAGGAACCATCCACAGTCTCAACTACTCAACCCTTGAAAATCCAATCGAAATCAAAAGGAAGGCGTAGAATAATTGCCTATTAAGAATTTAACATTTGCGCTGGAAACTCTGGAAACTGGAAACTCTGCTTTGGTAGACTCGGAATCAATGCACCAGGATCCCGCGAGGATATTCTCACTCCTATTCAGTGGCGGCTTCTGCCCCGAAACTCAGGGGGTGCACAGAGATCAGGAAAGGCTATCGAGAAGGGACAGAATAGGTGCTTTTCTCTGCCAAATAGAAATTTCAACGATATGCGATAAATCTTGGTAACTTTTTCATCTTAAAATTGCAAACGGTACTAAATACGTACAATAGACACGAAAAATGTTCTCTAGTGGTTAACAGAAATTCTGAAATACTTGATCATCCAAGAAATGCACCCATCTTATTGCAATAGCTGAAATGTATATTTGCCCGTGACAATTCAAAACATCGTCCAATTCGGAAGAAAAATTAACGAGCCCCTTGAAGACTCCGGCATTCAAAGAATCTTCCTCTCATCATGTCCACGCATGGCTAGTTCGAAAACACCACAGAACTTGATACAATCAATGATTCGAGATAAAATGTACCTATTTTTCTTAACCGTTTCGTTTTTTTTGCATCAGATTAAGACGATATGCACTGTCGAGTTGTTGCATTATATTTTGACGACCCAGTATACGCAAATATACCAGAGCACGTATGCTGTCTTTAACCCAAGCCTCATTTCGGTTGGTAGAACAAAGTAGGCAAGCAAAGCAAAATAATTTGTCAGTGACTTCACACCCACAAAGCCACCCTACCTTCTTATAATATTCGATTTTAAACTTACGGTACGAATCTGCACGATTTTTAAATTTCAACGTCTGCTGGAGTCCAGGTAGAGACGGCAAGGAGAAGTTTCTCGAATGTCGCACTTTTCCACAACCGACAAACGCGAATAGTTTAATGTAATGCACCAAATTGTTCATCGTACCTACAACACTCCTAAATAATCACAATACTTTGAACAAAACGGTGGACTGAAAACGAAAAATGGAAATCCCTTATCAGTTTTGTTTGACTCTGTGTTTACTTATTACTATATAAGAAAACCCAGATTGCAGAGCTCTCTGACAGGGGGCGCATCAATTCAGTTCTGCGCCGGAAGGCACATTTCTTGCTCTCTGGTTGGTCAATCTCACGTGCCCGCCTCCCTCAGCACAAACAGAGCAGACGAGAAATTTTGCTCCAACCGCCGCTGATTGGTCGAGCTCCCCCCTCGGTTTTCGCGCGTAGATTCAACTAGCACAGTACCTATGATTGAGTCTTCTGTCACTAGCCAACTTACTCTTCAAACGAATAGGAACGAACTTTGAATTTTTTTTTTTAATTGGCTGGGGGTGCACATGCGCCTGTGCTCCTATCAGTAGCCGCCCCTGCTCCTATTACTGGAGTAGTAATTGCAATTTCAAAAATTGAATAATAAAACATCGTTGTTATTTGTGTTTTTCTTCGCTTCTGGGAGAGGTTTTGCTTCCGAGTCAACCAAGGTTGTGGATGCATTGTATTCACTTTCCAAGGCAGAAAAACAGTTTAAAAGTCTGCCAAGTGGGTGTGGCAAATAGCTTCCTCGTATTCACAACCCGATTGTTTAGATGATCCTATGCATAGTAGTTACTCTCAAAACATCAATCTCTAAGTACCTTTCACTACCCTCATAGGGGACCATCTACACGCCAATGTGTACAATCCTGGGAAATGTCGTCGAAATCGGATGGGAAATGTAGAAGTTATGGCTGTTACAATGTTTGCGCATGCGCTGTGGCTACCATCAGTCTGGGGGACAATGATTCTCATTGGGGACCATCTATAAGCATTTTGGCAAAATCCATGAAAATTTCTTCGAAATCGGACGAGAAAAGGATTTCACGTTTACGGATGCGCAGGGGCTTGTCAATTTTAAGGCATTGATTTTCATTGGGGACCATCTACAACCTAATCCGCATAATCCATGAAAATTTCATCGAGACCGGATGAAAAATGTGGAAGTTACGGCTGTTACAAGGAATTCACGTTTGCGCATGCGCAGCGGCTACTATCAGACCAGGGGTGATGATTTTCATGACCATTTTATACGCCAACCCTCACAATCCCTGAAAATTTCATCGAAATCGGACAACAACTTCGTATAGTTATGCCCGTTACAAGGATTTCATGACAGACACACAGGCAGACAGACACGGAACCAAAATTGTTCAGAAAGGTCTAAAACTTAAAACAAGAGTGGACATTTTGAGTTTGGAAAACATTTTTTTCAACCTTGAAAAGTGAAAACAAAGCTTCCGCTACCTTGGTAGACTCGGAAGCAATAAATAAAGGTAGAATGGGGTATTTCAGTCATTTTTTTATTTATTTATTTTTTTTTTCAAAAGAGTATGGCTCAGGAATAACGGTAATCGGGTCTGTTCGTCGAGAAAATGTTTTTAAAATCTCTGTTCAATTTCTCCCTTGCGAGGGAAAAACATTAAATCATGTTTAATGTTTTTCCCTCGCAAGGGAGAAATTAGATTGCCGATCACTCAGCTGATCAGTGACCACTCAGGCGCCTTCAGCATTCTCCATTGACCCTGCTTCTCAAATTTCAGCTTCCTGCGTTCAACAGGAGAGAAAATGGCCTTGGAGCTCACTCAGCTGATCAGTGACCATCTTGGTACAACTAGACCCCAAATGGAGCCGATATAACGTGGTAACTAAGAAATCGGTCCGTGGTAACTAAGAAAAATAAGCGTTGCAGATTTGCGTGTCGGAATTCACAGAATGACCCCCAGCCCTAAAACATTAAACATGTTAAAACCGTAAAATCAAAATTCCCACTCGCCTATTACGTTTTAGGCCTTCCAGAACAATTTTGTTCGTCGGTCTGTCTGTCATGAAATCCTTGTAGATTGTCAGAATACGATTGTCTAATTAGAAACTAGTAGATAGTCGGAATACGAATGAATTGTATTTTATGGGATCGTTCCCCAAGTATGAACAAATGCCGTGTGGTTGTCATCAACTATAATTATAAATGATGGTCAAACACTTGTAATGGCCAAAACTGTTCGAAGCTATTGTCCGAATTCGATGACATTTTCAGGGATTTGCGGATGAGGGTGCAGATGGTCCCCTATGAAAATAGTCGCTCCCGGATAGGTGGTAGCTGGTACGCAAGCGCTAACGTAAAAACCTTGTAAATACCACAACTTCTAAATTTCCCAGGGACTGTATGGGTTGCCGTGTAGATGGTCCCCTATGATGGTAAAAGGTACTTGGAGATTATTGTTTTGAGATTAGCTACTATGCAGCGGATCATCCATACATCATCCTTGCGGGTTCTGGAAGCTATGTGCCACACCCACTGCACAGGCGTTTTTTCTCTATCTATCCCGGACTTGACGAAACCAGAAAGAATCCTCCGGGAGATTGAGTCCCATCGGCCACGTTTCTTTGTCTTTGTCATATAATCCCAATATTTTGAAATGGAATCACAATCAATATTTATAAGAATCAATAAGGAATCATAAGAATGAGAATTATGCTGTTTTGTTATTCGCCTTTTATGAGGTAAGTTGTATTAACATCGAATATCGTTCATTCAAAATTAATATTTGACGGCGCCACTGCAATTCGTAGTCTATATTATTATTACCTTCGCTATTGTTGCAACGAACACTCTGACAATAAATGATTACGAACAGAACAAAAACGTTTAGTCTCGATTTTTATTATTTAATCGGTACTTTGATAATTCTTTCTGAAGATCCGTCTTCATTAAATACCTATTTCTCCCGACTCATTAACCACAATCGCTCACCCAAATTTTATTTGGGACTCTATTAACCAAGGTCTGTTCACCCGATATATCACCGGATCCCGTCGAGCTGTTTTGATGTTCGGTGTTTCTTATTCAACATTAACAATTTTTATTGGACCTATTAAAACTACACTGGCGGTTTCCTACAGCGCGCGATAGCATTGATGATACCATTTGGTGAGCTCCACTTCGAGTTTTTCTCAATTTGATTTCACATGTTCCACTTACGTAACATCTAAGGGTGGACAGGAGGAGAGTGGGGTTACGCCGAACATTAGGTAAGTTTGGAGGGATTTTAAATGGATACCTAATTAATATCCACAAGCCATTAACCTATTCATTCAATCAAATGGGGAATTTACCTCAATTTTTAGAATTTGGAAATTCAAGTCAAATCCTTTATTAGGCCCTAGTATAACGTTTAACACCAGGAATACTCGTACCTTTTATTCTACGTAGGAATACGTAGGGGAAAAAGTACTGTAGAAGGAAATGCCTGAACAAGTGAAGCCTCTGTCAAAAAATACCGCAAAAATTGAGGACATCACTCCCCGGAGTTCCTACCACAAAATGACCGGATCCACACTGCTGTGCTCTGGCGAAGCGTAGAAGTCTCAGCCAATAGTATCAAAGAACGACAACAGGTAGAGCTGTAGGCGCCCTTGTGACCACACGTAACTCAAATAATGTGATTCAAATAGCGAAACTAACTAATATAGAAACTAAATAAGAGAAGATGAAGACTAATAATGCTTGACAAAATGAGTAGAATCGTATTGTAAAAAAGACTGAGTAAAATTGCGTTTTGGTTACTTTTACCTCTGCGTTTTTCCCTTCCCCAGCACTCTTGTGTTCAACCACTTAATCTGTAGTTTCATTTATGCTTCCAGAGGATGCACTACTGTCGTAAATAAATATACGTCGCAACATGGCTGCCCACGTATAGATTGCCACTACATTTCAAATTTCCATCTTCCTTAAATTCTCTAAGTTTGTTGGATGCTTTTTCGAGCAGCACACTATGGGTTTCTTCCATATCAGTGAATCCTCTTTCGAAAAAAAAAAATATATTAAAAGTGAGGCAAATTCCCTATTGTTGATCATTGATCTTGTTTTTTTGTGAGTTTTGAAGTTTTCAAACTATCCTGCAATAGTCAGTTGTCACGCATTCTGAGCTTGTCTGTCACACCAAGGCTAAATAAGACGTGGCCATCTTGACAACTTGAATGGGGTATTTCAGTCAATTTAAATTTTTTGTTTCAAAAGAGTATGGCTCAGGAATAACGGTAATTGGGTCTGTTCGTCGAGAAAATGTTTTTAAAAAATCAGAGAAGCTAAGGAAAGTTGAAGAATTGAATGGTGTGACGTAGCTAGCCAATCGTGACGTAGCTAGCCAAAACTGTCTTTGAAAAAAGTATCCATGCACAGAGAAGAGATTGGATTTTCTCACTGGTAGCAGGATCAAATTGAAGCTCCAGAACATTGATCTTTCTCTTCTTTTCCGTCATATTTAAAACGAAAGAAAGAAAAGAAATCATGGGCGATACACTAGCTGAAAATATAAGTCGAAACCACAAATGAAGCGAACAGAAAACAACCGATTACAGACATCAGACGTAGGTAACGCTAATGATTGAACCATAAAGTAACGCTATCCGATGAGAATCTCTTGGATACTACAAAATACTACTCACACAAGCGCGCAGTGTAGTGTGTGTGCGTTCATGGAGGCCCGCCTTTTTTTCAAACGTGTGATCTCTTTAATTCATTTTTCTACCACATGTTATAGTATCATTGGGCTAAAAGTTGGAGTATATAGGTTTTCAAGGGTGCTAAATCCAAATTTGAGATCAAAAACCTGAAATTCCGACCCACCGAAATACCCTATTCTGATTGAAGAATTTAAACCTTTTCGGGGGCAATGGCGTCAATAACATGTTGTGGCACTTCCCTAAGTATTTACGGTATCCCCTTTATACTGTAAAATCCAACAAATCAACTAAAGCCTCCAACATTGGACTATTGGTCAATGCGTCCTGCACAGTTAGAAAAGGTCGCTGCACCTCCCAACACTCGCTAGCTGTTGTCCTTCCCTGGTTTCATTCCACCCATTCACACTAGAGGGCTTCGAAATGTTCTCTATACTCCTCCCAAGCTACTATGCCATCATAAGGCACAGGCTTATTTTCTGTTGTGGCACAAATAGTTCGTTGGGTTGGGCTAGTAGAATTGTGCTCACTTTGCATTCGAGGTTAAGCAGAGTGTACAAGAGATGGCATGCAAGGATTACTTGTACTTGGCTCACTCTGCAGTATTTGCCTCTCCACATGATGTGACCTTATAGCGTCTCGTATTTAGCTCATACGATTGATCTTGTTTTTTGTGAGTTTCGAAGTTTTCAAACTATCCTGCAATAGTCAGTTGTCACGCATTCTGAGCTTGTCTGTCACACCAAGGCTAAATAAGACGTGGCCACCTTGACAACTTGAATTCTGATTGAAGAATTTAAACCTTTTCGGGGGCAATGGCGCCAATAACATGCTGTGTGTGGCTTTTCCTCAAGTGTTTACGGCATCCCCTTTATACTGTAAAATCCAAAAAATCAACTAAAGCCTCCAACTTTGACTGTTGGTCAATGCGTCCTGCATAGTTAGAAAAGGTCGCTGCACCTCCCAACACTCGCTAGCTGTTGTCCTTTCCTGATTTCATTCCACCCATTCACACCAGAGGGTTTCGAAATTCCCACGCCACTGTGCCATCATAAGGCTTACTAGTCCGGGCAACGAAGGGTTTGAGGTAGAAAAAAATCGAACCCAAACCAAAATTGGCACAGATGTAGGAGGGGTATCCTTATTAACATACTAAAAGTCCTGGAGGGTGGGGCACGAGCTCGAGGGGAGGGGGCTCCTTAAAAGTCCCATTTTGGGGTTCCCATTTTGGCATAATTTTTTATTGGTAAATGATAAATTGGCAATCAGCCACATGTTCTTCAAGGAAATTTAATGCTCTACAACTTTCTCTGGGAGACTTTTTTTCTCAGATGAACCGTTTGGACGAAATTCATTTTATTTTTATTTTTATTTTATTTATTTAAATTACGGGCAAGCCCAATTACAGCATATATTCAGCAGAACAGTGAAATTAAACGAACATAAGAAATAGAAAATAACCAAAAACCAGAGAAAAAGGTAACAAAAAGAGAAAAAATGTACCTATTTGTACCATGGATATTATATAAAATGGCTAAATAAAAACTATGAATTACTGGAAATTAAAGATTTTAGTTTTGTGAGTGTGTGAGAAAAAAAATCAAATTCGGGATGTTGAGCGAGGAGAAGATTGGCGGATCGTGGCAGGCGATGAAGAGGTCGATTCTGGAGGTAGTTGGTTGCGGAGAATGGAACGGCGAAGAGGAAGGACGAACGTGCTGCCTGGCGAGGAGTTAGAAGACCAACCCCAGACAACAAAGCTGGGCAGGAAAGCTTACCGTTCAATAGTTTGAAGAAAAAGGTGAGGTCCGCAAGGTTCCGACGTTTCTCGAGGGGCAACAAATGGCACACATCCAACAAGTACGCATAATCCACATCACACGTGGGAATCCCCAGCTTGTAGGCGATGTAACGGAGGAATTTGTTTTGGACCCTCTCCAGGCAGTACTTGTGAACTGAATAGCAGGGAGACCAAACCAGTGAAGCATACTCCAGCAATGGGAGCACAAGTGCTTTGTACAATAATACCAAAGCTCGAGTGTCCGTGAAGTCCCGAGTATTCCTTTTGAGGAATCCTAAGGCTCTCATTGCCCGTCCCGCAACATTTTCGATGTGTCCAGAGAAGGTGAGCTTCACATCGCAGAGGACTCCCAAATCTGTAATCTCTTCCAGCCTCTGAAGGTAAGAGCCGCACAATGTGTAGTCATGGATGACTGGCTGGACCGTTCGGTGAAAGGTGACGATGGAGCACTTGGACGGGTTTAGAAAGAGAAAATTCGAGGTGCACCATTCCTCGAGATCAAAGATGGCCAGCTGCAGCGTCTTACAGTCTAACATGGTGTTCACGTGACAAAAGAGCTTCAAGTCGTCGGCGAAGAGCAGGCAACGAATACCAGGGTGGAAACATCTTGCTACACTATTAATCATTATCAAAAAGCAAATGGGGCCAATATGGCTTCCCTGAGGGATTCCTGAGGTAGCAGTAAATGGAGATGACAACGAGCCCCTCACACGAACCATGAGTTTGCGACCGTCGAGGTAACTCGATATCCAATCCAAGAATGATCCGAAAACCCCCAAAGACTCGAGCAAAGACAGAAGGTGAGCGTGCGAGAGCTTATCAAAGGCCTTAGCATAATCCGTTGACACAACATCCGTCTGACATCCCATCTGGAACCCCATCATGACGAACTCCTGGAACTCCAGAAGATTAGTGACGGTAGATCTTCCTCTCAAAAAACCATGCTGCTCAGGTGCGATGTACGAGGAGAACCCGGCCGAAAGCTGCGTGACCACCAGCTTCTCCAATATTTTAGGTGTCGTCGATAGCGAACAGACGGGGCGATAGTGCAAAATTGACTCACGATCCCCACCCTTGTGGATAGGCGTCACAAAGGAGGACTTCCATCCAGATGGGAAACGACCGGAGCTGAGCGATAGGTTGAACAAGCATGTCAATGGATAGGAGAGAGCAGCAGAGCATTCCTTCAAAAGCATTGGTGGGACACCATCTGGGCCTACACCCTTACAAACATCCAAGCCCTGGAGCTCACGGAGCACATTGTCCTCAGTCACTCTCAGAGAACCAACGGACACGACATCCTGGGTGGGGAAAACTGGAGCAGAGGAGGCAGGAGACTCGAAGACCGAGGAAAAATGATGAGCGAAGAGCTCTGCAATCTCCAGCGGATCCGAACCCCGTCTGTCGCCGAGGAACATACTACTTGGCAGACTATTTCCACCATCCCTATAATTTATGTAGTTCCAGAAATGTTTAATGTTACTGGAAATTGAATTTTCAAAGTTATCCAGAAAGTTATTGAAATTCTGTTATTGAAATTCAGAATTCAGAATATTGATATCCAGAGAGTTATTGAAATTCAACAAAGTTATCCAGAAAACGTGAGCTAAAAACTGAATTTTCCAAATTCCTCCATTTTTTGATGCATATATCTCGGTAACGGTTCGGTGTTTCGATAAAACGTATGGGATCAAAGTTGTAGAGAATTTTATCAGCTTTAATTTACTATAGGACATGTTTTATCGAGAAATGCATCGTTTTCGAGATATTCACGAAAAACCCCAAAATGGGACCTTTAAGGACCCCCCTCCCCTCGAGCTCGTGCCCCACCCTCCAGGACTTTTAGTATGTTAATAAGGATACCCCTCCCTACATCTGTGCCAATTTTGGTTTGGGTTCTATTTTTTTCTACCTCGGGCCCTTTTTTAGTCTTCGTTGCCCGGACTATACCTGTGACACAGAACGTTGGTTGGGTTGAGCAAGTTGTATTGTGCTCACTTTGCATTCGAGGTTGAGCAGAGTATACAAGAGATGGCATGCAAGGATTACCTAGATTTGTACTTGGCTCACTCTGCAGTATTTGCCTCTCCACATGCTGTGACCTTACAGCGTCTCATATGACCTCTTGAAGATGCTAAAAAGATTTAATTTACTTTTGCGGCAAGCACTTGGAAGAATCAATAAAATTGTTAATTTTCTCCGAGAATTTCCACTTTTTCATCAAACTGAAGATACAAGGTCGCTATTCCAAAAATATAATTACAAGAAACATAAAATCGCTCCAGCTTGTCGTAGGAACCGATAATTTTCTGAATTTTGCTTCCGAGTTTACCAAGGTAGCGGAAGCTTTGTTTTCACTTTTCAAGGTTGGAAAAAAAAGTTCTCCAAAATCGATATTTCCACTCGCGTTTTACGTTTCAGACCTTTCTGAACAATTTCGGTTCCGTGTCTGTCTGTCTGTGTACCTGTAGGTCTGTCATGAAATCCTTTTTGTTTTTGTTTATTTTATTTGGCCTCCCATATTAATGTATTTAGCCATTAAATTTGTGGAAGTATAAACATAAGCTCACTGCTTCACTTTAACAATTAGCATAAGGAATGAAAAAAATATACGAAAATACATAGGTAGGTAAATTTCACTTCAATATTTTTATAGTTCAATATTTGTTGCTCTGATGAAATTGTCTAAATATTTGTAGCAGTTTTGGTCCTGTAGTAGGAGTGCTGTGCTGGTGGGTAGAGGTATATTTTCCTTCAGAAGATTGTTCATTAATTCTCTCCAGTTGATGTTGAACTTATTCCAACTTAGGAACGTATTCCACCCATATAAATATGTTACATGTTCGGCAGAAAATTATCATAAAAACGCTGCAAATTATTACACAATGGTTTATTATTTTTCTATATAGATCACTCGTCTACCAAAATCACCAACCATCCAATATGAAGAAAAAAAAAAAAAATAAAATAAAAAAATAAAAAAATCAAAATCACCAACCATCGATCGCATTTCGGTCAGCTCTAATTTGAACGGAGATTAGGCCTCTTTTGCGATTCACACTCGGTTGATGATATATAGATATATATATAGAGAGAGAGAGAGAGAGAGAGATAGAGAGATAGAGATAGAGAGAGATAGAGAGAGAGAGAGAGAGAGAGAGAGAGATATAGAGAGAGAGAGAAGAGAGATATAGATATAGATATAGAGAGAGATAGATATAGAGATATATAGATAGATATATATATATATATATATATATATATATATATATATATATATATATATATATATATATATATTTCAATATAAACCCTTAAATTTTCGTAGGGAGCGAACGGTTTGTCCTACAGAGCTCCGCGTGGTCTCAAAAAATTCTAAAAAATCTATAGAATCTTAAATTGAAGGAAAAACAATACCTTTATATCGAAATTTTTTGAGTTAGGGCGTTTTCAAAATTTCAAAATTGATTTTGGAACCCTTAGAACTGACCTACATCAACCAAAAGCTTCGGGGCACAACTAGACCCCAAATGGAGCCTACATACCAAATTTCATCAAAATCGGTCAATGCTAAGTGGCAAAAGTGCCGCGTACGGCGGACGGCGTACGGCGGACGGACGGCCAAATTTTTATTCGATTTTTGGATTCTACGTACCTTGAAACGTAAACCATCAAATTTTGAGGGGGTGTTAAAAAATTTTTTTTCTTGGTCGATTCCAAAGGTTCATTATTGAAAATAATAAACCAAAATGATGTTGTCATTACCGCGTAGGACCCCTTCCGTAGATCTATTTGATATTGCTAAGGTATTTACTATTAGACAACTTTATCTGAAAAATCTACTATTGCAATTCTTTAGGACACCCAACATAATTGAAGTTTCTCGAAGGGATCCGAAATACGATACTAGATATGCCGCCGCAGGGAATGTAATTGGCCCTAGACCTAGACTGACTCTGACAACGCACAGCCCCATCTTCATTCTACATTTGTTACACCGAGAAATTGTTTGTAGCATGTCCCCAGAAGTTCACTAGACCAAAATACAAAAAGCAAGTGTTAAGTTGGCTAGTTACAGAAGGGGGCTTTAGATGCGAAAGGCTATTAAACAGCACATATGTATAGGAGACTATTAAAGTTTAGAGATTATTAAAGTTAGAGAATATTAAAGTAAGTTAGTATATGTTAGAGATGATCAAAATGCGTCCTTTTTCTGACCAATCATGTATTGTTTAGTAATTTACTTATTACTGTAATGTATAGTAGACATCAATTTATTTACCGATATGGAGCGATTTTACAAAGATCCTACCCTACAACACGGGCCAAGCCTAATGTCGGGTAGGAAATCTGAGCAAATTGCATCCCTTCATGCATTTATATTATTGTAAAAGTGTACAAAATGGCGAAAATAAACATATCTATCTATCTAACTTGCTGCATTTGAGAATAATGTGATTAGCGTTCGCTTCCTCTTCTGTCTCACAGTCACAGTTTCCGTTATCGATGAGATTTATTTTTTTCAAGTGGCTTGGTAGTCTGTGGTGGTCAAATCGTAACCGACTTATAATTTTTATGAAGCTGCGGTCTAGATCTCCTTGGGAGAACCATGGTAATCGCGGTATTTCTGGATGTATGCTCGCATAGAACCTACCCTTCCCATCTTCCATAAGTTTTCCCATCTTTCATACATTTCTTTTTTTTTTACTTATTCCGCAGGTCTTTTAGGCTGCAGTTTTTGGCCTGCATGCCTGTTATCGCAGCTTCTTTTGCTTTTTTGTCTACTTCGTCGTGGTGAGGAATTAAATCCTTGTAACCAGCATAACTATAAGAAGTTATTGTCCGATTTCGATGAATTTTCCAGGGATTGTGTGGGTTGGCGTGAAGACGGTCCCGTATAAAAATCATCACCCCTGGTCTGATAGTAGCTGCTGCGCATGCGCGAATGTGAATTCCTTGTAACAACCATAACTTCCTCATTTCATCCGGTCTCGATGAAATTTTCAGGGATTATGCAGATTAGGTTGTAGATGGTCCCCAATGAAAATCATTACAACCCAGACTGATAGTAGCCACTGCGCATGTGCAAAAGTGAATTGCAGCAGCGATAACTTATACATTTCTCATCCGATTTCGACGAAATTTCTCACGATTGTTTAGATTGGCGTGTAGATGGTCCCCTATGAGGGTTGTGGAAGGTACTTAGAGATTGGTGGTTTGAGATTAACTACTATGCATCGGATCATCTATACAATCGGGTTATGAATACGAGGAAACTATGTGCCACACCCACTTGGCGGACTTTTTTTTCGTGAGCTCTACCTTACGATCAAGTCACAATTTTCTCCATTAGTGATATTGTTATTGCAAGAATTTTCTTTCTGTTTCAGCTTTATTAGTCGAATGAACTGAAGTTCCCCGCAATATGGTCTCGACACAAGGAGAGATAAGAGTTGGTCCTTCTCACCAGGTACTTAATCTTTCAAAAACATTTACAATGAACTACATTATTAAAAGTATTTAAAGCATTTTTATATTGTCTAAATGTTGATTTCTAAATATTGCATATTCAGTTGGTAAACAATTTTTTGGGGAGTCAAAATTTGGTTTTGTTCTTGTTGATACTTACCTATCTGAAGAACAGCGTACCCATTGATGCCTCAACTTCATCTTATTCAATTCAATTTTTAGGGTTGTTGAAAGTGGTTTTATTCTCAAACTGCTTTTGATTTTTTGATAAAAAATCATACTTTAAGGAGTGTAGAGAGATGATTTTTTTTTAATATAGCATTTCCAAGCCAGATGAAACCTTTTCCAAGTCAAATGAAACCTTTTCCAAACCAAATGGAACCTTTTCCAAACCAAATGGAACCTTTTCCAAACCAAATGAAACCTATTGAGAAAATGAGTGCAACGAGGTACCTACATAGGTAGATACTCTGCAAATTTCAGATCGATGCAATTGTACCTATCGTACAAAGAAATTGCCAAAATCAAAATTCAATGAACTTTAGACATAGGATTATCGAAGTAGATCTCACCTTAGTAGAATAGGAAACAAGTAAGTTTGAGAAATTTCTGACTGTTGAATGTGTGTGGGCCACGCCCACACGGAGAAACCGATAATTAAGGGGAGTCACCAATACTTACATTGACTGATTGAACCTCTAAGACTGAATTTCTGAAATTTTGTAATATATTATTCATCTACGATTGTTTACTTTACAGAAATACACTGTTTGGAAAAAGTTTCATTTGATTTGGAAAAAGTTTCATTTGGTTTGGAAAAGATTTCATTTGGTTTGGAAAAGGTTTCATTTGGTTTGGAAAAGGTTTCATTTGGTTTGGAAAAGGTTCCATTTGGTTTGGAAAAGGTTTCGTTTGGTTTGGAAAAGGTTTCATTTGGTTTGGAAAAAGTTTCATTTGGTTTGGAAAAGATTTCATTTGGTTTGGTAAAGGTTTCATTTGGTTTGGAAAAGGTTTCATTTGGTTTGGAAAAAGTTTCATTTGATTTGGAAAAGGTTTCATTTGGCTTGAAAATGCTATATAATAAGATAACGGGAAGGCCATTAAAAGGGCTAAAGTTACCGATTATGGCTTTCCAGTAATTTTTGCGTTCAATTTAATAAATACCATTGAACTAGAATTGTTTTCAATTTTCACTATTAGCTGGCCAAGACATTTTATTGAGGCAATTGAAATTGAGATATTGTTGTTCAGAACCAACCATTCGTGATCGCCACCTGCCGTGAAGTGCTATAATTTTAATAAGCACATATTCAGACAGCTAGCCATCACGAATAAACACCTATAATTTTTGGAATTCGTACTAAAGTCATCGCATTTTTTACTCAAGTTGAATGACGCAGATCTCTGGGAAAATGAGGAAACGAAAAATTTCATTTATGGAAGCTACTATTAGTATTAATTAATTTAATTAAGTAATTTAAGGGGACCACTCCACCCAGAAAAAAATGTTTAGTATTTTTTAAAAAATAATTTTATTTAAATTACATAATATGAGGAACCTACTGTAAAAATGTCAGAATTTTTTGATAACGGTAAGTCGTAACAAGGTAGAACCGCAGACGAGATTAGGTAGTCGAAACAAGGTAGAAAACACTAAGGTAGACTTATCTCCTGAACCATTCGGATGATTTTGATAATTTTTTTTAATGTTCGTATTGACATCCTTTACAAATCTGCGGAAACGATTATCAAAATTTGTTTTCGACAAACGCAAGGATTCATGCGGAATTGGGGGAAAATGTTGACAAAATTCTGTTACTGAACCCAACAATTAGGATCACGAAATTTCAAAAATCCAATTCTGCACGTTTTTAGAGCTTAGCAAGACGGATACGTGGAGAAAAAAAGTCAACATCTCTTATAGTGACTGAGGAAAATGTACACCTGTGTGAAATGGGCCATAGACGCCCAGCCATAGATTTAAGGCGCACCTAGACTGACCCGCAACACTTCCCGAGCCGCGCGGCCACATCATTCCGTTACAACAGAACTTCTTATTCGCCCAACTTCTCGAATCCATCAATAAACGAATCTCCACTGAAATTTTCTTGAAGTTCTGACATGATTGTAGCCTGTAGAAAAATACACGACCATTTTCAACGGTATTAGTTCGTGCTTTTGACAAGATAAGTAATAGGTAGGTACAATAGTATGCAGAGTTGAACATACTGTTAAGTCCATTACTTTTTTTATTCGAAATTCCCACCCACCATTTTTTAGTATAATGTTGAGGATATGTTACTCTAACATCCACCAGAGTTTAGAGCTATTTGAAGGTGACTATTTTTTGTAAAGTGCGAAGATGTTCGAAATTTCTACTAAAATCAGCTATCACCCAAAAACGGGCGTTCATAACTTTTCTCCTATAGATCCGGAATCGACCAAATTCCGGTATAATGTCCACCAGTTATATAAGAAACATATCCCAGATTCTCGTGCATGTAGCTCATTCGTAAGTACCCAGCCATAGATGATTTGTGCGAGAAAACGTGTGTTGCGGCGTCAGAACAGGTGGCACACCAACTTCATGCATCCATTACTTTTTTTAAACAAAATTCCCACCCACCATTTTCAAGTATAATGTCGAGGATATGTTACTCTAACATCCACCAGAGTTTGGAGAGATTTGAAGATGACTATTTTTTGTGAAGTGCGAACATGTGGTTCTGTAGTAGTTGTGATTACAGAACCTCCGCAACTTCCAAGACCGATTACTTTTTCTATTCAAAATTCCCACCCACCATTTTTTAGTATATGGTTGAAGATATGTTACTGTAACATCCACCAGAGTTTGAAGAGATTTGAAGATGACTATTTTCTGTAAAGTGCGAAAGTGTTTGAAAATTCTACTGAAATCAGCTATCACCCAAAATCGGTCGTTCATAACTTTTCTCCTATCGATCTGGAATCGACCAAATTTCAGTATATTATCCACCAGTTATATAAGAAACATATCCCAGAATTTCGTGCATGTAGCTCAGTCGTAAGTACCCAGCCATAGATTTAAGGCGCGCCTAGACTAACCCGCAACACTTACCGGCGTCAGAACGGGTGGCACACAAAACTTCATACATCCATTACTTTTTAAAATCAAAATTCCCACCCACCATTTTTTGGTACAATGTTGAGGATTCGTTACTCTAACATCTACCAGAGTTAGGAGAGATTTGAAGATGACTGTTTTTTGTAAAGTGCGAACATGTGGTTCTGTAGTAGTTGTGATCACAGAACTTCCGCAACTTCCAAGACCGATTACTTTTTCTATTCAGAATTCCCACCCACCATTTTTTAGTATATGGTTGAGGATATGTTACTGTAACATCCACCAGAGTTTGGAGAGATTTGAAGATGACTATTTTCTGTAAAGTGCGAAAGTGTTCGAAAATTCTACTGAAATCAGCTATCACCCAAAATCGGTCGTTCATAACTTTTCTCCTATCAATCCGGAATCGACATAATTTCAGTATATTATCCACCAGTTATATAAGAAACATATCCCAGAATTTCGTGCATGTAGCTCAGTCGTAAGTACCAAGCCATAGATTTAAGGCGCGCCTAGACTAACCCGCAACACTTACCGGCGTCAGAACGGGTGGCACACAAACTTCATACATCCATTACTTTTTTTATTCGAAATTCCCACCCATCAGTTTTTAGTATGGATCAATGGGAGGAAAGTTATGAACGCCCGATTTTGGGTGATAGCTGATTTCAGTAGAAATGTCGAACACTTTCGCACTTTACATGAAGAGTAATCTTCAAATCTCTCCAAACTCTGGTGGATGTTGGAGTAACAAATCCTCAACATTATACTTGAAAATGGTGGGTGGGAATTTTGATTTGAAAAAGTAATCGGTCTTAGAAGTTACCGAGGTTCTGTAATCAACTCTGCTACAGAACCACATTTTCGCACTTCAAAAAAATTAGTCAACTTCAAATCTCTACAAACTCTAGTGAATGTTAGAGTAACGAATCCTCAACATTATACTTGAAAATGGTGGGTGGGAATTTTGATTGAAAAAAGTAATGGATGTATGAAGTTACCGAGGTTCTGTAATCACAACAGCTACCGAACCACATTTTCGCACTTTACAAAAAATAGTCATCTTCAAATCTCTCCAAACTCTGGTAGATGTTAGAGTAACGAATCCTCAACATTAAACCAAGAAATGGTGGGTGGGATTTTTGATTTAAAAAAGTAATGGAGGTATGAAGTTGGTGTGCCACCCGTTCTGACGCCGGTAAGTGTTGCGGGTTAGTCTAGGCGCGCCTTAAATCTATGGCTGGGTACTTACGACTGAGCTACATGCACGAAATTCTGGGATATGTTTCTTATATAACTGGTGGATAATATACTGAAATTTGATCGATTCCGGATCGATAGGAGAAAAGTAATGAACGCCCGTTTTTGGGTGAAAGCTGATTTCAGTAGAACTTTCGAACACTTTCGCACTTTACAGAAAATAGTCATCTTCAAATCTCTCCAAACTCTGGTGGATGTTACAGTAACATATCCTCAACCATATACTAAAAAATGGTGGGTGGGAATTTTGAATAGAAAAAGTAATCGGTCTGGGAAGTTGCGGAGGTTCTGTAATCACAACTACTACAGAACCACATGTTCGCACTTTACAAAAAATAGTCATCTTCAAATCTCTCCAAACTCTGGTGGATGTTAGAGTAACGAATCCTCAACATTATACAAAAAAATGGTGGGTGGGAATTTTGATTTAAAAAAGTAATGGATGTATGAAGTTTGTGTGCCACCTGTTCTGACGCCTCAACACACGTTTTCTCGCACAAATCATCTATGGCTGGGTACTTACGACTGAGCTACATGCACGAAACCTCTGGGATATGTTTCTTATATAACTGGTGGATAATATACTGAAATTTGGTCGATTCCGGATCGATAGGAGAAAAGTTATGAACGACCGATTTTGGGTGATAGCTGATTTGTTTGGTGTGTCCTCAGCCTGGACAGGCAATACAAGAACAACGGGGAGGTTATATCGGGTTACAATATGGAAGTACTGATTCTTATGTTCATGTGTATGGTAACAACCAGAATTAAATAATAAAGTTAAAACTGTTCAACCATTAGTTGTACTTTATAAAACATGGTGGCAGCGGTAAATTGAATCCAGTGTTAAAATTACAGTGTTTGTTTTCGTTTGTGTTCGTGTTGCTCGTGATTCGGCTCTTCATTCGTCATGTCCAATGCGGTCGCCATTCCCAGTGGCGTACAAACCCCCGGCATGGCACCAGAACCGTATGATTTTGCATCGGATTTCACTAAATGGCTCAAAAGATTTGACCGATATCGTATGGTCGTCGGATTACATGCCAAACCGGGTGAAGAACAGGTAAACGCCTTGATTTACTACATGGGAGCAAGGGCAGAAGAGATTTATTCTTCTTTCTCTCTTACTGAGGACCAACAGAATGACTATAGCCACGTCTGTGGAAAATTCACACACCATTTTTCCCCTAAAATTAACATTATTTATGAAAGGGCCAAGTTTAACCGCCGCTTTCAAGGGGAAACCGAGCCTGTTGAAGAATTTATTACAGCTCTGTACACCTTATCAGCTAAATGTAATTATGGCGTGCTTCGTGACGACCTGATACGCGACCAAATTGTTGTGGGGGTGAAGGACAGGGCGCTCAGTGACAAATTGGTGCAGGATTTCGAGCTTACCTTGGAGAAAGCCATTACCTTCTCCCGTCAATATGAGGACCTTAAGAAACAGAAAGCTTTTTTGGGCGAGAAACCTGAGACTCAATCCAGGTCAGTGGAAAAGGTTGACAAACGTCAAAAACACTACCCAGGGCATCATGAGAATTGTCAACAACGTAACTCAGACCAGCCAAAGGGTACATGTTGGCGTTGTGGACAAACTCCTCACCATTCTAAGTATAAATGTCCAGCATTGAAAACACGATGTTCAAGATGTGGATTTTGGGGGCACTTCCCTGATCTTTGCCAATCCACCAAACCAAAGTCTTCAGAGACTCCTGAGCAGAAGTATAAGTTCAAGGGTAAGAGTGTGCGTCAAGTAGATACATCAGAACAATCATGCTACTCTAACGACAGTAACCACAGCTCTGACGATTTTATCGGGGCCGTTCATGATGTAAGGGTGCACGATGAAAATAAATGGCACATTAAGCTGAACATAAATGGACGTCCTTATGTTTGCAAAATCGATTCAGGTGCTGACGTCACCTGCCTGCCTGCTAGCACAATTAATGTTGCAGATAAAGTGGTTGCCCCAGATACAAAGCTGCTGGGAGCAGGTCAGAAGAGTCTTGAGGTGGTAGGTATGCAGATGGTAGAAATGCAGTACCACAAGAAAACGATATGGGAAGACGTATATTATGTAAATGGTTTGAAATCTCCGCTACTGGGTAAACCGGCTATAGAAAAACTCGACCTGTTCAAACGGGTAAACCTTGTTAGTGACGAATCCTGTAAGTGGGTTGAGAGCTATCCAGAGCTTTTTACTGGACTCGGTCGAATCAGAGAGAAATATAAAATAGAGCTTACAGCCAATGCAAAACCATATGCCATCACTGCCCCTCGCCGAATATCAATACCCCTCAGAGATGCAACAAAAATGGAATTGGACCGCATGGTTCAACGAGGGGTTATTGAGAAAGTAGACAAGGCAACAGACTGGTGCGCTCCTGTTGTCATAGTCCCAAAAAAATCTGGGGCAGTTCGCATCTGTGTGGACCTGTCCGAACTTAATCGCAATGTCAAACGACAGGTCCACCCATTGCCAAAAGTTGACTATGAACTTGGATTGTTGTCTGGGGCCAAATTTTTCACCAAATTGGATGCAAATAACGGGTTTTGGCAGGTGGAATTAGAAGAAGAATCTAGAGACTTGACTACGTTCCTCACTCCCTTTGGCAGATTTCGGTTCCTTCGACTCCCATTTGGTATCAGCTCAGCACCGGAATATTACCAAAAGAAAATATCCAACCTTCTAGAGGGCAAGAAAAATGCTATAAACCATATGGACGATATCTTGGTGTGGGGTTGTACCCGAGAGGAGCATGACACATGTCTACGTAAGGTGCTAGATACTTTGAGAAATGAAGGTATCACCCTAAACAAAGAGAAATCTGTTATATGCGTGCGTTCCGTAAATTTTTTGGGAAACGTCATAACTGAGAGGGGTGTTACTCCAGATCCAGAAAGAATTCGGGCGATTGTAGCTTTACAGGAACCAAAGGACTTAACTGAGCTCCGACGGTATGTTGGCACAATTGGGTTCATACTAAAATTTATCCCAAACAGTGCTAATCTCATGAAACCTCTATTTGATCTTATGAGCACAAAACATGAATACGTCTGGGGTCCTCTCCAGCAAAAATGCTTCAACGAAATAAAGGCTATTCTGAGCAAAGACAACAGTTTAGCCTTATATGATCCCACCCAACCAATAACTCTGTCTTGTGATGCATCACAGAAAGGGCTTGGAACAGTACTACTTCAACCATGTCCAGTTTCTGGTAACCTTCGGCCAGTTTACTATTGCTCTAGGACTCTGCAACCAGCTGAGAAACACTACGCAAACATAGAAAGAGAAGCGCTGGCAATTGCTTGGGCCTGCCAGAGACTGGAGGAATTTATTCTTGGGAAAAACATAACCATAGAAACAGATCACAAGCCCTTGTTGCAGCTCCTTCAAACTACACAATTGACTGAACTTTCACCTAGGCTTCAACGTCTCAGAATTCGTCTCATGCGATATTCCTACTCTCTTGTTTATACCCCGGGTAAAACAATGATTTCTGCAGACTGTTTGTCACGTGACCCATTACAAGAAAAATGCTCAGATGAGCTCCCAGAGGATGTTGAGGCGTACGTTCAGGTAGTTATTGAGGGTGCCCCCATATCTGACCTCAGAGTTAAAAAAATAATGGATGCACAAGAAGATGACACTTATATTCAGATAGTAAAGAAAAGGGTGATTAACGGATGGGAACTTCCTGTAACTGACCCAAAACTTCGACAGTACTATCATGTTAGAGATGAAATGTCCGTCTGGAATGGGATGCTCTTGAGAGGTCAGAGATTTGTGATCCCAGAAGCTCTTCGTAGTGAAATGCTTAGTGAAATCCATAATGGACATCTAGGCATCACCAAGTGCCAACACCGCGCACGTCAGTCAGTTTGGTGGCCAAAGATGTCAGCTGACATAGAAGCACACTGCATGGCTTGCCCCGTATGCTGGAAAATGCGCCAAAATCCCAAAGAGCCACTGTTGCCTACATCCTTGCCAGAAAGACCTTGGCACACTGTATCGATGGACCTCTTCAAGTGTGAAAGTCGGTGGTTTATAGTAATGACTGAGGTTTATTCTCGATATTTCGAGATTGCTACCCTCCAAAACCTAACATCTGCCGAAATAATTGAGAAATGTAAATCTACATTCTCACGCCATGGAATCTCGGAAGTGGTGCGGACGGATGGTGGTTCACAGTTCCAGGAAGTAGAAAATTCGGAGTTTCGTCGCTTTGCTGACACATACGGATTTCGACACCTCACAAGCAGTCCTTACTTTCCACAGTCCAATGGGGCAGCTGAGGCTGCAGTAAAGATCGCCAAGACTCTCTTGAAAAAGAACGAGGATCCGTATTTGGCCTTGTTAATTTACCGTAATACCCCCTTGCCGGGTCTGGAGCGCAGTCCTGCAGAATTGTTGATGGGTCGACGCCTCAGGGACACTGTACCGACTCACCCAGCATTGCTTCATGGGAGACAGGACGACGAGTTCCCAGCCAGGGACCACTTGCGTCGACAGACCTATAAAGAGAATTTCGATAATCGTCACCGCTCGCACGCTCTCAAGAAATTGGACCCTGGGGACAGGGTTTGGATCCCGGATCTACAAAAGGAGGGCACAGTGAGGAGTAAGGCGGAAGAACCGAGGTCATACTGGGTTGAACCACAAGGTTCAGGTCGACAGCTAAGACGGAACCGCCACAGTCTGATTCCAGAGAGAAAAGAGCCACAACAGTTGGAGACACCACCCCCTCCAGCATTCAGGACACTGCCTCGTGATTCGACACCAAGTTCTCCTCAGCCCAAGTCTATTGAGTCTCCACAGATACTATCGCCTCCAAAAGAACAGACTTCAGCCTCTGCTTGTCCAACAGGGGCCAACCAAGGAGAGCCAGACTCTGAGCGGCCAAGAACTTCTAGATCCGGGAGACCTATAGTGGCTCCAAAGCGTCTCAACCTCTAGAGATCCTCCTGAACTTCCAAGGGGGGATGTTTGGTGTGTCCTCAGCCTGGACAGGCAATACAAGAACAATGGGGAGGTTATATCGGGTTACAATATGGAAGTACTGATTCTTATGTTCATGTGTATGGTAACAACCAGAATTAAATAATAAAGTTAAAACTGTTCAACCATTAGTTGTACTTTATAAAACAGATTTCAGTAGAATTTTCAAACACTTTCGCACTTTACAGAAAATAGTCATCTTCGAATCTCTCCAAACTCTGGTGGATGTTAGAGTAACGAATCCTCAACATTATATCAAAAAATGGTGGGTGGGAATTTTGATTTTAAAAAGTAATGGATGTATGAAGTTGGTGTGCCACCCGTTCTGACGCCGGTAAGTGTTGCGGGTTAGTCTAGGCCTGCCTTAAATCTATGGCTGGGTACTTACGACTGAGCTACATGCACGAAATTCTGGGATATGTTTCTTATATAACTGGTGGATAATATACTGAAATTTGGTCGATTCCGGATCAATAGGAGAAAAGTTATGAACGACCGATTTTGGGTGATAGCTGATTTCAGTAGAATTTTCAAACACTTTCGCACTTTACAGAAAATAGTCATCTTCAAATCTCTCCAAACTCTGGTGGATGTTAGAGTAACGAATCCTCAACATTATATCAAAAAATGGTGGGTGGGAATTTTGATTTTAAAAAGTAATGGATGTATGAAGTTGGTGTGCCACCCGTTCTGACGCCGGTAAGTGTTGCGGGTTAGTCTAGGCGTGCCTTAAATCTATGGCTGGGTACTTACGACTGAGCTACATGCACGAAATTCTGGGATATGTTTCTTATATAACTGGTGGATAATATACTGAAATTTGGTCGATTCCGGATCGATAGGAGAAAAGTTATGAACGACCGATTTTGGGTGATAGCTGATTTTAGTAGAATTTTCGAACACTTTCGCACTTTACAGAAAATAGTCATCTTCAAATCTCTTCAAACTCTGGTGGATGTTACAGTAACATATCCTCAACCATATACTAAAAAATGGTGGGTGGGAATTTCGAATAGAAAAAGTAATCGGTCTTGGAAGTTGCGGAGGTTCTGTAATCACAACTACTACAGAACCACATATTCGCACTTTACAAAAAATAGTCATCTTCAAATCTCTCCAAACTCTGGTGGATGTTAGAGTAACGAATCCTCAACATTATATCAAAAAATGGTGAGTGGGAATTTTGATTTTAAAAAGTAATGGATGTATGAAGTTGGTGTGCCACCTGTTCTGACGCCTCAACACACGTTTTCTCGCACAAATCATCTATGGCTGGGTACTTACGACTGAGCTACATGCACGAAATTCTGGGATATGTTTCTTATATAACTGGTGGATAATATACTGAAATTTGGTCGATTCCGGATCGATAGGAGAAAAGTTATGAACGACCGATTTTGGGTGATAGCTGATTTCAGTAGAATTTTCAAACACTTTCGCACTTTACAAAAAATTGTCATCTTCAAATCTCTCCGAACTCTGGTGGATGTTACAGTAACATATCCTCAACCATATACTAAAAAATGGTGGGTGGGAATTGCGAATAGATAAAGTAATCGGTCTTGGAAGTTGCGGAGGTTCTGTAATCACAACTACTACAGAACCACATGTTCGCACTTTACAAAAAATAGTCATCTTCAAATCTCTCCAAACTCTGGTGGATGTTAGAGTAACAAATCCTCAACATTATACCAAAAAATGGTGGGTGGGAATTTTGATTTTAAAAAGTAATGGATGTATGAAGTTGGTGTGCCACCTGTTCTGACGCCGCAACACACGTTTTCTCGCACAAATCATCTATGGCTGGGTACTTACGACTGAGCTACATGCACGAAGTTCTGGGATATGTTTCTTATATAACTGGTGGATAATATACTGAAATTTGGTCGATTCCGGATCGATAGGAGAAAAGTTATGAACGACCGATTTTGGGTGATAGCTGATTTTAGTAGAATTTTCGAACACTTTCGCACTTTACAGAAAATAGTCATCTTCAAATCTCTTCAAACTCTGGTCGATGTTACAGTAACATATCCTCAACCATATACTAAAAAATGGTGGGTGGGAATTTCGAATAGATAAAGTAATCGGTCTTGGAAGTTGCGGAGGTTCTGTGATCACAACTACTACAGAACCACATATTCGCACTTTACAAAAAATAGTCATCTTCAAATCTCTCCAAACTCTGGTGGATGTTAGAGTAACGAATCCTCAACATTATATCAAAAAATGGTGGGTGGGAATTTTGATTTTAAAAAGTAATGGATGTATGAAGTTGGTGTGCCACCTGTTCTGACGCCTCAACACACGTTTTCTCGCACAAATCATCTATGGCTGGGTACTTACGACTGAGCTACATGCACGAAATTCTGGGATATGTTTCTTATATAACTGGTGGATAATATACTGAAATTTGGTCGATTCCGGATCGATAGGAGAAAAGTTATGAACGACCGATTTTGGGTGATAGCTGATTTCAGTAGAATTTTCAAACACTTTCGCACTTTACAAAAAATTGTCATCTTCAAATCTCTCCGAACTCTGGTGGATGTTACAGTAACATATCCTCAACCATATACTAAAAAATGGTGGGTGGGAATTTCGAATAGATAAAGTAATCGGTCTTGGAAGTTGCGGAGGTTCTGTAATCACAACTACTACAGAACCACATATTCGCACTTTACAAAAAATAGTCATCTTCAAATCTCTCCAAACTCTGGTGGATGTTAGAGTAACGAATCCTCAACATTATATCAAAAAATGGTGGGTGGGAATTTTGATTTTAAAAAGTAATGGATGTATGAAGTTGGTGTGCCACCTGTTCTGACGCCGCAACACACGTTTTCTCGCACAAATCATCTATGGCTGGGTACTTACGACTGAGCTACATGCACGAAGTTCTGGGATATGTTTCTTATATAACTGGTGGATAATATACTGAAATTTGGTCGATTCCGGATCGATAGGAGAAAAGTTATGAACGACCGATTTTGGGTGATAGCTGATTTCAGTAGAATTTTCAAACACTTTCGCACTTTACAGAAAATAGTCATCTTCAAATCTCTTCAAACTCTGGTGGATGTTACAGTAACATATCCTCAACCATATACTAAAATATGGTGGGTGGGAATTTTGAATAGAAAAAGTAATCGGTCTTGGAAGTTGCGGAGGTTCTGTAATCACAACTACTACAGAACCACATGTTCGCACTTTACAAAAAATAGTCATCTTCAAATCTCTCCAAACTCTGGTGGATGTTAGAGTAACAAATCCTCAACATTATACCAAAAAATGGTGGGTGGGAATTTTGATTTTAAAAAGTAATGGATGTATGAAGTTGGTGTGCCACCTGTTCTGACGCCGCAACACACGTTTTCTCGCACAAATCATCTATGGCTGGGTACTTACGACTGAGCTACATGCACGAAGTTCTGGGATATGTTTCTTATATAACTGGTGGATAATATACTGAAATTTGGTCGATTCCGGATCGATAGGAGAAAAGTTATGAACGACCGATTTTGGGTGATAGCTGATTTCAGTAGAATTTTCAAACACTTTCGCACTTTACAGAAAATAGTCATCTTCAAATCTCTTCAAACTCTGGTGGATGTTACAGTAACATATCCTCAACCATATACTAAAAACTGGTGGGTGGGAATTTTGAATAGAAAAAGTAATCGGTCTTGGAAGTTGCGGAGGTTCTGTAATCACAACTACTACAGAACCACATGTTCGCACTTTACAAAAAATAGTCATCTTCAAATCTCTCCAAACTCTGGTGGATGTTAGAGTAACAAATCCTCAACATTATACTTGAAAATGGTTTGTGGGAATTTAGTTTAAAAAAAGTAATGGATGCATGAAGTTGGTGTGCCACCTGTTCTGACGCCGCAACACACGTTTTCTCGCACAAATCATCTATGGCTGGGTACTTACGAATGAGCTACATGCACGAGAATCTGGGATATGTTTCTTATATAACTGGTGGACATTATACCGGAATTTGGTCGATTCCGGATCTATAGGAGAAAAGTTATGAACGCCCGTTTTTGGGTGATAGCTGATTTTAGTAGAAATTTCGAACATCTTCGCACTTTACAAAAAATAGTCACCTTCAAATAGCTCTAAACTCTGGTGGATGTTAGAGTAACATATCCTCAACATTATACAAAAAAATGGTGGGTGGGAATTTCGAATAAAAAAAGTAATGGACTTAACAGTATGTTCAACTCTGCATAGTATTGTACCTACCTATTACTTATCTTGTCAAAAGCACGAACTAATACCGTTGAAAATGGTCGTGTATTTTTCTACAGGCTACAATCATGTCAGAACTTCAAGAAAACTTCAGTGGAGATTCGTTTATTGATGGATTCGAGAAGTTGGGCGAATAAGAAGTTCTGTTGTAACGGAATGATGTGGCCGCGCGGCTCGGGAAGTGTTGCGGGTCAGTCTAGGCGCGCCTTAAATCTATGGCTGGGCGTCTATGGCCCATTTCACACAGGTAAAATGTACCCAAGTGTGAAAAGTTGGTACCGACAAACATCACCATAAAGTAAAGTAAAGTAAAGCATTTCAGGTTGGATTTTCGTCTGACTGCCATTCCTGGCGTCGCGGACGTCATCAGCTGTCTTCCTAAGGGAAGATCAGAATTTGTTCTGATGATTTCGCTCATGGCTTTCCATTGGCCTCACCTGGGTTGGGACGAGGGGGACTGCGACCGGCTTACCCGAAAATATGCTCCCGAGGCGAGCCCCGAACTCATGGCCCCGCAACCTGACCGAGTCTCGTCTCCAGAGACACATGCCGGAACTCGCTCGGCCATAGCTGAACCCCAAACATCACCTTTATTGATCTTTTGCATGTCCCCTATTATACTTTTTTTCGTTTCCATCCTAGTTTTGTGTAACATAACTTTGATTGAACAAGTGATAAACATTTCAAGGTCTTGGATTGAATAGGATCAGATATAATGGAGATTAAAGTTCGGCGTCAGGCGCTGCCGGGGTGGACTGGTCCCCTTAATCTTTGAAATACGTATTCCTGAAACTATGTGCTTGATGTCATCCACTTATATGTCGGAACTATCATTGAAAATGTGCTCAAAGATTCATCTCTTCGATATGAACGAGTTACCCTTATCGCTTGCTCTTCGCGTCTTTCAACTCATTCTCGTCCTTCCTCAGGCCCGCCTACCGGAGTACAGACCCGGCTGTACGACTGAGTTACCTCCAGACCCTGAGTTCAGCAGATCGAGAGAGGAGTTGAGATGGATGCCTGCCATGTCGCTGGACGGCGACCTGCTGATGTATCTGAGAGCCGCCCGGTCGATGGCAGCCATTGCTGGAATGTGCGAAGGAGGCTCAGCAGACGACGGCTGCTTGGCAGCTTCCCGTGACGACACAACAATCAACGCTCTTGATGTGGTGAGATGAAAATTCTTTCATGTAGTGTGATTTGAGGAGTTTTCTTTCAAACGGGCTTATATCCACCTGGGATTTTTGTGGGAAGTCGAGAAAAACTAATTTCATGGCGAAGTAAGTTGTCTAGGGTTCTCAAATTTCCAAATAGTTTCTTCATAGAACTTTTGATTGTAAGACCAAATTTCGAAATGTTGGCATGGGTTTTGAGGGAGACACGGCCATTTCTTATTCGGATATAAGCCCATTTTATGAAAACCGATGGATATGAGCCAAATTTTTAAAAAACGAGTTTTTGGTTGTGCGAAGAAAAGACTAAAGATATTCCGATTCCTCCCGTCAAACCGTCGATTTCATTGAAAAATATGCACGTTTTCCCGCGTTCAAACATAAATTTCTCCCTTAAATTCGATTGTAAAATATTTTTTGATTGTGCCGTTGGAAACCTGATGAAATGAAGCAGTTTTTAAGCTTTTGAGCCTGTCTGGCAAATACCTCGTTTTAATAAGGAAAAATCATCAACATTAAAAAAATAAAATAAAATTAAAAAAAAAACAGAAATTGACAACTATTTAAGTTTGAGGTAAAAATTGTACTCTAGTATTCAGTTTTTCTCGACTGGTCAACGGCTCATCTATTGAGAAATTTTACGCTCTTTCCAACGGTACCCTTATTTATAATTTTTGAGTGTAATTTGAGGGAGTTATGACCATTTTAATGGTATAAGGTTGAAAACACGAAAAAGATCTTAAAAGTAAAAAACCTCGGTTTTTACTGAATTACATATTATGTAATTGACTCTAGTTTATTGATTTTGCGGTTTGAAAAAGGATGAGGAACTATGGAAACAGAATCAACATGCTTTCCATATCATGTTTTCATATCACTAGCAGAGGAGATATGAACTACTGCTGTAGGTGTGATTTAGACGTCTGTCCAAGATTTGTCGAGTGTCTAAATCACACCTACAGCTGTAGTTCATGAATTCTCCGCTAGGGATAGTAAAGCGTTTTCCCTTTGAATCAGATAAGATAAGCTTAGTTACCTATTTTGGTAAAGCTTGAGATAATGCGATGCAGCTGAATCAAAGGAAAAATGCTTTACTATCCCTAGTGGTGGAGATATGAACTAATGTTGTAGGTGTGATTTAGACGTTTGTAATTTGGTGAATGCTGTTGCTAGAAAAACTTGGCACAGTAGTGCAATGCCCTGCCTGCTCCCCCCGTTAAGCCCTTAACATTTGTTTGTATATGCTTGGAACACTGGGCTGAAAGCTGAATCTGGGAGTCTGAGAAGCGTGCTGATTGGTGGAGCTCCAGGACGTAGTTAAAGATGAGTGCAACAGATCGCGTTCATGATCGTTTGTCCCCAACCTCATCACAACTAGTCACCTTGTTTATCACATATTTTTCTCCTTGGTGCGTTACTAGCCGCATCTAAGGCCATAACATTTAGTTACATTCGCGATATGTGCGAAAAAATCAAGCGATTTTCAATAATACACTGGGTTTCAAACGTTTCTATGGGTAGCAATTGTCGATTGAACATTTGAACTACTGGCGATAGGGACAACAACAAGGGGGCAACTTAGAAAATATCTTTCGCCTCGATTGATTTTTCCAAGTAATTCTTGCAAATCTAAATGATGATGAAACGAAAAGTTATCAATTTCTGGTCATTCGAAAGGATTTGAAAAGAAGCGGTATGAAGAGTGTGGCCTCCCCCCCACCACTTCAGTTTCCATAGTAGTTCTTTAGATGAAAGTAGATGGCGCAACTGAGGCAGCCTCAAAAATGCGTGCACGCCATTTTAATATTAGCTTTCTCCTCTGTTAACTTGTCTCCAGTACTCTGTGCCCTGCCTGCACCCCTGTTAAGCCCTTAACATTTGGTTGTATAAGCTTGGAATGAGCCTATTCGCTCATTTATACCTTAAACCTTGCAAACTGCAAAACATCTTTCTTGAATTTCAGCTACACGATTCTGGATACGACCCTGGAAAAGCATTGCAGGCACTGGTCAAATGTCCGGTTCCCAAAGGAATCGACAAGAAGTGGTGTGAAGATGAAACGGTAATTACATCGGATTGGTTTATCGCACTCTATGATGTAAATATGTAATCATCACATCTATTTCTTCCAATCTTACCTAATTTTATTTCATTACAATATCGTTTGTTTTAGAAACGTTTCGTCAAAGGTTTGCGCCAGTTTGGGAAGAATTTCTTCCGGATAAAGAAGGACCTCCTCCCTCACAAAGACACGGTAAGTTTCTTGAATAGAATACGTCTCCATACCTCACTACAAAACAACCTCTCGTGCCTATAAATAATTGATTGTGTTTAACATCCGCCCTTTTAGACCATTAGAACGACTTTATCAACCACAAATGTAAAAACTGATTTTCATACTCAAAATTAAAATATCTCTGCAGTTTTCGCGAGGATATGTGTCAAACGTAACATAATAAATAATAAATATTAAAAATAATAAATATTAAAGGGGAACAATATCGTTATTCTGATATTATCAGAAACCAAATATCAAAAATCGTGATATATTTGAAATCCCATCCCTAGTACCTGCCATCTTGTAATAATTAATAGTGACTAGATTCTTGCTAACTGCTGGTGTTTTCAGCCTGAACTTGTCGAGTTTTACTACTTGTGGAAGAAGACGCCTGGAGCTAACAACAATCGGCCGCATCGCAGGAGGCGTCAAGGTTCTTTGAGACGCATTCGAAATACCAGAAACGCTCCCAGATCTGGGTCGGCTGCCAAAGAAGAAACTCCTGGTACAGTGTCATCAACTACACCAAATTCACCTGCATCCTGTATGTTTCTCATCATTAACATATTTTCATTAATTTTGATTACCCTGCGTATCATTTTGCTGTTTTTTGGGGATGGGCATCACAATGCCTTGGCGTGTTCTAGCTCGTTCAGTCATTCACTTCATTTCATTGATTGAGATAATAGAGAGTTTTCGCCACGTCAGGCGCGACGACTTGAGACAGATAGGGCCAGCAGACGCAGATGCTAACTTTTTTTTGGTGGATTTCGAGTTGTCACTAAATAAGGTGCGGACTCTGAAAGTCACGCTAAACAGCTACCGACCTGTGAAGTCACTCGAAAATGGCCGATAGGGATCAGCTGATTCAGACTCCGGGGGGTCTCGAAATGAGTTTTTCAGATCGAAAATTAGAATATTTGCCGTATTGAAAAAGCAATAAATTTATTACTACTTGGATACCTATTTACATCCCTTTCTGACCCTACATTGCGATGACCCTACCTACTGATGATTTTGATCGTTTTCACCTTTAGAAAGTAGTGAACACCACTAGCTTTTCCATAGCTCTTACTGCATTTTTTTGGGTCTATAATACCTAACTACCGATTTTGCAGTAGCTACCTTTCTAGTGGTTCCTTGTTTGTCTAACAACACGTCCGTAACATATCTATAAGTAGATAATTCAGAGTAGGTAGTTACTTCGTTTCTACCTACCAAGAAGTACAGACTATTACAAAAATGGAAGTACAGATCAATGAAATCTCGATCTACATGGTACGATCTACGAACTTATAGACGCAATTATAGACGCAAAAACTGAATGCAGACTTCCATAATGAACCAAATACATACTGTTATGTGTAAATAAGGTATTTTTTCAAAACTTCATAACTGTTGTAAGAGGACTTTTTCCAACTTGACATTCAACTTACAAGTACGATGATCACAGCAAACGGAACTATCAATTGAAATCTTGAATGGTACCTACCTACTTACGTTAACTGACTCCCGTCGCCTGTTTATTGTAGATCTGTAGTTAAGTATGTTGGTAGATGAATAAACAATATACAACATTAAATGAAAAACAAGGGTACATTTATTCAGAAATTTCATTGACATTCGAACAATGTAAAATTTGCACAGAGTCAACAATAGTATACATTGGATTCACTTGATCTTCATGTGAAGATAACAGAATTCTGGTGACGATTAGTTTGTTTCGAGAGATGAAAAACTTGATATTTCTTGGGAAAAAGAAAATTGTTTGACAAATGAAAGCTAAAATCGAGAACCAAAACACGGGAGTCAAACGTCGAACACAACACAAAATCCCGCTACATCCGATCTAAATTGAAACTGGTTATAAAAGTGTGAGGTTATGAAGTGAACAGTCGTCCTCGACGCCGCCTAAAGCTGGCATTTGGCGTTGTCCATGACGACCGAGCTCGCCATCCGAGTCGTCACGCATGCGCAGTCACCATTTTCAGACGGTTGCATGGATATTACACGCGGACAGTCGTCACAAAAGACGTGGCGAAAACTCTCTATTAATTAGCATCATCCTAACTACTAACTTGAATCAATATGGAGCGATATTATGTAGCACCATGCGCACCTTGGGAAATTTTGATTCTCCACCTGTTCACATTGAATGAATAGGAAGCCTGGATGGAGGAGTTCTTTTAACCTTCCGTCGGTCGCGCCTTCCCAAACGCAAAGTAGGTCGCGCTGCTGTGTTTACACCGCAGTCATTCTCGTTGCGTATTTTGCTCAAAATTTGAAAATTTGACAATCTGAGAGACAATAAATTGAGGGACGCTTGCTTCAATCAACATTTTTATTCATAAAATTGCAAAGTATTGGGTAGAATATGTAAACTTGAACAAAACCTCAGAAAGTCTCGTGGCGCAGCTGTCCAAACACCGCTAGGTACTTAGCGCAAGCCTTACTCGACGACGCCTGAAGCAAAACTTAATAGCAACTTTACGTCGCTCACAACTTGGCGACTCATATGCAATCTAGGGAGTGAGATCCTAAACAAAAAATATAGGGGGGGTTGGGTGAATTTTTGGAAATTTGATCAAAGAGCAAGCGTTTTCTTCTGAGTGCGGTGTAAACACCGTAGGCACGACCGACGCTACGTTAAACGAATCCCTCTGAGCTTCGTTATCCGATTAGGAGGTATTATGTTTAGGTATTATTCCCCATAATCTAGAGTGGGTTCAAAATTGTATTAAAATTTGAAGGTTTTAGCAGGTCACATACGGGTGCTATTGAAATTGAGGAGGCAGGTTCAAGAAGGGCGTATGCGTCAATTCAATGTTTTGAGAAAATAGCTCCGAATTTCTTCCAAACTTGCAAGCTATTGAAGTGTCTGTTGAAGCTGTTATTCTGTTCAAAATTCCACTACTCAAAATAAGGGTCACTTGTATTGATCTCAGGAAGAGTAGGCCTGACATGAAGAGTTCTATTAGCCCTTCTTGGAGATATTCTCAAAAGAACTCTCAGACTGATATCCAAGAAAGGCTTAAGGGAATCAAAAGAGTTACTTGGAGAAAAAATTCTTCATATTCTAATTCCTTCGTTCCAATGTTTTCTTCCATTCTTTGATCCATGAACAAAGTTTCATTTTTAAACGTTTCACATTGACATTTTTCATTTGCCAAATATATTTTTCCAAATAAATATCTCGGTTACGACTGAAAACATCGTAGAAATGAAAGTAGTTAACAATAATATTCAATAATGCCTGTAGGTTGGCTTCAAAATGCGTAGCTACCTATATTTAAATATTTGAAAAACTTGAGATCGTAGTACCGAGGGTGGTTCAAATATAAACAGGCCTTCAGTTACTATAATTTTATTTTATATGGAAACAAAAAAACGAACTTTGGTTCCATATCAGGGAGATAGGAAATTTATCGCTCTTTCCAATGGTATTGTCAAAAAATTTGAGTTTATCTAGTAAATTGAAGGAGTTATTAGAGAGTTCCTAAACTGCATCTTGCCTAACGGCGAACGTTACAGGCATCGCCGTTATGAATCTGTCTGGGGCGAGTTAAATCGGATGCTAACCCTAGATGAACGTTAGAGAAAATAACGGCGATGTTGAACAATTTTACAGCGTTGACAAAAGTGACGCGAAAGTTAGTGACAGGAATTTCTGACTTCGCCGTTAGATCCTCAGTTCTCTATTGTTGACTGCCTTCGTTTTTCAAGTTCGTTGTTCGCTATTTCAAGTACATCTTGTCAAGGTGTTTGTTCGAGATGGATCATTTTATGAATTTGTAAGTTGCGGGTCTACTTTCCGCTGAAGATATGATCACTGTGCTGGAGACATACGAGGGGGGACCCAAAAGTAACGAGACTACCTCTGTCACGGGGCTGGAAGTTGAAAGAGAGGGGCGTCTGGGGTGGGGGATCGTAGGGCAACCATTCCTGAGTCAGTATGCGAAGGTAGCCCGCTGTGAGTGCACTAGTTCGACCGTAGCGATTTTTACAGTGAAACGTGTTTTTCCCTTTTGGCGAAAACGTGATGGCGGACGCCCGAGAACAACGCGGGGCGGTTAAGTTTTGCTTTCTGCTTGGGAAATCAGCCGTCGAAACACTTGAAATGCTTCAAATTGCCTACAAGGATGATGCCTTGAGTAGGGCTCGGGTTTTTGAGTGGTGAAAGGTGAAATGTCAATTGAAGACCAACCTCGACCAGGGCGCCCTTCAACCGCAAGGACTGACGACAATGTTGAAAAAATCAACACTCTGATCCGTGAAGATCGTCGTAGGACAATTGATCAGCTGTCTGACATGACTACCTTGTCATGGAGTACGGTTCAGAGGATTTGGGCATGACAAGAGTTGCAGCCAAACTGGTTCCACGTCTGCTGTCTGACGATCAACGCACGGCGTGGAAAGAAAATCGGGGTCCTCTTCAATCTGATTTTTCAGCTCATGGCAGGCTTCAAGACGGCGCGTCTTGAAGCCTGCCATGAGCTGAAAAATCAGATTGAAGAGGACCCCGATTTTCTTTCCAAGGTCATCACAGGTGACGAGTCGTGGTGTTATGGGTATGATCCCGAAACCAAGCAGCAATCAAGCCAATGGAAGACCCCTTTGTCACCTCGTCCAAAAAAAGCGCGTCAAGTGAAATCAAACATCAAGACGATGCTCATTTGTTTTTTTGATGTCAGAGGTGTGGTGCACACAGAGTTTGTTCCTCCTGGTCAAACTGTCAACCAACATTTTTACTTGGCAGTTTTGAAGAGGTTGAGGGAGAGCATCAGAAAAAAAAGAGCGGATCTTTGGCGCAGTGGCGACTGGTTCTTTCACCACGACAATGCACCAGCTCACACCGCCCTCGTTGAAAACGTTCCACGAAGACGGCGGCTCTCGGAGTATGGGCGTAACCCCATGCCTGTGATAAGTGTGATCACAGAGCCTCTCAGCTAGGGCATTTGAAAAAACTTTGTGGGGACGTTTTTCATTCCTTGAGGAACACATCAGTATAAATTTCAAATCGAAAGGCCAATCTGCCAGAAACCTACAGCAGCATTCCGTAGGTCGTGTTTACTTAACGCACTCACAGGGGTGAACAATGATGATGACAATTTGAAGACGTCATGGGGGGGGGGGGGGGGGTTAACACTAATGTGGATAGGCAGGTATTTGATGAAAACCGCAGGACAGGTACCACACCACACATGTGTGCGAAGATGTCATCTTCTTGCAAGCTACCAAGGTACATTTAATTTCACACCTAACTCCCCACTGACATGCATCATCAGATTCTGTTAACAGACTACAAAAATTATATAAAATTTTCTAAAAAATATCTAAAATTTACTTGTAATTTTACTTACACTGAATGTTGTCGTTGTTCCTCGCTTTGATCTGCCTTACAATCGGGAATGTGAGGTGAGGTGAGGCTTTGTTTTGAAATTGATGTTGGTGGTTGCAAAACTGTTACCGGCATGTCAGGTTCACTCTGCTCTAACGGCAGCCCGTTAGTCACATGGACGTTAGCAAGATGGCCGTAAGTTAGCGGCCAGAACGTTCGCCGTTATTTGCTCGGACGTTATTTGATCGCCGTAATTTTCTGCGCATGCGCAGAAGGTGATCTACAGACTCCAGTAGCTTTGCCGTTATGCCAAAATCGTCTTTAGGAACTCTCTATTAACACTTTAATGATATACAAGGTCGAAAACACGAAATAAATCTTAAAAGTGAAAAAAATCGGATTTTGAGGGGGTTAAAAAAAGTCACAAATTAATTGTAGAATCAATTTTTAGGTTATGGCAGGACCATGGTGTTACACCCTGTATATTGAACCCACATCCTCAATTGTACAAATGCCCCAAGGCCTTGAGCTTCCTAAAATGCCACACTTTATGGGATTTAGTTGTCTAAATGATGTAGTTGTTGTATCTCGATGGGTTCAGTAATAGCTGAAAAGAAGAAGTAATTCCTGATTCTTTAAAGAGTAATGTGGAAAACAAATCCTAGACATTATTCTCTCATCCATTGATCAAGAAATGATGAACTTTGAGTCAGTTCCAAAAGTCGGTTGCCTGATCATGAATCATAATAAATGGTCTTCTAAAACAGCGCTCAACAAGTTATTTCAACATGGCCTTTTTATCAACATTCATTATTGGTGTCGATATTGAAGAAACCGCTCGTGTTTTAGCAAAACTTAGCAATCTCGATCAATCAGCATCATCACGATTTTCAACATTGCATTCATCAAACATGAACACCTTGTCCGTTGCCTGTTTTGGTTTTCGTCCATGCCTACACCCATCATTCATTGCTTTGGTGTTCAGTCGAGTTTGCATTTTGGTGTTTAATAGTCCTCTGGATTCTCACTAATTTCCATTTATGATTAACCTAAAACGTCCACTGCCGTATAAAAGCAAATCCATTGAAATATTGACGATTCTTTATGTTGAACAGTTGATGACCAAATTTATGAGCTAATTATGCTGTATATTTTACGGTCGACTTTCTGCCGTAAAAATTTGTGTTACTATTAACCTATCCATTTCATTATGACTGGTTGCTCATTTCTGGTTAATTCTTACTGAACAGCGCATCACTTTATTCCACGTCGTTGTTTCTCCAGTACTTATTCCAACTTTTATGGCATTGCTGTTATTCGTACCCCAAATATTCTGTCACTGCACACGCTGCTATTTGTTTAATCTTTTTGATTATTTTCTTCGATTATTGTATATGGGTCATTTCAAAATTTGGGGTTATTTTGTCCTCGAACTTTTCCATAAATTATTGTTGATGTTTTTATGTTTTTTCTCCCGTAAACGTCCTTTGTTTTGGCCACTGAGGCAGATCCTGAAGTGGGCGCACACTTTATCAAGTAGTTTCAAATTTATAGAATTTTGAATTTTTTTCCATAATTTCGACTTTGTAGGGAGAGAGAAAACCAAGTGTGAGTTGAACTCATGAAACCTTTTTTTTCCTTCAAAATACGAGAATCTTAGTTTAGGAGTCACTTTTACTTATCGCAATCACAGTCCGAAGCTATAATCTAGGTACATCAGAATTATCAGATTCTTCAAGTCTTTCAATCAGTCTAATCTTTCGTAAAATGTGGGTTAATGAAAAGTCAGAATTATATGACCCAGCGGTGTAAATAGTTCAGGTAACTCTTAAAAATGTAAACGGCTTTGAAAAAAAAAAAAACTTCTCTCCCTGCAATTCCATCTCTCTTCCTACAAACCAGCCTCTTCCCAGAAGTTGTAGGTAGAGAGGTTGTAGGGAGAGAGGTTGTAGGGAGAGAGATTTGTGAGGTTATCACTCTCTACTGGCCTAACCATTATTGATTCTGAACGTTAGAAAAAATACATAACACTATGGCATTCATAATTGTAATTTGAGTTTAATTAAACTTAGTTGAACACTTACCCTGATGAGTGAGGTGGTTGTAGGGAGAGAGAAAGTATTTACCTACTCTCAAAGCTTCAACACTTCACAACATAACCCACACAACTGGGAGCTTGGAAATTCAACAAACTTCAGTAGCTTCGGAAGCCATCTTGCAGCAGTGTTTACTTTTGTTTTTCATGACACAAAATAATCGTTTTCCAGGAGTGGGCAGGCATTTCAAAAAAATTGTAGGGAGAGAGAATAAAACCTTGTGACAGCATCAAAACATAGCAAAAACCCTTCCAATTCATGGAATTTTCGTTCGTTTCTAATTTATTCCTGAAGAGGAGAGTATCCTGGACCAATAACGTTTTTTACTTAAATTAAAATATGAATATAGAGTTCTCCAAAAATTTTCAAAGTTCCCAACCTACTCTCTGTGACAGGTGTAGGGAGAGAGAATTGGGATCATTAATGATTTTTAATTATCTGAGTTAATTGATTAGTGAAATTCATTCTATGTGATCTTTGTAGACACCAACCTACTGTATCGCCCTGAAAAAATTCTGAATTTCCAAGACAAATAGAGTGTTCACAAAAGCTGCGTGACAAGAAATAACCCCAAATTTTGAAATGACCCAGATAACATGCAAGATACTATAACATATTTAGCACCGTGTAGGTTTTCCATTTTAATCAGCCTGCCAACTTGCCGTTCATCCGTGGGAAAACGGTTTTTTGCAGATTCCCTCTGATCTTTTGGTTATAGGGACAAAATAGCGGCTAAATCAATTTTCGATTACACCAGCACTGATAAAGCATAAATTCCTAGAGATTGGGTGGTGACGACTAGAAGTTGCTATTTGCCAATTCTTCAGTATCCATAATTCTTTAATCATCTGAATTAAAATATCCTTATGGTCACGATCAATGCAACTACATTCAGACAATTCCATCTAATTCTCAGAACGGATTTGATTGACCTCGGGAATCGGGAGAAATATTGCGGTAATTAACTGTACGGGAAAACGGTATATTGTACTGAAATTACAGCGGTATTACACGGGAATAAGCATCACTCAAATGTAAGCGACTAAACTGTTATATAGTTGTTGGTATTTGTTGAATCAAATGGAGGTAAGATAATGAGGAACCCGGACATTCCATGAGACAGATACATGGAAATATTCCTTCTTCGGTCCTGCAACCTTTCATCAACGTTCTTCAATATTTATCGATGTATTAACATTGAATTTGAAGATATTAGATCTGTTACAATTCGTCAAATTCGTTGGTAGACACGCAATATAGTTGAAACATGCCATCCATTACATTAGTAGTATTCTCATATTAATCTCTTTTGCAGCTGTTGGGGGTTCCAGACCTTCTCCTAATCCCAACAAGAAAGGTGAGTCAAACGTACCTGTATCAAAACGTATCGAAAGTATCTGTGTTGATTAATGGGAGAAATGCTTTCCTTGTTTGTCCTTTGGTACTTTTATCGCACTCATCGTGTTATCCCTTCATCCTCTGAAGTGGTACCACCTAGTGCCTAGTGGTAAGAATCTATTCTTTATGTTACTTCGAATGGTTCTAGATAAGAGTGGCAAAATTTAATAAGCGAGAACAAGCCTTTGAAGTGGTTGTTTCTCTCGAGTAAACCAACATGTTTCGACGATTTCGACGTTCGTTCTCGACTTATTCAACCATTCGAAGGTGAAAACCAGCCTTTGAAGTGGTCGTTTCTCTCGAGTAAACCAACATGTTTCGTCGATTTCGACGTTCGTAACGGGTAAGGCGAAGTAGCCTTGAGCGATATCATCAGAACCAAATTCTGATCTTCCCGTTGGAAGGCAGCTGATGAAGTCCGCGATGCCATGAAAGGCAGTTGGATAAAAATTCAACCTGAGATGTGATTAAACTTTACTTGCTTTTCATTTACCTTCTTGAATTTCAATTATTCTCTAAAAATATAGGTATTTGTTTTCATGTTCAGCTAACAAAGCTGTTACATAAAGCCGGTAAGATTTCCATTGGTCGATATTAATACATTGTTTATGGTTTTCAGGTGACGGTGGAAACAGTTCTGGAAGTGATGAAGATAATTCGGAAGATGATTCGGATTCTAGAGACACTTCTTCTTTCGTGGTACCAATACCCTGCGAGCACTGTTTCTCCCCAAGTACGTTGTTTTTGGTTTTGCTCAGTGTCTATTGCAACTTGTGTCTCGGTGGAACCAAGATTATTTCATAAAGTATGAATTATTCAAGGTGTTGAATCGAAATGACCAAAGAGTTCCTCTTGGAAATTTTACTTGAAGCTTCAAGCCTTTTATAATCCCACGACGTGCTTAGCTTCTAAGAAATTTGAAGTTCTTGGAGAAATTATGCTATTAACGTCTTAAGGCGCCCATACAACGTCAGTTTAACTGAAGGCAATCGTCAGGCCGTCGATCGGGGTCCCACACATTATCAGTTAATCTGAAGGCCATGGACTGCAGTCCGTGAAAACTGGAGGTGTGTGGCTGTAGGGCAGGCGAGGATCGGACGTGAGATTGGGGACAAGCACGAGTTTGTCTCTAGGAGGCCCCCGCCGCACATTATCAGTAGGCCGGTCAGCCAACTGCCAGCAGTTTCCCGTGTGCTGCCGCCTGCAGTCCACTATTCGCGGCCGGCAGTCTGCCTGCAGGCACTGGACCTATTAAGCTGACCATACACGTAGCGGCGAGCCTGACAGTTATGCCTGAACAGTCTGCAGGCGACAGGCAACCGGATCGTGTATGGTATCCCCCTGGCCTGTCAGTTATAACTGTACAGGCGGCCTGTCATCGAACGAAATTTCAATAATCTTGCTGGATGACCTGGAGAGAGTTCAAGCAAGCCAGACGTGAGTGGGGTGAGGCACCAGGCGGCCGGCCGCCTTAATACCGGACTTTGATTAATGAGTACTCAAATCCATGAGTAGGTAGGAGGTCTGCATCCACGTCGAATGTCTGCCAGTCAAGATTCAATCGAACGTGTATGGTCAATATCAGTCCACAGGCCTGCCAGTCGCTTGCAGACTGTTCAGGCGAACTGTCAGGCTTGCCGGTACGTGTATGTATTTTATAGTGTGTGTGCAAGCGAACACTTCATCTTTACGTCCGCCTGCAGGAGGTTGACTGATAGTGTATGTTGCTCAGCGGTTTCAGTCGGACGTTCGCCTGTTGAGGCGACGGCCTGCAGGCAATCGCATTGTCTATGGGGCGCTTCAAAGTGATACATGGTGTACCCACATGGTGTTTCTCCCCACTCAAAATGGGTTCAATTGATTTTTGGTTTATTATTTTCAATAATAAGCCTTTGGAATCGAGCAAGAAAAAAAAAATTTTAACCCCCCCTCAAAATTTGATGTTTTACGTTTCAAGGTACGTAGAATACGAAAATCGAATAAAAAAATTTCCGCCCGTCCGCCGTACGCGGCACTTTTCTTAGCAACACTGGACCGATTTGGTTCAAATTTGGTATATGGGCTCCATTTGGGGTCTAGTTGTGCCGCGAAGCTTTTGGTTGATGTAGGTCACTTCTAAGGGGTGAAAATTAAGGGTTGAAATTTTCAAGAGTGCCATAGCTCGAAAAGTCTCGAAATAAAGGTATCGTTTTTTCACCAATTTTAAATAGTATTGAATTTTAAAAAATTTTTGAGACCACCCGGAGCTCTGTAGGACAAACCGTTCGGTTCCCTACGAGTACTTGAAGGTTTTCCTTCGATAAAACAGAATCATGAGTGTGAATCGCAAAAGAGGTCTAATCTCCATTCAAATTTTATCGGACTAAAATGCGATCGCTGTTCATTTCTTCGATTTGTATACAGTTTTGCCTTCTGCGTAACCAGTAATCAAATTTCCATATGAAGCTTTCTATTTTTCCAATCGAGTGTGAAGCGTTTAGTTCTTTCTAATAAACTTGATTGTGAAGGTGTGAAGCCAGTATGGTGTGGTAGGTAGTACCTAGCTGGTAGGTAAAAAAAAGTTGGTAGGTAAAAAAAATGTTGGTGGGTAAAAAACGCTGCAAATCATTGCTCAAAGGCTTCTTCACTCTTCAGATCACTGATCAGCTGAGTGAGCTCCAAAACCATTTTTACTCCTATTGAATGGAAGCGCTCTTCCAGGCGTCTCCAGCATTCGAGGAGATCTTCTTCACTCTTCAGATCACTGATCAGCTGAGTGAGCTCCAAAGCCATTTTCAATCCTATTGAACGCAGGAAGCTGAAATTTGAGAGGGAAGGTCAAGGGAGAATACAGATGATGGTAGGTGCTATTGATGGAGAACCAGTGATCTATACAGAAGGGTGCTCTATACAGAAAATAATAAACCTTTGAGCAATGATTTGCAGCGTTTTTAATAAGTGAATTGATCTTCAGGGCTTTCTGAACATTTTGAGTGGTCGAGCTCATTGATCAGATAATTGTAACCCCCCTATTTAATTGTTTAAATGTTGGAATAACGTTACCTACGAGTGCGTCTATCTTTACTCCACTCTGAAAAACTCACGGTTATCGCTACCGAAACGGGCAGTGGTGCAATGTTATTAGTCGGGATTGAATTCATTACCCCAGAAATACTTGATAATATCAAGTATTTATAATATTATTATAAAATATATTCTGAAAAATTGAACTTTTTAGCTTGAAAAATAAAAGTTATACCTAAGAAAAATATAAATTCCAATAATCATTTATTTCAACGAATTTGCTTGAAATGCAATATTTCTGGTTAAGAGATCACAATTTCAGTCTTCCAGTATAGAAAGACTTATGTAGTTTTGCTTTGATTAAGAGCAAAACTTTCTACAAGTAAAGAAATATTGAAGGACAATAAACGATAAACGAATGACTTAACAAAATCACAGAATAATTCTGTTTCACATTCGATAACTTTCGAATGAATTGCAATGGTAAATTTCAAAGTTAACCCACTAGTAAATAATATGGTAAATCACAACTTATGAGACCAAAGCACGTTTATGTTAGGGGCGCGTACCAAGCTTTTTCTCATTTCTTCTCCCTATCTCTAACTTCTGACATGAGATACACTAGAAACCTTACATTCAACACTGCGAAAATTATAAAACTCAAATATTTCTCGAGATTAAATAAGAGAAATATGAGTGAGGCTACCTTTATCCCAACCTTTATAGTGGAGTAAAGATACCCGGTTTTTGGAGTAAAGTTACCATCAAATTTTTGGTAAACAAAGGCATAACTAAGAAAACACTTTTTTGAGAATTTGATTAGTGTATTTTGTTCAGAATAAGATATTGAAAGTGATATGATGAGGGCTTGCCTGGTAAATCCACTCCAAACACCTGATATGGAAGAAATTTTGGAGCACAAGAAACAGGACAAGAACAGCTGAACAGGAAACTATGACTGATAACAGCTGATAACATGGATAAAGGCGCCATCGCAAGCCGCATCGATTCTCTGGGATGTGGAGAATAACGAAAACACATTAGCTAACTTTTATCTAAGTCCCACCACGTTTACGTCACAATTGAAGATTCTCACTTTTTGGGGTAAAGTTACCCCTGGTGGGGTAAAGTTTGACGGTTTTACGGTACCATACTTTTATGTAGCCTTTTTTCATCCGTTCATTTTTACACTAAATTGGCCAGAAAGTGAATACTGTTTGTTACCCAGCTGTTGAAAATTTTATTTTTGGCCTGAAAGGTCACGATTTGTAAGTCTTGTGTTCTGGCAAGAGATTTGAACCCATATTGGCTCATTTCTTCTTTCGATGTTTCAAACAAAAGCTTCATCCAAGGGTCTGAAATTGACTGATTTTCCTCTATAATCGTTCTTGATGTTGACAACTCATGCCAAAAATCAAATTATTCGGTCGCAAAGTTTATTTAAATAAGTAAACTCCTGGGTGATGCCATCCTGTGTATTGGAATAAAACGATATCATTTCTCGCTGAAAGTTGTACGGTGCTGCCTCCAGCGGTGTACTTTGTCAACCTTGATTGGTGAATCTAGTCATCTGTCTCTTCTATAACAAGACCCCAAATGGATAAGATTAGTAAATTCAATCAAAATCGCTGCAATTTTTAAAAATTCTATTTTTGGATTCTATGTACCTTGAAACCATGAAATTTTGAGGGGGATTGAAGAAACATGTTCTTGCTCTATTCCAAAGGTCATTATTGAAAATAATAAACCAAACAAAGGCAAACTTATCTAATTTTTTGACATGATTTTTATCAATATTTCTTCTAGTACTGGATTCAAATCTATGGTTAACTGATCATGGCTCTAGTGATTGTTTCGTAACTACTTAATTAACATGTCAACACCATCAACGATCAAAAATTTGGACGAAGTGGCCATTCATAAACAATAATTTTGAGCCGAATTCTCAATAATTACTCTTTATTAGGTCATGGAAGAACAACGATTGAAGAAATTTGTTAATTGTTAATATTCTCGTTGTAACTTAGTGTTTTTTTTCTAGATTCTCGAGACTGTCAGTATTCTGGGCCGAAGGACCGTCTTTTGTTGTGCTCGGAGTGTCGATCGCATTACAAGAAGTACGGGGAGCTGCCTACTCTTCCCGCTAATCACAACAACAATAACAACAACACGAACAGCGGGAGTACCAGCAACGCCACAGCCAATGGAGGTTCGGGCGGCGCTGGGCGCGAGACTCCGTATCTGTTCAGGCCCGTGCCTACCGACAGCCCTGACGGAAATTCCCCTAATCGCATGAGGACGCGCAATAAGGCTAAGGAAACGACTGTAAGTAGATCGTTCTTATGGCAAGTTCCATTCACGGATTCATGGAAAAAAAACGAATCATACTTACCTAAATACACAATCTGCAGGGTGTAACAAATTCTTTGCGCTGTAGACTCTTCATGGTTTAAAACAGGCTGGGATATGAATCCATAAGTCTGTGAAGAATCCAACAATAACAGCAAGTTGAGTACAGGGAGCGAGTACTTTTGACGTCGCAAAGCCATTGCCTCTCTAGATGTAGGAATTGTTGTTTTTACTGTGTCGTTGTAAAATTATCGATGTGCTTAAATAATCGATTTCACAGGCCCCCCTCGGATATCAGCTATGATTGACCACTTTTCTAGGTGTTTTCAATGCTTATTTAACTGTATTTTAACGAACGTCTAAACTGCACCTGCAGCATTATTAGTTCATCTATCCTCTGCAAGGGCTAGATTCCACTTTTCCCTTGAATCATCTCATTATCTCGAGCTTTATCAAATATTGGTGACAATCTTAATTGTTTACCTAGGTAGCTGTGGAGGTTGGCCTTAGGGTGGTGGGTCCTGTGCGTCCTCCCCATTATATTTGATTTATTCATTTATTTTTTAAAATTTATGGCGTCACAAAAGATAATTTGTCTTTGAGGGAAGATCAGAAAAAAAAAGAAAAAAATAGAAGTAGGAGGGGGGCTCTCCCCACTTGTTCATTGGGCTACTCAGCCATATCGTTTCCTGCTGTTAAAGTCGTGCGTTTCCAGTTTTTCATCTTTAATAAAATCCTCGACAATAATCGCGCGTTCAATTATTTCTGCTTTGATCAAACACCTGAGCTTATCTCATCTGTCCTGTCGCATTTTTCCAATTAACCTTTTACCGCCCAGTGTTGCCATATGGCAACGTAGAGGGCTTTTCTGTTTGGAGGGTACTGTGCACCTTCCTGTCTCATTGAGAAGCTGGATCCTTTTCTCCAGATCTGTCTGATCGTAGTTGTAATTTTTTACCTCCAGCCATGAGGCTTCATCAACAACTGGATTGGGTGAATGGCCTGATTGGATGTCATCAGTATTATCGATTATTCTACCAAATACGCGATAAATCGAAGTAGTCTGCCATGTGGGTGTAGCACATTGGATGCTTACAAAGCACAATGCGTCATTTTCAAATTGATTGGGTACTTGAGAGAAGGTGCACGATCAAATGGGGTGTACTACGGAACCAAATAATACAATAAAATTTTTCCAAGTTGCGTGGTTTTTTAATAGTCCTTCAAAATTGCACTGTTTGTTTCGCCCCACCCTGTGGTTCAACTGATTTGCAATTCTTAGGACGTGATTCTGACTCCATTTTAAAATCTCGTTTTTCCGAAGAAAAATCAATTTTCTTCAAATAACGATTCTCCATTGGTAGTTTTACTGAGTCATTAAAATCGATTATTGTCCATAGTAAACTGAAAATTTATAAGGGATAAGCACTGAAATGCAAGCGGCGTCCATCATTGACTATTCTCTTATCAGACGCCAAGTTTTTGTACGTTCAAAGGGTTATTTATTATTTTATGGGTTTCTTAGTATCTTCCACAACAGCAAAACCTTTTTGGCAAACTACAAAACTCCAAACTCTTTAATTACAACCTAGAAACTTGTACTTGTTGAATATATGCGTGGACGATCCACATGAAATTCTGATAGACCATAGAGAATGGGCGTTCTAGCTGGATTTCATAAATAGAGAGTTTTTGCTTCACACGGGCGCACCGTGGGAGGCACCGTCCGTGGAAAAAACGTGGTCCGATGATGACCGAAAAGGTACGAAGGTTCCCGAAGTTGTCGCGGTCGCCGCGCGTTCGTGAAGCCCGCCCGTGTGAAGCGCTCTTCACACGGTCCCTTCCCGCGGTCGGGTTCCTGCCAACGCAAGATGCAACCTTTAGGTAGGTTAGACTCTGATAACAGTTATTACATTGCTTTGGTTTTGCAAATCGTAAGATTTCTTTTACTTTCTTCTTCAATTCTTGCCAAAATATACTTCAAAAATGAGTACCTACCTCACATTGAAACTACTTCAGGTTATTAAAGAGCACTGCAGTGCAACTTCAATAGAGGTTTATTTAACTCTGTACAAAAATATATGTGTAGTCCCCCCATGCGAAAAGTAATTTTAATATGATAAACATTGCCTAACACACGTTGAATTTTGAGGTCCGAATATAATCACGAATGATGTTGGTACTTGATCATAATTTCATTTGATATTTCACTTGATTAATAGTGAAAGAAAACTGATCTAAAAATAACACATTTAAAACTCATTCTTACGTATGTGCAATTTTTAAAAAATTATCATATTTAATATAAGGAGAATTTAATATTATATATAATAATTTTCCCGAGTTTAATGTCATTTATTAGTATATTTTAAAATATAAGTATTTATTAATTAGGAGTAATAGGTACCATACATGAACTCTGAAAATTTTGGGACTGAGAGAAAAACTTATAACAAAAGATAGGCCTAAAATATCATCATTCTCAGTCATATGCTATTTTTTAAAAAATTGGCATTTTATAAATAGCATGTGACTAAGAATTAACACAATTATTGTGTTCATGAGTTTATAAGAAGTTTGCCAACAATTTAATTGTAATTGCAATTTGATAGTAAAATTAATAACTATGCATCAAACTGCATAATATGCAGTTTGCGCATAATATGCGCAAAATAGGAAAAAACCAGTCAAATTTAAAAACGGATGACACCCTGTGATTCAGAGTAAAAAAATTATGAAAAAAGATGTGCCACAGTTAGGGTTCTCCAAAACCTAATTTTTGTGCAATTGTGGAGTTGCGCAACTAAGAGCGTTCAAAAAGTCAGGTTTCCCGCAATAACAAAATTTGGTTCGGGTATGAATTTGTCATGAAATTTGAAGTTGAATTCGAATTTGTGATTAAAAAAGGGGGGGGGGGGTCCATTTGAATAAATGAAGTTGGTGTCAATTGCGCGCAATTACCCGCAAGTATTTGCGCGAAAGTATTTGTCCTGAATTCCTCACAAAAAATCATGGAGAATAGCGTTGGTCCCAATTTTTTATGCTGAATTCTGGGGAAATGAAGAGGGGTGTAACCTTTTCGTGAAACACCCTGTATACTAATACACCTACCAATAATACCCAGAATACTGTTTGGTCGGGGAAAAAATGGAGACAGGATTATATAAAAACCTATAAAAATAAATTTTTGAGGATTTGTGAGGGTGAGGTTATGAGTAAGGTATCGCTTTCTTCTAGAAGAATGACGAATTTAGGATTGCAAACAACTGAATGTTGAATGTGAATAGTCGTTTAGAATTCCTCAGAATGGAACCAAGTGAGTTGGTTCATCACTCAAATTTGGTAACAACGTTTTCCAAAATCTCAGAAAGAAATCAAACACATATAATTTTAATTTCAGGCGTTCTACTACAGATATTGCATGCTCTCGAAGTAGGAAATGACGCAGAATTAATTTAAATTTGAGAGGAAAAGAAGGAAATTCCAATACAATTATCACCTGATTTACAAACTTGAAATAACTTTGATGCTTGATCACTCAAAACTAGGTTTTTGTAGTTGGTTCCATTCTTTGGCTTCCACTTCAACAAGAACGAAAATGGTGGCGAACTTGTCACAGACAAAATGGTGGCCAACTTCTCACACAAGGTCTCTTGGTGTCAGGTTATGATAACAGAATCCACGGAGCGTCCCGTTTCCATGGTGACAGTCACGGTCCCGTGGTAAAAAGGAGTGGGGATGTTAGCATCAACTCCAGTTTTCCGTAGCTTCACGTTCACAGGAGCTCGCCACCGTGTGAAGCAAAAACTCTCTAATATCGGAGGAAAATTCTTGAATAACGAACGTTAATACGCACCAGCAGCATTTTAGTTCATGCATCCTCCGCTCGGGCGCCAATGGTTACCATTAGGAGAATGAGTTAGGTGTCTACTCAAACTCTGCCGACATTTGCGACACCATAAAATTCACACTTCATCATTGTATGTACAAAATAAACGTAATCATCATTAACCCATTAACGCCCGGAACTCCCCCCCCCCCCATATATTTTGAAAACGAATCTGATATTTCGACTCCAAATGAATTTTTAAAACACGGAAAAATAATTTCAAAAATCTCCCAATTGAATTTCATGGGTTTACGTTGCCATATCGCATTGCTGAGCTCCACAAGAACTGATATTTTTTTCAAAACTGAGATTTTAGTACGTATCGTGACCTCACCGGATAAACACTTTCTTGGGACATTGGATGCGGAATACGTCCAATATGAAGTGACTAATTCATCAACTCATCGTCACATTCATAATTAGTCAAAAAAGACCACTAAAGATAGAGATAAAGTATAATTGCCCTTATGATTACAACACGAGTATTTGGTAGGGTACTTGTTAGTTCTTAAACCTCTAGCCGTGTCAAGTACCCAATCAATTTGAAAATGACGCATTGTGCTTTGTAAGCATCGTTTCTTCAGCAGCGATTTCTAATAGTACAATTAAATCAGCTGAACAATATAGATTTTATAAAAATTGATTGTACCTATCATTGAAATGTCGAAAAACTAATTGTTTTTTTCGTTGATAGATTTGCAATTTAAATTGAAACCTAGAAATCGGAAACCGATTCCAGACGTCGAAAGCTTTTGCCTCCTGTACTTGACTCATCACTCGTATTTGCATCAATTGATGGATAAGAACCAATAAGCCACAACTAGTCGTTATTCCAGTAAATCTGATTACGTTGTAAGATTTGTTACACCCTTCACAATATTTGGACATGGACAATAACTCGAACAACTCCCAACCATTAACACCATCAATGTAAAACTGGGGCATAACATCGATTTGACGCTGGAAAAAGAAGTTCAAGTGTTAAAGTAGGTGATACCAAGCATAACAAGTTGAAACTTGTATGAGTAGTGTTGTTCTTGCGGTCGTTCGATTTCTAGTTCGTCCGTGTTTTCTGTTCCTCAATATTTCAACCGAGACCCAACTTCGGCGCTCTCCGCCGTTCACGCTGAATTATGAATATTTCTGATTCGCTCTGTGGAGTAATTGGTTGGACGTGAGTTCGTGAGCATTCCGTTTGTTGTTTTTTTTTCAAAAGTATTCGTAATTTTACGTAATTCTTACTTTTAGCTAACCAAGAATGGCAGCAATGCTCCTAGGGGCAAACGAAGTAGTGGAACTAACACTCCCGACGAACTTGAAAAGAAAGGGGGAGCTAAATCGCCTGGGACATCTAGTAATAGTTCCAATTCTCCTGGGGACAAGTCAAAGAAAAAGGTAATTCGTATGGATGTTTCAGGCTCTCCTGTATTGTAGTTAGTGGTTATCATCTAACTTTTGTCGCTATGTCCATAACCACCGTGTTTGACTCTACTTTCCCTACCTTCTGAGTACCTTTCTCGGATACGTCGTAATTCTGACATTAGTACGGCATGTTATCCATTTTCAATGAAGACAATATTTCCCATATTCTGTCAGAAAACGTCAGAATTTTAAATCTTTTCAAGTACTCATTAAATATTTTCATTTTTTATTGCTACGTATCATGTATGAATCCATGGATTATCTCCTGTAGTAGCGAATGAGATGAATAATTCGTCAGAAAAACTAGTGGGGCACCTACGTGAATGCTGCATCTTGTCATTAATATGCGAAGCTTTTGTAAGGGTCCGAAGGATAACTGGTTCCTTGCATTTTTGTTCCAGGGTAAGACAGAAACTCCGACTAAAAATCGTAAAAGGAATGTGGAAAATGAAGAAAACGACGAAGATGTAGCGATATTTAAGAGGAAGAGAGAACGAGCGGATAGTCCATCTGAAAGTTTGACCACTGATAGCGGGTCGGTTGCTGACGAAGGAGAGCAAGCTGGGGAAGAATCGGCGGAAGTTGAAGGGAACTCAGTGGCAAGGGAGTCTTCACCACCACCGACGGTTCAAGAAGAAGAGTCAAAACCAGACGCTCAGCTCACCGATGAGACCAACGATGGATCAAACATGTCACAACCGGCTCCTACTCCTCAAACTTCGATGGAAAGCTCGTTTATTAAAGTTGAAGAAAAGTGTGCGTTTGGAGCGATCGTCCCTAAGCTGGAAGAGCCAGCTGTAGTGAAAGAAGAAGAGAAATTTGTTCCTCCGCCAACCGAATTCCCATCAGCACCTTTGGTTGTCGACGAAGAGAAGAAATCCAACCCTGTTGATGTCAAGCCCAAGATGGATGATATGTTTCCATCAATCTACTCTCCTACTGCCCTTCCACCGAGTAAGCAAACGGAAATGGAGCTTTGTCCTCCTGCAAAGTCTTTCGATGATGTTCCTTCTCCTGGAAAGTTAAGTGTTAAGAAAGAAGGACTCTTTGAGAATCCAATTCAGAGTAGTGTTGTTATGGCTGTGATCCCAGGTCCGATTGAAAATGTGCCAAAAGAGGATAGCCCACTTACACCCACGACTGTTCCTGCTGCCCCGGCTGGAGAACCTTTCTCCCCTTCCAGTTCTAGCGCTAATGGAACTGGAAATAATAGTAATAGTAACAGTAATTCAAGTTCAGCAGTGCCAAGCAGTAATTCAAGTGGGCCGACTGTGGCTCCGGCTATGATTAAAATAGAGCCAGGAATTAGTGATGAAACCCCTGCCGCTCCAGCAGTACCTCTCCCACCTGTTGCCGTTGACCATGAAGTGCCTCAAAGATCTCCTAACCCAATTCTTAACGCAGAACCAGCTGTTCTTCCACCACCTCAACCTTCTCCAGTTCAGCCGACAGTTCAGCCAGGATCGCCAATTCCTCTTACTGTTGCTTTTGCTCCTCCCGTGCCTCCACCGTCGAACTCCCCTGGCGTAGCATCTGATCCTGCATTGAATGACAAACAACCAATTTTAGGCCAACCTCCTGCTATACTCGTGCCGGCGTATCCGCCAGTTGAACATGATAAACCTAGTGCTCCTTTAAATATTCCTTCTGTTCCTAGTCAACACATATTCTCTCCTTTCTATCACCCTCACTTTCACCCGCATTCTCGGATGGACAAGCACCCGTCTCAAGTCAATCCACCTCCAACTGCTCCTTTCAACATGCAAAATGAGCCTCAAAATTTAAAAATCAAACAAGAAGTGATTCCACCAGATCAAGTGCCACCTTCGACGGACCCGCTGCAGTCTCTCAAAGAAGTGAAGGTCCCTGGATATTCAGGCACTTCTATTTCTCAGCCATTGCTACCCACAACAACCTCCAGTAGTATATCCCAGCCATCTGAGCCAGTTCGTGCTGAAAGCAGTAACACAGCAGCTACATCTCCTTTCCTCGGACCTCATGTAGATAATATCAAGAAAGAACCAGATTTCGTACAGTGTAGATCGCCTCCTGTGAAATCCCCTGTGGTGAGGTTGACAGAGAGTTCAAGCTCCCCTCCAGTTTCTCGGTCTCAGAGTTCTCCATTCCCACCCCCACCTCCGCCTCCAGTTTCCAGCTCAGCTAGTCTAATTGCCCCATCGCCAACCCACCCGACACCAACTTCCATGCACAGTAGCGTAGCAGCTTTGCAGCAGCATTCCCCTCTGAGTAGAGTCTCCCCTCATATGCCACATCCCCACGCATTTGTTCCTCCCCTTCATCATCCTCATCATCCTCTGATGCATCATTCTTTACTGGCAGCAGCTGCTGCTCATGCGGTGGCTTCGGTCCACCATCCTTACCACCCTCCTCATCCTTACTACCCATACCCCTATCCCTCGCCTTATGGCCCGTACGCAATACCTCAACCGATACCTCCGCCATCGAGAGAAGGAAAACCTCTGGAGTCTTCAACCATGCAACTCACGTCCCATTCGGTCACGTCCCGCTCCATCAGGGAAATCGAGACGCGCGATGAAGCTCTCAATCATCATACAACGCAAGAAATCACTCAAATCAACCATCATCATCAAACCACTTCATCCACTCTTCTCCACCACAGTGAAAAACCTAATCAACCTCAAGGAATGACCATATCTCACTCGACCTCGTCAAGTAGTTCTTCAAGTGTGCAGCATAAAATAAACTCCAGTAAACGTACTGCCAGCCCATCTTCTCTTCAACAACCTCCTCAAGTAAGTATTTTTCACATACACAGAAATGCAGCCGTTATGACTGTTATCGATACGCTCATGACTTATTGTTTTACCCGTATTTTGTCGTACGTTGTTCATTTCAAACACTCGCTGAGGATTACAGGATGTCACATTTTATACAATTGAATTATTTTGTTCTTAGGCGTCAGGAAGCTGTCATGTTTCGGCCACCCTGTCTCAGACGACTTCTTCCACTCTCTCCACTAATCATGGCCAGGGTCATCATTCCCATCACCACCAACATAGTCACCATCACCACCATCAAAACGCAAGTGGTGAGAGGCTATCGCCTTCGACTCTCATGATACCTGGAGGTATGAAAAAAAAAACCACTGCATCCAATTCAGAACTTGAAATAATGAGTGACATGAAAATAATCTGTACGTAATCTGTTTTTGGTACAGGAGTCAACGTACCTAGGAGCATCGGCAGTAGTTCTTCGAGTGGCAGCAAATCCCACCAAAATTCCCACCCAAGTCCGCTGTTCCCACCAGGAGGCCTCCATCCGCACCATTCTCTAGCTATGGCGCCCCACAGTTCGCTTGATGCTTTACGAGCGCACGCGCAAGCTGCAGCCATGCAGTCTTCCATCCCTCAGCCTCATGGTGAGTATTGTTAACTCCAATTCGACCATGGTATCGAGTGCCACCGAAAACATCTCAGGAACTCCACAGATATACCAAAGTGTCACTGGAGTAACCAAAATTAAATTGCAATTATGAATGTAATAGACAGCAAAGTTTTTTGTGTGCTATTGGAAGTCTCAAAATAGATGTATGACAAAAATTTCCAAATTTTGGTCATAACATCATTTTTTGACTCCTAATAACGTACAAAAAAGGTTTAAAAAATCCAACTCTATTCATCCATTTTTTAAATTGCAATTTAAATCTAGTTTATCATTCAAGAATTCATCATTCATAATATATATTCGGTGATACTGGTGACACCATGGACCAATTAGGGTTAATTGGACTGTAGCGAAGAGTTTCTTTCTTATCCATTTCTTGACGTTGTCCAAAATGAAGCATCGTTTTCAACATTTCAAGGAAATTGTGCTGTTTTAGGTGTCCACGGGTATATGGGAGGCAACAGCGAAATGATGAAATCTGAACCAATTACGTTGTCCAGCGACGAAGCGGGTGGAAATGGGGATGACGACGAAATCCCTTCTCCTACACATCATGTTCCTCGAGGTCCTAGTCCGGAACCTAAAATTGAGGATTCCGAATGCCATCGTAGTCAAAGTGCAATGTAAGTACAGTGATGTTTCTGAATATAAAATAAATGTATTCTTAGAGAGGATATTTAACTAACAAACTGCTAGCCTAATTTATGTCGAACTATGTACGAGTCTTCAAAAATCTTCTCTTCCTTTGATTAAAAAATGAACCTGAAATCGCGAAAATTGAAAATAAAACGCTCTCTACGTCATGTTCAATCGGCAAGAACATATCCATTTCCTAATCTACTCGTAAATGTCTCTTGACTTGTAACAATATTGAAACAAATTTTATTCCATAAGTGTAAGAGCATAATTTCCGAGGTCGCGCATTACCTTCAAGGAGTTGGTTTGATGATGAACTTCATTCTATTTTCAGATTTCTTCGTCACTGGAATCGTGGAGATTATAATTCGTGTTGTCGAACGGATTTAACATTTAAACCAGTTCCCGAATCTAAATTGGCCAGAAAGCGAGAAGAGCGGTTGAGGAAGCAAGCTGAAAAAGAAAGGGAGGAACGGGAGAAAGCCCAAGCTGTGAGTATTACCGTTGTTTTCACTTATGTTTCGTAGGATAAGTGTTAACAATGACGACATAATCACCATATTCATTGTAATATTTCAGCAACAACAACAATCGAGCAAATTCAACCAGAGGAAAATCGTCACTCCGGAAAAACCTGAAACTTCCAAACCTCCCAGTCGAGGCTCTATTGAGAGTATGTCTTCTCCCTATGATAGATTCAGTGGCAGGCCGGGCCAGTACCCTGATACTCCTGCTCTGAGACAATTAAGGTAATTTTCTAATCATCTTCATTTTAGTTACTAGTAGGAGCGTGGGAGAGTTACGAAAAAAAATCACTCGCGATGAGATTGTGGAAAACCATTCTAATAAATACGGAGTTGAGTAGAACGTTGTCATCAGTAACAAACAATAACTGAAGGTACATCACAGAGAGCATAGCTTATAATATAACTATATTATAGACTATATTATAGTCACAAGTGAAAGGGAGCTTGAATCCCATTGGTCGAGAAAGTGAAAGTCATACCCAATCAGATTGAAGTAGATATAAGTGAAAGGAGAATCCTGTTGGCTCAGAGAAGTGAAGGGACCTGGAAGGATCATCAAATGCCAATCAAAGCAGACAAAGTGAAAGGGAGCTCAAACATTGGTGATGGTAACACTGTGAAGGGGAGACCAAGCTATTGTAGGAAGGAACCCATCAACGGTGAACCATGTTGAGGGACCACCTCATTCAGACATTTACCAGACCTATCACTCTTAAGAATCTCGAACTTTTCAAGCACATCCAACATACCTCCCTTCGGGCAAAAATGAGGAAATTCTATGTACTGTCCGTTTGTTAGATCAAAACTAAAGTTATGATTGGATTCTCTTAGGTGATTCGTGGGATAGTTTCTGTGTGCTCGTTTGGATTCTGTGCACACACCCCAGTCTCTGTCACAGAGGCGGATTTTGCTTGACGATCGTAATAATCTTCCTGGGATAATCTTCCTCATCTTGAATCCAGAATTTCTTTGAGCGAAATCAGAGTTGGAGAGGATGATAGAATAATATGTAATTAGTGATGTGATCATCTACCTTTTTGCATATCTGTCGATTCACTGCCTTTGCTCAGTAGTAAAGAGCTCCACTCAGGAGTGTAAATATATTTAGTCGGAAAGATTGGAGATCGATCCCCGGTCGAGGGAAGTTAATTTTTAATGACACAAGGATTAAGATTGTATCTGCAAAATCCTTACAGGCTCTTTGAATTTTTCAACCACGTGCTAAGTGAAAATGGGGGTGCGCCTGATTTTTTTTTTAATTTTTAATCGAAAGTAGACCTCATCATGAGAATTTTGACACCAGCCGATGATTTTTCAAAGTTTCGAATGTTTATGATGTCACGCGCCCTTTCCTGCCTGGGCGGGACCCACCAGCCCACTGTGACGTCATAAACATTCGAAACTTTGAAAAATCGTGGAAAAAAGGTCTTCTCACGCTAGAAGGTTGCGGTTGGTGTCAAAATTCTCAGAATGAGGTCTAGTTTAGATTAAAAATAACAATAAACAGTGTTTCCGACCCATGCGCACACCCTATTGTAACCCGTTTCACCCAGAAATGAATTTCACGCAGATGGTATTTAGATTTAAAGAATAGTTCTACTGTAAGTTAGTAAGTAAGTAAACAACCATTTCAGGTTGGATTTTCGTCCGACTGACATCTTCCGAAGGGAAGATCAGAATTAAAATCATCGGATTAAGAACAAATTTTGTTCTGACGATTTCGCTCATGGCTTCCCATTGCCTCACCACACTGGGTTGGGACAAGAGGGACGATTAGAGCCCCAGACGTATATAAACTCACGCTGCCGGCGATGAGACTTGAACCCACGACCCCCGCAAAAGCGCAAATTCTACCCCCCAACAACGGTTGCCTCAGCGACCGTAGCTACACCTCCCCTAGATCGAGCCCGGGTCGAGGGAAGTTAATTTTTAATGACACATAAGGATTAAAGATTGTATCTGCAAAATCCTTTCAAGCGCTTTGAATTTTTCAACCACGTGCTAAGTAGGAATTTATCGGCTGTAAGCTTCAACGAGCGAGTCTAAATATTTGAGATCACCACACAACTTGAGGGCAAACGGAAAATACCAAATATCATGCATTATACATTATGAAACGAACTCACTGTTGAACGAAGGTCTGGAAACGGGGATCGAAAAGATGTAGACGAAACAGTGACTTTATGATTGATACTAGTTTTATTCAATAAAATATTGAATGACTCGAATTATGATTGGAAATGTAAAAGCGAAACAAGAGAGCAGTCAGAACGCAAACAAGCTAGTCGTATGAAAGCTGGATTGATTGATTGATTGACTCGTTTATTTTCAAATCTGTACAAATGTTAGGGCTAGAGAGCCCTCTCTTCCACAATGCACAGAAAAAAAAAGTTACAGCTACTTAAAATCCAAGTCAGGTCTACAAAAGATATTACAATATAACAAAAATCAAATAGTCTACTCTTCTACTTACTAGGCTCAAATCTGGTCCTAAAGTGCTCTAGGTTAATCATATTTTCTTAAAAGCATATCCGTTATTAAAGTTTTAAATGTTTTGACTGCTAAATTTAAATCAAATAAAGAACTGTGCTGATTATAAAATTTAACTCCTTGCACAATGAACGATCTACCATAAAAAATAGTGCTGTGCTTCGGAACTTCCAGCAATTTCACCGAAGTTCGTGTGTTTTTATCGTGGATTGTGTCTCGGCGAATTAATAGTTCTGCTAAATATGGAGGCTTATGGAATTTTAACAATTTGAAAATCATTATAGCTATAGAGAGTTGCAGCCGCTCTTCAATTTTGAGCCACTTAAGTTTTTTATAAAATGGGGTCACGTGATCATCGTATTTCAAATCAAATATAAACCTTATGGCTGAATTTTGTGCCCGTTGTAAAATTGCTATCCTATCTTTAGTAATATCACAATAAGCCAATCTCGCATAATCAAAGATAGGGAATAACAATGACTGAACGATGGCTTTTACATGATGGGGGAAAAAATATGCAAGACTTTTAAGTTGATAGAGACCCCCAAAAACTCTACCTGTCATTTTCGAAACTTGGGGTTCCCAGCTCATTGTATTATCAATCACAATTCCCAGACTTTTTACTTCCTCTTCAAAGGGTATAAAGTGATTGCCTAAAATTAAATTCTCTGTAAATGGAAATTCCTTCAGCTGCATTACACGTTGCCTTGATCCAATCATCATAGCGTTACATTTTTGCGGGTTTACGCTTAGGCCATGAGATTTGCACCATAACAAAATTTGCTGTAAATCAATATTAACTTTTCTTATTGTCTCATTCAACTCGCTAATTGGTGCTGCTATATAAATTTGTAAATCATCGGCATAAAAGTGATGTTCACAATGCACTAACTTTTCTGGCAACGTACTAAGGTAAAGTGAGAAGATCACCGACGATAAAACGGACCCTTGAGGGGTACCCTTCACTAATTCAAGTTGTTGTGATCTAGATCCATCTCTATCTTCTACCCTCTGCTTTCGACACCATAAAAACGATCTAAACCACGCAATGACATCAGTACCAAAATTAAAGTGTTCCAGCATAGCTACAAATATGTCATGCCTTACATTATCGTATGCCCTTGACATATCAATTTGCACTAGAATAGTAATATTCCCATCATCCATGTTACGTCTGAAATCATCACACACACATACTAACGCTGATTCGGTCCCATACCCTTTGCGATATGCCGACTGTTTTTCATTAATTATCCCTTGATTTTCAATGTGAGATATCAATAAGTCATAAATCACTCTATCAAAAGTTTTACCAACTGCACATAACTTGTTGATTGCTCTATAATCCTTACACTGCTCCGGTTTATCTACTTTGGGTAGCGGCAGAACAACAGAATTTTTCCATACGTCAGGATATATACACTTGGTGATTGATTCGTTGAAAATGTGAACAAGTACTGGCATCCCAAATTCTTTTATATTTTTCACCACATCAATAGGTATTTCATCTGTGCCTACTGTTAAAGACGTAATTTGGTTGAGTGCCTTTTGTACATCATCCTCTGTAATCTCTCTAAACTTGAAAGGTTGGAAGTCTTTTAAACACGATTTATAATTATTAATAATTTCTTGACTATTAATTGAATCTACTTCATCCTGACAAAAGAAACTATTCAGATCATCTAGTGCCACTACTAGATAATCGTTTTTCCGCTTAATTTTACCCAAGCCTTGCGATTTCATGATTCTCCAGTATTCTTTTGGACTTCTCGATTCACGCAGCAAGTTCTTAAAATGTTTATTCCTAGCGTTCCTCAGCAACTGCTTTACTTTATTCCTTAATTTCTTATACTCACAACCATTTTCGTCAGTTTTATTTTTCATGTAGATTTTATGCATACGGTTTCGCTCTTTCATCGCGTTTCTAATTTTCTCATCTATCCAAGGGGCAGGAGTCTGCTTGCATTTCATTGTTCTAATGGGGCAGACTGCGTTAAAAATTTCCCCAATAAATTGATTGAAAAGTTCAACTTTAACATTGATGTCTATAGCATTGAAAATAGCATCCCACGAAACAGAGCTCGCCAACTCCACGAGCTTACCATTTGCGAGAGCCTTTTTGTCTCTATACCGTACCAATTCAGGCAATGCTTTATTTTTCCTCAGATTCAAATAAAAGTAGATAAGATCATGCCTTGATAATCCTGGTGCAGGCATCTGCCCAAAAGACCTAACTCTTTCAATATTACTTACAAGTATGAGATCAATAAGTGAACTCGAAATTTGAGTGTGATGAGTATCAGTCAATGGCAGGTGTACCATGTTGAAAATGGCTAATTGCTGCAACAAGCTCTTAACATAAAAACTTTCTCCACCTACCATCGACCTATCACGCTCAGATAAATTTATATTAAAATCACCCAGAATGTATACATCGTTGGATTTGGCTAACATATTTGCAATAACATCATATAATTTACCTATTCCTTTCGCCTTAGGCGGCCTATACACAACCCCTATAATAATTTTTCGATTTCTAGTTTCAACTTCAATAAACAAGAACTCAGGCTCGTGATTATATTCTCCCGGTGATTTATGTACGATTTTATACCTAAAATGCTCTTTCAGAAAAATTGCGACTCCACCACCCTCTTTTCGCAGTCTATCGTTACGGATTAATTTGTAGTTTGGTAAGCCCAATGCCTCAGAATTCAAATGTGGTTTCATAAATGTCTCTGAAACGGCGATAATGTCAGCGACATCGCCTTTGAACATCTCACAGAATTCGTCTCTATGACTACGAATTACAAGATTCTCGGCGTTAACATGAACAATTCTAATCAAGTTTCTACTTTGACTCTGTGTATTTCTTAATTTATCATTGATTGATTCCATCATTACATTTTAGTAAGAGAACAAAAATAAATCAAAAAATTTTTTTAAATGATTGTATTGAGAAAAAAATAAAAATAAATAAATAAATAAAAATTAAAATAAAATCGCTTTCTTTTCAAACTTATTAGGGTACATACTTGTTAATTCTTCAGATTGAGTCCTGATTATTACGTGTAGTGAGTCATTGATTATTACGTGTAGATTGTTCATTTGTTGTTGCCGTTTCGCCCCGTTCTTCCATTCGAAGATACTTCTTTCTTCTTTGCCAAATCACGGAGAACCTCGCCTGAAGATACTAGAATTGCGGGAGATGTACGTTCGTCCTTTTCTTTGAGATAGACTCTACCATTTTTCATCCATACAAAGCGGTAATTGTGTTCTTTCTTGAAGTCCTTCGCAAATTTCAACAGCTTTCTGTTGTTATAGGTCAAGCTGTGATTTATGTATATGTTGGTGGGCTCTACTATTTTCTTATCGAGGACTCTAGTCGTCAACGGGACGGTCAGCCTTCTCAGGGTAACAAATAGCTCATTTTTATCAATTTTCCTGACAAATTCCACAATTATGACCCGAGGCATATTCACGTGAGCAGGTGGACGCTGGCGGTAGCAATCGCTTATTTCTTTCTCTGAGACGTCCATCCCAATAGCTTTAAATAACGCACAGACCAACGCCAAAACGTTCTCGGGGTTTTGCTCATTGCCAGCGTTCGGCAATCCTACTATCTCCACGCAATTCCCCTTCAATTGCTGCTCCATAGAATTCACCTTTTCCTCCAATTTGCTTACTCGCTTATTTGTAGCATCGTATTTTCCATTTACTGACTCAATGGTCGCATTAAGATCTCTGAGCTCACTTTTTATGTCAGCTATTCCCTTCGTATTCTCAGAAATATTTTCCCAATATTTTTCAAGGTTATTCTTCACTTCCGTCACTTCACTGTTTACACCATCTATCTGCGCTGATAACGATAACTTCGACCGTTTTATCTCGTCTCTCAATTCCTCCAACAGCTCGAACATCGCAAGACTGTCCCCTTTCGAGCTTTGTTTACGTTGCTCAGCTGATCCGTCATCGCTTCCTACTATCTCCGAAACCGGCTTCGAGTGGGGAGATGAGCCAGAGAGGGAGTCGTCTCCTACCACGCGCGATCTCCTCCTTGCCTTGGAACACGGCTCACAGCAGAAAGATTTATCATTACTTTTCATGTAAATATAATCCTCCTTTGAGGATTTGAGGATTGCTCTGGAGAGCAAGTGGGGAAGAGCGTGTGTGTGTAGCCAAGCGGGAAGCAGCTGAAAGCTGATGACCGCGTACAATGTTACCAACCACATGATTCGGCTTAAGCTAATCTTCATTGAATCTACACAATGGGGTATTTCGGTGGGTCGGAAATTCAGGTTTTTGACCTCAAATTTGGATTCAGCACCCTTGAAAACCTATATACTACAACTTTAAGCCCAATGATACTATAATGTGTGGTAGACAAATTAATTAAAGAGATCACACGTTTGAAAAAGGCGGGCCGCTATAAATGCATACACACTAGGCAAGGACTACACCGCGCGCGTGTGTGAGTTGTATTTTGTAGTATCCAAGACGTCCTCCAAGGGTTTCTGTGCATGGATACTTTTTTCAAAGACAGTTGGCTAGCTACGTCACACCATTCAAATCTTCAACTTTCCTTAGCTTCTCTGATTTTTTAAAAACATTTTCTCAACAAACAGACCCGATTACCGTCATTCCTGAGCCATACTCTTTTGAAAAAAAAAAAAAAAAAAAATGAAAAAAATTGACTGAAATATTCCATTCAAAGCTTATAAGGAAGAGCATGTTATTGGAATGGGTACATTGAATTGCATTAATATTTTCTATTTAGAAAATATTCAGTCAGATTATACAATAAACAGTTGAGAATGCAATGATACTCCATGTGGTATGAATACTCGGTGCATGACTACATGAACCGTATGACGTCACAGGGTAAGAGTCAATCATTGAAGACATCTTATTTCCAGCAGAATTATACCCAAGTTTCATCCTGAAATGAATTTCATGCAGGTAGTATTTCCAATTGAAGAATAGTTTTACTGTGTTTGGAGCGCTACATCGCAAGAAAGAGAATTAGGACCTTTATACAAATTTTGTAGAAGTAGGAATTTCTCAATACTATGTTGACTTTGGTGGTCATGAATCTTGAATTGTAGGGTAAATAGATTTGTACATTCCATGTAGCAAACTTAAGGTCCGAATTCCTGCTCTGTCCGTTTCCATGCATGGGTCGAGATCGGTTGGTATCAGTCCGGTGGTTTCTGTTTTCTTCGGGGGCCAAGGGTGTAGAGCAAGACAGAATGCAGAAATTGATGAATTGTTAAAGCATGAAGACATAGCCCGATTCATCAAAGCTGGGCGCATCCAATGGCTGGGACATGTCGACTGCATGCCAGTGGAGGCCTGCCCGAGAATGATGCTGCGAGCTAGAATGGAAACTAGAAGACGAAGAGGTCGTCTTCGGAGTTGCTGGCTTGAAGATGTCTTGAGGGACCTCCAGGTGGTGGTATTGCGGAGGATTCAGGCGGGCGACCGTGCCCGGTGGTTGAAGGGAGTTTGGGAAGCCAGGCCTGTAGTGCTATGTAGTTAGTTAGGGTAAATAGATTAGAGACATGAGTGTTAGCAGATTGAAAGAATGCGGCTGGCCAATTTCCCGAAGGGTATACCTGCTAACATAGACGACTACCTGTTCCAAAACCTTAGGTAGCCTGGTGAGTTGGGCTGGGGAAAGGGCCGAGCCTCCATATCTCACCCCTTTCGTAATCTGGGCATAGAGCATACTAGAGTCATAATGAGGTAGACAATTCTGTAGATGAGGTAGATAATTGATAATGATAGTGGATAATTGATTGAATTCGATGCCCGTTCCCACAATGCCCTTATTTTTACGGTATATTAAGGTAGTTACGATAATTTTAGTGACAGATTCAAAAATACGAAAAAAATTTCGAGATTGATAAAAACTTGGAAAAACAAATGGTCAGCGAAATTGCTAAGAGACTTTTCATACTCCAATTAGTCGTACAGTCGATCTTTGAAGTTTAGCCCATCTCAATAGTAGATACCCTGTATAGAATTGGGAACCACTGCTTTTAGGTCAAACACCAAAGCCCTGGCAGACATGGTCTGTAATAAAGCAACCCTTTCAGTTTTTCATCGGTCGGTAGTCAACAACCCTTGGTCTCATTTTTCCTGGCTTGAGTGGCAGGTAGAAGAGGACGATGTTTTTGGGACTGTAATACTCATGGACACCTCACCAAGCCAGCCGCATTCTTTCAATCTGCAAACAGTACGTGGGAGAGGCAGTAACATAACCCAACTGGCAGGTTGCTCCTCAGTCTCCGCTTCCGTCACTTTCCGCCCTACTGAAGTGTCGTTAGAAGCTTGTGCAATACGAGGGCTCTTCTCCTCTTCTTCATCTTGTAAAAAAATCTGTTTTCGCGCACTTTTTGGTTTCTTTTGACTGATTGCGTCTGATCATTCAAAGAGAGTTGGCTAGTCGGGAATCTGGAGACGAGACTCGAACCGGTTGCAGGGGCTGTGAGTTCGAGGCCCACCTCTGCGGCATATTTTCGGGCAAGTCGGTCGCAGTTCCCCCTCGTCTCAACCCAGGGCGGTGAGGCAATGGGAAGCCATGAGCGAAATCATCAAAACAAAATTTGTTCTTAATCCGATGATTTTAATTCTGATCTTCCCTACGGAAGATGTCAGTCGGACGAAAATCCAACCTGAAATGGTTGTTTACTTTACTTTACTTTTACAAGTTGCCGATTGTTCTTCCACACAATCTGTGGAACTCAGGGGACTAGGAAGGCCAGCCATCAGCCTCGTGTAAATCAAAGTTTAAGATACCTAATGTACAATTTTCACCATGAATGGACAATTTTCGTGCAAAATGATTCCCAACCTTCGCTGTAACTAACCTTCTTCTTGAACCTCCCTGTATTTACACATGTACTTACGATATGTTAATTTAAATTAAATTCCTTAGGGAGTACGGTTACCAGTTTGGTTAACACGTGAACCACGAAAGTTGCCCATTTGGGTCTGTTTTATTCTGTTTGTAAAATTCATGTGTATTTCACGTGGTGCCATCGAAGCTCGACGGAAAATGATTTCTTTTTTAATTTGAACGGAACCGTTTTCTTAGGCCTTACGATTTTTACAGCGAGTACGCCAGACCTCACGGCGGATTTTCTCCTGTGGCGCTTCAGAGATCGGCTTCCTTGGGGATCCCTCCGCAGTGCATCGATCCCATGATTCACTACCAGATAAACTCCATGTACGCTCCTGGCGCCAGAGAAAGGTGATTTCCCGAGTTGTGCCTCTAGAAAAATAGTACATTGAAATAAATACTCAATTCTTGCATACAAGCTGGTTCTTCGGATAGTCAATCAAAGAGCTACTGTACATAGTTCCTACAGTTCTGCGACATTATTAGGCGAAAAGATAGTTTCAAGCACCTGTTTGAGAAGCTCTCAAATGAAAAATATTGAAAGAACCATGCGAAAAGCCCATTCACTCATTTTCGTACCCCTGAAACGTCTCAGGAATTACTATGGTTCCTTTACATCTAGCTTACCAGTTCTCTCCAATATGCACCGCAGCATTTTGATGTTAAAGTATTTTTTATTTATTCTTGCAGGATGGAAATGGAGCACTTTGAAAGGGAGAAAAGGGAAAGGGAATTACGGGAACTTCGGGAGAGAGAATTGAGCGATCGTCTGAAAGAAGAACTGATGAAAAGTGCTTCCTCTGGCTCCCGGCTCACCGCCTTCGAGCCCCACTGGTTGGACGTTCATAGAAGGTACTTACTGATTTTTTTTTTTTTTTTTTTTTTATAGATTGTTGCCGTTGGTGCAGAGGCGATGTATATCACGAGAAAAAAATGTTGAGACTCCTCTGCTAAGTAAAATTCTCTGTAAATTCTTTTATTCTCTTTATTCGGGTCAGAGTCCTATACATTCAAGTACGAGTAGAACCGCCACGTTCGACAGTTCCACAGCTACAGTTCAGCTCTTGAACGTGGCGGTTCTACTTGAATATACATACATATACAGGGTGTCTACACTTAAGATGGGCATAACTTCAGGGTTCGATTTTACAAGGTATTTCCAACAAAAAATGTCTCTTAGCAATTTTCTTTTAACCCACTCAAAATGCCTTTTTTTTCACTTCGAAGTTTCTTGTCGCGTTTTCGACCTTACGTCATTAAAACTGTCATAAAACCTAATATTTACCAAATAAATTCAAATTTGAGGATATCGTTGGAAAGAGCGTTAAATTTCCGAGCTACCTAATGTAAAACCAAAATCTTTTGACAGTAAACAATTTCTAAAAAAACCGAGTCAAATAACAAACTTCAAATTTTTTTTCGAAATATGCCTTTTTTTAAATTGAAGTTTTCGCTCCGAATCCCTGGCTATTTCGATGGGCGCTCTTCGGAGAAAACATGCTCAAATCGTCAGCTTTTCAACGGTCTATCAATTTTTCTTTTTAACGTTCAAATTGGAAGAGTAAATGAAGTTTGAATGTCAAAAAACGTCTGTTTTACAAGAAAATCCAGTGTTTTAAGCGGTTTCTGGTCCTCCTCGATCTCAAGATAGCTTGACGACTTTGTTGTCAATTTCTATGTAATTTTTTACACTGAATCCAACGGTGATACTTCCGAATGATTCCGACTGCTAGAAAGCGGATTTTTCGAAGAAAACCTTCGTTTTTCGTACATAAAATACGCATTATTCGTAGATATGGTAGTGAGCATAAAGTAACTTTCTACTCAATTTTTTATTGAGTAGAAACCACCCGTTTCTAGCTGATTGAAGTTTTTGTTGAAATTGATAGACCGTTGGAAAGCTGACTATTTGAGCTTGTTTTCTTCGAAGAGCGCCCATCGAAATGGGGAGGGATTTAGAGTGAAAACTTAGGTCGAAGAAAGTAAAGTTTCGAAACATTTTTAAAGTTTGCTTTTTGACGTGATTTTTTGAAACTATTTTATTGCTTTGTATCATAGTCCCCCCTTTTTAGGGTATATCAAGAAAACTAGCTCTGGTACGGCTGGGAAGATGGGGAGCTCTGGCTCGTGATTTCAAACGCATTGTTAATTCCTTTTTACATATTTCATGTAAGCCTCATTGTTATTATCTAATCAACACATGTTCCTTAAATGTTTCTCTTAGGTATGCCGCTGGTGGGAACCCTCTGCATCAGTTTGTCTATCCTACTCCAGGTGCTCCAGGGCAGCCACCTCAGTTATCGCAGCTGGATCGAGAGCGATTAGAGAGACTTGGTATGAAACTTTTGATACAATTTAGTTGTTTGTTTTTACAGCTTCAATTAATCGTTCAATAGTTGTTTTTTTGCACAGTCAATTTGTCAATTTTTACCAGGTAGACCATGCATAGTGGGGAACTTAAATGGGTAGGTAGTATATTTATCATGAAACAACATCATCTGAATGACCTGTTGTCAGCGTGGAATTGACGTCAAATTTGACCAGGAAGAGGTTTATGTCGTAAAGTTTCCTAAAATGCTGGGATTTCTCAGTTTTGCACTTCTTTTGAAAATCCCCCGCTTAGATTTTTTAAATGGAAAAGATAAAAAGTAGTTCCTAAGCACACCAAATTTGATAAGTAGGAGTCTGTCGAAAATTACCAATATAGTGCCCCATTCGTTCATTTTATACTTGTACACGTAACAGCATTGTCTCTTACTAATATTAATCGCATGTATGTTCGTTTGTTCTCGCGAATCAGGTATTCCCAGCGCAGGAGCCAGTGCAGCAGCTGGAGCCAGCTCTAGCAGCGCTAACCAGAGCGCAGCGAGCTCTGAGGCCGCCGAGCGGCTAGCCCTAGCTACGGATCCAATGGTTCGCTTGCAGATGGCTGGAATTTCCCCCGAGTACCACGCTCACACTCATGCCCACACGCATGCGCATACGCATCTCCATCTACACCCCGGCCAGCAAGCTCCTGGGTCTAGTTCTCAAGGAACGTCAAATCAACCTCCAACATCCTCTGCAGGTCCAGTGCAGCCCGAAAATACATCTCCGTTTTCCATACCTGGTAAATGAAATACGTGGCATTTACAATATTTACATAGAATTTGAAAATATATTGCTGTGGAGAATTGCCATGATAGTTGCTCCATTTCGAACTTGTTCATGGATTGGTGGGGTAGAGGGAGTATTTTCTCTTCCAAGCACTTTCCATCTCTACCTAATTCATGGTCACGGTCAAATGGACGGGGGTGGTCCCAGTAGATGTGCTTAGTCAGTAAGGTCCTCTTTTTGTTCTTCCTTTTATTGGCTTCGCAAAAGAATTACTTACAGCCGTAACTGCTATGAAGTTAAGATATATACATTAAATTACACTTTAAAGTTTATGGCAGAGAGAAATTTGAAGAGAGCACAATGGATCGGATCAGTTCCAGTTGCAAGGAGGGTGTCTAAGTTGAAGGGTTGTAGTGAGTGGTCGGTGATTTCCTTGAGGAGCTCTTCTCTTTGTAACTGGGACGCTGGGCATTCCAGGACTACATGCTTGATGATCTCAATCACATTTCCACAGAAGGGGCACATGTTGTCATCAATCAACCCGAATCTTTCGAGCATCTCTTTGGTGAGACTGTGGCCTGAGCGTAACCTGGTAATTGTTTTGAAGAAGGCTTTGGATCTAGGAGAGGGCGTTTCGTGGTACCAGCATTTTTTAGATGGAGGAGAGAATAACTCTTTATACCGACTACCCGCCGGGTACTCAACATGGTATTTTCTCCAGGCGTTCAGCTGAGATTGTGATAGAGAACGTTTGAGGTCGGTGTGTGGGAAGCATGGAGGTTGACACAACCTCATTGGAAGGTGTAGAGCTTCTCGGGCTTCACGCTCCTCAATTGTGTTACCATGGATGTTTTTATGGCCTCGTAGATGAACTTCACCAGCTGATTTCTCGTTTCGAGGATGTCTGTGGCGTTGAGGATGGAGATTTCTATGTGGCTGAGTTTCGTTGAGGGACCTTTGTGTTTGAGTTTCTGGAGTATGTTTTAGGCGTCTGAAATAATCACAATGTATGGTCTGTTGTTGTACCGGTCCAAGGCATACTCAAGAGCTTTCATAATGGCATATGCCTCTGCAGAGAAAATTGAAGCATATTTCCAGAGACGGAACTGCTTAGCAAGATTATTTGTCTTGTCATAGAAAGCACAAGCTACTCTCCCACCAGAAACAGAACCATCTGTGAATATGTAGTTTCCGTTTGGAAACTGACTGTGAAATAGTGAGTTGAGTACTTCGGAAGGGGAGGAAGTGGCGGAATAGGCATTTTCGGAGAGCTTTGTAACTGAGCAAGGTTTCAAAAGAATTGGATATTCTAATGAATATAAAGATTTTGATGGACCACTTGCCAACCATTGAAGTTCGTAAGCCCAGGATATATATATTTTGGTCATTATTGGTTGAGATTTTTTCTCCCAATATGGAGCTGTCAAAGTTTCCCAATATGTATAATTTTTTTATATTATAGTATAATTTTGTATTATAGTATAATTTTTTCTCCCAATATGGAGCTGTCCTCTTGAAGACCTGGGGTTTCAGAATTGCCCTCTGGTGAGAAATGTGCTTCTTGTCCCTGGTAATTGACAACCTATGACCCTATGACCTGCCCCATTGCCCCCTCCAGCCCAATCGCTTGAGGGGTAACAGGACGGCTCCCACGCCTTCTTTGAATGTTCACTAGTGTCTCCATTGTGAGAGGGCTTTAACCTCGAAGTCTGGACTCTTCATGTCAGATGGAAGCATCCTGTGATAGCCTTTTGAAGCCATTGATCTTGAACGCATCAACCAAGGTTTAGGAGGCAGAGGCATCAGAGGCATCCTACAAGAATGTTTTCGTGCGCACATCTTTTCTGCCACCAAATCCCTTACCCTGAAACCCCAATGCAGCTTGTCTTGGAAGCAATCTTGTCAAAAAGCAGTGGGGCCTCACCCGCAATTTCTGTTGATGACTTGGAGCAGCAGCCGGCCATTCAGCCCTCTTTGAATGTTCACTAGTGTCTCCATTGTGAGAGGGCTTTAACCTCGAAGTCTGGACTTGGTCTTCATGTCAGATGGAAGCATCCTGTGACAGCCTTTTGAAACCATTGATCTTGAACGCATCAACCAAGGTTTTGGAGGCAGAGCTGTGTGCAGTGGGGTACGAAAAATTAATGAGCACCTCCAAGAATGTTTTCATGCGCACATCTTTTCTGCCATCAAATCCCTTAGCAGCTTGTCTTGGAAGCGATCTTGACAAAAAGCAGTGGGGCCCCGCAATTTCCTGTTGCTGGCTTAGAGCAGCAGCCGGCCATTCAGCATTCTTCCTCGGGACTCAGTGTGCAGGTTGGTTGTGTTGGCAACTTCACTGAGAGTGAAGGCTCTGTTGACTGGCGAATTTGGAGGATGAGGTTATGGCCTATTTAGGGAGAATCTTCTCGTGGGTTGGGGTGCGATTGTTGCGTGATACCGCGTGGTCGCAGAGCTGCCTTTCATTGTACCAGCTGGTTTAGAAGTTGTAGAGGCGGCACTAGGGAAACCAGCAAGAGAGGTACTGGAGGAAGAAGGAGAATGAGCAAATTTTGTGGATTAGTTGTTACTCAAAAATCGAAGATAATTATTCCATCCCCAAAGACTTGAACTGCCAGCTCTTCTGATTTCCCTTCCATGCTACACAACTGCCCTCAATATAAAGTACTGAATTCCATCACTGTTGAATATTCATGAGGGGAAGTTCTGAATTTTGTGATAATTTTTCAAGATCTATGATCCTAAATGATTTTAATGATTTGTCAATGTTTCTAGGGGCAGCTGGAGCATATCCGAGACCAAACATGCTTCCTCCACGAGATCAAGCACTTGGGTTGCATCATCCGCCTGATCTTCTCACAAGACCGTACACAGATCAGCTCGTTCATCAAGTAAGACCAGAAATAATTTGGCCAGTTGAGTTCATCCATATTTTGCTATTAGCGATAGTGTAGTACTTCAATTTTTCCATTACAGGCTGCCGCGCACGAGCATTTACAGAGGCAAATGCTCATGGAGAGAGAAAGATTTCCCCATCCATTGGTTGCAGCGCAACATGAAGAGTTCATGAGGTATACATTTGGTTAAATATTTTTGTTTTCCTGTTTTTTTTAAATACCATAATTTCTTTTGACTTTTGGTAGAACAAAAATCATGATTTTGAAACATCCTACCCAAAGTCAATGAATCCTTTTCCAACTGACTCTTGTACTGGCACCATAGCTCCTTTCTCCTTTGAATGTACATTTGCTGGTCCCGCATGTGGGTAATTGAATTTTGTGGTAATGATTGTACCTACCATACATTTTCAAACCAGATCTCGTGTTAATATTTTTATTTTTTAAATATTTCATTGATTCTGATTGGTTGGTTTACACTTTACAGGCTGCCACCTTATTGAGGTCGCGCAGTGTTGTATGTAATGTATCCTGTAGTAGTTTACTTGATGTCCACAGACAAAGAGAAAGGGAATTAAAAGTGAGGGCATTGGAAGAAGCTGCGAGGGGCGGTAGGCCCTGAATCATCAACCTGCTTGGTAAGTGTATCTTCGGCTAGATCCGCTCGGGCCTATTATTGCTTTTCTAGGATCGTATTCCAACATTCATGTTTTAACGTGAGAAGCTCCGCTCCAAGGCTTGTGCAGTTGGCGAATCAAGTTATAATGTTCAAGTTCATGTGAGGAGGGATCATTTACCGAAACATTTCTTGGTAGAAACCTGAGACATATTGCTTGGAAAGTGCCTCAACTCTACTTGGAATGATTGATTTCGTGAATCAGTATTTCATGTTAGAAGTGTTTGGAATTTTGGCAACGAAGCTATGTAAATGCGACTGTTTAGGTGCTAATTTCAGGATGGATAGGTTCAATATCTCCACCCGAGTATGAACAAAATTACCTAAATCATCCCCAACATAGGGTCTCCCACCAATCCTAAATCATGCGCTTAGAAGCCAACAAAATGTTAGCATAAGGTGTGATTGTCTCCACGCTGAGTCAATGTGTTGCACCATGTTTCCTTGTACCTTAGAAGGCAATGAATCCAGCACAGGAACCTGTTATCAGATCAGTAATCTGTAATCTCTTCAGATTTGTAACTGATTTAAGAAAAATCAACAATGTGATTAACTACATTGAGTACATATCCCTCTCGTGGTGGGTTCTCCATCGTATATGTGTTGAATCATCAAAAATTAACTTCCCTCGACCAAGGATCGATCTCCTATCATTCCAATTCTGAATCGGAGCTTCTACCACTTGAGCTAAGGAAGCGAATGGACAGAAATGCGAAGAGGTAGCTGATTACAACATCTCCCCCCCCCCCATTAGGAAATCTTAGGTACTCCGTTACCTAGTCAGGGAGGCTGCTTTGGCCGGCATTTTACAACCCAGTGAGAACAAGTATTTCTGACTGGCTTCGGAGTTTTTGTTACTGTTCCTTGTTGACAGGGCGGGGGATCTGCTGACCTCAACGTTTGTCCGAATAGGCGGTGGCTCGACTCGTGTCTTGGGAGGGAGTTGTTTTGATGACCTAATCTTAATGAATTATTGTTTCTCTGAGAAATGCTGAGGAGACCATTCGGGTCCGGTAAGACTGCGCCATTTTGTTGAATCATCAAAAATTAACTTCCCTCGACCGGAGATCGATCTCCTATCATTCTGATTGTGAATCGGAGCTCCTACCACTTGAGCTAAGGAAGCGAATGGACAGAAGAGGTCGCTAATCACAACTTATAACCCCTTGCTGATCACAACCCCTCGTCAGTTTTATGTTAATGGGGTATTTCTGTGGGTCGGAAATTCACGTTTTTGACCTCAAATTTGGATTCAGCACCCTTGAAAACCTATATACTACAACTTTAAGCCTAATGATACTATAATGTGTGGTAGAAAAATTAATTAAAGAGATCACACGTTTGAAAAAGGCGGGCCGCTATAAATGCACACACACTACGCCACGCGTGTGTGTGAGTAGTATTTTGTAGTATCCAAGAGGTCCTCCAAGGGTTTCTGTGCATGGATACTTTTTTCAAAGACAGTTGGCTAGCTACGTCACACCATTCAAATCTTCAACTTTCCTTAGCTTCTCTGATTTTTTAAAAACATTTTCTCGACGAACAGACCCGATTACCGTTATTCCCGAGCCATACCCTTTTGAAAAAAAAATTGACTGAAATACCCCATTGCGAGTATCATCTTCAGGTTCATTTCATTAATCAATTTCATCGTCAAATACACTGCGTATACTTGTATTACTTACGATAATTTATTTATTACCCCCCCCCTCCCCTTTGTTTAATTACAGAGGTTACCCAAACTACTACCTATATAACTTAAATGGGTAAAGCACTATCCTACCTAACACAACACCGTTCTGCTTGGGCCAATAGATGTACATATGTAACTACAGTTGAAATGAAACACAACCATACATCTACTAACAAAGCAATGGGAAATCATAAAGAAAGTGTCCTGAAGATGCCCCTTGGGCGAAAGCTAGCTCGACATGCGAAATAAACAACATACATACTGAGGATCCGCCGCAATTTATCCTCCCCTCACCAATAACCTTGTCAACAAGAAGGCAACAAACTATGAATAGAAACTTTTCTGGTAACACTTTCACTCTTCACTTGTCAGATCAGATGCCATGAATATTTCAAAATTTTTGCGTCAGCGATGTCGTCTTCCCTTGTATCGCATATTCCTCTCAGTTTTCAATCAAGAAATGTTTCTCAAGACAACTGAGTTACGCCTTCTTAAATCAAATTCAACTCTACTTCCCATCATCGCCAGTTATTCATATCCACCTTCTCCGTCCCTTCTTTGCCCTAATCGCTCTGTTCCTCGCTTTTTTCAGGTGTGAATGTCTCCGTTTTCATCTGTTTCTATGTTTTCCTTTGGACACCAAAGAATATTATTTATAACATAATTAGCGTCCGACTGACACTGCATTCCCCATTTCGTCATGGACGGCAGTTATTCCCCCCCATCGTACTGATTTACCTACCCAGTGAGCGCATGAATGTCTGCGTGTGTGTTGTGTGTATTGACATTAGTGTTTCCGTTGTGTAAAATTGTAATTTCGTCGCGGCGAACTCTATTCGATTTTTCAAATCATTCTAACATCAAGAAATCCATTTTTCTAAGTAATATTTTCATGTTAGTTCAAATATTCAACTTGTACGTGTGAATTCGATTATTTGTTTAGTTTAATCAACTTGATTTTTTTATGTTTTTACGAATTTTATTTTGATACTGAACGAATGTTTTTGCTTTCTCATATAAAAATTTTCTCTTTTAATATGCCAGCAAAGTTGTAATATCGATAATTATTATATCTTGTAAATAGAAGAGAGTATGTACAGTGCCGATGATAGCATTGAAGGAAATGATTTTCTTGAAATACAGTACGTTATATTATTAATTATCTACCTAAAACAAATTGTATCTAGATTTATTCTTATTAGCTAAACTTGACACTTGAAAGTTGAAATAATAAACTCACGGTAGGTGACTGATCTCCAATTTATTCAATGGATCATTTGTATTATCGTAAAAAAAGGTTGGGAAGTGTACAGATAAATTATTTTTAACTTGTAGAGGGACAAATCATAACCCCAACACTATTAATATTATTTAATCTAGTTATTAATGTAACGGTGGAGAATTATCGAGTATCTTTATAGGTAATGCGATGATATTATTTAGAAACTTTTGAGTATCTGAGATAAACAAAACAAAAAATAAAAAACAAATTAGGTAGGTAGTTGGACAAATTAAAAAATATATATTCACACAATATATACATATATTTCTGTATCCTTATTATACTTTAAGAGCTTCTAATAGTACCTAGACATTAGGCAACATTGTTGGTACTTCGATTTTCAAAAGTAAATTGGAACAAAAGAAAATTAAGTAAAATTAAATTACAAAATTATATTAACATCAATATTAGGTATATAAACAAATTCGTTAGGGTATTCTGGAAAATGAACCAAAAGCCCATTGGACATCAAATCAGAGAACGAAGGTGGAGGTGGATTGGGCACTTGATCCTACTATTATTCTAGGGTTTCTAGTCCCTTCGGAAACAGAATGATGCCAAATAGGCTGCTCTGATGTAGAATCCTCAAGTTGAGTGTGATGTCTCAGGAAGACTTGGCAGGGAACAATAGTAGAGGAAATTGGGTATTTTTGTACTTCCCGTTTGGTTGTCCAAGTGATTCCAAAATATAGAAAGCTTTTCTTTGCGTGGGAAGGTTTCCATTCACGTTGAAAAGTTACTGTTTACAAATATGAAGTTCTGAAAGAAATGAGGAAAGGTTCCCATTTATGAAGAAAGGTGCCTCTTTACCTGGAATGGTTTCCATTCTTGTTGAAAGGTCCCTTTATACCTGGAATGGTTCCCATTCACCTGGAGAAGGTCCGACTTTACCTGGAATGGTTCCGATTCACAGGAAAAGATCCCTCTTTATCTGGGTTCCAATTCACGGGGAAAGGTCCCTATTTATTGGGAATGGTTCCCATTCACCTGGAGAAGGTCCGACTTTACCTGGAGTGGTTCTGATTCACCGAGAAAGATCCCTCTTTACCTGGGTTCCAATTCACGGGGAAAGGTCCCTCTTTATTGGGAATGGTTTCCATTCCCCTGGAGAAGGTCCGACTTTACCTGGAATGGTTCTGATTCACAGGAAAAGATCCCTCTTTACCTGGGTTCCAATTCACGGGGAAAGGTCCCTATTTATTGGGAATGGTTTCCATTCCCCTGGAGAAGGTCCGACTTTACCTGGAATGGTTCCGATTCACAGGAAAAGATCCCTCTTTACCTGGGTTCCAATTCACGGGGAAAGGTCCCTATTTATTGGGAATGGTTCCCATTCACCTGGAGAAGGTCCGAATTTACCTGGAATGGTTCCGATTCACAGGAAAAGATCCCTCTTTACCTGGGTTCCAATTCACGGGGAAAGGTCCCTATTTATTGGGAATGGTTCCCATTCACCTGGAGAAGGTCCGAATTTACCTGGAATGGTTCCGATTCACAGGAAAAGATCCCTCTTTACCTGGGTTCCAATTCACGGGGAAAGATCCCTATTTATTGGGAATGGTTCCCATTCACCTGGAGAAGGTCCGACTTTACCTGGAATGGTTCTGATTCACAGGAAAAGATCCCTCTTTACCTGGAGTGGTTCTGATTCACAGAGAAAGATCCCACTTCACCTGGAATGTTTCAGATTTTCAGGGAAAGGTCTCTCTTCGCCTGGAATGGTTTCCATTCACCTGGAGAAGGTCCTACTTTACCTGGAATGGTTCTGATTCACAGGAAAAGATCTCTCTTTACCTGGAATGGTTTCCATACACCTGGAAAGGTCCCTCTTTATCTAGGATGGTTCTCATTCACGGGGGGAAAGTCCCTCTTTACCTTGAATGGTTCCCATTCACGGGGAAACATCCCTCTTTACCTGGAATGGTTTCCATTCACAATGAAAGATCCCACTTCACCTGGAGAAGGTCCTACTTGACCTGGAATGGTTCTGATTCACAGGGAAAGATCCCTCTTTACCTGGGATGGTTCCCATTCACGGGGAAAGGTCCCTCTTTATGGGGGATGGTTTCCATTCACAATGAAAGATCCCACTTGACCGGGAATGTTTCCAATTTTCAGGGAAACGTCTCTCTTCGCCTGGAATGGTTTCCATTCACTTGGAGAAGGTCCCACTTTACCTGGAATGGTTCCCATTCACAGGGACAGGTCCCTCTTTACCTGGAATGGTTTCCATACACCTGGAAAGATCAATCTTTACCTGGAATGATCTCCATTCTTGTGGAAAGGTCCCTCTTTACCTGGAATGGTTTCCATACACCTGGAAAGATCAATCTTTACCTGGAATGATCTCCATTCTTGTGGAAAGGTCCCTCTTTACCTGGAATGGTTTCCATACACCTGGAAAGATCAATCTTTACCTGGAATGGTCTCCATTCTTGTGGAAAGGTCCCTCTTTACCTGGAATGGCTTCCATACACCTGGAAAGATCAATCTTTACCTGGAATGATCTCCATTCTTGTGGAAAGGTCTCTCTTTACCTGGAATGGTTTCCATTCACAGGAAAAGGTCCCTCTTTATGGGGGATGGTTTCCATTCACACTGAAAGATCCCACTTCACCTGGAGAAGGTCCTACTTGACCTGGAATGGTTCCCATTCACAGGGACAGGTCCCTCTTTTCCTGGAATGGTTTCCATTCTTGTGGAAGGTCCCTCTTTACCTGGAATGGCTTCCATACACCTGGAAAGATCAATCTTTACCTGGAATGATCTCCATTCTTGTGGAAAGGTCTCTCTTTACCTGGAATGGTTTCCATTCACAGGAAAAGGTCCCTCTTTATGGGGGATGGTTTCCATTCACACTGAAAGATCCCACTTCACCTGGAGAAGGTCCTACTTGACCTGGAATGGTTCCCATTCTCAGGGACAGGTCCCTCTTTTCCTGGAATGGTTTCCATTCTTGTGGAAGGTCCCTCTTTCCTTCCTACGTTTCTTTCGGTTCCTTTTTACGTGGAATCGTTCTCATTCACGTGAAAACGTTTCTGAAAAGGTTTTTTCTCGTGAAAAGGTTTCCATTCAAGTTGAGAGGTTCCCGCTTACAAAGAAAAGGTTCCCATTTATGAGGAAATGCTCCTGCTTACCTGGAAAGGTTCCAATTCACGTGAAAATTTTCAGGTCTACGATGCCTTTTTCGTTTGAGAAGAAATGTTCGTTGACATGAAGAAAATACTGCTCATTGGTCCGTCATGACATGTACTTTTGGTTACCCAAAAACAAACCGTGCAAAAAATACGTCAAACTAAGTGAAAAAATGTACGGGAAGTACAATAATACTCAAATGGAAGAAGTAGGCTTTGTCAGAATAGATTAAGGTGGCGGAATTTCCTCCAAGAGCTGATGGAAAGGAACAATTTTATTAAAAAGAGTTATACCGTAATTTTTGAGCGGATCGTTCAGATCAGTCAGGTGGGCATTATTTTTGTTTGCACTCAAATTCAAAATCCGAAATAAATAATAAATAGAAAGTGATAGTTTATTAACCAGCTGAATTATTAAAAGCCTTCGGGACTTGATTTAGCAAAAGACGGGTATTCCAACAAATTCTAGAAAAATAGAACATATCTATCTTTTATCTGTGTTGTGTGAATTTTGTATTGCGATTTTAAGGTAGGTTCTCCTCTTATGATGATTATTTATATTAGAGTATAGTTTTATGTTTATGATCTGTGGTTTCGTATTTCACTATTCTCATTTATATAATTATTATAAGTTGTAAGCATTTTGAATGTATCGACAAACCTTAATATGGTAAATTTAGGGAGACAAAGTAACTATTCGATGTTGGATAGACCATAGTTCAGGTAATCAGGTTTGTTCTTACTGCTTTTGTTTCCTATACTTGTACCCCTCATTTTGGACCAGTGATACAAAGTTATCGGTTGGATTATAAAAGCTTTCTATTTCAAATTATTCAGAATTTGTTGCAGATTATGAATAAAATGAAGCTTCCTTATAAGAAAATCGTGTTTGTTCTAACCCTACCCTTATTTGTGTGATATTCACTGAAATGACGTAAGTAACCCACAATTATATGTCCTTTTGGGGAAACTTCGAATTTCTCAAAATATCTCAAATCTCAGAATTCAATATCATTTTAATTAAAAAAAAAAAAAAAAATAGATAGGCACTTACATTCTTAATAACAAGTTGCCGCTCTGTGGCAGCAATTTTGGTTCTTATGCGATATTTTTTCAATGGCTCGTCCGATTTTGATGAAAATTTCAGGGACTAGTCCTCAAAATATTCTGGTTAGATGGTAAAAATCTGAACTCAGTACGACGAATAAAAAAAAAGTTACATCTCCAAACGTGAGCTGTTCTAAACCTAAATTTTTGATATAAATGTTCCTTTTTCTCTCAGAATACTCAAGCTATCGATATGAAATTTTGACAGCACCATTAGTATACTTAGTGAAGCGAATATGGCTAACAAAGTTTTTATGAAGTTCACAGAAAAAAAGTTATGAGGGTTAAAAATGTTTAGCGATATTTTGAATTTTCGCACAACCATATTTAAGCTCCATGGTGATATTCCACAAAACCCTCCATCATAATTAAAGGTACATACTAGAAGAACATGCTCTAAAAATTTGGTTCCAATTGGATGTGTAGTTCCTGAGAAGAAGGAACAAATAAGCTCAAAAACGTAATTTTACAGGATAGCGGTTTGAATCAAAAACGCGCAGCCGAGTTAGGGCAGTCAGGTTTGTCGAAATTTGAATGACTGTTCCTGGTTGTTTCCAACCAATGGAATTGCGGTATCAACTCTCGATAGTTCAACATCGATATAATATATTTGGGTTGGAACCTTGGGAGTCACTAATGCTAGAGAGCGCTCGGAAGCGCTGTAGAAGGAATGATGCACAGGCTGAGATTGATTTATTTAGTATAACACGGGCTACTCAGTCATTCTTAGAGGTTTCGGTGCTAAACCATGTATTCTATTCGATATAATATATCGATTTATACTAAATAAATCAATCTCAGCCTGTGCATCATTCCTTCTACAGCGCTTCCGAGCGCTCTCTAGCATTAGTGACTCCCTAGGTTCCAACCCAAATTTGGAGCACTTCTACTCATCGGATTTAGAATTTTTTTTAAATTCCGGAATTGAGTCTATTAACAAATTTTGGAAAAAAAAAGTGCGTCCGGACCGAAAATTGACATGTGTCCCAGACAGAGTTGAGATTCTTTGTCATGCTGTTGTGAAGTTGTGATCAGCGATCGGAGCGAAACAAGGATTCGGAGAAACACACAAGAGATAATAAATCGTAACGATGTGGATGTTCCAACTATTGTTCCAATAAATCGAAATTACGTAAAGGCTTTACACGTAACGATAAATCTTAAAGATTTGGTTGCTCCAACTGCTGCATATCGACCTGATAACGAATTTCCAAGGAAAATTAAGCTATTACAATGGCCTCAAAATTTGTAGAATGGACTTTTTCGGAAATTTTTTTCATTGAAATCCGTTTTGGAACCTTCTGAAACGATCCCTGAAGAGTGCACAAAAGATTTCTTTGAAAATTCGCTCATCAATTCATGCTGCATAAATGGGCTTTTTTGCAGTTTGCTGTAGCCATGGATGAAGAAGTGTTGTGCTTGCTTATCGGATGTTTAGCAATACAAAGGGAGAAAAAAAAAGCGAAAACAAGCTTCAACCACCCACAAACACGTTAAACTACGGTATAGTTCTATGAACTCGGTCAAAAACTCGCGAGGAGCTTGTTGCTTGACATTTTCGTTCATGACTCGCGTAATTTTATTAAGTTAACACTCGTAAACCAAATCCTCCAGTGCATGAGAACGTTCAAACTGGGAGATCGTAGCGACAAGTGGGAGTAACCGTTCATATTCAGACACGTCGCTACGATTTGCAGAAATTGATGCCGGCCGGCACCAACCTTCCAAGCGGTTCTTAACCCTTATTGTCCTGAAGTATCTTTTCGGAAGTACGATTTTTTAAACATTCTACAACACTTTTCAACCATTTTTAAGACAAAACCGATATTCTTGTGGCTACCTTGATACTTCAACTATTGTTTATACAATACACCATCCGACCCTCTGACTCTTAAGATATCCAAGAAGACACCATTGAAAAATCGAAATTTTCCGCTATTCTTGGATGCTTCCAGCCACAACTTTTACTTCATCAACATCTCGGGTTGTTTTTCTGTAAGAATTAAAATTAAATCTGTCAGAATAGTTGTTATATATCCGAACTAATTCATGAAACTGATCTTCACTGTCTCCCAGTTGATGGTAGAGGTAGCTCTGATCTGAAGATACTACTGAAGGGGGAGGTCTTATTGGGCTAACAATTTTAGTTTATTTGTCATTTTAGTTTTTATTTATTTGCTTCAGAATAAAAAGCTGCTGGTTCCGTCCAGTCATATTTGGATAGAATGTATTCTAAGTATATATTTTTAAAATAACGATAGCCACCCCCTCCAGAAAATATTCTTCAGTTTTCATCAAATTAAGAAACTTCACATAAATCCCGATAAAAACTAGCAATTCTATGGCATTGGATGGCCAAAATACACCAAAATCTTGAAAAACATCCTAAAATTCAATTTTTTGAACAAGTGGGAAATTAAGGGTTAATTGGCGACGGGATGAGGAGGTGGGAAATACGCTGGAATGCTGCGACGAGAGATTTTTCCCGTCAATTGAGTCGCGGCAGCGGGTGATCGTCCCAGACGATTACCTACCGACTGACGCAGATTATCAGGCCATGGTCGCTGCAGGCATTACCTCCACCGTTTCAGAATAATAAGTTCGTCAGCGGGTTCTTGTGATGACTCGACGCCTCAGACTTTCCATCATCTGCTTTTTGTCTGCCCCCTTTTAGAGCGGCATCGCGCCCCCATCATCAGGGATGTGGTTGTCAGGGGTGGAGTGTGGCCTCCGTCGGATCCCGACCTCATCAATCTGTATATCAGGCCCCTGCGGAAGGTTTTGGTAGGTATATTTAGATGGTTTGAAAACCCCTAATGACCTATGTTTTATTTCGTAATTTCTGTTTCTTTCCTCTCATAAGTGAAGTCACTGTTTTACCTTATTTTGTTATCTTTATTTTCCTCTTTATTTATTAAAAGGATTGTGTAATTAGTTTTTAATAAGAACCAAATAACATGTAGTACTGTTGTGGAGCATGTTGTGAATTTCATTTAAATAAAAAAAAAAATAAAAAAAAAAAAAAAAAAAAACCAACCTTCCAACCCAACTCCAATAAATCGCTACCTACGATGTCCCATTTAGACGCGACGATAAATCGCACCAATTTGATGGTGACGATAAATTGTTACGATTTATCGTTGCTTGTAAAGCGGCCTATAGGTACACACGGGAGAGATACAAAAAAAAAAAGAAAAACGCTGCAAATTATTACACAACAGTTCATTATTTTTATATAGATCACTCGTCTGCAAAGCCACCAACCATACAACATGAAGAAAAACATCGATCGCATTTCGGTCAGCTAAAATTTGAATGGAGATTAGGCCTCTTTTGCGATTCACACTTGTGTTTCTGATTTATCGTACGTAAAACCTTTAAATTCTCGTAGGGAGCGAACGGTTTGTCCTACAGAGCTCCGCGTGGTCTCAAAAAATTCTAAAAATTCTATAGAATCTTAAATTGAAGGAAAAACAATACCTTTATATCGGAATTTTTTGAGTTAGGGCGATTTCAAAATTGATTTTGGAACCCTTAGAAGTGACCTACATCAACCAAAATCTTCGGGGCACAACTAGACCCCAAATGGAGCCTACATACCAAATTTCATCAAAATTGGTCAATGCTAAGTGGCAAAAGTGCCGCGTACGGCGGACGGCCAAATTTTTATTCGATTTTCGGATTCTACGAACCTTGAAACGTAAACCATCAAATTTTGAGGGGGTGTTAAAATTTTTTTTTTCTTGGTCGATTCCAAAGGTTTATTATTGAAAATAATAAACCAAAACCAGCAGCCGAAATTCGACCAATGCGCCTTGATTTTTTTAGATTTTTAATCGAAAGTAGACTACATCCTGAGAATTTTGGCACCATCCGCGACCTTCTAGCGGGAGTAGATCTGTTTCTATGATTTTTCAAAGTTTCGACCGTTTATGACGTCACGCGCCCCTCTCGCCTGGGCGGGACCCCCCAGCCCACTGTGACGTCATAAACGGTCGAAACTTTAAAAATTCATAGGAAAAGATTTACACACGCTAGACGGTCGCAGTTGGTGCCAAAATTCTCAGAATGAGGGCTGCCTTAGATTAAAAATAACAATAAACAGTTTTTCCTACCCAGGCGCACACCCTATTTCCGCTGTTGGGAATAACATGTAATGATGGTTTGTACCTACTTGCAAGTGTGGATTGATGGCCAATGATCATCTAAGAGTCGAAATTTCCGCCAATTTGACAAATTCCAAACGGTCATCATTTCTAAAATTCGGGATTTTGGAATGGCAGAGATCCATTTTCTTCCTCACCGTGGAGGACATTTGATTAAGAATTGGTTACTGTTTTCGACCTCAGCTCCTAGTCTAACGGAAAAAAACACAGAAGAGATACAAAAAAAGCTGAAATTCGACAAATTTGAACTATTTTCCCTGATAGAGATAGGATAATTATGATTAAATAATTAGTTCTTGCTAGAACTAATAATTAGAATCGATAGGCCGTAAAATTAGAACAGCCGTCGACTAAATTATTCAACATTTCCACAACTTAGACAAATTTCAAACAGCCATTTTCAAGAGAATGGGTTTTTAGTGATAGAGATCCGTTTTCCTACTCACCGCGGAAGACATTTGAGGTCAAATTTTGTCAATTAAATGTCGAATGTAAAATTTTGATTACCTACTGATTAGTAGCTTTTATTGAAGTATCTATTTTAATACGTAGTCAGCTCCCAGTCAGAGGAGAAAAAGAAAAAAATACACACAGTAGAGATGCGAAAGAAACAGCTGATGGGAGGTCCAACTGCTCAAGCCGCGAGTTCTGCCCGCTCATCAGCCTTTCGTTTTCTGCCGGTTTTCTGTATTTTATTCTTCAGTTTTGTTACCATATTTTGGGTTATTTTAGAAACGGAAGGTGGGGAGACTACGCGGGGAAACGAAAAGTGAACGAATTCGAGTGCTTACCGAGTTGAAAGAATTTTCTATGAGCTCCCGCGTAAACCTGCGGTATGCACACATACACACCTTATTTATTCACTACCTATGATAACATTCGTTATTAGTTAATTCGTTATTTTCGTAGAAATTTGAATTTGTGTGCTCACCGACATGAAGAAAGGACTGAGGACTTCTCTCGTGAACTTGATGTACGTACTTGACTTATTCACTAGGTTTCTATAGGTTTTCCAAGTCAGATTGAGAATTTTCCAAATCAAATTGAGAATTTTCCATTTCTAACGACGAAACCACGAACAGTGATTATCCGTTAGTATAGCCCAATCCAAAAGTTGCTGAACAATTAAAAACAATTATTTTAAAAAATCCGTCCAGCCGTTTAGGCCTTAACTTGGTACCCACTTATAGGTTATCTATCCTATTGGACTCTATCCTATCGGGCAGCAGTCGGTCTGCAGCCCCTTCCCTCACATTGTCGCTACCTACCTTCGTCCAGACGGCTGGAAACAATAAACAACATGTTCCTTACCGTTAAAGCGAAAATACAAGAACTGGGCTTCTCAGTTAAGTACCTACCACCTTATTCGCCCCAACTCAACCCGGCCGAAAAGGCTTTTTCAAAAACCAAACTGTACGTCAGAAATGTACTGAGTGAACCTGGAGGGCAACAACACATCCTGTCAGATGTCATATCTGACGGTGTCGGAACTATCAGAACCACCGACTGCTCAAATTGGGTCATGGATATGATGGTTCAACTTCCAAAGGCAGCTGCTGGAATTCCACTTCACTAAAAGTGCCGTTCTTTAATTTCATCTTCAATTTTTTTAAGGATGAGTTTGAATTTACAGTTACTTCATAATTTTCATAATTTTAATATGAACTTGAAAAAATAAATGAATTTTTTCCATCTTGCGTTACTTATCTTTTTCGTATCTTCTACAAAATATTATACCTGTGTCAAAAAATTCTGAGTTCTCAATTTGATTTGGAAAGTTCTCAATTTGATTTGGAAGATTCTAAATTTGGTTTGGAAAATTCTCAATTTGATGTGGAAAATTCTCAATCTGACTTGGAAAACCTATATATCAACGTTTAGGTATAGTTTTATTATAGTGTTGAGCTCAATTTCTTTTATAGATTAGAGCCTTTATATTGGCATTATACTTGTTGTAAACGTAGATACATTTACACGTTTGCAATATTTGGTTTTTTGGTTAAAGGATAATTTGTCAATGAAGTAACTACAGCCGCTTGGAAAGAAAGCCAACTATGCAGCTAGTCGCGCCCTGTTTTGTTCTCCCACCTTTCTTAGTAGTTCAAAAACATAAGTTAATTAATATCCTAAAATCCTAAAATTAAGTAATTCGCGTTTTGCAACAGTTGACCAACATGATGGCCTTAATTTGCTCAATTGTTTCGACAGAGTGTTATAGGTATTACGCATTAACACCAACAATGGGTTAGTAGGTGTCTAAGGCTTCGAAAACAGAAACAGACATTGATAACATCACATTTATTGGAACAAGTGACATCATAAATGACCTTTTATACAAAAATATTCGAACATGCTCACAGAAGGTATTCCTACGTCTAAAATTACTCATCAGTCAGCAAAGTAATTGGCACCAATAGACACTACACATCTTATTAGGGAAGTAATTCTACGTCGGAAAATGTTGTTTTTTAAAATTTACTCATCTTGAGGAGTTGATCACGAAAACCCAATTAGCGGTCAATAAACAACCAGCCAAACTTTCTTTTTCTCCTTCTGACAAATAATAAAAACGTCTGCGAAGTCTTCGTACCCAGACACGTATTATAGCATTCGCACTTTGAGTTAAACCTTTCGCGAATTGAATTAGACAACAAAACGAATTAAATTTCTTGCAAAATGAATTAGACCTTAGGCAAATGTGAAGTTTCAGTATTAAAAAAAAAAAATTAACTTCAACAAAACGTATAACTGTGAGCGCAAATCGTGCTAGTGATGGAACGAACACTTTCTACGTACTACAGTTGACATTATAATTCAGTTATAATAATAAGCACCAGTAAAAATACAAGGCAACATTCAACATAAAATACAAAATCAATAAAAAAAGGTAACAGTAACTGTTACCTTTTTGTATTGGTTTTTTTATTTTCTGTATTTTTCTGTATTTTTTGTATTTTTTGTATTTTCATTAACTGTTAATGGAGAGGTCGTCCTAGAGCAGCTGTTGGGAGCAGCCGAAACATATCCATAACGTAGGTACTCGTAGTTTGCACTATCAATGGGGACCGTGGTGGTTCGATACTTTTCACGTAGGTAAGTATGTAGGTCTAATTGAACTTGCGAAACGTTTAATTCAATTCGCAAAAGGTTTAATTCAAAGTGCGAATGCTATAAATTATGATCAAAATCTTCATTCTCAAGTAGGTACCAAGAATTATCAAATTTGATGATCAGATTACGATGATATTTTTAGGGACCCATCTGCACCCCAACCCGCACAATTTCTAAAAATGTCTCCAGAATCTGTAACTCTCATCTCTTTAACTAATATAGTTTTTCCCGTTACAAGGATTTTTGTGGACTCTGCCCACAAAATATGGTTCTAATTTTTCGACTGCTTGATTATGACAATAGGTGTTGAGGCTCTTGAGGTTCAGTCAGATAAATAAAGACACTTTGTTAGGCCGACGTTTCGGTATATTTATATACCATCTTCACGGCTTGTAAACGGAGTAAATATACTTCTTTTGGCTACATCAGAACTTGAAAACAGCACTTTTTCAAGTGGAAACTTATACTCGTACTTTATGTAAGGTATTAGGTACAAAGGCAGATTATTGCATTTCGAAGCCAAATTCAACCTTTTCCAAGTCAAATTCAACCTTTTCTAAGTCAAATGCAACCTTTTCCAAGTCAAATTCAACCTTTTCCAAGTCAAATTCAACCTTTTCCAAGTCAAATTTAACTTTTTCCTAGAAGCAGTTAAAAGAAAAATTTAATCTATTGACTCAAATGTTTAAAAGACCCACTCTTTCGCCATTTTTTTAAGTGAAAAAATCGAAGATAGACTTTTTACAACTAAGATTTTTATTTTAAGACTTTTAAAATATTAATAATGTAAAGAAGTGATAAACGTTTTCTTTCAAAGAAATGCTGTGTAATGACTCATTTACTCGTATTTGTTAGTTCTCCAATAAAGGACACAAGGGAAACCCTGAGTGACTCATCGTGCCAAGTAGGTAGAGTGAGATACGGGGTACAAACACGTCATCTGACGTCACCCTCCTCCATTCTCCCTTTACCTTGTTAAAGTAGTATAAAAGGAGGACTCAGGGCTTCACCTTCATGAATTCGTCTACAACAAATCACCTTGATTATTTCTTGCTCGCCCTCGTTACCTCTTGGAAGCCCCAAGTTCCTCGGAGTTATTGGCTCCCATTTCGCCTAGGAGTTGTCTTCCCCGACTAGGACCTAGGTAAATGTACCGCCTCCCTCCGGTCAGTGAGCAATCGCGCCGAGGATCGCGGCTGAGCTAAAAAGTTCTATGCACTCCTGCAAGCGGTAGGCGGAAACGCGCCGGGCAGAAAGTGCTACTCCATCCTTCACCTTCGTTGAGTAAGGACCAATAGAAACCATCAAGCCGTCGAGAAGACCATCGCCTTCACTCGACGACACGCCGACATAACATGCTGATTTTTTAAAATTATATTTTTTGTTGATTTAAAAAAATAAAATAAAACATGATCCTACTGCGTTGGAGTATTGTTTTCAGCCTAGACCCAAATCACAGACAAGCATTTGGTACTACATTTAGGGCTTGTGCGTATTTTTCGTCATTTCCCCAATAATGGTGAAAAGGTTGAATTTGACTTGGAAAAGGTTGAATTTGTTTTGGACAAGGTTGAATTTGGGTTGGAAAAGGTTGAATTTGACTTGGAAAAGGTTGAATTTGACTTGGAAAAGGTTGAATTTGTTTCGGAAAAGGTTGAATTTGAGTTGGAAAAGGTTGAGTTTGACTTGGAAAAGGTTGAATTTGACTTGGAAAAGGTTGAATTTGACTTGGAAAAGGTTGAATTTGACTTGGAAAAGGTTAAATTTGACTTGGAAATGCTATATATTCGAGGCAGTTTGTGATAACAAACCACAACAAGTTTCCACTTTAAAAAGTGCTGTTTTCAAGTTCTGATGTAGCCAAAAGAAGTATATTTACTCCATTTACAAGCCCTGAAGATGGTATATAAATATACCGAAACGTCGGCGTAACAAAGTTTTTATTTATCTGACTGAACCTCAAGAGCCTCAACACCTATTGTCACTGTCCATAATTGTTCAGGAATGTCCAACACGTAAGATGAGAGTTACAATTTCAATTTTGGATGACATTTTCTTTGTATCCTTGAATTGTGAAAACAATGCATCGGCTCCCTCGGTACGATCGGAAGCAATATTCATGTGAGGGTTTTTCTCTAAGTCTTAAAATTTCGGGGTCGAGTTTTCGTGAACAGCTTTCCACTTGTTTTCTTACAATAAACATTTTGGCAAATTTCAACAAGATATTTTTATTTTATTAAAATCTCATCGGAATTTCGGGGTTGCGGTTGAAAATATGGTGACAACTAGGGGAACATGGACAGACTAGCTTGTATAAACTATATTAAATAACATCTTTTATACAATATTAATCATAATATGTACAAAACAACAATAAATTGATATGCAACATGCGGTTACATAAATCAGATTTCAACGTCAAATACATCGATTTTAAAAAGCTTAACAGTAATTTTTTTGCTCGATTCAAACATTCATGTTTACTTTAATACTCTAATGTTTTAACATGAAAATTAATGTAATGGAATCTTTAAATATTATATTCGGGCAGTATTTGAAAAATATTTACAATGTGCTTATTTATGAATAACGAATGCTTCCTTACAGCAAAATGACCGATTTTCGGTATTCGTCCTTCGTCTTTTTTTACAAGAAAACGTCTGCGGTAGGATTGATTTGTCTGAATTTAGTTAATCTTCGAGTGTTTAAGGCGGTGTCCTCCGGGTTGAATGTTGGTTGTGCACGCCAAAATGATAAGAATGGAACGATGTAGGAGATATTTACTGCTACCTTGTCATGGCAAGGGTTGTGGTGCGGGTGAAGTGCCACGGAGTTACTCGAGTTGGGCATCTCGGTAGGTGTACCTGCTCCACCCGCGTCCTGCTCAACACATAACTCAACTGGTGGTCATTTTGTAGGGGCTCTTCCCTTCATCACCCTTCCCCGTCTTTCTTTATCCGTAGGGCCAGCGTTGGGTGAGTTCTTGGAATTCTCCCCATTAAAATTGTGGTGTATTTTTTTTAACGGTGTGCCACCTTCACCTTCAATGAGAGATTTTTTACAATTTGTTTAAAAATGTATAATTTAATAATTTTTAGGTAATAATACCGGAGAAATATTAATTTGTCCGAGTGTCACACCTGTCTAGTCAGATAGTCCTCTGGACGCCTAGTTCCCTCTCTTCTCTTTGCAAATTGAGTCAATTTAATTTCTCCTGCATTTCATCCTTTATAATTGTAAAGAAAGAGAGTGTTCTCCCTGAAAATCTGAGAACTTACTCGTAAGTACCACATACTATACAACACGACTGACTTTCCCCTTCCGTTCGTCACAGCATCATCAAAACCATTCGCATGAAAGGTAAGTTCTTGATTAATTCTCTTTTCATCAATACCTAGGTTATGTGGTTGGGTTCCTATTATTTTACCTTAGCTATCGCCACCTATTTTTAAAAACCAATTTTCCTACCTCCGAAAAAGAGTATATTTGAACAATTAAAAACATAATTCAACACAATCCACTTTAAAATTCATCAAATACTGAACCGCTAAGAAATAGTTTGCAGCGTTTTCAGTTGGTATTATTATCGAATAAGAATTGTAATTATTGGTTGGCATTTACCTACATATCAACTCGATGTAGGTAGGTACAGCTTTCTTCTTGATTTTCTACATCCAATGAAAACACTTAGATAACAACAAGGAAAATATCAACTGAATAAAGCTGCAAGTTATTACACAACGGTTTAGAATTTTTTGTGGAGTTCATCCGTATCTTTTTCCATTATTAGTACTTTCCAAACAAGTTAAACAATCACGTTTATTAAGTATTTAAGCAGTAAGTACCTTCCAGCAACATGCTTTGTAGTTAATCTCAAAACATCAATCTCTTGCTCTACCCTCATAGGGGACTCTACTCGTCAACCCGCGAAATCTCTGAATGTTGTTGGAAAATGTAGAAGTTAAAGCTATAACAAGGAAATACACGTTTGCGCATGCGCAGCGGCTACTATCAGTCCGAGGGTGATGATTTTCTTAGGGGATCATCTACAACCTAATCCGCGTAATCCCTGAAAATTTCATCGAAATCGGATGGGAAATATAGAAGTTATGGCTGTGGCAAGGATTTCATGACAGACAGACAGACACGGAACCAAAATTGTTCAGAAAGGTCTGAAACGTAAAAAGCGAGTGGAAATTTCAATTTCGGAGTACATTTTTTCCGACCTTGAAAAGTGAAATAGTGCATTCTAGCGAGGAAACTGTGAATTAGAACTTTCTATTGATGGCCACACAGGGTGCCTCAAGTCTCATAAAGCCCTTACAGGGAAAGAACGGTTGATCCTACAGCTCTGGAGTGGGTACATAAATTGATGAACAATGTCAGTGAAATTAATTTGCAATTCACAATCGTGTTTCTGATTTATTATTCATTAAATCCTTGTAGGATGCGAACGGTTGGTTTTCATGAACGTAATAAGAACCAACATATTCACGCAAATCTTCCAAGAGAATAAAATCAATTAGCAACGAACTGTTCCGCAAGAGAGAATTGCCTTTCTATCACCACTAGAAAAGTTTAAATAAATTATTGTCGGTGGTAAAATCGGAGAGCGCCATCAATCGATCCTCTACGAGAATGGGTGAGGGAATGACTGGACCGCTCCCTCTAATTATTACTCTGCAGCATCAGCATTTGATTGGACACTGGAGCGAATTTCTAAATCCTTGCTAAAGTCCGATACCCAATAACCGTTTCCAGCCACCTCACCGTTATGCTGGATTGCAAACGATAAAAACTATAGAAAAGCCGGAAAATGCAAATCTGCGCGGATCTTTTTTTTGAGTGGAAAGGAGAATAAAATTGAATAAATTAACAACATTCGCGTATAAATCAACTCCGTCCGAACAATCGCGGCCTTTCGTTCGTCACGTTTGAATTAACAGAACAGAATATTCAGGCAGCTTTTCTGCACACTGGGATGAGTTTGAGAGTCAACAACTTTTTGTACCTGTGGAAGGTTTTGGTTTATTATTTTCAATAATGAACCTTTGGAATCGACCAAGAAAAAAAAATTTTAACACTCCCTCAAAATTTGATGGTTTACGTTTCAAGGTACGTAGAATCCAAAAATCGAATAAAAATTTGGCCGTCCGTCCGCCGTACGCCGTATGCGGCACTTTTGCCACTTAGCATTGAGCGATTTTGATGAATTTTGGTATGTAGGCTCCATTTGGGGTCTAGTTGTGCCCTGAAGATTTTGGTTGATGTAGGTCACTTCTAAGGGTTCCAAAATCAATTTTGAAATTTTGAAAACGCCCTAACTCAAAAAACTTTGATATAAAGGTATTTTTTTCCTTCAATTTAAGATTCTATAGAATTTTTTGAGACCACCCGGAGCTCTGTAGGACAAACCGTTTGCTCACTACGAGAATTTGAAGTTTGGACGTACGATAAATCAGAAACACGAGTGTGAATCGCAAAAGAGGCCTAATCTCCGTTCAAATTAAAGCTGACCGAAATGCGATCGATGTTTTTCTTCATTTTGGATGGTTGGTGGCTTTGCAGACGAGTGATCTATATAGAAAAATAATAAACCATTGTGTAATAATTTGCAGCGTTTTGGTTTACAATTCCTGTATTTTCAGTTTTTTTTTTGCAATAAGCGATTACTCCTCCAAGAAAGGTAGATGTTCTGACTCCAGGTAATGTGATAAATAATTTGAACAAGAAAATTTTTACTCTACCCCGGCTCTGGAACGCTTTGGTTACCTAATTCACGAGTTTAGGTATGGCATCTATATCTCTTCAATTTTGTTGGGACAGGCTCGTCGCGTCTCCTTCCTAAATTGATGAGAGCAACCCACTTTCAGAATTTGATAAGGACAGACTCTTAGTGGCTTCCCATTTAAGCTTATGATAGTTTCGGCAAATTCCTTCTAGTGGTAAGTTTGATGGAGACAGACATTGACTGGTGTCTTCCTTTCTAGCTTGCAACTTAGGAATGCCGAGTAAAGGTTGTCAAAATTATTCCAGAGTAAAAAAAGTACGTACACTTTTTAAGGGAGTACTAAAAGTGTACTCCGTTTGTGGGTTTGGGATAGAATGGCGTGATAGCAAGGTAGGTATATGAATCTTACTAGTTTTTGAATGAAGCAATGAAGGACTAGACCCCGTTTTGGGCGTTTTATAGCGAGGCCTCAGGCCTGTCTCCACTGGGACTAGGACCTACCCCTCTATTCCTATAGGGAGGAGCTTTGAATTTCTTCCCTTGGTCTGGGTCACTTGTCAGCTTTTTATTCAATATAGATGCTTACTAATCACAAATTATACGCCATAGAATATATAAGTGGTACCAAACTGGCCAACCAGAATCCTATGTAGTTTTCCAAAATCTTACAAAGCACTGCATCCGGTCAATTCAAAAGTGTGACATTCGAGAAGTTGTTGACTTCCTAGGAGGTTTCTGTTAATCTTCTTGCCTCAGTGTATTATTGATGGAATCTTCGTAACGTAGGTATCATTTCATTGAAATGAAATGCTAAAATAGACATTCCTACTCTCTCCGAATACAAACGTGTGAAAAATTAGAATTACCTAACTCAAAAACAACAATTTTGGAATCGGCTTGTTGTTGCTGCAAGGTCTTTAATCACAAAATAATTTTATGGATAAAGGAGGAAAATATTAGAATAAGTTTATTACGTCCTCTTAAGTCCTGCAGATTTTCCTAGTAAAAATACGAAGGATAGACGCTCGAGTCAGACTCAGGTCAATAGGGAAGGGGAAAGACACCTGGTTTCTTCCAATCTCGCAGAGTACAATATATCGTTACTTGGGAAAAAGGCAATGATCACTCTGGTAAAACGTCATTGTTGTGTCTACGTGTATTCGAGCGAGTGGTCCTCTCGATGCGCTGAATTGAAACTAGCCTGGACCCTTCTCAACGGAGAGATACATTTTCCCTCAGCCTACAGCATTTGCACTATATCCGCGGCGCCGCGAGGCTTATCGTTAGGAGAATTGCGGAAGATGCGCTATCCCCAGACCTCGGCGTCTGGACCCAGACAGACCGGCAGGAGGAGAGAACATTTACCTAAGGAGCCTAGTTTTGCGAATAAGCTTCCTAAAGGGAGATGAACTGGCATGTCGGCGCCTTGTGGGGCAGACCGTCTCCTCTGTAGAACTGGGCCATAGGTAGAATATGAGGGCGACTAGAAATGAGAAGTTTGATTAACTGAGTACGAATGAATGTCGGAAGACCCCTGAGTGTGGATTATAATATAATATTATATTATATAATATTATACTCTAGCTACTTGGTGTCTTTATTGCTGTGCTGAAGACTATGACATGTCAGTTGTTCTTCAGCTATCACCGGAAAAGTTTCGTTTGTTTGGTTTAAGACCAAAATACACGAAAAACACATGCCGAAATTTCATTTCACAACTGTTTGATTTTAATTTTTGGTTTAATATTTTCAATAATAAGCCTTTGGAATCGAGCAAGAAAAAAAAAATTTTAACCCCCCCCCCCCCCCTCAAAATTTGATGTTTTACGTTTCAAGGTACGTAGAATACGAAAATCGAATAAAAAAATTTCCGTCCGTCCGCCGTACGCCGTACGCGGCACTTTTCTTAGCAACACTGGACCGATTTGGTTCAAATTTGGTATATGGGCTCCATTTGGGGTCTAGTTGTGCCGCGAAGCTTTTGGTTGATGTAGGTCACTTCTAAGGGGTGAAAATTAAGGGTTGAAATTTTCAAGAGTGCCCTAGCTCGAAAACTATCGAAATAAAGGTATCGTTTTTTCACCAATTTAAAAATAGTATTGAATTTAAAAAAATTTTTGAGACCACCCGGAGCTCTGTAGGACAAACCGTTCGGTCCCTACGAGTACTTGAAGGTTTTCCTTCGATAAAACAGAATCATGAGTGTGAATCGCAAAAGAGGTCTAATCTCCATTCAAATTTTATCGGACTAAAATGCGATCGCTGTTCATTTCTTCGATTTATATTCAGTTTTGCCTTCTGCGTAACCAGTAATCAAATTTCCATATGAAGCTTTCTATTTTTCGAATCGAGTGTGAAGCGTTTAGTTCTTTCTAATAAACTTGATTGTGAAGGTGTGAAGCCAGTATGGTGTGGTAGGTAGTACCTAGCTGGTAGGTAAAAAAAAGTTGGTAGGTAAAAAAAATGTTGGTGGGTAAAAAACGCTGCAAATCATTGCTCAAAGGCTTCTTCACTCTTCAGATCACTGATCAGCTGAGTGAGCTCTGAAGCCATTTTCAATCCTATTGAATGGAAGTGCTCTTCCAGGCGTCTCCAGCATTCGAGGAGATCTTCTTCACTCCTCAGATCACTGATCAGCTGAGTGAGCTCCGAAGCCATTTTCAATCCTATTGAACGCAGGAAGCTGAAATTTGAGAGGGAAGGTCAGGGGAGAATACAAATGGTGGTAGGTGCTATTGATGGAGAACCAGTGATCTATACAGAAGGGTGATCTATACAGAAAATAATAAACCTGTGAGCAATGATTTGCAGCGTTTTTGTAAGATCATAATAATTTGAGATAGCAGAGTCTTCGTGAGATAGTAAGTTACATATTTTTCATAATTTTTTTTCTTCACTACTGTGACATTGTTACACAAAGAAATCTCCAGAAATTGCTGGAACTTTTAGATCACTTCACATTTGATCACACTTGATCACATCTCAAAATTAGTCGAGGAGGGAAAATGGGGATAAAAATTGGGCTTATCAAGGCGATAGTGTGGACACAATAAATAGTTCGGTTGGTTATTTTATATAGTAAAAGATAGCAGTTTAAAGCGTAGTAATCATGATTTATTACGTTGAAATTGATTATGAAAACGGCTGTCCTGAAACACGACGTTTTTGACATTTTATGTCTTTACTATGGCACATAAATGAAAAATCGTCACGCGGGCATTGTAACGTGGGGCAGTGTCACGAGGGGAGCGTCACGCGGAAATTTTCTGATGATTTTCACGTACAACCAATCGTTCCTAGGGAAAACTAACTTCCTCATTTTCCACCCCACAAAAATCGTTCACCACTCATTGGAAAGCTCTCAATTTATTAATCATGGTACACGGTCCCTAATATGAATGCACCTGTACGGAAAGCTGAATTATGCGCATGAATTATGCGCACTAACATACGAGTATGATGTGAGCAACAAATGAGATGTCAACATGATCGTGAGAGGAAAATAGGTATCTTCATCCAACAGATCCCTTTAAAGCGTTACGGAGGCAGGGTCAATGGAGAATGCTGAAGGCGCCTGAGTGGTCACTGATCAGCTGAGTGAGCTCCAAGGCCATTTCCTCTCCTGTTGAACGTAGGAAGCTGACATTTGAGAGGCAGGGTCAATGGAGAATGCTGAAGGCGCCTGAGTGGTCACTGATCACCTGAGTGAGCTCCAAGGCCATTTCCTCTCCTGTTGAACGTAGGAAGCTGACATTTGAGAGGGCGGGTCAATGGAGAATGCTGAAGGCGCCTGATTGTGCACTGATCACCTGAGTGAGCTCCAAAGCCTTTTTCTCTCCTGTTGAACGCAGGAAGCTACATTCGATTCATTTAAATTGCCCAATCGTATTACGTAAAACACTCCGTTGTGCGTGGCCAACAAGCTGCGGCATGAGCGTGATTGTTTAAATGAATGTTTACGTACATTACATCGCAACCATCAACGAACACAATCAAATTTCCACAAACAAAAGTACAATTCGAGGTTTTATATGAAGGGGAAAGGGGGTCTTTCGTGGTTGCGTACTTGTACGAAAGCTGTATCCACCGTTTGTGTTTTTTTCTTGGTCGATTCCAAAGGTTTTTGTAAAGAATTCAGGAAAAATACTTTCGCGCAAAAAAATTGCGCGCAATTGACACTATTCTGTTATGTCTTCTCCTCGAGTAACGATATAAACCTCTGACTCGAGAGCCTACCTCATGCATTCTACCTCGAACATTCGATTGGGTCATTTCATCAACCAACCTACAACTCTCTCTTGATGAATCGGAGCTCCCACCACTTGAGCCAAGGAAGTGGATGGACAGAAATGCGAAGAAAGAGGAAATCTTAGGTACACCATTTGGCAGGCGTTTTACAACCCAGTGAGAACGCGTATTTTTTGACTGGCTTCGGAGTTTTTGTTCTTGTTCCTTATTGACGGGGCAGGGGATCTGCTGTCCTCAACGTTTGTCCGAATAAGCAGTGGCTCGACTCGTGTCTTGAGAGGAGTTGTTTTGATGACCTTATCTTAATGAATTATTTTTCTCAGAGAAATGCTAAGGAGACCATTCGGGTCCGGTACGACTTCGCCACATTGTTGAATCATCAAAAATTAACTTCCCGCGACCGGGGATCGATCTCCAATCGTTCCAATTCTGAATCGGAGCTCCTATCACTTGAGCCAAGGAAGTAAGGAAGTGAATGTACAGAAATGCGAAGAGGTCGCTGATCACAACACTTAGTAAACATTCTTTACTTTCCTTACCTATTAGAAGGGTTTTCATTTCGGGCCGGGCTTTCTATTTCTATCCACAACTACCCCTAACTGTTAAAGGTTACGTTCCGGTTAGATAAGCCCTCACCTTAATTAGTGACCTTCTTGATTAATCTTACACCATCCACTTCTCTAGAGTAGGGTTTGGGAAATCAAGTAAACTTTTTGGAATTAGTAAATTCATTCAATCTTTATTACAGTCTCTAAAAGTCCGAACACAGTGAGAAGTAAAGTGAGTCTTAACGGAGTTTAGGAAGATTGCTTTTACGGATCGCGTCTTTCCTTCCAAATGTCACTTGAATGTCCAATGTGAATAAATTTGGACTTGAATATTTTTTGGGTTGCTATCTTTGAGTTCATTTAGAATATTTCAGACCAAAAGAAGGATGTAACGGAGTTTCAGAAGCTGTTCGTTTAACGAGATATTTTTTTGCTGGCTTTAATCTCAGTCAGGAAAGGTTTGGTTTGTTTCACAACTATACCGTAATTGAGCGGGAGGTTTGACCTCCTTATTTTTTACCTAAGCCAACCGAAAAACCCCGAAGATAGAAGGGAGAATGGATCGGAATTAAAATTATACCCCCCCCCACCTTTGAATTTAATTCTTACTTACCTCAGCGTAAAAATCTTGGAACAGCGTTTTTCCGAAAATGTAGGAAATAGGTAAATTTTTTATATATGAAAAGTACATAGAACCAATAATTAACCTTCCAATCCACTTGATGTCCAATATTCTGAAAACAACGGTGGATATCGTCACCCAAAACACTCGAAGGGTTTTATAACAACGTAGAAACAACGATGGTTCGAAATACATAAAGCTAGGTACAAAACATTGCTACACGTCTACTTTATTTACATTTTTTGAACATTGCACCGAGAATTTTGGATTCCCCAAAACAGGGGTCCGATCGTCCGACCAAACAGTATTGAAAAGTGTTTCAAATATTTTCCAAGAAAGTGTTTTTCTATCTTGGGTATTTCTTCATATGTGTAGCTTCTTCACTATCCAATTTTAAACTGTTCTCCAAAGTAAAATTTGATGTCTTCTGAATGCTTTCATTCTTCACATCAACGTTCAATTTATGCGGTTCGCTTAGATTTATTAGTACTTTTATATCGGGTGGTGAAAAAGCTGTTCTCGTTACTCTAATTCCTACGCGCCTAGTTGTCTATTCTCATTAAAATATTCATTGGATTTCAATGGATGGTTGTAAAGCTCTCCAAGTTACTTTAACTAGCTAGGTTACCATTGACTGCAAAGAAGCGATGCCAAATCTTTTCACAAGGATGGTATGTAGGTGATTAATTAACTATTCGTGTGCCTTCCTTGAGTCTCAGATATTGAAATTTGAATATTACAGGTTCTCCTCTTTTCATTCCTGCTCGCCCTTTCTTCATTATTTTGTATTCTATGGATTATTTTCAACAGAATTTTCCGGCTTCATATACAAATAATTAAGCTCAACAGTGAAACGAATGGAGTCGTATTAATGGATCGTATTAAATTCTCATTAGGTAAATATTTGTGATGAGGTGCTATGTCCATGAGAAAATCAGAACTACCAGTCTTACAAATGTAAGAATTAATCACAATTTATTATTTAGATGCATGTTCAAAATCGATTTAAGGAACTTTGCAGGTAAATTAGTCTCCAATAAATTTCAAAATGCAATGAAAGAAATCCACAAAATGGACTTCTTTCTTGTGGACAGTTGAGCAATGTTTGAAAGAAAATAATGAATATTTATGTTGTCTAAACATAAAATGTAAGTGCTTAAGTTATTGAGCAGGGATATTACCTACTCCAACGTAAGAACTTTGTGTTTCTTAAAAAGCAAGGAAGAAATTCAACATTTGTAGCAGTTCTGCGTACTGCTATGAGAACCCTGGGGACGTTGCTGTGACTGCGACGTCCTCCTTGGCTAAGTAGACTCTGATACCCAAACCTCCTTTCTGGTTTGTGAATCTTTATCAGATTAAATTCTTAATATATACGAAGAGTCCATGGGAATAACCCCGTCATTGGCTCAAAGCTGATTTCGAGAAAAATGAATTTTAAAGTTTACCAACTAATGAAAACTACAAACATGATTTTACAAATATAAAAAATGTTGTATTTCAACCATCAACTATCCAGATTCACCAAATGTTTCCCAAATAACAATTTTTCAAACTATTTATTCAAAATTGACATTAAATGCGAAATTCGACCCTCTTTTACCCCTAAACCCAACAATTGCGAGAAGAAAATCGGTATTTTAAGGAAAGAGTTTTAATACAAAATTCTCTTGCACAATGTTTAGTTAAAATTCACGAAACATTTACCCATTTTCCAAAAATAAACGGATTTTCCTTAACGAAAAACAATTTTTAAAATTTTGTGAAATTTTAGGTCTTTCCAAAAATTGTGAGAGGGTAATTCCGAGTTTGGCGGATTTAATAGGGAGTGTTCCATCGTATGACCTCTTCAGTTCCACGACTGGATTCATCCTACCTATTTTCGAAGTCTCAGGGTCTTTGATGCATTCTTCAAAGTTTTCGTAGGCGGCAGTAAACCAATAATGGAGACCTTGTATACGCGCCAGAACACGTTGCTTTGTGGTCAACCAAGTTTACCAAGAATTTTAAGCATTTTTATTGCTCTGGTGGGAAAAGGACACGTCTTTTCGAAGTGAATGGAAGATATTCACCCCAATTAGACGCGAAACGCAATTTGCAGGTTAACACAATAGATAAGAGCGCAGAACATACTGTGAAACACACAAGGTGATAAGAGCAGTAGTAATGGCGCTCGCCGTGTTGGCGTTGGGTGGGGGCCTTTAAATTGCATTGACGGGGTTCTTCCAAGTCAAATGTCAACCTCGTTTCTCAGTAAGATGATGAGATTTTTCCCCAAAACCGAGTGCATCTTTTGGGAACCGCTTTGAACCTGATTCAGCCCAAAATGAATATACACTCCTGCTCAAAATTAGAGCACCACCATCCATTTTTCCGTTTATCTCTTTTCTTCTTCCCTTATAAATTTTGTATCCTGGACTGGCCACCAAGGAGCCTAAACATGAATCCGATAGAGCATGTTTGGGACATGCTGAAAAGAAGAATTTGAGCCAGAGATCCACCATCAGACAATCTTCAGCAGCTGGAAACAGCAGTGAAAGAGGAGTGGGACAATATCCCCAGGAAGGTATCCAAAACTTGATTAGAGGCATCGGTCGATAGCTCCAAGCCCTCATCCTAGATAGAGGAGGTAACACCAAGTATTGAAAAGCTAAACTGGCGTAATTCAAACCTTTTCTTCACATTTTCAATTTTTATAATTTTACCACAAGAAGTAAATTTTTCTATATTTCATTAAAAACATATTTTTTTTCTCAAATTTGTGCCTTTTTTGGTTACTTTTTTCCTTCTGTGTTTGCAAACGATGTGCGCAAATAGATAAAAACTTGATGAAGGAAAAAAGAAGGGGGCAAACGAAGAAATAGATGGTGGTGCTCTAATTTTGAGCAGGAGTATATTTAGGTATCATTTATATATTTATATTAATTTTTGTTTTATTATTTTGAATAACGAATCTTTGGGATTAAGTCAGAAACATTTTTTAACGACCCCCTCAAAATTTGATCGTTTATGTTTCAAAGTAAAAATAATCGAATAGAAAATTATTTTCCGTCCATCAGCCATTTTCCTTGGTTACCATGGACTGATATTGATGAATTTTGGTATAAATACCAAAGGAAATTTGGTGTCTAGTTGCGCTCCGAAGGTTTTGGTTATTGTCAGTCACTTCTAAGGGGTGAAAGTAAGGGTTGAAGATCTCAAAACGCTCCAGCTCAAAAACTTTTGATTTGAAGATATTGTTTTTTGTATAAATTTAAAATGAATCTTGAATGATGTTTGATGAGACTACCTAGAGCTCAGTAGAACCAATCGTTCATTCTTTATGTGGTTTTAAAGTTGGGATGAATGATGAAATAGAAACACGAGGGTGAATTGCAAATAAATGTTCACAGATGGAAGTAGGCCAAATCTTCGTGATTAAATGGTCCATTTGGAAGGGTATTGCATGAAAAAAATTTCGTTAAGAATGAAGAAATTTTCTAGAAGATACGTAGAATAGACTAAAGAAGGTCCCCTATGCCTTGGAGGAATGTAAAATGGGTGGTAAAACGTCCCCGCGTTCGCGTAGCAGTACGTACATTATTCTACACATCCTCGGTATTACAAATTCAACATCGTCCCCGTTGCAGAAAATTCATCACCCTACAATGCAATATTGTACATCTCAGAATCGGATTGAAAAGTACGCACTACCTACTTCAAAAACTTGAAAAATCACATTGAGCTCTCGAGCATCTATGAATTTTAAACCTGAATCTTACAAGCGTTGATCTAAAAATATTAGCATCTTTTAATGTTAATTTAAAAAATAACGAGTACGAAACGTCCGTCCTTAGAGTGATTTACTATATAAATATTTATACTCTCATCATTAACAATATCTAAAGCCATGTTTTACAGTTTTAAAAATCGGGTATTTTTCGCACATTTTCATCAAATTATTAATAGTTCTGAAACAGAGAAAATAACTATAAACAAAGTCGCCAATTGTAGTTAAGAATAAATGTAGTGTGCGAGACACAGTTTTCAGCCGATTCAGATAAAAGTATAATAAATGACAGATAAAAAAAAAATTTTAAAAAAAAATGACTTCACGAGTAAAATGTGCTCGTACTCAAACAAAGAGTATGATTGAAGTCACCAAAATTAATTATTAAAATATGATGAAAAAAAACCTTTCCTTTGTAGGTACATCGAACGTAAAATTATATTGGAAATATGTCGAATTAATTTTTAGACGAAGTGGTGATATTTAATAGTAGGTACTTATTATGAATTTTGTCAAAGTTGAAAGATTCTGCTTGCTTGACACTTTTCAGCAAGGGAAAATGCAATTTAATGTTGCGATTTGAGCGATTCCAGAATAATAGTGGAAAAAAAGGTGATTATTTCTCTAAGGCAAGTTGCAAGCCGATAAATAGGTAAATCTTAACTAACGGAGGCTTCATTTGACAATAAAGAATCTGCTTGTACAGACTGAGCAGAACTCAGGCAGTTCATCTCCCAAAAATGCCTGTCATTCTCCGTGTTTATCCCAACAAAACAATAACTGAAGTTTTCTCTTCAGGGTCTTCTCTTCTTGAGCATGGCTGGAGCCTCATCTGTGCGTGGCTGCTAAGATGCTGATCAAACAATGAATCAGTCTTGGTTGCCTAATTTTCCATTCCAAATTACGAGATAAAAACCACCCATAAAAAAATTTACTGATATTGCTGTTGCGCATAGGTAGAGGTACATTGTGAATATACAGACAAACAACATGATTTTTAGTACCGTAAAGTTGTATACGTCAACATCCGCACATCACACGTAATTGCGGTGATATCCTCATAAAGCCCCTCTTCTCAAGAAATATAGAGAACTTAAACAATAGCCTTATTCCTACAATTAAAAGATACCAAATAAATTACTGTTCAAAAAATTTTCGTTAATAGATCGATTTTTAATTGAATGTTTGTGGTATATTTTTAATTATTTATTTGAATCTTTGAGGACGCGACAGTTTTTAATTTTTAATTTGTGATGAAAAATTGGAAACAGACTTTGGTGAAATAATGTGGCTTTTGGTGGGACTCGAACCCACAACCTTCTGCTCACTAGACTCTCCGTAACAAATTTCCTGATCATGCTATTTCAGATATATACGAAAAAATCTAAAGAATGTTATCTTATAAATATTCCATGAATTGAAATTGTTTGCATGTTCGAAAACTGAACAAAGTTGTTCAATTATGTACTGAGGAATATTTTCGAAACTGTTCAACTTTTCAAGTACCTCTTCAATCCAGTTTTTTTGCACTTCAGAATTGAATACCTTGTTTAGAAAACTCCATTGATCCTAAGTTTGTTACAACAAAAATTAAGCCTGGATAGAGACAAAGCTGCGGTTGAGGAGTTGAATGAAAATGTCTGTGTTTTTCCTTCTTTAACAATGAACAGTCAAAATTCCCATTGAAAACGGTCAAACTGGTGCCTCGAACGGCTTAAAGCTCATCAATGAATCCTTTCAGTAGATATAAATCATCCCAGCCAATAATAATCGACATTCAAATAAATTTCATGAAATTTGCTACAGCAAAACGGTTTTGCTTCAGCAACGACAAAATACTGTAAAAATGTAGGAAGTTTGCGGCCTCGTAGAACAAATAAAGGTAAGATGAAGCATCTAATCGATGGACGAGGGATTGATGGAGGATGAGCTCGTGGCTGGCTGACTGTGAGCTTCCAAGATCGTCCGTCTCGTCAGCTCGTCCGACGTCGACGTCAGCAGCCGAGGCTGCAACAATAACAACTGCTTAAATTATAGAGAAAACTCACGTAGCTGAAAGCTGGGGATAATTAATTTTTTTGTCATCAGAATATCACAATTATTTGGTAACTATATTTGCTTCTTCCAAAATAAATTTAATTTTCAATATCTGGGTTATTATGTTTTTCATAATAATATGACGTAGCTACTAGTTGCGTGGGAGTCAAATCATATATACATTTTACCACAAGTTAGGAAAAAAACAGCCTAGTTGGGTGTGCAGTGCAGAATAATCTGGACACAAAGTAGACATAAATAATAAATATTAGTGCTTGATTATTTAATTACTAACCAATGATGAATTTTTAAACACAAAATTTGTTTTTTACGACGATGTTGCTGCTTTTGTTGTTCTGTTTAGTTGTTCGCTGTTCTATTGATGGTTTCCTCATTTTTTACGAAAACCGTGTCGAGTAGAGGCGGATCATGATGGTCAATGGGCTGTCTGGTAGGGCCCAGCCCCAAACTATACTCTAAATGTGGAACTAATCAAGATATTGCAAGTGTGATGATCGACCCAACATACAATTATAAGTCAACTGATTGGGAATGGGGTCCTCAGAAACAAAATTCCTCTTTTGCCGAGCTTTCGGTGAATTTATCGCCTTCCTCAGGGCCTACAAAAACAAAACAATATTCTCCCCTTAACATTTAAAACCTGATCTTCCTATGAGTGGAAACAACAAAATTAAAAGGAAGATCATGAGGAAGGCGATAAATTCACCGAAAGCTCGGCAAAAGAGGAGTTTGATTATGAGGACCCCATTCCCAATCAGTTGACTGATAATCAAGATATTAGGTTGAGAGAAGTTCGAGAAAAATCACGTTTTAGCGTGCGCAGAAGTTGCTGTTGCCCTCCCTTGTTGGAATTCGTAGGGGTCCCTCCCGAGGCCAACCATGGAAAATACCGTAAAAATTGGACAATGTGAGAAACAAGGCTTGGCCATAGACGAAAACAAAATCAAAGTTGTTCAAAGTAAGGAAGCAAAAAAAAAAAAAAGTTTTTCAAGTGGGTTTGGCACATAGTTTTCTCGTATTCAAACCCCATTGTATAGATGTATTGTAGCTAATCTCAAAATCTCTGATTTCCTAGCAGTAGGTACCTTCATAAGGGATGATCAACACGCCAACCAGTACAAACTCTGAAAATGTCTTCGAAATCGGACAATAACTTGGTTACAAGGATTTCATGAGCGACACACAGCCTCACAGACAGACACGGAACCAAAATCGTCAGGAAGGTCCAAAACGTAAAACGTAAGTGGTAATTTTGATTTTGGAGAACATTTTTTTTTAACCATGTGTAGTGAAAACAATGCTTCCGCCACCTTGGCAGACTCGAAAAAAAATTAATAAATAAAAGTAAACACGCCATATTACAACGGTAAGCTTATATTCACTTGTAGCCGGACAATACCAATTGATAACTTCTTATTTGACACAATATTTTCTTGAAATATTCTACCCATGCTCTCTAATCAACACTATGGTTGCTAAAAGTACATCATCAGCTCTTGCTTGTACGTAAATGAATTACAGCTTGAATGTATCGCATCTATAACTACAGCGTAGCAGCAGCTTTACTATTATTTTTATATTTTCCAGTAGTACAAAACTAATTGAATATCACATTAAAAGCTTTCTTGCTTTCTAATAAAGAAGAATAATATTTTTGCTTAATAATACCGTATTTTTTATGCATACTCCGACGCCGAAGCCATTAATACAATGAACTGAGAAAAATATATTGCTAATTACGGAGCCAGAGGACGCTAATTTAACCTCCAGTGGAACCTTATTTACTTTTAATTAAAACGGAACGACGAAGAAATTATTTTTAACTTTCCAGTAATTTGGAACGAAATTGAACCCCAACAATCATCGGAAACCTAACTTTTCCTTGGTGTAGAACTTTCAGCTATTGTTCAGGAAAGTTATGAGAAAATATCTTTGTTCGGCCTTAGTCGGTGGAATCGATGAAAATAATGATCGGATGTACTGGATTTTGGTCTAAAACCACTATATAGGTGATTATTAATATTATACTTTGTTGTTGAATCAGTAACAACGTCTTATTATGATATTGCAGGGATCTAGTGGTTGACCTTGTGGGGTGACCGGAACTAATTATCCGATTGACCCTCTTTTGGTTTATTATTTTCAATAATGAACCATTGGAATCGAACAAGAACAAAATTTTCAACCCCCCACTCCTCAAAATTTGATGGTTTACGTTTCAAAGTATGTAGAATCTGAAAATCGAATAAAAAAAAAAAGAAATCCGCCTGTCCGTCGTCCGCGCACATTTCTAAGCAGCACTGGACCGATTTGGTTCAAATTTGGTATATGGGCTCCATTTGGGGTCTAGTTGTGCCGCGGAACTTTTGGTTGATGTAGGTCACTTCTAAGGGGTGAAAATTAAGGGTTGACATTTTAAGAGTGCCCTAGCTCGAAAACCCTCGAAATGAAGGTATTGTTTTTTCAGCAATTTGAAATAGCATTGAATTTTTAGAATTTTTAGAGACCATCCGGAGCTCTGTTGGACAAACCCTACGAGAACTTAAGGGTCGAACTTACGATAAATCAGAATCACGAGTGTAAATCTGCGTAGAGATCTCCGTTTAAATTTTAGCTAGGTAACTAAAATTCGTTTCTTGGAGATGTATTCGATTTTGCGTCCTTAGCAACCAGTAATCAAAGTTCCAAGGTACCCCTAGTCGCTATTTCTTCGAACCGATTGTGAAGCGTTTATTTCTTGGTTTCTTGGTTGGTTAGTAAAAAAAAAGTGACAATGGCAAAGCTGTCTTCGTCAATCTTTGCAGACGAGTGATCTTTATAGACAAATAATAAACCTTTGTGTAATGATTAGCAGCATTAGCAGTTTTTATAGTAACTAACAATATAAGTAAATTTAAACTGCAGACAAATTAAATTGAATGTTGGACAAAATTAATTAAACCTTTCAGTTAGGTATTGACTTGGCAGATGAAAGTTAATTTTTGATTTCGTATATAAAAAGTTCAATTTGATTTATCAATACATAGATCACTCGTCTGCAAAGAACTCGGTTTTGCCATTGTCACCATCTACCAACCATAGATACTGCCTACTACAGAGCTCCGCGTGGTCTCTAAAAATTCTAAAAATTCAATACTATCTCAAATTGATGGAAAAACAATACCTTCATATCAAAATTGTTTGAGCTAGGGCGTTTTGAAAATTTCAACCCTTATTTTTCAATCCTTAAAAGTGATTGACATCAACCAAAAGTTTCGGGGCACAACTAGACCCCAATTGGAGCCCATGAACCAAATTTCATCAAATTCGGTTCTTGGGAACTAAGGAAAGTGGCGCGTTCGGCGGACGGACGGCCAAAGTTCAATTCGATTTTTGGATTCTACGTACCTTGCAACGTAAACCAACAAATTTTGATAGGGGGGAGGGGGTTAAACATTTTCTTCTCTTGTTCGATTCCAAAGATTCATTTTATTTATTATTTATTGAAAATAATAAACCAAAAGCTTTTTTTTTGTTCATAATGACATCACGTGTATTATGCTGTGAATTTCTTTTATACTGAACGCATTCTCGTTAATTTCCAGTTGCATTTGAAAACGTATGTGATTCGATTTAATAGGTCCCTGCGCTGTCGTATTGAAAAGGGGATTTATTCACAACAAAGCCCCACGCATCAGCCGTGAATGGAATGAGGACAGTGCGGGGGCTTGATATCCCGAGAGGCAATTAGCAATGACCATTATCATACTGACGATTCAACAAGGTTGATTTACACACCGACCCGCGCGTAGGAGGTTCACGCCCATCACGCAGATTAATGTTACCACGAACCCCCCCTAGAACAGCATCCATCCATTTTTAACCCCCATTTTCTTTCATCCTGGAGAGCGTGAACGCCGACAATAAATGATTCCGAGAGTCGGATGGGTTTAAATCCACAATAAACGCCAACCCGCGCGACAAATAGACTTGAAAAATGGTGGTGTAGGATTCGACGTGTGGGACGGACCACTCGCGTTTATTCGTCGTGTCGCGTTCAACACTTCACATCATTAGGGGTTTCCCCACTTTTTAGGAAGCCCGTAAAGGAGATTTGGGAGTCCTTATGCGACTAATCTGGAATGGAGCAGGACAACACTCAACAGAGAGAGAAAATAACATCGTACAAATCTGTTTCATATCTGCAGAGAAGCACAATAAGCCACCAGGCTTCAGTGCTTTTGGGCTCCCCTCACCCTGATCCGCAGATTCAGGTACAATCTACAATCTACAATCTGTTTCATACATCCCTGAATCCAAATTCGTTATTCAAAGCTGCAGATAGCAAATGAATTCAACATTCTGCTTCCTTTTCACGCGCATGCACTGTGGCTACTATTGATAGTGTGTTTTTCATAGAGGACCATCTACACGCCAACCCGCACAATCCCTGAAAATTTCATCGAATTTCGGATTCTACGTACCTTGAAAAGTAGACCAACACATTTTGAGGGGGGGGGGGGTTAAAAAAAATGTTTCTTGGTCGATCCCAAAGGTTCATTATTGAAAATAATAAACCAATACGATAAAATCGATCAAATATAACAATTTGTGAGTGGTGGCACGAGAATTGACTAGATAGCAAATATCCCCGTACCACTACTCAAGAATTATCGTAGTTGATCGTAAACTTCAATAATTTATTGCGTTTTTCTTGATTTTTGAAGATTTATTCACGAGGGAAACAAATAACGCTTTTTTCATAGCATTGTTCACCCCTACAATACTTGACTAGCTCAAAAGAGCCAAAAAAAAACTTAACCGTTCAAACGAACCAGTCTCAGTTTTGCCCATAGTTTTTACTCATCCGTTTTGCCCATCTCTGGTGGAAACTTTGATTTTTGAGAACATATTTTTTTCAACCTTGAAAAGTGAACACAATGCTTCCGATACCTTGGTCCTTAGGTTGAACCCTAGTGAACCACGTTCCCAAGAAAATGTTTCACTCGGCCACAGACTTGTTTTGAGTTGAACTCTACCCTTAAAAGCTGAGACGTGTCGAGTGAAAGAGTGATATCGAATGAAATGCCCCGAAATAAACGATCGAGACAGAAAAAGTGCCGAATGATCTACGCGCACACAAGCTCTGCGTGGCTGATAAAAAAAGAGAGGGACTTGAAATATTTCCTACTTGAAGTCGGGGAAAGGGAAGCGGATGGGCGACGCGGTCTCAAAGGAGACCCAGTATTTCTATTGAGTGTCGGAGCCTGGAGGGAGCCAATACCATTAGCTCAAGAGGATTATAGTCGACCGATTTGGAAGTAGGCTTTTCTGCCCGCTCCGTGTAGCGACTCTTTCAGGGTCACCCTCAATTATCCTTGTTGTCCCTTTTATCACCTAGGGATTGTTAGCTGTTTTTTCCCTCTATTCCCCAGTACTAAATAGAACGTATTGCGAAAAGTTCGATTATAACATTTTAACCAACGTTCGCATGCTCAGAACATCTGACCTCCACTTAAAAAAAAAAACTTTTTATAGCAAATTCATATTCTACGTAAAATTTCAGGAAAAATGAAACTGAAGCGCATTTCCGCTCAAAATGTGCATAGAACGCAAAAATCTAGTTTTTTGAGAGTGAAAAAATAATCATAACAAGAAGTAGGATACATAATTTCAACTTGTTTTTGGTTTATTATTTTCAATAATAAACCTTTGGAATCGACCGAGAAAAAAAATGTTTTACCCCCCTCAAAATTAGTTGGTTTACGTTTCAAGGTACGAAAAATCGAATAAAAATTTGGCCGTCCGTCCTCTGTTTGCCGTCCGTTCTTTCCCCACATAGCATTGACCGATTTTGATAAAATTTGGTATGTAGGCTCCATTTGGGGTCTAGTTGTGCCCCGAACATATGGTTGACGTAGGTCACTTTTAAGGGTTGAAAAGTGAATTTTCAAATTTTGAAAACGCCCTAACTCAAAACATTTTGATATAAAGGTATTGTTTGTCCATCAATTTAGGATAGTATGGATTTTTAAAAAAATTTTGAGACCACGCGGAGCCCTTTAGGACAAACCGTTCGCTCCCTACGAGAATTTAAGGGTTGGACGTTCGATAAATCAGAAACACGAGCGTGAATCGCAAAAGATGCCTAATCTTCGTTCAAATTGTAGCTGACTGAAATGCGATCGATGTTTTTCTTCATGTTGGGTGGTTGGTGGCTTTGAAGACGAGTGATCTATATAAAAATAATAAACCATTGTGTAATAATTTGCAGCAATTTTTAAATTTACAGTTCAAAACATGGCAGTCTTTGATATATTTGGGGAACTTCTAGATTGGTCTTGTTCGGGACATAAAAAAACTACTGACGGTAGACCTACGGTTCTACAGTCAGATCATTTAATAATGATTAATTTTACGCCATTATTCAAACGTTCCAAAATAAGATACTGAGGAGTATTGTGAATGCTTCGTGGTACATTCGTAATGATGACCTCCACAAGGACCTCAGAATTGAGACTAATAGCGAGGTAGCAAAAAGATACGCGAGAAACTACGAAAAGAGGCTTCACGCACACACAGACCAAGAAGCCATCCAGCTTCTGGACAACACTCAAGAAATCCGACGTCTAAAAAGGACCAAGCCACTGGACCTTGGATGCTGAAGTGCAACTTTAATGAAGTGAAAGTCATTGGACGAACACTTGCATGAGAAATGCGTGATATATATGTGAATTAAATATCTAGATAGTTACCAGATGTACAATACCTCAAATTTAACTAGTTGAAATATTGATAATTAAACGCCCTTAAAAATATAATTTATAATCAGTCATTATTATACACTTTAAACGAACAACGCAAATTACGCTCAATCATCGGCTCGTTTAGCATTGCCAGGGAAGGGTCGGCGCGGCGCACAAAGTCTTCCTCACCGCCAAGACCGAGCGGTCGTGCGGGTTTTGCCTAATCACAACCTTAGCTTTCGCTGATCGATTCGCGCAAACACATTACTACTTCAACTTACCTCCCTCCTCTGCCCAGGTAGAATGAGATTAATCCATAATTTCTTCGTAATATTCAACTATTGATTCATTGGCAGCCTCTTGTTTTCAAACACACAATTTTAAAAGCCTCCCGTGGTAGCCGCTACAAATCCCTATATCCAACACCCAAAGAATCCACGTGGATCGATGGAATTACACAGGCCAAACTCAAAAGTTTCTATGAAACTATACATAGATTAACAAGTTGAGTGCCATGTGTATCTGTGAGATACACCATTAACTGTCCGAACGTGCCCAGTGTATCTAGGTGATACACAATACTGGTCCGCTTCAAATGCTCGTGTACCTCTCATATACACACTTAAGGTGTTTCTCTCTTCTTATTTGACCTTGAGAGAACATTTCAAAAAGTGGACAGTGTTGGCCACAACAAATTGGCCGAGACACATACGGTAGAGTTAGTTCCACCACTTGCAAGTCCCAAATCGTCGCTCACAGGCCACGTGTATCATAAATATACACGCGGTTTTTTGAATGAAAACAGGTGAAATACCACCGAAAAAAATAAAGAACCAGGCTTGGCATCTGAGATTTTTTTGTTGAGAGTGGTTTTCAGTTTTCAGTTGTGGCACTCAATTTACAGCTGTGGCCACTGGACTATAATTGGAAACGCTGACTCAACCCTCTGCTTGTACTGCCTTTATTCTGAAGAGACACCATTTTGGTTTGTCCCAATCATCGCAACGCTCATGAAGCCCTCCTTACAAAAATCCACGGAAAAATTACCAGCCCCTACAACCTGGACACCATTTTCGCGGAAAAGACAGTGAAATTTGTATTGCATTATACGATTTTATGAATGAAGTGGACATTAGAGTTTAATCTATATTACTTTATTTACTACTTCGTAAATAATGTGCAATTTATCCCAAGGCTGCATAAAGTTATTCGCAAAACCAATTAAAAAAAAAAAAAAACCACCGACAAATTTGTATTTTAATTTTTTCTCCGAACAGACCCAATAATACGAATAAAATCACTCGCGATGAGATTGTGGAAAACCATTTTAATAAAAACGGAGTTGAGTAGAATGTTGTCTATTTCCACGAAAATAATGAGTTACAAGTTAAATCGATTTCGACGGTTAGGTCATCATCAGTAACAAACAATAACTGAAGGTACATCACAAAGAGCATAGCTTATATAGGTACAAGTGAAAGGGAGCTTGAATCCCATTGGTCGTGAAAGTGAAAGTCATACCCAATCAGATAAGTGAAAGGAGAATCCTATTGGCTCAGAGAAGTGAAGGGACCTGGGAGGATCATCAAATGCCAATCAAGGCAGACAAAGTGAAAGGGGGCTCAAACATTGGTGAGGGTTACATTGTGAAGGGGAGACCAAGCTATTGCAAGAAGGAACCTATCAATGGTGAAACATGTTGAGGGACCACCTCATTCAGACATTTACCAGACCTATCACTCTTAAGAATCTCGAACTTTTCAAGCACATCCAACATACCTCCCTTCGGGCAAAAATGAGGAAATTCTATGTACTGTCCGTTTGTTAGATCAAAACTGAAGTTATGATTGGATTCTCTCAGGTGATTCGCAAATTCTTTCCTTAAATTTCCTACCAGTTTGACCACAATACTCAAGCCCACAAGAACATTTCAGCTTATAAACCCCACTTTTATCTTGAACGCTAATTTTATCTTTAACAGAACCCAACGAAGCTTTAAGATTATTTTTATTTTTAAACCCTACTTTGAAACCTCTAGATGATAACATTTTGCCAATTTTGTCATAAATCTTTCCATAACAAGGTATACTTATCCACTTTTTCTCTTCTAACACAACTTCTCTAGCCAAATTAGAAACCCCGTCTCTACACTTTTTCCTAAGAACCTTGTTCCATATGGAATCAATGAGACATCCTCCATATCCATTGCTTGCGGCTATACTCTTGATAATTGTTTTTTCTTTAGATACATTTTGATCACTCATTGGTATTGACAAAGCTCTATTGATCATACTATGGAAAGCAGCATGTTTATGAACTAAGGGATGATTTGATGTACTATGAATAGTGATATCACTGTAGGTATCTTTTCTATAAATGGAGAAATCATGTTTTCTGTTAATCAATGAGATGGACAGATCAAGAAAATTAAGCTTATTTCCACCTAGTTCAAGAGTGAATTTAACAAAAGGATCTAGTGTATTGATTTTTTCATGAAAAGAATTTAGTTGCCTTTCAGTTCCTGTCCATAGAATTATTATATCATCAACGTACCTATACCAATATAAAAGGTTGTTTGATTTACACTTTTCAAAGATTCGTTTTTCATGCTGCACAAACATGCTGCTTTCCATAGTATGATCAATAGAGCTTTGTCAATACCAATGAGTGATCAAAATGTATCTAAAGAAAAAACAATTATCAAGAGTATAGCCGCAAGCAATGGATATGGAGGATGTCTCATTGATTCCATATGGAACAAGGTTCTTAGGAAAAAGTGTAGAGACGGGGTTTCTAATTTGGCTAGAGAAGTTGTATTAGAAGAGAAAAAGTGGATAAGTATACCTTATTATGGAAAGATTTCTGACAAAATTGGCAAAATGTTATCATCTAGAGGTTTCAAAGTAGGGTTTAAAAATAAAAATAATCTTAAAGCTTCGTTGGGTTCTGTTAAAGATAAAATTAGCGTTCAAGATAAAAGTGGGGTTTATAAGCTGAAATGTTCTTGTGGGCTTGAGTATTGTGGTCAAACTGGTAGGAAATTTAAGGAAAGAATAAAAGAGCATGAGAAGGATTTCAGGGATAGCAAAGGTGATTCTGCTTTTGCGAATCACCTGAGAGAATCCAATCATAACTTCAGTTTTGATCTAACAAACGGACAGTACATAGAATTTCCTCATTTTTGCCCGAAGGGAGGTATGTTGGATGTGCTTGAAAAGTTCGAGATTCTTAAGAGTGATAGGTCTGGTAAATGTCTGAATGAGGTGGTCCCTCAACATGTTTCACCATTGATAGGTTCCTTCTTGCAATAGCTTGGTCTCCCCTTCACAATGTAACCCTCACCAATGTTTGAGCCCCCTTTCACTTTGTCTGCCTTGATTGGCATTTGATGATCCTCCCAGGTCCCTTCACTTCTCTGAGCCAATAGGATTCTCCTTTCACTTATCTGATTGGGTATGACTTTCACTTTCACGACCAATGGGATTCAAGCTCCCTTTCACTTGTACCTATATAAGCTATGCTCTTTGTGATGTACCTTCAGTTATTGTTTGTTACTGATGATGACCTAACCGTCGAAATCGATTTAACTTGTAACTCATTATTTTCGTGGAAATAGACAACATTCTACTCAACTCCGTTTTTATTGACCCAATAATACGTTATGCGCACTTTGATCGAAAATTTCAAAACCATGGGTGGGCCATTGAACCCACTTGACTTTTTAATTTTCATCTAGTTGGACTGTCGCTGTTCTCCCTGGTGTACCTTCAGGGTATTCTCCATCATGAATTGATTATTCGTGAATAAATTCTACCCGACTGGCGGGAAGAAACAGGTTTGGAGTTTCAGTACTCATTAATACAATATTTCATTAATAGTATAAGTCATAATCATTAAATTATACAAGAACAGATATTTACTAAATAATTGATGTAACAGTTTCTTGAGGTTGACACAAATAATGCACTAACATTCCTGATCATACTGTTGTTCAAAAACTAAAGTCAAAACGGGGCACCATGTTCGCTTGACTGTATTTATGTATTATTTATAACCACAGATTAATTCCATGCCATTTCATGACAGTTTAATTTTTGTTTAGTTTTGACATGCGTTGATTTTTTATAACATTTATAATCAAGAGTTAGGCGGATCTACAACAAGAAAGTACACACAATACGCACATACAGGTATTCACAATACCAGTGATTTCACAATATATCGCTACTAAAGCCTTGCACTCTACAGTGATGTATTTTTTCAATAGTTGTACTCCAAGGTGATGTGCACTGCTCGACTGTTAAAAATATCAACGTTCTTATTAATAAAATCAAATTTTCTCGTCCGCTAGTTTAGAAAACCCCACTTTGAAGAGTTCAAATAATTTTTAATATTAAAAAAGCTAGTGCTATAGCGTTTTCAGTTTAATCCTTTGCCATGAAGTAATTGAATAAAAGAGGTTCAGTAATCTTGAAAGATTTGGTGTGTGGTTTATTCGGTGCAATTCTATGGGTGTGTCGTTGTTGAGGAGAACATGCAATTATAGTGCTCAGAACATTATTTTTTCAATGTTCTTTTCACACAGAATTCTGCTTGCGGAGTTCTCCTGTGCAGTGCAGCTAGTTGCACATTTTTCGTAAGAGGATACTTGCTTGATGGGCGTGTGTTTGAAGACTCACTGCCAGCTTCGGATACTGAAAGTGACGAATCCCAGTATGGAGCGCGATCTATTGGTAAGATTATGATATTAATCATCTTCTCCCATGCAATGATCCAAATTCATTAATGACTGATAAATTCAATATTGATAAATGGTACCATATCGCGTTCGTTCGTCCTTACATCCCGGACTGCTTGATTGTTGAAAAATATTTTGCCGATTCAACCGGTGTTGGTGCTTTTCTTCACAAACTAAAAGAAGCCCAGATTGGTCTCGTGCATCGATCCTGCTTATAGAAATGGTTGCTCACCTATTAATTTCATAACCGACTCGCCGCTACTTCACAGGTTTCTTACCTTTTCAACAAATACTATATTCTCTCTATTCAAACACCTTAACAAAAGGAGGAAAACAATGTACATCAAGTTACCTGAGCTGTCGAGAACTTTACTGCCTCCCCTCCATTAACTAACCAGGTTGGTACCAAGTTTAACAAGAACACTTGGGAACTCGTGAGTGAGGTTTTTAGACTAATAATGAAGTGACATGGTGGACTTCACCGAAACACAAAGAGCTTTTCGTTGTTGGCCTTTCCCCAGCTTGCGTGGTCGAGGTAATTGACAATAAATCATCATAATTTTGAAAGAGAGGAAGAAATTGACGTGTTGATAGATCTAATTAGTTTATGCAAAAAATATAATGTTTTCTTTTTGACACTGGGCCCTCTACGGAGTCCATTAAAGGGGTCTCAGTCGCTCGCCGTTCGTTCCTCGTATCGGGTCATGTTTGGAAAACGTTTTGGAATCAGCAACTCACCTTGTCATCATCATCAACTGCATCAACTCCTCACCATTTACCACATTTTTCACCATATCCTTCCTAAAACCTATCAAACTTCCCCAAAATCCTTTTCTAATTCCCTCAGTATCACAAACTCAAAACAAGAAACCACTTATCAATTGTATTATCATCTGCTTCTTCACCTTTATATCATTCACCTTGTAACTTCCATACATTCACTTCCATACTGCTCTTCCATGTAATAAATTATTCAATCTGCCTACATCCATGTTCACATCCATTCAATTCAATTCAATCCACCAATAATTTCTGTTCATTTCATAATTTAAACCCTAATAAAAATTCATCTTAATTCCATTTATACAATAATCAGTTTTAAAATTATAAGTGTGAGTGAAGTGCATCATCAGCTGATTCTACCTTCATCACTGCTCTGGAGCCCTTCATCACCATTCATCAGTCAGTCAGTCTTAACAAGTCAGCCATCTTATACCTTGTGTTCCATCTTGATCTCACCAAAGAAAGTTATCTAAATTCATCCAAGTTGTACCTGAAGTGGATTTTCAACTATATACCAAAAAATCAAGTGCAATATCTCACCATTCTGTTGGATTCCCTTGGACAACCAGGATCATCACCATCACTACCAGGATATCCCCCTGTATGCTGACCACCTGCAGCTCAGGGTAACATAGCTAGCTACCAAAATCAAGGTGAGAGTTACCATAATCAAAATCTTCTGTGATCTACCCATACCTGTGATCTATCTTCTGGCTGTCTTCTTCTACCTACCTACCTGGAGTTTGGGCTTTCTTCTTCTGCACTGGAACTTTGGGGGTTAGCTACCTACCAATTTTGTGATATTTAGTCTTTAGTGGCCACATTTAGGTAGGCATCCACAGTTATTTGTTACCATCATAATTTATATCTTGTTACCTCATTATTGTTTTAATAAAAAGTCATAATTATCTAGTCACTGGTTGTTTATTATAGTACAACACCCTTTGATATACAGTCCACTTTTTTCTTGTTATTTATTTTGCAAATCTAGTCAAACTAATAATTAAAAGTCAATAAATAATAAGCTTAGCATCACCATATCAACCATTTTTTGGTCCAATCGACCGAATCTTTTTGGAGCTTGATTGATCCAAGTAATTGGTACTATAATGACCGTACTAGTGACCCCTCAAAACGAATTGAATCACTGACGACACTACACACTTAAGGAAATATCTCAAAGTTAAACTTAAACAGAAAATACGAATCTTTTCCGCCAAGAAACTTTCACAAGAATATATTTTTAATAATGTTATACAGATGACTTTCAAAAACATATCGAAAATGGATTTAGAAATCATGTGGCCAAGAGTTGAAATTTAGGTATTAATTTAATTATTGCTGAAGCGGACATCCTCCCCCACGCTGACAGCTGTCATTGGTCCTCCGTCAGCTTGAGAGGGCACAGCTTCCTAGCCGGTCTCCGCCATATCCCTCTGTTTTCCACTCGGACGTCTACTACTCGTGTTTGCTGATCGCGGCCCGGATACACTGCCGTGATGATTCCTTTCGGCCACTCTCCTCGTTGATTTTTGCCGTCCACGATGACCACAACTTGGCCGACTTGGAGACTATCACTCGTGGTATGTTTCCATTTTGTTCGTGGAACCAGCGTGGGAAGATATTCTTGTATCCACCGTTGCCAAAACTGATCCGCCAGCTGTTGTGCCGTCCTCCACGCCTGTCTTAGACACAAATTGCTTGGAATTGCCGGCACCATAGGCTTCAAGGTCGGTGTTCCGATCAGAAAATGGTTTGGTGTCAAGGGTTCGGCGTCAGCCGTATCCAATGGTACTTCTGTCAGTGGTCTACTGTTTAGCAACCCTTCCACCTCGGCAAAAACAGTAATCAGAACCTCATCTTTTGGCGTCCGACCATGTAAGATCACCTCCATGGCTGACTTCACACTCCTTACTAACCTCTCCCAAACTCCACCCATGTGCGGTGCTGAGGGAGGTATGAAATGCCATTCAATTCCATCGCTGGCCAAGGCCGCCTCCATTACGTTCTGATCCCATTCTGCGAGACACCGTTGCAATTCTCTATCTGCCCCTCGGAAATTCGTCCCGTTGTCTGAGAAAATCTTCTTCGGTTGTCCTCTTCTTGCGGTAAACCGTCTTATGGCCATCAGTGCGCTGCCTGTAGAGAGGTCGTAGGCCATCTCAAGGTGCACAGCGCGCGTTGATAGACAGGTGAAGAGCGCTCCGTACCTCTTCTCCCTTCTTCGGCCCAAAACTGTTAGAATAGGACCAAAATAGTCAAGTCCTACATTTGTGAAAGGTCTTATGTGATGCTCTAGTCTCGCTGCTGGTAGTTCTCCCATAGTCACTTCGACTGTATTGGCCCGCGCTCTTCTAATTTGACACATTACACAAGCATTCCATATACGCTGTATAGGTCTTTTACCTTGCAGGATCCAATAACGTTGCCGAAGTGCTGTGAAAACTGTCCGCTGTCCTGTGTGTGCTGCACGTTCATGATAGTGTTTGATCAAAAGCATGGTGAAACGATGATCAGGGTCCAAAATTATAGGGGTTTTTGTGAATTGATCCACACTCTTGGCTTGCCCAATTCTTCCCCGAACACAGATCAGCTTCCACTTGTCCTCCAGAAAAGGTGCTAGGTCTATCAAACGACTTTTCTTCTCAGTCACAGATCCGTGCTGCTGGAGTTGTTTGAGCTCGGACTGAAAAGACTCTTCTTGCACTTTAAGGCACCATAGCATTTCTGCTTCTTCTAATTCTTCGGGTAGCAACTCCCCTTTCCGTTTAGGATGTTTTGCATTCCATCGAAGTCGAATGATCCAAGCGGTGGCTCGAATCAACCTCAACCATTTTGAGAACCGGTGAATATCTGGTAGCTCACTAGTCGCCTTACACAGCTGAATCACCCCTACAAAATGCTTTGCTCCTACAAGTTCCAGTTGGTCCTGCTCCAGAACCGCCCTCTTCTCTTTTGGACACTCCTTCTCCTCTCCGTAGAGGAATTTTGGCCCTCTGTACCACATTTCTTCTGCATCCATGGTTGTATTAACATTCTCCCGTGTTGCCATATCTGCTGGGTTTTGCATAGTGGGTACCCAACTCCACTGATCCGGCTTGGATCCTTCCAAAATTTCTGCAATACGATTGGTCACATAAGGCTTGTACTTCTGGTTGGTCGCTCTGATCCAGTGCAGAACGACTTGAGAGTCTGACCAGAAATAAACTTGGTTCAATTTTACCTCAAGCTTTGCTAGCACAAATGCCCCCAATCGTACAGCCAGAATCGCTCCTTGCAGCTCTAATCTGGGTATTGTGGTTGGTTTAAGGGCAGCCACTCGCGCTCTTGATGCCACGAACGTTACTTCCACAGCTGAAGCTCCCTCAACTCGCAAATAGGCCACTGCACCGTAAGCTCGTTGACTAGCATCACAGAATACGTGCAGGTCCTTTGTGACGTCAGCCAAGGGTATTTTTGTGAGCATTCGGGGAATCTTTACTTCAGTAACTGCCTCTAGCCGCTTTAACCATTTTCTCCACCTTTCTTGATGTTCTCCTTCAATGTTGTCGTCCCAAGGTAAGTCCTCTTTCCAGATGTCTTGGAAAAGAATCCGTCCAGGTAAGGTCACGTTCACTACCATACCTAAAGGATCAAAAAGAGACATGATCAGTCTCAATACCTCTCTTTTAGAAGGCCCCCTCTTCTCTTGGCTCGTGAGAGCCATGGAAATGCGTGGTTTCCAGTGCACAAATGAGAAATTATCCTCAATATGATTCCATGTCATCCCCAAAATCTTGCAAGTACTTGACCCTGATGTATCACGCAGCTCTGGTGGAATCGTCTCGCACAATTGTGTCGAATTAGAAATCCAATTGCACATAACAAACCCTCCTCGAGCATGCACATCAATAACGTTGTTCACAAGTTTGCGGGCTTGCTCTTCTGATGTTGCACAATCAACATAATCATCCATATAATGCTTGCTCTTGATGGCATGACAAGCTTCGGGAAATTCTTCTTGAAACTCCTCCGCATTCCTGGACCGTATTTTTTGTGCAGCATACAGTGAACCAATTGCCCCGAAGATCATAGATTCCATCACGCAAACTCGAATTGGCTGGTTCATGTCTTTTCCTCTCCACAAGAATCTCTGTGCGTCTTGGTCTTCTCTCCGGATACGAATTTGCGGGTACATTTCCCGAATGTCACCGGTGAATGCCACTTGATCCCTGCGAAAATTCAGCAATAAACCAGGAAGTGAAACGTACAGATCTGGTCCTTTATACAGAAAATCATTGAATGAGAAACCTTCAGCTTTGGCAGAAGCGTCAAAACAAACTCGCAACTTTTGAGGTTTGTTAGGGTTTACTACACCAAGGTGCGGTAGGTACCAGGTAAGTGGACTCTCCTGAGCTGCTTCCTCCTTAGTCAAGTACCTCGCATACCCTTTGATGAAGTTTTCCTCCATTTTGGTTACATATCGCTCCGCAAAAGCTGTGTCTCGTTCGAACCGCCTTTCCAATGAATGAAAACGTCTCTCCGCCATAGTACGACTATTAGGCAGGGTTGTTACACCCTCCTTCCACAAAAGCCCTGTCTCCCATCTTTGCCCTACTCGTCTTGTTGTTGCTTCGAAGATACGCAAAGCCGATTTGTCTTCTTCTGACAGAGATGGCTCTTTACATGGTACCACTGGTAAATCATCTAGTATTAGATTGTTTTTTACTAACCTTGTCAGATCTTGATCTCTGTCTTCAACTTCAATGTCATGCCAATGGGTCAACTGGAAATGTGAAGCACTACAAGATGACGAGCTGGTGACCTTTTGTGGGATGTTCCCATAAAGGACCCAGCCGAGCCATGTGAGGGAGATAACTGGTCCCCTCCAGGGTCCGGTGTAAGACTTCCTAGCGAACAAGAGAGGCCAGTTATCTTGTCCCACTATCACTCTTGGAATTGCATTCTTGAATTCGGTCAGTTCTCCTTTCTTGATGTATGGCCAGTCTGCTGCAAGCTGCTCGACATCAACGGACTGAGGTTGTAACGCGAGATCCTTCACAGTTCTAGCATTGAAAACGCTAAATTGCTTAGCACCATCTGAACACTTGGAAATTTTGAAAGTCACTATTTTTGAGTCTTCCTCAGTTCGGCTAACGTTTCCTGTCCACGACAAGGACAACGGCTTCGACTCTCCTTTCAACCCGATTTCTTGTGCTAAACTGCTCTCTATCATTGTCAAACAAGATCCCTCATCGAGGAGCGCGTATGTGTCTCGCGACCCCGACGGTCCTGATACTCGCACTGGCAACACTTTCAAAACAGCAGTTAACTTGTTTGTTACTTTCGACTTTTGAGAAACTTCATGCGCCTGCACTGGCACCTTGGCTACCCCTTCCGGTTTACTCGACGCTCCTGCAGGCTTACTTGAAGTCCCCTCGATCTTATGCAACGTCGTGTGATGCTTCCCCTTGCAGGTAGCACATACACTTTGATTCCTACATTTGAACGCATTATGGGCTGGTTTCAGACATCTAAAACATACATTCGACTTGCTAGCCCATGTCCATCTACTTGTTACTGGTTCCCTTAACCACTTCTCGCAATTGTCTAAACTATGGGCACCATTGAAGCAAAAACGGCAACTTCTCATCCCTCCTGACGATGATCTCCCATAAACCGCATCCTTAGTTTCCCCAGTAGTCTGAGTGCTAGCACTACCTTCCGCCCAATCCAAACCCGCTACCACACTGTAGGCATCTGCTCTTCTTTCAAGCCAAACAGCGAACTCATTTAGGCGCGGCAGAGACATTCCAAGGCTAGTAACGTGCTCTCCCCATTGTACTCTCAAACTACCCGGTAACTTACGGGTTAACTTAGACAAAGTAGACGGTTCAGTTAGGAAATCATGACTGTCCAAAATTTCAATCGTGGTCACATAATTTTGAACTTCGGATGAAAATGCGACAAGCGCTCCATAATCACCCTCTTTTATCCCAGGTTTGCCCAATAATTGCTCCCCAATTTTGCCGATCACGTATTCTGTCCTTCCAAACCTTCTCTGTAGGATCTCCATGATTTTATCAACTCCGTCGGGAAGAGCTAACAAGGCATAAACAGCTTTTTTAGCTTCTCCCGTCAAGCACCTCTGCAGCCTACTTATATTTTCTTCACTTGAATAGCCACAGAGACGGGTTGTCCTCCGGAACTGGCTTATGAAATTTGGCCATTCCATTGGGTCCCCACTGAACATAGGTAATTGCCTCCCTTCACTCTGTCTAGCTATAAAATAACTCAGATCGTGAGGTGGGTACTTACGAAAGTCCTTTGGTACCTGTTGTCGCTCACTGAAGTGGCTCTGCATTGGCTGAGGTTGCTCGGGATGAAGGGGTGAAGCATTTATTTTGGGAAGGGGTTCCACTTGGGCTTGAACGGTCATCGTTTTCAGTTTCAGTCGATCGTCTTCTGATCTTGAAGTTTCAGACTTCCTGGATGCTCTTGAGCTTCGACTCCCAGTTTTCAGATCTAGTAGCAACTTCTCCCTCAGCTCCTGCATGCTATCCTCTTGAGCTCGCAGCCGCGCTCGGGCCTCTTCCTGTTGTTTGTCAAGAGCTCTTAACATTTCAATTTTTGACAACATGCTAGACTTGCTCGATGAAGTACGCGTACTACCGCCAGAACGTACCGATATCCGATCGGCATCACCTCCTCCTTCTTCTTTCCGCGGTGGAAGAACTTTTGAGTTTCTCAATCTCATTCCATCCATTTTAACGTCTTTCGAAAAAAAAGTCCTCGGTCGAAATGGCTTTCGGCACCAACAAATATAATGACCGTACTAGTGACCCCTCAAAACGAATTGAATCACTGACGACACTACACACTTAAGGAAATATCTCAAAGTTAAACTTAAACAGAAAATACGAATCTTTTCCGCCAAGAAACTTTCACAAGAATATATTTTTAATAATGTTATACAGATGACTTTCAAAAACATATCGAAAATGGATTTAGAAATCATGTGGCCAAGAGTTGAAATTTAGGTATTAATTTAATTATTGCTGAAGCGGACAGGTACAATCAACCCATATTGGTACCAGTTGTACATTGCACTGTGATAAGTAACCAGTCTGTGATTTTTTTGTGAGGTAACCATCTGTGATATATTTGTGATAGGTATAAGTAAAATAACTGTGATATTAGGTAGGTACATTATTTATTGAATCTTTATATATATCTGTGTTCTATTTATTGCATCGTTTGTTTCTATTTATCTCATTGTTATTTATTATCTATTTATCTAATCAATTTTCTAGTCATCAAATATAGTCATGACTAGTCCGGGTGGCAGTCACGTGACCCTTAGGGGTTTGATGAAAGTCAAGGCTGGCATTGATATTGCTGCCAGGGAGATTCAATTTGTTAGGACCAAAGGGTTATCTGCCCTTACAATTGAATCTGATAGGATGGTTTTTAGGGGTATGGCTTCCTGTTTAGATGCCATTATGGATAAGTTCCATAGAAAGTGGTCTGAAGCTGTTGAGTATGCTGAAACTCACAGTGACGCCATATTTCCTACCTCTGAGGATAACAAACTGTTTGAGGATACTAAGCTTCAGTATTATGAAGCCAAAGGTTATGAAATCCACATCCTTTCTATGCAAAACCCTCCTCAACGTTCCTCTCTCTCCTTCCTTGATGCTTCTCAGCTCCCAGGAGGTCCACGTCCGAGGGCCATTCTACCAAAGATACCTATCAAGACCTTCAGCGGTGACATCTCACAGTGGCCATCGTTTAAGCAGCTTTTCACCTCTCTCATCAAAAATGAACTGTCTCTGTCCCCCGTGGAACGCTTTCATTATTTAGTGGGCTACCTACAGGGTCCGGCATTTGATGTCATCAAGCATATACCAGTTGCTGAGGAAAACTTTGAGCAGGCTTGGGAGGCTCTACTTAGGGTTTATGATGACAAGCGCAAAATTGCTTCCAATCACCTGGAGCATTTGCTATCTTTCAAACCAGCATCTGGGAAACCAACCTATGCCTCACTTCAGTCGTATCTGTCTGGAGTGATGGAAAGCATCACATCCTTAAAGAACCTTGGGATTCCCAATCTGAGCAATTACCTTTTGTGCGAGTTGGCTCTTCGAGGGTTGGACCATGTCACCCGTGAGGCCTTTGAGATAGAGCAGATTGGGGAGGAATTTCCTTCCTGTGAGGCATTGGAGGAGTTCATACAGGGCCGGTGTCATGTACTTAGGTTGACTCAGGATCCTGTAAGCAAACCTAGTACTTCAGATGCCAACTCCAAACCAGAGTCAAAGTCCCCAAGTGCCGCCTTTAGGTCTCCTAATAAGTTTGGTTCATCATCCAATCGCAAATCTCATCAAGCTCTCCTCGCACACTCATCCAAGCCTAACACCATTCAACAGGTGAGGCCCAGCAAATCCAATAACCCTCAGGATTTGACTTGCTTTGTTTGCAAGGAGTCTCATACAATCCTGTCCTGCAACAAATTTAAAGCTGCTCAGCCCCAGCAACGCTTGGACATGCTCAAGCAATTCCAAGGATGCCGCAACTGCTTACACCCGTTCCATCGTACCAAGGAGTGTCCATCCAAATTTTCATGCAGAGAGTGTGAAGGTCGACATCACACTGAACTCCATCTTCCACGAGTGACTCCCCAGGAACAACCAGTTCCAAGTTCCAGTGCTCAGGCTTCTGGCTTTACTGGTGCAAGCACTTCTGCACAACAGCAAACAGTCTTGCTTGGAACTGTCATTGCCCATATCAAGGACCTTAGTGGGACGCTCCATAGCTTCAGAGGTCTGCTTGACCCTGGAAGCATGTTTTCATTTGTGACAGAACAGTGCGCTAGGCAGTTAGGTCAAACCACCCGACCTTTCCGCCATAATATCTCAGGCGTCAATCATTCTCCACTTAAGAATGTGAAAGGGAAGGTAGCCATCACTTTCTCTGCTCCTTCCGCTGCATCGCCCTTGGAAACTGAAGCTATTGTGGTTCCTTCAATAACCCCACCTTTACCACAAGTCTCATTGGACTCTGACATCTGGCATGATTACAAGTCGTACTCCTTGAGTGACCCAAGTTTCACCACACCTGGTCCCATCTCATTCCTTATAGGTGCTGATCTGTACCCTGACATCGTCACTGGAACGCCAATAGTTATCCATGAGCACGGACCTCGACTGATGGATACTGTTTTTGGCTACACTGTCCTTGGGAAGTATGCTTCTGAGGACCATATCACTTCTGGAGTGTCCTTGTTAACCCGTTCTGACATTTCACACCTGATTGAGCGCTTCTGGGAGGTTGAGGAACCAACATCAGTCCGACCTCATGAGTCACAGGAAGATGCTGACTGTGAAACTCACTTCATAGAGACCCATCAGCGTACCAGTGATGGGCGCTATGTTGTGGCCTTGCCCTTCAAAACCACTGTTGCTCCTTCATTTCTTGTGGAGTCCAACAAGGTGATAGGCCGTCTCCAATCACTGGAGAGGAAGTTCTCCAAGGACCAGGAACTTCAGGCTGAGTACCATAAGTTCATGGATGAGTACATATCCTTAGGCCACATGTCACTCTCTACATCTGAACCTAAATATTTAATACCACATCATCCTGTATTCAAGATCTGTCCTGATGGTTCCAAGAAACTCCGAGTGGTCTTCGACGCCAGCTTTCGAACACCATGTGGGTCGCTGAATGATTATCTGTTCAGTGGGCCCAAGTTGCAGGCTGATATTTGCGACATAGTCCTGCATTTCCGTTGTCATAAATATGTTTTGACATGTGATATTGTCAAAATGTTTCGGCAAATTCTGGTAAGACCCGAGGACCATTGCTACCAGCAAATTGCCTGGAGATCTGACCCATCTGATCCAATACAGTATTATGACCTTAAAACTGTAACATATGGTCAACGCTGTTCACCTTACCTTGCACAGCGGGTACTTCATCAACTTGTGGCAGATGAAGGTGATGACTTCCCAGAAGCATCTTCAGCATTGCTGCACCACACATATGTGGACGATATCGCTTACGGAGCTGACACTATCGAGCAGTTGACTGACGTTAAACGACAGTTGATCAGTCTCTTGTCTAAAGGTGGATTTGAGCTGGACAAGTGGCAAACCAACTACCCGTCACTTCTGAATAACACCGCAACAACCCAATCACCGGTGGAGATCCATTCTCAGGAGCCGTCCATAACCAAGATCTTGGGCATGCAATGGAACCCTGCAGACGACACCTTTTCGTACCATGTGACACCTCCATCCAGCACATGTACCAAGCGAAGCATCTCTTCAGTGATCGCCCGCCTGTTTGATCCCCTCGGATATTTGACCCCTGTCATATTCCAGGCTAAATGCATTCTCCAGGAGCTCTGGAAATTGAAGATTGGATGGGATGAGGAGGTTTCAGATGAAATCAAGGCTACGTGGAATCAGTTCACATCAGAACTTTCAACGTTATCGTCCATTGCAATCCCTCGCATGTTTCCGCACTCCAACCCTACGTATCAGCTGTTGTGTTTCTCTGATGCTTCAGAAAAAGGTTATTGTGGCGTTGTGTACTTGAGAGCTTCTCAAGGTGATTGTGTGTCACTTACCATGCTCAAGGCCAAAACCAAAGTGGCCCCACTGAAATCGCTTACCGTTCCTCGTCTGGAACTCTGTGGAACACTGCTCTTAGCCCGTATCATTCAGTCTCTTCAACGACTAATCCAAACGCTCAGCATCCAGGATGTCTTCTGCTTCACGGACTCCACCATCGTCTTGGCCTGGTTGAAGACACCAACATATCTTCTCCAGACCTTCGTCGCCAACCGTGTGCAGCAAGTTCTGGACATCACCAATCTGAATTCATGGCATCATGTTCGCGGGTCGGACAATCCTGCTGACATTGGATCGAGAGGTCTGTCTCCATTGGCACTTGAATCGAGTTCCCTCTGGTGGTCAGGACCAGCATGGTGTCATGAGCCAATTGAAAGTTGGCCTATATCTACCGATACATCGAGTGTTCATGTCCCTGAGATGAGACAAACTGTTATCTCACTCATGGCTGTGAAGAAAAGTTCTGAATTTCTTCACTTTACTGAGCGATATTCATCTTTTACCAAGATGGTACGCATATTAGCATATATCAAACGATTTATAATTAACTGTCGTATTCACAAAAGGCATAGATGTGCTAGATCTACTGGTCCATTATCTTCTTTCGAGTTTCATCGTGCCAAACTTCATATCATACAACTTATACAATATTTCTATTATCCTGAACCATTTTCAACTGCAGATCCAAACAACCTACCTCAGGAGCTTCGCCGATTAGCAGTTTTTGTTGACAAGGATGGACTGTTGCGTGTGGGCGGACGTCTATGTAATGCACCGTTACCTGAATCCCAACGACAACCGATTCTTTTACCATCGAGATCGCACCTCACTACCTTGATCGTTGACTTCTACCATCGTCAAAACCATCATGTGGGACCAACTGCATTGCTTGCTAGCATCAGACATGATTATTGGATACCTGCTGCAAGGAATTTGGTAAAACTTGTGAAACATAAATGTGTAACCTGTATAAGGCATTCCAAGCATATCATGTCTCCACTGATGGGAAACCTCCCTGCATCACGTTTCAAGGCAGTGCGTCCCTTCCTTCATACAGGAGTGGACTTTGCGGGTCCCTTCCTGTGCCGTGAGACCCTCCGTCGAAATTCTGGTGTTCGAAAGGCATACCTATGTGTCTACATATGCATGACCAGCAGAGCGGTTCACCTTGAGCTTGCGCTCGGTTTATCTATCGAGGATTTCCTGGATACATTCGATCGGTTTGTATCCCGAAGAGGCTTACCTGCTGTCATGTATTCGGATTGCGGCACTAATTTTGTCGGTGCAGCTGCCTATTTGAAGGAAGTGTTCAAATGGTTCCATGATGAACACACTACCACTGCTATCATCAATAGTACTTCACACCTGTCCATCCAGTGGAAGTTCAACCCCCCACTCTCACCACATTTCGGCGGCAGCTGGGAAGCAGCAGTGAAGGCCGCAAAGTCTTTGATTTTCAAGACTGTTGGTAATCAACCATTCACCTGTTGGGAATTGTCGACCATCTTTGCCAAGGTGGAATGCATCCTCAATTCCAGACCCCTGCAACCTGTATCTGATGCACCTGATGACTTGGAAACCCTCACTCCTGGCCACTTCATACTTGGTCATCCTCTAACAGCCATTCCTGAATACGACCTCACTGATGTCCCAAGCAATCGCCTCAAGCGTTGGGAGCTGGTCCGTGAGAGGGTCCAGTTCTTTTGGCATCGTTGGACAGAGGAGTACATGCGAGGAATGCAGGATCGTGGCAAGTGGACGAAGAGGACTCCTAATCTGAGTGTCGGCGATCTGGTCTTCATTAGCGACTCTAATGTTCCAGCAACTCAATGGTCCATGGCACGGATTATCAAGGTTCACCCTGGCGCAGATAACGTCGTGAGAGTGGTAACACTCAAGACTGCCCATGGGGTTTATAAGCGACCAGCTGTCAAGCTAATACCTTTGCACCTGTCATCATTGTGAGAAGCTGTGCATACTCCAGGCCTACGTTGCTGATTGGGGGGAGTATGTTTGGAAAACGTTTTGGAATCAGCAACTCACCTTGTCATCATCATCAACTGCATCAACTCCTCACCATTTACCACATTTTTCACAATATCCTTCCTAAAACCTATCAAACTTCCCCAAAATCCTTTTCTAATTCCCTCAGTATCACAAACTCAAAACAAGAAACCACTTATCAATTGTATTATCATCTGCTTCTTCACCTTTATATCATTCACCTTGTAACTTCCATACATTCACTTCCATACTGCTCTTCCATGTAATAAATTATTCAATCTGCCTACATCCATGTTCACATCCATTCAATTCAATTCAATCCACCAATAATTTCTGTTCATTTCATAATTTAAACCCTAATAAAAATTCATCTTAATTCCATTTATACAATAATCAGTTTTAAAATTATAAGTGTGAGTGAAGTGCATCATCAGCTGATTCTACCTTCATCACTGCTCTGGAGCCCTTCATCACCATTCATCAGTCAGTCAGTCTTAACAAGTCAGCCATCTTATACCTTGTGTTCCATCTTGATCTCACCAAAGAAAGTTATCTAAATTCATCCAAGTTGTACCTGAAGTGGATTTTCAACTATATACCAAAAAATCAAGTGCAATATCTCACCATTCTGTTGGATTCCCTTGGACAACCAGGATCATCACCATCACTACCAGGATATCCCCCTGTATGCTGACCACCTGCAGCTCAGGGTAACATAGCTAGCTACCAAAATCAAGGTGAGAGTTACCATAATCAAAATCTTCTGTGATCTACCCATACCTGTGATCTATCTTCTGGCTGTCTTCTTCTACCTACCTACCTGGAGTTTGGGCTTTCTTCTTCTGCACTGGAACTTTGGGGGTTAGCTACCTACCAATTTTGTGATATTTAGTCTTTAGTGGCCACATTTAGGTAGGCATCCACAGTTATTTGTTACCATCATAATTTATATCTTGTTACCTCATTATTGTTTTAATAAAAAGTCATAATTATCTAGTCACTGGTTGTTTATTATAGTACAACACCCTTTGATATACAGTCCACTTTTTTCTTGTTATTTATTTTGCAAATCTAGTCAAACTAATAATTAAAAGTCAATAAATAATAAGCTTAGCATCACCATATCAACCAGGTCAGTATTTCGCAAAATTGAAGAATAACTAGGTACTTAAAAAGTTGTACCTAAATTTGAAATTTTAGAGGATTTTAGAAATTCATTAGTGCATGGCCCTGAGTAATTGAAAAACTGAAATATTGCCGCTGGAATCATCAAAATCGAACAATAATTGCCAGAGAAATATGGGAAAAACATGGAAAAAACCCTTTTATTCAGTAGTTTTTCCCATTTTTCTCAGGCAATTATTGTTCGATTTTGATGATTCCAGCGGCAATATTTCAGTTTTTCAATTACCCAGGGCCATGCACTAATGAATTTCTAAAATCCTCTAAAATTTCAAATTTAGGTACAACTTTTTAAGTAGTTATTCTTCAATTTTGCGAATCACTGACCCGATACGAGGAACGAACGGCGAGCGACTGAGACTCCCTTAATAATTGTGATTTGACACCATATATGATGTAAGGTACCAAGATGTGGGTTGTTTCTACGAAAATAGAACGTGAAAGGTAAGATTTTTAATTTTAATTTTTTTGGGGAGAAATTTTGCCAGTTTTTTGACGCAAAAAATAAATTTAAAAAATCAGCTAAAAAAAAGCCAAATAAAATGAGTGGATTTTGGAGTAAATTTTATGAACTTTCATTGTTAGTGGTGGTCATGTTAGAATGTATTGTTTCGGAAATATGAGTAAAAAAAGTGCAAACATTTCTGGTATTTTGCAATTTTGACAATGTTTTGGGCAACAATCCTGTCAGCAAACTTCAGATTACTATTATTGAACTTTCCTCTAACTTTTCTTATTTGGAGAAGTTAGTACTCTGAGGAAGTTTATCCTTCGCAAATAGCTGGACACTTAGTCAAATTTACTTCCACTCAAAGACTCAACGCAATCGATCGGTCAGAGGATTATAAATAGATTTGTATAAATGAATAAGAGAAAACCTAAAATAAATTTTATTTCCTTCGAACATTTCAGTCTGAAATACCCTGCGGTCTTTTAAGACCCAAACAAAAGTCGGAATTCGGTGAATTTGGTCTGTACCTACCGTCATGGGCTTGGCAATATATCAAAGGGTTCCACCGGATCCTTTTAAACTTGGAATGAATGGGAAATATACTGCTTCCCTCTCTCCAAAATACTTGAGGAGTGAATAATTCAGACATCCCGAATGATCTCGCTTATCTATCCTTTTATTCCTCGAAACTTTTTTGTCGAGTGGGTTCTCTCAATTGAGGTTTTCTTTTCGGTTTTATTTTTCGATCGAAGACACCTCTCTTGTTCAACTGTTGCGCACGGTTTGTAAAATTTATCTTTAATTTATTTGATGGAATAATCTGCACAAGTTTAAGGGTTGTTTCCGGAATAGCTCTGATCTGAGAAGATATCAGAAACCGTGTTGTTGTTTATAAATGTAGGAAACCTGCAGTAACATGAGGGTGAAGTTCATGTTTAATTTCACAGAAATTGGGGAGGTACCTGTTAGTATGTCAACTTTATTGGGATTTGGGTCCAACAGCAAAATCCTCCTCTTTCACCAAATTTTCGAAAAATTTATTTTCTTCATCAGGGCTCAGAGGATGAGTTTAGGTTTGAACATCAAACCACGGTCGGGAATAAAGAAGTTGTATAAACCAGGAACACTAATCATGAAATTGGTGTTAAAAAACTTGACTATTATGACTATAAATTGGAAAAAACACAATAACATCAGGCTTTAAATTTAATAATATTGGTAAAACAAAATAAGACAGTCAGAAAGACGCAGCAACAATAATAATGACTAGAATTGATAAGAGATAACAAGTAAACTTGTTATAATAGTCAAGTTTTTTAACACCAATTTCATGATTCGAATAAAATCACTATAAATAATAATAAAAAGTTATTGTTCGTTACTGATGATGACCTAACCGTCGAAATCGATTTAACTTGTAACTCTATATTTTAGTGGAAATAGACAACGTTCTACTCAACTCCGTTTTTAATTTCATGATTAGTGTTCCTGGTTTATACAACTTCTTTATTCCCGACCGTGGTTTGATGTTCAAACCTAAGCTCATCCTCTGAGCCCTGATGAAGAAAATAAATTTTTCGAAAATTTGATGAAAGAGGAGGATTTTGCTGTTGGACCCAAATCCCAATAAAGTTGACATTATTTACTTTGGGTCGATTGCCATACACTACTGTACCTATTAGTGATCTGATGAGCGCAATGATTTCCGAATCAGTAGATTCTAGTTGCGAGGAAGCCATTCTGCCTACACAACGCGGAAGACATTTTTAGAATTGTCGAGGCTCGTACAGATCGTATCTACACAAAATACAATAGCTCTACGGTTCAATAACCAATTTCACAAGTATCGCCCAAAGTTGAGTAATATTGGGCAGTCAGATCATGGCAAATCGTGTCGGAACTATTTTTTTCATTTGCTGTGTGTTTTTTTACTTGGAGATGTCTCTTCTGAATGCACATTGATTGTTAACGCCTGCCAAGTTGGATGGACAGTGTAGCTTCGTCACTCAGAACAACGGAGACGTAAAACCAATTGCTTGCAGTATTATGGAGCTTGATTTTCGGAAACGTTAATTTTTTCCCATTTTGATGAACAATTACATGATTTAAAAGATCTTTGCGATTATGTAGTGGAATTCCGATTTATCGAATTTTGTTGCTTGTACTACTACTGATACTACTGGTCAAATCGAGGTAAAATCGATAAGAAATCATCTTGGGCCCCAAAAGACAAATGGGCAAAAGTGGGCTGTTGGATGGTGAAAATCGTATCAACTCCTATAGGTCTGTTAAAGGTGCAATTCATAGGTGACCATTCATAGGCTTACACGAACCGATTCTAAAAATGTCACCAAAACCTGAAACAGTATTGTTCTAGGGGATCTAGAGAATTAGTTATACGTTAGTATACCTATTCCTTGGTGGAGATCAACCTAGGACAAGGGATGATGAATGTGATGAATGGAAGATACTAATTGAATTAGGAAAGATAAATAGATATATTATCCTATAATTAATGAGTCTTGTATCTATAGCATTTCCAAGTCAAATGAAACTTTTTCCAAGTCAAATGAAACCTTTTCCAAGTCAAATGAAACTTTTTCCAAGTCAAATGAAACCTTTTCCAAACCAAATGAAACCTTTTCCGAACCAAATGAAACCTTTTCCAAGTGAAATGAAACCTTTTCCAAACCAAATGAAACCTTTTCCAAGTCAAATGAAACATATTGAGAAAATTAGTGAAATGAGGTACCTACTAGGTACCTACTAGGTAGATACTCTGCAAATTTCAGATCGATGCAATCGTACAAAGAAGTTGCCAAAATGAAAATTCAATGAATTTAGACATAGGATTATCGAAGTAGATCTCACCTTAGTAGAATAGGAAACAAGTAAGTTTGAGAAATTTCTGACAGTTGAATGTGAGTGGGTACCTACCTACTCGCCACGCCCACACGGAGAAACTGATAATCACCAATACTTACATTGACTGATAGAACCTCTAAGACTGAATTTCTGAAATTTTGTTATATATTATTCATCTACGATTGTTTACTTTACAGAAATACACTATGTTTGGAAATAGTTTCATTTGATTTGGAAAAAGTTTCATTTGGTTTGGAAAAGGTTTCATTTGGTTTGGAAAAGGTTTCATTTGGTTTGGAAAAGGTTTCATTTCACTTGGAAAAGGTTTCATTTGACTTGAAAAAGGTTTCATTTGGTTTGGAAAAGGTTTCATTTCACTTGGAAAAGGTTTCATTTGGTTTGGAAAAGGTTTCATTTCACTTGGAAAAGGTTTCATTTGACTTGGAAAAGGTTTCATTTCACTTGGAAAAGGTTTCATTTGACTTGGAAAAGGTTTCATTTGGTTTGGAAAAGGTTTCATTTCACTTGGAAAAGGTTTCATTTGGTTTGGAAAAGGTTTCATTTGGTTTGGAAAAGGTTTCATTTCACTTGGAAAAGGTTTCATTTGACTTGGAAAAGGTTTCATTTCACTTGGAAAAGGTTTCATTTGACTTGGAAAAGGTTTCATTTGGTTTGGAAAAGGTTTCATTTCACTTGGAAAAGGTTTCATTTGACTTGGAAAAGGTTTCATTTGGTTTGGAAAAGGTTTCATTTCACTTGGAAAAGGTTTCATTTGGTTTGGAAAAGGTTTCATTTCACTTGGAAAAGGTTTCATTTGACTTGGAAAAGGTTTCATTTAGTTTGGAAAAGGTTTTTTTTTGGAAATGATGGGGGGAGAAGTATCAATAGAGTTTACCTATTAGATGTTCGGATTTGAACCACGAGGGTAAGGGAAGTGGTATTGTATGAAAGTAGGTACTTACAGATCGATGTCTGGAATGAGACTGGGGAGCTATCCCTGAGTAGTGACTCGATAGAGAGGAAGAATCGCTCCATCGAATCGCGAATCAGGTGACAGAGATACTGTTGCTCTGTCACAATCCGGACCAAGATTTCATGAAGATATGATTTGGACATGAATAGAGAGATAGACACGATAAAATTATTCAAAGAGCTCTGAAACGTGAAATACGAGCGGAAACTTTAATTTTGGAGGACCTACTTTTTTTTGACCTGCTGCATGAATACAAAGCGCCCTTATTTCCGGCAGTGAGGAAGCAAAAATACGACGAAATATCCAGTAACTGCTCCGCCCAGTCACGATGGAGTCCGTAGGTTCCATTCAAACCACTTAGAGTGGTTGATTCGTACTCGGATTTATTTTTAAAAGAGGAGAAACAAAATCCATTTCCACGAAGATAAAAATTTATACAAGGAAGAGATAGCGAGTGACGGAGGTTCCTTTGAAAGTGTCCTTTGATTTTGATGCTCTTTGAAGCATAATTAAGAGAGGAAACCGTGGGAAGGAACGCATGAAGTAGGAGGCTATTAGAGTCGCAAAGGATTCACCAGTTCTTCCGCTTTCAGAGCTGATGCTCCTCTTAACTGTTTCTCTTTCCATTTTACTGCCTCAATGGGTCCTGGTGTTCGTCGCTGCCCTACCATGAAACGTATCGTATAAAAAAATGTCCTTTTAGAGCGCGCTATTTCATTTCCTGGAGGTATAGTTGAGAGGGTGGGTGCCTGCAATCTACTCTAATCGACACTATCTGTCTTGCACCCGGAAATGGATTAGAGGAAGTGCACTAAGCAATGTTTCTTTCAAATGCTCTACGTGGAATACTTACATTCAGTCCGTTGTGAATGCCACTGTTTTTAGATGAGCCCTACAAGGGTATTTCAACCATCTCTTGCACCAATGAATGATATTTCAGCATCTACCGTAAAATAAAGTAACTTCCCCTCCACTATTACTTTTTTTTTAAATTGCGAGTTTGAATTCAGATGAAAATGATGATATATTTTTCTTATCTGTAAAGATTTGGGGTAAATTACCACACCAGTCTTAATCCTCTTCTTCTTCATTGGCAATATTTCGGCGCCATGATGGCCACCCTCTTCAGGCACATATTGTCACCTGTTTTTTAGAAAAATATGGATTGTCAAAGGCTTAAACGTTAAGGGTAAAGAATACTGATATATATACTTAGGTAGTTTTCTATAAATAAGGATATATTAGTATACGAATAAAATGACTCGCGATGAGATTGTGTTAGTACTGAGTTATTGTTTGTTACTGATGATGACCTAACCGTCGAAATCGATTTAACTTGTAACTCTATATTTTCGTGGAAATAGACAACGTTCTACTCAACTCCGTTTTTATGTATTATTATTCTTTACCCTTAACGTTTAAGCCTTTGACAATCCGTATCTTTCTTAAAAAACGGGTGACAATATGTGCCTGAAGCGGGCGGCCATCATGGCACCTAAATATTGCCAATAAAGAAGAAGAGGATTAAGACTGGTGTGGTCATTTACCCCAAATCATTGCACACAGACCGAGTCACAAAAATCAACATATTTACTTATCTGTAAATATATCTATCTACCATCGAATCAATCCCATCAGGTGGACAGTAAAGCCTCCTCACCCAAAACAACATGAATTAATACATTTTTTGGTGTAACAATGATTGATTGTAGTAACGAGCAGTGCCACAGATAAATTCCAGAACATGAATCTCGACTTTCACGATCAAGGTGTTTTTTCCAAACGTTGACTTACAATAACACGATTGAGAAGTTTTTCGCGATTGTATTGGAGAAATGTACCGTGACTTCTACTGGTGATAATTTATTGAGTCCAGCTCCAAACCACCATCTAAGTTTGAAGTGAATGGGGCAATTAGATTGCTGGAAATTTATGACCCCTTTATTTATGGACCCTGTCTCAGTTTCTTAGAGATTTTGACAACAAAAGTGAACGTAGATGTGAAATCTGACGTTTACGAATTAAGGCTAACACAGATTGATCCCCTAGAGGCTCAGTTTGGTTCCAAATGTCATGCGTACTTTCATTGTTGACTATAATTTTGAGTGTGACATGGCAAAGAAAAAGTAACTACTATACTGTTTTATTTTTATTTTATTCCGTATTTTTCATAATTTCCGTTTTCGTTGGATGTTAACAAAAGACGCTGGGGAGAAATCAGCCGAATTTTTACACTCCACTTAAAGATATAGTTGGATTTCCACCAGTGTTACCAAATGGGAACACTGGGCATGAATGGGTACTGTACGTTCGCTCTATTTTTCAGTCTTCTAGGTGGAAACATTTTAGCTATCTTCCACTAAATGTATAATATTAGCCTCTTTTGGTTCATGAACCTATGTCGCACTCTAATGTAAGCGTGCCAGACACACTACCCCCTACCCCCCCCTAACACACAGTTATAAATTGTCGTTTATCTGTATAGTGTTACGCTCAGTTAGGAATGGTGCTATTTGATTCTTTTTGTTACTACGTACCTATTATTTGTGTTATCAATCCTATATGATTATATTGCTAAACGGTTGCATTCAATACAACAAATTTCCAGGATTAATTAAATGAGACTTTGCATATTTTCATGTCTACCTAGTAAATACCTATCTTAGAATTAATAGTGAGAGTTGGTTTATTTACATGAATTAGTAAATCTGAGTGGAAGTATAGAAAATCATCATTTCAAAAGCCAAAAAGTGTGATAATGTAAGTACCCATCACGGATGACCTTGAGGTAAATAGAAGGAGATGGTGCAGGGTGGTGGGGAGGTACCTACGTTCTTCCCCCCCCCCCTTCTTCCGGCCTTTAAGAATTGTGGTATGGTGATATTCATCCTGGTGGTGTGGTATGGTGTATTGTGTAATTTTTTGCCCTATCCCACCAATACTTACAAGTCATATGGAAGCAATAGCATAGAAATTAGTCACTTCGTTGTAAAATTATCGGCCTTCTTATCTCTACTTATCTCACGATCCGGAACATTTTTTTCGAAAACACTAGTTGTTTTCATAGCTAAATGCTTCCGAAATTTTCAATCATACACTTTTCACCAATCGAAATACCTTCATGAGAATGTAGTAGAAAAATTTGGTTAGGTTTTTGGTTCAAAGAAGATACCTACAGGTCTACTGGTAAGGAGGTGAACAAGGACTGATGTATTATCAATGAGAGTGAGTAGGGGGGGGGATAGGTAACAAAGAGCAAAATGCATTTCAGTGTTACTTCAATCGAAAAGGGAGGAAACTAGGGAAAATACCTTCAGGATGGTTTGAAATTGAGGATGAACGTACAGTATCCTTCCATGCCCAGTGTTCCCATTTGGGAACACGCGACTATATAGATTCTGACAATGGGAATCTTTATTTTTCCACCCAACTAATCATGAAAGAACATTGGAAACGAAAAGACTCGGGCGAAAATGGGTTAAGGATAATCACATTATTTGCTCGTGGGCAGACACTACTATCCGTTCTATAGGGATTAAATTAATTTTGATCTATCTCCGAGTTGAATGTTGATCAAAAACAAAACAAAAAAAGTCTGCCAAGTGGGTGTGGCACATAGGTAGCTTCCTCGTATCCATAACCCGATTGTATAGCTGATCCGAAGCATAGTAGATAATCTCAAAACATCAATCTCTAAGTGCACTCTCTCTTGCACTACCCTCATAGGGGGCCATCTACACGTCATCCCGCACGTCTCTGAATATTGTTGGAAAACGTAGAAGTTATGGCTGTTAAAAGGATTTCACGTGTGCGCATGCGCACAAAATACTTTCAATTGGTGGCCATGATTTTCATAGGGGACCATCTCTACCTCAACTCGCATTATTCCTGAAAATTTCATCGAAATCAGATTGGAAATGTAGAAGTTATGGCAGTAACAAGGAAATAATAGTTTGGGCATGCGCACTGGCTACTATCAGTCCGGGTTTGGTGATTTTCATAGGTGACCATCTACATGTCAATTCGCACAATCCTTGAAAACTTCGTCGAAATCGGATGAGAAATGTAGCAGTTCTGGCTGTGGCAACGATTTCATGACGGACACGGAACCAAAATTGTTCAGGAAGGTCTAAAACGTAAAACACGCGTGAAAATTTTGGTTTTGGAGAACTTCTTTTTTCACCCTTGAAAAGTGAAACGCGTCCACTACCTTGGTAGACTCGGAAGCAAAAAGTCTGAAAAATTCATCAAAATTGAACTGTTCTATTGTGTACAAGATATTGACCACAAACAGACACGGAATCAAAATTGTTGAAAACTCTGAAACTGTACGGGTGGAAATTTTGAATATGGAAGACCCACATTTTATACTTGTTTTTCCTTTGCAGCACGAAGAAGTAAATCCAGCTGTTTCTCATTTGGGGCAAGACTTTGTGCTCAATGACTCAGTAAGGCAGCCCAAAAACAATTTATTCACAACCAATCGTCTAAACTGGCATTTTCATACCAGCGCGTTTTTCAACAGTTTTAAAGCTTGGAATTTGAAATTCGTTTTTTCTTCCACGATCTCGATCTCTGGAATAAATTTCGTCCACGATTTCTTCGATATCGCGAATAATTTCTTCTGTTTTCCTTTCTAACTACATAAGAATTGTCCTTTGAACGACATTAGTACCCACAATTCCTGGATTCAGCATCACATAATTTATTATAATGTATGAGGAGAGAGCAAGCGAAATGAAACTGAATGGAAACGCAAGCAAAAAAGTCAGAGAGAGGCTTTTCCCCTCGCACCGTTGTTCCTCGTCAGTCGTTCTATTCCATTTTTCCGGACCTTTTTGTGAGCTCATATAATTTGGTTTTTGCCTCACCGAAAAACTCTTTGAGACAGCACTTCAAGATAAACTCGTTAGCTCAACATTTTTAATGCTAATATGTATATGGTTAATATTCAATGTAAGAATATAAATCACAAAGTAGGTTACCTAGTACCTATTTTCATAGAAAAAAATTATTGTTCACAGTGTTGTATCGATTTCGACTGCCAGGTTTATAATTAGAACGAAAAATATACGACAAAGTTGTCAAAACCCATTTAAACAGAAATGGAGTGAATGACATTATTGTGTATTATCACGAAAACAATGGGTTTGTTAGGAAGATACCTTTTAGTTCTTGTTTGTTACTGATAATTATTTTACCGTTGAAAGCCTTTCAATAGTATACCTCCTGGAAAAAGTCAACGTTCTTCATCGAATACGCTAACGCTAATCAAGGTGGACATGACACCTATTTTCCTTCTGCGTTGAATATAAACAAGGTAAATACTGGAAAGATATTATTTTATTCTGATTTCAATGACGATGGAATATTTTGACATTAAAAACAGGTACCTGTAATGGAAGCAGCAAGCTGACATTTCCTATCGTTGCTGCCCGAGGTTCCAAAGGCGCAGGCGCCACCAGAGCTCCACCACCAACTCTCGGCACCACCGCCAAACTGGTTGAGCCGTCCGTTTCTGCAACAGTATTGGAACTAATTGAGTGAGTACGATAGCCGAGATTTTAGTTCCGCCATATCGCCGGAGTTCTTGACCGTGTTTTATTTACTAATCAATTTGCAGGTTCTTGAGAATCGATCAGGGGGAATCATATGTGTATTTAAGCCAACGTTTCGTACACTTTATTGTACATCTTTAGGGCAAAAAAAGGAAGGAAGGTGGTAACATTCCTGGTTCCATGGTTTGAGTGATGGGCACCATATTATGTTTTTAAAAACAGAGGAAGACCTGCTTTCCACATTGAGGATTGAGGGAGTCTTCCTCCGTTTTTAAAATCATAATATGGTACCCATCACTCAAACCATTTTCAAAACCTTTTTTTGTAATATGTTACATGGTGGCTTGTAAGATTGACCTGTTCTGATATAGTTAGATTTGAATAGAATGTTATTTCGAGCTTAGATAAACCGGATGAAAGAATGGGGCAACACTAGTGCCATCTCTCATCTCAGCATCATACTAGACCATCGTCCCCTTTAGCCTTAATGTGACCACCTTCACTCCATTTTTTACCCTGAAGATGTACCTACAATAAATTATGTAGTAAACGTTGGTCTAAATACATATGTTATTTCCCCTGAACGATTCTCAAGAACCTGCCAGTAATTTGGTTCCATCTTCTTAGTTACCAAGAGATGGTAGATATCTATAATAACGCGCTGATAAATTTTTTTGAGGTTCAACTTATGAAAACCTGGAACACTCATTGATGGCTTTCTGTTGGGGCATTCAGGCAATAAGACAATGAAAATAACGAAACACGAAAATGAATGAGAAAAACTCAAATATGTTGGAAATGGTTGACAATTGTTGGATTTTTAAGCTAAGAAATTATACAAAATGTCCCAAAACCAATCAGCAATACTTCAGGAATCGATTCTACAACTAATTTTCAACCTCCTAGCAATTTTTTATTCCGCTTAACCCATTGTTTAGCACCGAATATGTTGTACTGTTTTCTGAACAGAGCTGTAATAGCACGACCTAGAGTCGTATGAGCTCAGCTATGCTTCTACTAGTTAGTTGTCTAAGTGACAATGAAATGAGGAGCCGGTGACTCGCAGTTTTTCGTGATTTTTTTCTCAATAGTTTAAGTCACTTCGTCGATGAGACGAACGAGTAGCGCTGTATGTGCCAAGTGAGTGTGGCACATAGCTTCCTCGAATCAATAATTGATTGTATTGAAGATTCGAGCATTGTAGCTAATTTAAAAACACCTTGCACTATCCTGAAAACCATCCACACGTCATCCTGTCCAATTCTAAAAAATCAAAATCAGATGAAAAATGTAGATTTTTTAATTTTTTTTTATTTTTTAGTTTAAGGTTTGCGCATGCGCAGAAGATAATACTATCGGTCCGGGAGTGATGATTTTCATAGGGAAAATCGACACGCCAACCCGCACAATCCTTGGAAATTTCATCGAAATCGGACAATAACTTCGTGATGTTTCGCCCGATATGAGGATTTCATGATAGACACACAGACACGGAACCAAAATTGTTCAGAAGAGCCTGAAACGTAATACGCGAGTGGTGATTTTCATTTTGGAAAACATTTCTTCGTTTCTTATATCTCCATACTAGTCCTAGTTTGAATCCAAGTCATGAAATTTGATGTTTTATTCATCCTGAACTAGTTAATAAGCTCAGGCGAACAAGAGCGGCTGTTGATTTTTATTTTTCCCTTGAAAAGTGATGGTGTTAGTCGCATCGAATGGGTAGCAGTGCCCGTCAAAAAATCTAAGGTAGCACTCTAGGGTTAAAATGCGAATTTCACTTTGATTTTTTTTCAAGTTTTCGACCTTGCGGCACTAAACTGATTAAAACTTCCTCATGTTTCAAGCAAATTCAGATCTGATAACACCGTTGGAAAGAGCGTTAAATTTTCCATAAGATGAGCTCTCGACCGATTAAGAAAAACTGTACACTAGGATTGTCTTCCTGCCTCAAACTTAAAATTCCGTCAATTTCGGCGTTTTTCAAACATTTTAGTGATTTTTTCCTGCCAAAACACGGTATACTTCAGGAGCCCTCGGAGGCTTGTTGCAAATTAGTAGTAGAATTGATTTCTCAAGTATTGCTGTTGGTTTCTGGGCTCCCTGTATGAGTGAAGTTACAGAAATTCAAGAGTTAGATAGTTTTCATTTATAATCTATCCAAAACAATTATAGATGTCTATAATATTCTGCAGTTTAGCACTAGATGGAGGTACGACTAAATAGTATACTTGTAGAAAATCATCGTTGGAAATAGTGTCGTAATAGTACTAGTACAAGTGGGTTGGTGTTACTGGTAAAAGTTAAAATACTTATCTACATCCATGCGGCATTCGAAATCGTGCTTTATTCGTGCAGAAATATCGGCAAAAAGAGTTGAATGTGGGCAAATAGCTGATTGGGTACTTACCACAACATACATATCACGCAGAAGGGGATACGTGTACACAAGGTTCGCATTACATCGTAGCAGAGGGATCACGAAATTGTTTTCAACAAAATGACGTCAGGTTGGTATGTTATGGTCGTCTTATAAGGGTGAAAGGCATCAGCCAAAGCTCGGGAGAGGAAGAAGCATGATATAATACCTATTCAATACAAATAGACAGTACACAACTATAATTTTCCGTATCTTGATCAGGTGAACTGTAGATATTTCTCAGGTTAACATGTTGCTAACGAAAATACTAAAATACCTAGTCTCTTTAGAAAAATTCTAATAATTGGAATTATTAGAATATATTCTATAATTATTACATAGAATATATTTCTCGGGGAAGAAGATTGGAAATGTCGGTATACCCCTGGAATGACCGCCGCCACTAGCGCTACCTATGACGAAGAAAGGGTCCTTGGCTGGAGGGCTCTCTAGGCAGTCAAGTTTGTACCTTGGTGTAGAATCCCACTTCTGATGTTGTAAATAAATTAGGTGTTACTGTCGTCAGGATGTATATCCAAGGATATTTCCCCTTCTTCAAAGTCAGATTTCATAGAAAGATGAAGAACAAATGGATGGATTTAATATTTGATAGTAGGTACTTGCTTAACAAATAGTAGCTGATGACATCCGCAACGCCAGGAATGGCAGTTGGACGAAAATCCAACCTTAAATGGTTGTTTACTTTACTTTTACTTTTTTACTTTTTACTAGTGAGGTTTACTTGAGAATAATCTATTGAGAATTTAACTGATCAACTGAAGATAAACTGGATAAATTAATTAAACTGTTTGAAACGATTAGGATTTACACAGATTAGAAAGAATATTTGGGTACTCCCGCTGTGGAATTGAATAAAGCCTCGCCACAATATCACCAAGCTTCCTAACTCCTCGAAGGTACAAACTTGACTGCATAGAAAGCCCTCCAGCCGAGGACCCTTTCGTCGTCATAGGTAGCGCTAGTGGCGGCGGTCATTCCAGGGGTGCACCGACATTTCCAATCCTCTTCCCCGAGATATTTTAATGGGGAATTTGCCTCACATTTTTTTATTTTTTTTTTCGAATGAGGGTTTATTTTTATGGAATAAAACCATAGTGAGCTGCTCGAAAACGCATCCAAAAAATTTAGAGAATTTAAGGAAGATGGAAATTTTAAATGTGGTGGCAATGTGTAAGAGGCAGCCATGTTTGAAACGTGACGGATATTCTACCAATCTGACTTCAAAGGAGGTTCTGTGGCGCTTACCACAGAAGCGGCACATACACGAACTTTTACGTTCCGAGTAGTGCGCACAAGAGTGCGCCACGATCTGGCAGGAAGAACCCTGACACAAAATTGACCAAAAGAAACAGTATTACTCACTTTTTTACAATACGAATCTATCTACTAGTTTATCAAGCATTATTATTCTTCATCTTCTCTTATTTAGTTTCAAGATTTGAATCACATTATTCGAGTAGCCATTTCACTGGATCGTTCTGTGTGGCGTGCTAGAACTCTGTCTGTTGTCATTGCTTTCGCGTCGTTTTTTTTCTTTTTTTTTCGTATGACGTCAACAATACTCCTCGATTTTCGCGGTGTTTTGTAACAGAGGTTCACTTGTTTAGTCATTTTCTCCTACGGTAATTTTTTTCCGTTGGTTATTCCTAGTGTTAAACGTTATTCTAGGGCCCTATAATAGGATTTGCCTTGAAATTCCAGAATCTAAAATTGAGGCAAATTCCCCATTGTTGTAATACATTATATAGGATATATCATAATCAGCCCCGATCAATGAACACCTTTCATTTGATCCGAACGAATTTTCCATAAAATTAAGTATCCGTTCCCATACATTTTGATTAAAAAAAAATGCTCGAAGGTCTTTCAAGAAGTTTCTTGAAAAATACAAAGATATTGACAGTATTTGCGGAGCTTGAAATTAAGATGGGAGTCATAGAATTTTAGGCTCATTGGCCTAAATACCTATTTATCAAGCTTATTGAAAAATCCTGAAATACCAACAAGGCCCCTCGCAAGTGTTTTAGTGGATATGAATGAGTGGGGTATCACGTGCCATTTTCCTCCCACCGCCAACACCGCAGGTATTCCTCAAAAGTGTCCGCCTTCTGTCGGTAGCGCATTGGCTTTGGCAATGTCATCTACTGGTGATTAATGCAAATTTTTCTGAGAGGCTCCTACTTACTATGAGATGCAACATGTTTTATTGATTGAAATTTTGGTAAATTTGTGTTTTTGAAATCCTTTCAAATGATGAGTAAAGAAGTAATAAGTAAGTGGATTTTCGTCCGACTGCCATTCATGGCATTTCAAACGATGAAATTGACTTCAATTTCTTCCAACATTATGAACTAAGGCTTCACTCAATATAACAAAATATACTGTGCTGTGATTGTGGGGTAAATTAAACATTTTGAGGGGCTTTTGGAGAATTGTGCGCCTCAGAGGCGCATTGATAATATTGGTGAGGAAGTCCCAGTTAGTATCCAGGGAACTGTTCCGACAAAATCCACAATTCAGAATAAATAAGAAATAAAATTTGCGGAATATGACTAATAATTACCAAAAATTTAGGTTTGTCATGTAAAACAATAAATTTATTCCGTGACACGGAAAAAGGAATAGTTTAGAATAATTAAAAATTCAGGGTTTTCCTTACCAATTAAATGACAAATACTAACGAAGTTTTAGTCTTACGAACTATTAACTTGAATATAATTGAATTTGAACTACATCTTCAACTGGACGATTCGAAAGAAGTTTTCCGGTAAATTGGATAAATGCTCAAGCTCTTGAACAATTCAGTAAAGTTTTAATAATATTTTGGAAAAATTAAAATTTTGGAGGACAAATATTCCAACTTGGAAACATAAGAGTGGTGCCGTACTTTCTGCACATTTATATTCAAATATTAGTGATTTGATTGAACCAGAATTTTCAGGTGTGCTGTACGCATTTTCCTGCTATATCGAAAGTTTTAACAACTTAAAAAAGTTGATTTTAACTGACTGAAAAATGTTTGATCGCTTTTACTACCAACTCCGTTCTTTCCAATGAACATTATACCTCATATCCGGCACACATCTTTTTCGCAGCAAGGAGAGAGGTGAAAAAAATTACTTTTAGCGATAACAATCTCCACCAACCTGGAAAGTTATCAACTCCGGGATTCCTCGCAAGTTTTCCAATTTTACTTTTTTTGAATAATTGAACCGAAGTTTCAAAAGTTATCCTACCGTATTTTCCTAGTAAAAATCCCGCAGAAATCCACACCCTCCCCCGTACCAGGGCAGATGTTCTCTTCGCATTAGTAACTTTTATAAACTTGCCTTAATGTGGAAAGGCGGGAACGGACTCCAAAAACATGGAAAATGCCTTAGACTTCTCGACTTTCTCGGCTTTGCTAGCAGTTTTCGAGGCTCCCCGCGAATTCTCTGTCGTAATTATTCCGCGGTCGAAAACGTTGACCCCAATTTCCTCACCTAGCGCGCCAACCCGCGTGTGATAAGTGCGAATTAAAACGAAAATATATGACTCGGGCCAAGTTTTTGACAATAAAAGAAAAAACTCTGAACTCACTAATAAAAAATTTTTTGCCCGAGATGTGAAATTTACCTTGGTTGGTAAACCACAGGCAGACACAGAACCAAAATCGTTCAGAAAGGTCTGAAATTTCAATGTTCAGGCGACTAATTTTCCTAAACCTGATGTGTGCATAAGTGCATATCGACTGTATACCTGCAAAACCGTGTATGTCAATTTCCTGAAATTCTGCAGGAGAATGTAAAAACCATCAATCTCACTCCACGATCGCATTAGGGAATGTTAAAAAAAAGCTACAAATTATTACACAATGGTTTATTATTTTTCTATAGATCACTCGTCTGCAAAGCCACCAACCATCCAACACGAAGAAAAACATCGATCGCATTTCGGTCAGCTAAAATTTGAACGGAGATTAGGACTATTTTGCGATTCACACTCGTGTTTCTGATTTATCGTGCGTCCAACCCTTGAATTCTCGTAGGGAGCGAACGGTTTGTCCTACAGAGCTCCGCGTGGTCTCAAAAAATTCCAAAAATTCTATACTATCTTAAATTGATGGAAAAACAATACCTTTATATCAAAATTTTTTGAGTTAGGGCGTTTTCAAAATTTCAAAATTCATTTTTCGGCCCTTAGAAGTTATCTACATCAACCAAAATCTTTGGGGCACAACTAAACCCCAAATGGAGCCCACATACCAAATTTCATCAAAATCAGTCAATGCTAAGTAGGAATTTTTATTCGATTTTTGGATTCTACGTACCTTGAAACGTAAACCAACAAATTTTGAGGGGGTGTTAACATTTTTTTTCTTAGTCTATTCCAAAGGTTCATTATTGAAAATAATAAACCAAAATCGGACATACACGGTTTTGCAGCTGCACTATCGATATACTATACAGGGTATAAGCCTAACTGTACGAGTTGATTCTACAACTAATTTGCAACAAAAAATGTCTCATAGCGATTTCGTTTAAAAGGCTTCGTTTTCGAGTTATTTTAATTTTAAACTTTTTTCCCGTGATTTTGACCTTACGTCAATAAACTGGTCATAACTCGTTTAATTGGCTGTGATAATTACAATTTGAGGATACTGTTGGAAAGAACATTAAATTGCCTATCGGATAGGTCTCTTAGCTCTTCTTTGAGTCAAGGTTTAAGACAGGAAAAATCCCTCTGAAATGAAAATTTTACGTAATTTGGGAAACTTCGAATCTTTTTCAATCTCGATTTGAACTACGAGGACCAATATTTTTTCAAGATGCAAGAACAGTAAAAACAACGCCAGAACCTCAGCTTTCCAATGGTATAATCAGAAAATATTTTACAACCAAATTATGGGAGAAATTTGTGTTTGAACGAGGAAAAACGTGGATTTTTTCAACGAAATCGGCGCTCCGGCATCCTGTTTCCGCTCACTCACCCGCTTCCATCGTCCGACCCTCAGATCGTCTAGGCGGAGCGCTGATTTCGTGGAAAAAAATGCACGTTTTTCCTCGTTCAAACACAATTTCTCCCCAAAATTTAGTTATAAATATTTTTTGATTATACCATTGGAAAGCTGAGATTTTGGCGCAGTTTTTACTTTCTTGCATCATGAAAAAATAATGGTCCTCGTAGTTCAATTTGCGATTGAAAAAATTCGAGGATTCCCAAATTACGTAAAATCTCCTTTTCAGAGGGCTTTTTCATCTCTTAAACCTTGACTCAAAGAAGAGCTAAGAAACCTATCAGATAGGAAATTTGATGCTCTTTCCAACGGTATCCTCAAATTGTAATTATCATAGCTAAATTAAGGTGTTATGACTAATTTAATGACGTAAGGTCAAAATCGCGAAAAAAAAAGTTTAAAATAAAAATAACTAGAGAACAAAGCCTTTTAAAAAAATTGCTAAGAGACATTTTTTGTAGCAAATTAGTTGTAAAATCGACTCGTATAGAATGGCAGACCAGTTAGGCTTACACCCGGTATATTTCTCCCCTACTGATAAATCAAAAACAAGAGCTGTATACAAACGTTAATACGATAAAAAAATCGTTCCTCATTATGATGCCTTAAATTCGCTACATAGGACTAACGATGATCTAATTACGATAGAAATCATAGGGATCTGTATCTGTATAGTCAGGTTTTCAAAGGCTGCACAGGGTCATTCTTACACACGAGTTAAACGTTAAAACATAGTTAAAACGAGTTAAACATGAGAACCCCCATTTGCTCGAATTCAAACACCTCCTATAGGTCAAACATCTTACAAATAGAGGACAACCAATTTTAGAACACTCGGACAAAGTTAGAAAATAGTATTAAAAAAAAACATGAAAAACGCCATAGTTAACAATAACGAAAAATTGTTAATTTTATAACATCAAAAAGTTGATTTACATAAGATGAAGGCGTTAAAGAAGAAAAATAGTGTTGTAAACATGGAGGAAGGAGAAGCTGGGTGAATGCTGAGCGTGGTTCAAGTATCAAGTGAAAGAGTGAGAAGTCGTAGTAAGAACTAGTATAGGGTACTAAGACTGGAAACAACGAACATCACAGTACAGGTAATTGAATCTGGAATAGGGAGATCAAACTGGGGGTTCGAATATTACAAGTGGCTCAGCTCAATCAGAATAAAACTAAAATGCTAGATAATCAAGTTCGAATAAATTTTGGATTTTCTAGAAAAATGACATTTGTTTGACATACTGAATTGCATTATAAAGGTTTCGTAAGGTTAGCAGCAGCTTATTGAATATATTTCGGGAATGAATTTACTTGTTCAAACCTTGTCGTTTTTTTTCAGAAGAAATTTTCATTTTTATTTATAACTCATTTCCTATTGAGTGCAAAGGGAGTGTAAGATATAAACTATTCTCTTACAGCCTGAATTGCTGGAAATTCAAAGGGGAATGGAAAGTTCAAGTATAAAGTACAATTTTTTCCAAAAGACGGGTGCATCTGAGTGAGCTTTTGCCAATGTTTATTCGTAGATTGAAAATAAGAAAGAGTATGATGTAAATAGATTATTATTAAAATGTGAAGAGAGGAAGTAACTAAAAAGCCGCGTGGGAATACGTCACTGGAGATGTAGTTTCAAACCAAACCGTGAGGAAGTACCTTTTTTAGGTGGTTGTATTGAGCTGCAGGAAGGTAAAGTCAGACCTGAGATGGTGGGGCCTTGAAGTGCCAGGCCTATCATGTTAACACCATTGACGGTACCTGCACAGCAATAACACTATCATGGTACCCCAGGGGTAGCATTTAAGTTCATTTTCTCTACCTTGGAGGGAGAAATCTATTCAAGGCACCCCATGAGAAGAACCTCTACTTACCTGATGGAGAAGTAATTGAATGTAGTAAAAGTGTGCCTTAGATAAACATAATTTGCGATGTACGGCTTCCATTATGATTGAACTAAAAACTCGGAGCACTCAAAAATTTAAAGTGTAGCCTTCAATTTTTTTAAATTCCCTGAAATTTCTTCGTTTCTTCAAGCTTATGAGTTTCTGAAATTTAAATTTAAAAGTTCATTTATTTTCCAAACGATACTGCTTACTTTTTTGTGCATGCAAACTAGCACTCAAGTCTGGATTCAAACTGATGTTTATTTTTGAACATTTTATACTTTTGTTATTGTTTTTGACAACTGTTGTGAAGTCATAAATATGAGACACTGTCATGTTATTAATTTTATGTTTACCTTGTGTGGTACCACGATAGTCAATATCGATACAAAGATATCGATGTTATCACACTCTTCCCCACTTTTCTGTCTGTCAAGATGTCGTGTTAGTTCACTGTTCTGAAAAGGTCTCAATAAAAAATAGCATTCAAAGTAAAGTGGAGTTTTCTCAGAATAGGAACCCGAATTATTATTGTGAAGTCACAACACCTTAGTTTCTAAAATTCCCGAAATAAAATTTAGGGTGGGTGGGGGCAAAGATTTGAAGTTTCGAGTTTTCGATATATTGGGCCCCTACGATGACTTTTTACCTCAAAAAGTGGCTTTTGTTGTAGTTAGGAATCTCTTCCACCTTCCATAAAAAGAACGACATTTTTCTTGAATGATATGATGCCGATTTTCCCATTTTACCGCCCCACCTCTTTGCGAACCTTTGCCCTCGTCAGTGGGGTAAACGTTCGCACCAAGTTTGCTCTGCGAATCTTAGCCCCTATCGTAGATTTATAGCTGGGTAGGTACAGAATATCAAAACGCTGCAAATTATTACACAATGGTTTATAATTTTTTATTTTTCTATATAGATCACTCGTCTGCAAAGCCACCAACCATCCAACATGAAGAAAAACATCGATCGCATTTCGGTCAGCTTTAATTTGAACGGAGATTAGGCCTCTTTTGCGTTCCACACTCGTGTTTCTGATTTATCGTAGGTCCAAACTTTAAATTCTCGTAGTGAGCGAACGGTTTGTCCTACAGAGCTCCGGATGGTCTCAAAAAATTCTAAAAATTCTATAGAATCTTAAATTGAAGGAAAAACAATACCTTTACATAAAATTTTTTTGAGTTAGGGCGTTTTCAGAATTTCAAAATTGATTTTGGAACCCTTAAAAGTGACCTACCTCAACCAAAATCTTCGGGGCACAACTAGACCCCAAATGGAGCCCACATACCAAATTTCATCAAAATCGGTCAATGCTAAGTGGCAAAAGTGCCGCGTACGGCGGACGGCGGACGGACGGCCAAATTTTTATTCGATTTTTGGATTCTACGTACCTTGAAACGTAAACCATCAAATTTTGAGGGGGTGTTAAAATTTTTTTTTTCTTGGTTGATTCCAAAGGTTCATTATTGAAAATAATAAACCATAATGATTGACCAAAATAACTTTATTATGTAGCAAAAGTAAGTGGGTAACAAAACCCAATGCTTTTGGCCATAAGTTTCGAAAATCACAACTTAGGAACATCTAAGTACTTTGTCTCATTACATTACAAATAGAGGTAGAAAAACCATCAACTTTATAAACTAATGCCTGCTTCTTAATGAGGTTATCCCTGAAAAAACTGAAATAAAAAACCTTAGTACATTTTCAATGCCCGAACCTTTACCCAATGAAGCTTGCAAAATTTTGCCCCATCACGGAGGGTTTAGTGTTTAAAAAATCCTCGACATTTTGCTTGTGAAAATCCCAGAACTAATTGTAGGATTTGAACGATTAGTTACTCTTCGTTCGTTGAACAGTCATGAAAAGTTTCGAAAAACTAGATCAAAAGAGTCAAAAATACACTTACTTAATTTCTTCAACACGATTCTATTTATAGAATTAATTTTAGATTAGCTCCTCGTATTGATCTACAGCCACATGTGTACAATAAATTCCATGTTAATTCCTACATGCTCATTTACTGTGGATATGTACCTACCATCTAGAATTGGCCATTTAAAATCTCGGACGTTTGATCTTCAACGGCCGCAATGTCACTAGGCAAAATCCCAAGGCCTCTAGATGGGCAATTTCCCCCGTATGATGAGCTTTTAGCTATCTACTGCATGGATCGCTCCTGGTGAGATAATTCGTGACTACCGGACCCTGGCGCTGAGAATCCTGGCAGATCCCCACCCTGAAGGGATAAGGGGATTTCAAGGGTCCTTCTCCAGGGGGATTTCCCTGATGCGGTGTTGACTGATTGAACAGGGGATTCTGGACCCGGGAAACCCTGTCGTTAGCGGATTTGTGGGATTATATGAGCTGTTCCATTAATATCCTTTTAACCCGACTTTCCTCTCTTTTTTTCGTAATGAAATTTATCTTTCGTTCAACGGATATACCAACAACTTACGGTTTACAAAAAGTAGGTAAGCACCACTTAAACAAAACCGTAGGGTCAATTCCGACCAATTCGCAAGCCAAAATTTCTTTGGGTGAAAAAGATATACGTATTGGTTGTATCAAGATGAAATCAATGTGCATTCTTTTAGGACCTAGCCTTAAATAACCACCAAATCGGAGCAAGATTGGTGTGGGAGCCACCCTATATTGCACAATTATTCACAATAAAAACGCGCTCAGTGGGTCACTCACCTAGACGGGAATTCCCCAGGAAAGGGTTAACACCTCCATCGCCGGACAGCCCTTTGTTGAGGGAAGGCTCCGGAGTCGGAGAACCCCTCTTAAATAGCCGCTGGCTCAAGCCAGCAGTAGATAGTCAAGTTAGGGGCCTACTGAGAAGCTATTGCTCCAAAGTAAAAACCTTGTCTTATTCAAGAAACCCTTTAAAAACTTCACCTCCACAAATTTCTTCAAAATTTATAAGAAGGTCATTTTAGGGAACCTTCATTTAGATCTCAAATCTTCTGCAAGTAGTTAAGTGGTGAGGGCGGATACCTATCCTGGAACAACCACTTACCTAATTGAAAATTTGTGCTAGTCAATTATTGTTCTGTAAGGGCAGACTAGCTGGGAGCGACAAAACAACATTTGCTAACCTCTTCTTCTCATCCCCTCATCGGCAAGGCGGGCAGATCAACGATCTGGGAACACTTGCCGACGAGTCCTTAACCTACGACCTGGAGGGCTGTGGGTAACTCCTCAGGGAACACAGGTCTTTCCTTCCATCATCAACAAATTTAGAACATCACAGCTAGTACCTACACAAGTAGGAAAAGTAAAATTAGTAATGTAATGTCCTTTACAATTGGCTTTCAGATCGTGAGAACAAGCTCCTGTTTGTTTCGAAGTTAACCAGCACCAGCCTTGAACTAGGCAATAGCTGATCTGGCCTGTGGAGATGCAGTGGTCGGGCCATTCATTCATGGTGGGTGATATTGCTGTGAACAGAGTCTGCGAAAGTGGGAGGCCAGCGTTTTCCGATCTCGCTCGAGATGGGCAACAAACTGCTCAAATGTCTGCTCGGGCGGAGCACATGAAGTACGACCAGGCTGCTGGCACCATCGGGGGTTATTCACACCCTTAATCAGTTCCTGAGACTTGGCTTTTGGAAAAGAATTTGTGGTCTTCTTGAAGCGAGCAGCTGTGGCTGAGAAATGGAACAGACCATACTGTCAGGTTACTTGAGATTCGAGCTCCAGTTTTCATGAAGGTTGTATTTGAGCTAAAACACTGCGCATTATTACACAATGGCTTTCTATTTTACTGTACAGCTGTACTTCTGCATGGGAGGCGGCTTTTCCATGAATATACTACCTACACTAGCAATAACATCGGTATCTGAGAGCTGTGGGCCCCTTCATTACGAAATTGGTTTCTTGGTTGCTAGCTAACTTGTCTCCAGTACTCTGTGGTTGCTAGGGATGCACTACTGAGTACAACACACATCTTTATTTGGAGGATCGAAAAACGATCGCATTATTTGATTTGCTAAAATTTGAACGGAGATTTGAGAAATGTTCTCCAAAGAACAGTCTTTTGTGTTTCACACTCCTGTTTCTGATTTATTGGAAGTCCAACCTTTGGGTCCTCACAGGAAGCGAAGGTTGGACCTACTCAGCTCTGGGTGGTCTCATTCGATCCTAAAAATTCAATTCTACTTCAAATTAGTAAAAGAACAATATTTATATACATATTGAGAGTTTTCGAGCTAGGGTGTTTTGAAAATTACAACCCTTATTTTGACGGGGATTAAACAATTTTTTATTGCTCGTTTCCAAAGGTTTATTATTGCAAATAATAAACCAAAATATAGTGAAATAACTGCATTGTGGGGAGCTGAATATTTTTCTTGATTGACCCTATATTTTACTATTTAAAAAAATCGTATATTTTCTGGGCTCTATAATTTACTGAAGATCATCTCTCTCAGCGGTATCGCTTCGGCTTCGCGGAACGAAGTCTCGAAGTCGCCCTGAGATTGCGAGAATGACGGAAATTTTTAGTTATGTTCTAACCAGATCGACAATCGCTAATTTTGGCTTCTTTTTCACGTCGACAAGGTTTTTTTAATTTTTTTTTTAGATTACCACCAAACTGCAACCAAGTTGCTTTTTGGTTTCATTATTTTCAATAATGAACCTTTGGAATCGAGCAAGAAAAAATTGTAACCCCCTCAAAATTTGATGGTTTACGTTTCAAGATTTGCAACAATCGAATAAAAGATTTTCCGTCCGTTCGCCGTACGGACTTTAGAAAAAATATTTTTCAAAACGCCCTAGCTCGCAAACTTCTAAATTACAGGTATTATTTAATTAATTTAGGAATAGCGACGATTTTAAAGAAATTTTCGACACCATCCAGAGCTCTGTGAGACCAACCGTTCGCTTAATTGGGATAATTTATTTATTCCATTAATGGATGTCCGTGACAAGTTTTCTTCAAATTAATATAGTGTTAAATTCTATGAAACGGATGACTCCACCCAGACGATCAACAATGTTGAATGCGCGTTTATTGTGCAATTTATCAGAACTCGTGGGTTCCTCGAGCCTTGCCATGAGGCCAAAGCCCCTCCCCACCTACCCCTGGTCCTTGGAAGATAGCTGATGAGTGATCTGTACAGAAAAATAATAATTTGCAGCGTTTTTTACCTACAAGTCTTATAAACTAGCATCCGACTTCAATGCGAGTTTGTCTCTCGAGTCTTGAAGCGATTCATTAATTCTGTTTATTACCGAGATATTCCTCACTGAAACGAGGTATTCAACGATGCTGCTTTGTGTCCTGAATTTTAAACTTCTCATGAATAATAATGTCCGTTCTAACATCAGAACAAAGCAGAAACTGCCGTATTGTTCCAATTTCATTAATAAGGCAAGGCCGTTCTTTGCCGCGTGCTGCTCATCGAAATCTCATGAATTTATCTGAGCTTTTCGTTGAATTATTTTTTCCCAATACACACTCAGACAAAATTAAAGAAAATGTGTTCAAAACATTCTTATGTCAGGTTGAAAAAATGTCAAAATTTCGGAGAATAACTCCAACGGCGTGAAATTTGAATGTAAACTTCAAATATTCTTGCTACATCCTATACATGAGATTACAAGCTTTTGCGCCAGTAAAAAGAATCGTATTTCACAGTGACTTTATCGTGAAGATCGGTACGCCCACCTTTGTAAACCCTACACCCTACTTCGTGTTCAAAATCGTGTTTGAAAGATTTATGAAAAGTAGGTAACAGAATGAAAACTAATTCGTTTCATATTAAAGCCAACCATCTCTTCCTTTGATGAAATTTCACACTCGGGAACCATAAATGAGGAAGGCGTGAAATGAGAGACTCGAGAGCCAGTGAAAAAAAACATAATAAACTTTGGACTTTATTTTCTTTGAGGTCTATAAGGCGCTTTCCACCATCATACTCGGAAAATAAGTCTTGGAGACGGAAAACGGAGTTTTCCGTCTTTGTTTAATTAAACAGTTCTCGCGGGAGGCGACATTATTGCCGTCGTTTCCCGTTTTTCCGTAATCCTCTTAAAATGGTCTCTGATTACTTTCAGAGGGAAGAGAGAAACTGTAGTGGAAAGTTGAGGCGTGGATGTAGTCGAGTCAGACTTCCGCTGTGATCTCTCATTTCTCGGCCTCGGAAGAAGGTACTAGCCCATTTCCTATTGTGTTAAAAGCGCTAAATTTTCTTTTAATTTGTGGTTTTTTTGCAGTTTGAGGCGTTTGAAGTATTTTTCTGAAGATAAGATACTGCCTTCGTTGAGAATTACGTTGTAGTGCTTGCTGAAACGGAACGGGATGTGACGATACAGTGAGAGATCCTCTGAGATCAAATTGAACAAAATTGGGGGGTGCGCCTGATTTAAAAAAAATTTTAATCGAAAGTAGACTTCATCTTGAGAATTTTGACACCAGCCGTTCTCTTTTTGGATGAGTAGCTCTTTTTCTATGATTTTTCAAAGTTTCGAATGTTTGTGACGTCACGCGTCTTTCCCGCCTGGACGGGACCCCGCAGACCACTGTGACGTCATAAACATTTGAAACTTTAACAAATCATAGAAAAAGGTCTCCTCAAGCTAGAAGGTCGCAGTTGGTGTCAAAATTCTCGGAATGAGGTCTAGTTTAGATTACAAATAACAATAAATAGTTTTTCCGACCCATGCGCTCACCCCATTGCATCTAAGAAGGCATTTTAGGAGACTACATGAATAATAAACTATAGTATAAAAGCCTTCTGAATACAAGACCTTGATGTGCTGAGACAAAGGGTGAATTAGGGTTAATAATTGTAGCAGTTCCGCGAACTGCTACGAGGAATAGGCCTGAGGAGGCGTCGCTACTCTCCTAGACTGGGAACGAGCTCGGCATTCAGTCACTTTCCTGCCTTGCTCCTGGTAAGTGATCTCTCTACACATTTTAATATTTTGCGGTTTCCGTTGATACCCAAATCCATTCTCATTTCATTTCGGACCTCATATACGATTAAAGAGTTAATCGATAAAAACCACACTCTGTTTTGTTATTGAACCATACCCAATTCATATCTATATTATATTTATTTAATTAATGAAACAAAATTATTATATATAATTTTGAATCATTGGGTAGAAATACGAGCTGGTTATTCCATCAGAATATTTCCAACTCTATTTCATAATACTAAGCACTGGACCTAATCCGATAGTCGTCTATTTATGGCACAGCGTTTTAGAAGATTTTTAGGAGATAAAATGCAATAGTTTGGTTAGCAGGGCAGTTAAAGATAGTTTTCTGCGGATGTTTGATTACTAGAACGGCGACAAGCTAAGGAAAAACGGATTTGGTAAACTTTAGGTCGTGAAACAAATTAAGCGACGCTAAAGCCGGGTTTGTTGGTAAACTAATGCTCGGTAACGTCGATCGTTTAGAATGCTGTACTAAAATTTTTGACTTTCCTCTTCTTGTAGTACATCATCGGAAATTGAGGAGCTACGAGAACTCATCGCATTATACCAAACAGGAGTAATCACAAGGAGACAAGTAATCTGGGTTATTAAGGGAATTCTTGCATCGGAAAAGTTTCACCCAGATTGAGAAGAGAGCAGTGCGGGAGATTTGAATTTGGCAACGTGATGAAGGCGTCAATTAACTCTTGATGTCCTGAGGTATCTCTTTGGAAGTGCGATATTCAAGCTTTCTGCAGCACTATTTATCCACTTTTAAGACGATTTGTTCTGCCTGCCATCGATGGTTTGAACTATCCTTAATATCTCCTTTGAACTATCGATTGTTTGAGAAAACGCAGGAGAATCATCAACCCCTGGGATACTATTGTGACATCAACTAGGTATACATAATATGTCTTGTTAATTTTATCAATAATTCATTGCTTTCAAGTTATTTGACCGATCCTGAAGATTTTTTTCGGTAAATACCGACAGCCCTTTTGAAGCATCTTTGCAGAACCTCACTACAAACACCCCTCCTGAGGTATCCAAAAAGATACCACGCAGTTTTCATCGAATTAAGAAAAATCATACATCACTCGATAAAAATCAAACACTCCACGCCTCTTAAATAGTCAAAATACACCAAAATGCAGGGAAATTCTAAAAAAAAATGTGAGTACAATTCAAAGGAACAAACAACGATCGTATTTTGATCAGCTAAAATTTGAACGAAGTTATCATAAGTCCAACCATCCATAAGTTCTCATGGGGAGCGAGAGGTTTGTAGAGAGTAGCTTTAGGTTTGACCTACAGAGCTCAGGGTGGTCTCATTCAGTTCTACAAGTTTAGTTCTATTTTAAACAATACCTTCATTTCGAGTGTTTTCGAGCTGGCTTTTGAAAACTATAACCCTCAATTTTGCATTCCTTAAAATAACTGACACTAACCAAAAGCTTTGCGGCACAGCTAGACCCCAAATGGTAACTGGTAACCAATGAAAATGCCGTGTACAGTGGACAAACGGATTTTGTTAAATTCGATTTTCAAATTCTACGTATTTTAAACCTAAACCATCAAATTTTGAAGGGGGTTAATGATGTTGGTTTATTATTTTCAATAGTGAATTTGGATCGACCAAAAAATTTTTTTTTCAACGCCCCCTCAAAATTTGTTGGTTTACGTTTCAAGGTACGTAGAATCCAAAAATCGAATACAAATTTGGCCGTCCGTCCGCCGTACGCGGCACTTTCCCCACTTAGCATTGACCGATTTTGATGAAATTTGGTATGTTGACTCCATTTGGGGTCTAGCTGTGCCCCGAAGATTTTGGTTGATGTCAGTCACTTCTAAGGGTTGAAAAATAAGGGTTGACATTTTGAAAACGCCCTAACTCAAAACATTTTGATATAAAGGAATTGTTTTTCCATCAATTTAAGATAGTATTGAATTTTTAGAATTTTTTGAGACCACCCCGAGCTTTGTAGGACAAACTGTTCGCTCCATATTAGAACCTGAGGGTTGGAATAAATCAGAAACAGGAGTGTGCAAAAGAGGCCGAATCTTCGTTCAATTTTAGCTGACCGAAATGCGATCGATGTTTTTCTTCATGTTGGATGGCGGTAACAATGGCACAGCCGTGTTCTTTGCAGACAAGTGATCTATGTAGAAAAAAAACCACTGTGTAATAATTTGCAGCGTTTTTGTTTCATTCTCGATTCCAAAGGTTTATTATTGAGATTAATAAACCAAAATTGCTTCGTAGCTTTCAACTCGTAGGTATGTTGCAATTTTTGGCCATAGCTCCTAGTCTAGGAATGCAGTGAGGTTTCCTACTAGCAGGTTAATGCGGGGTAAGGCTCGTGCCCAAGGTAATGCGCGCATGCGCAGTTAGCACGTTCCTTCGTACGAAGCTGTTAGCCTGTCAACGAGCTAGGGGCCATTCGTTTGCAGAAAACTCTCTAATATGATTTTAATGTTACAAGTTTTATTACAGATCTGCACAACGATTTTACGAACGCGATTGCCCCAAAACGTTGTGTTTTGAGTTTTGTTTTAATGTATTTAGATTTAGGGGCGATAGAATCTCCATGTCATCTAAACAGTTTGACATCTGTTGAGTTGAAGGTCGACGGGACCGTTGGGTGTCGTCGGGGCTGGAGGAAGGACTGTGTAAACATCAAACGGCAAGCACATTAGACCAAGACGTCAATCTCAATAATGATGTTGGTTCTCGGCATTGACTCAGGCAAGTCCGCTTATTCATCGATCTGATTTGATGTTGGCGCTAACCAAACTTCAGACCCTCCCGTTCCACTATGAGATTCTCTCTTGGGCATCAATGTTCGGTAACTTATTCATGGAGTTTCGTTTGTCCGTTACATGATTAGAATCACATCAGACTAATGTAACCATTATTCAAAACAGTGACAATCCATTGACCGTTTATAGTTGCAATTTAAAATTCAACTCAAAATGTCAGTGGTTAATTCAAAATCTAATAAACATAATTCCTAAAACAAATTTGAAATTTAATGTTCATTAACTGAAAACATAGTGTTTAGTAATGCATGCATTCCAGGGGACGTCCCATTGGATAAGCATTAGATCAGTTTAACCAGTTGGATAAAACTGTTTCACTCGATGTAATTTATTTATTACTTTAGGCAGGAAATAGTGACCCTCCCCTCACCCTTATCCACCATAACATTTTTAGTGGCATGGGAGCCTCGAATCTGAAGAGCATTTTAAAATCCATGATCTACGATACCCAACATGCGAATTAGAGTTCCCCGGGAAATACGTCGTAACATTGAACTTTCATCTATTAGTTTTAGTAGGCAGTCCGTCGAGGTTCACATCCGTATTCAAGGTGAAACACAAAACCGCGAAATACGCGGTTTATGGTGTCCTGGCACCATGGTGGCACCACTATAAGTTCCATGGTGGTACAGAGAATAATTCATGAAAATCCGGGGGTATAATGAGAATTTTTCCTCTCTTTGATGGGTACAATAAATAAGCAGTAGAGGAACCGAAATATTGAAAAATCGGATGTTTTGTGAATATTATCCCCCCTCTCATCCTTTTCTTTTTTTGTCCTTGAAAAGTGAAAACAAAGCTTCCGCTACCTTGGTAGACTCCGAAGCAAAACGCTGCAAATCATTGCCCAAAGGTTTATTATTTTCTGAATAGATCACCCTTCGGTATAGATCCCTCCCTACCAACCTATACAGGGATCTATACAGAAAATAATAAACCTTTGGGCAATGATTTGAAGCGTTTTTCTGTCAATTCGGGAGAAGGTCATCAAGTGGGTGGATTATGTGGAAGCTTTTGCTGAATGTGCCCCCGACAGCCCTCAGGCAACGTAAACCGCGTTTGTCAAATCACTTCAGTAGGAGTGGGCGTATCTCCAAAGGGTGGTAGAGGGAGGGAATGCTGAATATGAACCTCTCAGAGAGAAGATTAGGAACCGCCTGACTCCAGCCATCCTTGGATGGGCCCCATCAGCTGAGGAACATAATCTTCTGGCATTGCCCGTAAAGCTCGGGGGTTGGCAATTGAGGACCCAGTTGATTCATCAAATGACAGGTACAACACCTCCAGAAGAGCCTCCTCAGTCATAGCCAATAGCATCTCTCAGTTGAATGTCGAAGACCATGCAGAGCAGGTCATCCGTGAGCAGAAGGAAGAGAAGGCGAGGCGGAAGCAGCTCAATGAAGAGAAGAGCCAGCAGGCAATGGAACAGCTGGCACACAGCGGACCCTGAAACGCGTCATTGATGGAAATGCCTCATAGTGGCTCACCCCTGCAATTCCACTTGCAGCAGATGGCCTGGACCTATCCCCCACACAATTTCGAGACGCCCTCTGCCTGAGGTACAACAAACCCTTACTCACACTGCGGGGAAGGTGCGATGGCTGTGGGGACGAAATGGACAAGAACCATGCTCTGAACTGCAAAAGAGGGGGGCCTGTCAAGCAAGGTCACGACCAGATCCGGGATGTGGTGGCAGGACTGGCCAGACAAGCTTTCGCTGGGATGGTTGTTGAGCCTGTAATGCGGGAAGGAACAGCAGAACAGCCTGGACTCATTGCTGACATCAAAGTCAACGGAGTGTGGGATAGGGACCGGGCGTCGTTTTTTGATCTCCGCGTTCATCAACGCTGACGCTGATTCCTATTCCACCCGGGACTGGGACACTGTAGCTAGAGAAACAGCTAGGGCCAAGCATCGGAAATACGACCTTGCTGCTGAAGATCTCCATGGCTCGTTTTCGCCTCTAATCACATCATGCGAAGGGGTCCTTCATCAGAAATTCAACTCATTCTGCAGGAGGCTGGTGGATGGCTTGGCGGACAAATGGGAAAACCCCCGATCAGTGGTCACCGAATTCGTCCGAATAAAATTACAAATTGCGACGATTCGAGCTGTGTCCTTGAGGCTTCGAGGTTCACGAAGGCCTCTGAGGTATCTGGGATATGGCGAAAACCGGCAGGCGGATCGTGAGGAGGAGGCTTTGAGGGTAGAAGACGGTGCTGCACTGCCCTTGCAGACCAACTAGTCCAGAAGAGCCAGCATCAACTCTGGTAGCATCATCTGGGGGAGAGAAGCTCGATGCCCGGTGTGCATCTCACACCTTGTTGCTGGCTGTCACCTCGCAGCAAGCTTGCTTTTGGAACGACGGCTTTTGTTGTTATTTGTTATCAAAATAAAACTTAGATTATTTCCTTCATAAAAAAAAAAAAAATCTCATACCGCAGCTAATTGTATTGTGAGTTGAACTGTCATGTCAAAAACAAATAGTTGGTTGCCATTTCATTATCTCAGTTTCCAACAATATTATTACAACTTTTGCAGCGCTCGAATGCCTGTTTGAATCCTGCAACTTTTTGTCTTTTGTGCATCGTCTTTCTCGTAATATCGCCGTTCTCTTCAGGATCGTTTACATTAAATTAACTGCGGTTATATTATGCGGTGAGCGAGCGAGTTACCGAGGTAGAAGATCCCTCCATGAACTTGCTCCCTTGATGTCGGCAACGGCTTATGATAATGTATACGGTCAGAGGATAAAGTTTATCGATCTAGATCGGGAGGTAAGGTCCAGTAATCCCCTTCGGAATTCGAAGCCATAGAGAGCTTAACTTTTGGGTTTGTGTTGACGGTTTGTTCGTTCCGCCCGGGAAACATTATGTAGATCGACCGTCGTGTCGCCCAGAACCACATAAAACCCACGAGAGATACTAAAATTAAAGTGCCACAGAAAATAGAGATTATAGAGGGTTTTTAGGAGGGCCCTTAGAGGTAAGAGAACTCCCCTAAGGTAGAATCCCTATGTAATTGATCTGATGAAGGAAAGAATAATAATATTTTGATTGACGCTGATGTGATGCTCACAGTAATACATCCATTGAGCCCTGAGGAAGGCGATAAATTCACCGAAAGCTCGGCAAAAGAGGAGTTTGATTCTGATGACCCCATTCCCAATCAATTGACTGATAATGGGAAAAAATAATGCTCTACAATTCTCCGTTCTGAAGAACCTGTGAAAACCCACAGTTACCTACCTATGTACTCAAATAACTCATATTTAAAATTAAATGAATCTACCTAGTCTTGATATTTGAAGGATGTATAAACAGTGAAACTTCAGATTTTGATTGATTAATTTTTGTGTCACCGTGGATCCAAGGAATGGTGTCAAAAAGGTGCCAGGTTAACAAAAACCTTATTCCAACATATCAGTGGCAACGACCTCAACATTTACCTACATCGGACGCCTTGGATGGATTTAGAAGTCGGTCGCCGTTCGTTCCTCGTTCTGCGTTAGTATTTCCCTAAATTTAGGTGCTGGAACTTTGGAAGTTGTACCTCAATTCGAAAATTTCAAGGATTTTGGATTATTATTTTCAATAATGAACCTTTGGAATCGACCAAGAAAAAAAATTTAACCCCCCCCTCCTCCTCAAAATTTGTTTATTTACGTTTCAAGGTACGTAGAATCCAAAAATCGAATAAAAATTTGGCCGTCCGTACGCCGTACGTGGCACTTTCCTCAGTTAGTATTAACCGATTTTGATGAAATTTGGTCTAGTTGTGCCCGAAGATTTTCAGTCACTTCTAAGGGTTGAAAAATAAGTGTTGAAATTTTGAGGTTGCCTTCAATTTAAGATAGTATTGAAATTTTTGAGACCACGTGGAGCTCTGTAGGACAGCGAACGGTTTGTGTTACGAGAACTTAAGGGTTGGACTTCGAATGAATCAGAATCACGAGTGTGAATCGCCAAAGAGGTCTAATCTCCGTTCAAATTTTAGCTGACCCAAATGCGATCGGTGTTTTTCTTCGAGTTGAACTCTGTTTTGAGTCCTTATAGCAACTAGTAATTAAATTTATTCATGGAGGCAGTCACAACTCCCCGTTCTCTCCCAGTCACAACTCCCAGTCTTCCAAATAAACTTGATTGTGAAGTAGGCATGTGGTAGGCAGTACCTTTGGTTGGGTCACCCAACCAGTACTGTAAACTTTATAATATTTATTTACAATCTATCAAAAACGCTCAAATGACTTTTAATATATACGGTAATATGCAAAATCTCACAATTATGAACGAATTACGATCGAAGTTTTCGTAAATCTGAGTTGACCAATTGAAGTTCAAGAAAATAGAAAAGGTTTCTCACGGGAACTATTGACAATAAGTTTGCATTTTTCATTCGTTGGCAAAACAGATTAGCAATATACCTGTACGGTATTATTGTAACAATATATCTATGAATATTGGGTGAAAATAAACAAACAATTATTACTTTTGTGAGACACCAGACTAGACGGCGGACATTGTTTCAGAGTAGCAGTTCAGAATTTGTCGACTAAAGCCACATAAGTTTTGTAGAGCGGACAAACTTTCGAGTCTTGGTCGAAGTAAGGACTTCTGGGTAAAGCTTCCCTCTTCAGACAAGTCCCATCGCTTGGTGTCGTTACGTGTCGGAACCCGACAAATAGGAAAGTATATGTTATTATAGGTATACGTGTAGGTATTGGGGGAGGGGGGGTTATTATAGGGGCATAGGTTAAGTACCTGTATGTTTATTTCCGAAGAGCCCTTCATTCTAAAGAGTAGAACATGCTCAGATATAACTCTGCTAAACGGTATTCCAAAATAATATATTTTTCAATTATTGAGGAATCTGCAAGTACTTATCTATGAAAAAAAAAAAAAAAATTAGGCGGTGGGTGAATGATGTAGAGAGGATTTTATGTTTATTATTTCAATAATGAACCATTGGAATTGAGCAAGTTGTCCATAAGTACCTACTACAAACCTACAAGGGCATTTTTTAAAAATTTTCACGACAAAATCGAACATTGTGGAAGTTCATCTTTAAAAACAATACTTCATGGATGGCAGCTCGGTATGAGACAGAATAGAGTAACTAGTACCAGAAGGGGAAGAACTAGTCCTTCCTCAACTAGGGTTATAACAGTGGTGGCGACGAGGAATTTTTTTTCCTTTATTGGCCTCACATGTAAACTGTATTTAGCCATCATAATATACAGGGTGTCCCATGTTAAGGACCGAAAAACTTCGGGAGTCGATTCTACAACTAATTTTAGTAAGAAAGTGTCTCATAGCAATTTTTCGTTAGACGCTTACTTTCCGAGTTATTTTAATTTTTTTTCTCGTGTTTTCGGCCTTAAGCCATAAAAATGACCATAACTCGCTTAATTCACGAGCAATTCAAAATCTAATTACACCGTTGGATAGGGCGTTAAATTTACCATCTTTCTAGTGGTTATACAAACAATTTTGTAAGGTCGTGATGGGTGAAAAATCAACTCGTAAAGTCATTTTTGTAAAATTTTCAAAATTTTCTACTTTTTCTTTCGATTGTTAAGGTTTTACTTACACATGATTTTTCACGTACATCTCCATCAAAAACTGCGCAAAGATCTCAGCTTTCTTATGGTATAATTTGTTTTAATTTTACTCCGCTAATTGGCGGTGAAAAATACGTTTGAATGCTAAAAAACGTGGTTGCGCTCATGGAAATCAAGGTTTTCTGGTTCGTTGGGCCTCGGGCAGGTTCGACGAATTAGGGGTGGAATTCCACGTCATTTTCAACGCTTTTAGACTGATTCCATCACCGTTGGTATGTGAAAGCTCAGTATTGAATTTTGGTGGGTCCGAATCTCTGTTTTTTAAATTTACTTGGTATTTATGCAACAATTGAATGTTCAATTCTCGCAACTTTCTCGAGTGTATGAAAAAAGAGATATCTCATAAAGAATAGCGTGTAGATGTGGAATAAAAAATAAAGATAAATAATGATATTTTAGAGAAAGTAAAAATGATATTTATGAACAAAAATTATCTTTATCTTCATCGAAGTACGTTATTGACTAAACATAAATTAGATAATAAATTGTCCTCTACTCCGTCTTTGACTTCGTTTTTCATTCGTCCGGATACCTGGAAACACAAAGCAAAGTTTTTTACAGCCAAGTAGAAAATAATTGAGGAATGCCAAAATTTGAAGCAGTGGATATTACCGATTCAGAGTAAGTGCTCAATGAGACCTCCTCCTTCTTTAATACAATCGGTAATATGATGACCACTGCTTCAAATGTTGGCATTCCTCAATTATTTTCTACTTGGCTGTAAAAAACTTTGCTTTGTGTTTCCAGGTATCTGGACGAATGAAAAACGAAGTCAAAGACGGAGTAGAGGATAATTTATTATCTCATTTATGTTTAGTCAGTAACGTACATCGATGAAGATAAAGATAATTTTTGTTCATAAATATCATTTTTACTTTCTCTAAAATATCATTATTTATCTTTATTTTTTATTCCACATCTACACGCTATTCTTTATGAGATATCTCTTTTTTCATACAATCGAGAAAGTTGCGAGAATTGAACATTCAATTGTTGCATAAATACCAAGTAAATTTAAAAAAAAAAAAAGATTCGGACCTACCAAAATTCAATACTGAGCTTTCACATACCAACGGTGATGGAATCAGTCTAATAGCGTTGAAAATGACGTGGAATTCCACCCCTAATTCGTCGAACCTGCCCGAGGCCCAACGAACCAGAAAACCTTGATTTCCATGAGCGCAACCACGTTTTTTAGCATTCAAACGTATTTTTCACCGCCAATTAGCGGAGTAAAATTAAAACAAATTATACCATTAGAAAGCTGAAATCTTTGCGCAATGTTTGATGTAGATGTACGTGAAAAATCATGTGTAAGTAAAACCTTAACAATCAAAAGAAAAAGTAGGAAATTTTGAAAATTTCTCAAAAATGACTTTACGAGTTGATTTTTCACCCATCACGACCTTACAAAATTGTTTGTATAACCACTAGAAAGATGGTAAATTTAACGCCCTATCCAACGGTGTAATTAGATTTTGAATTGCTCGTAAATTAAGCGAGTTATGGTCATTTTTATGGCTTAAGGTCAAAAACACGAAAAAAAAATCTTAAAATTAAAATAACTCGGAAATTAAGCGTCTAACGAAAAATTGCTAGGAGACACTTTCTCACTAAAATTAGTTGTAGAATTGACTCCCAAAGTTTTTCGGGCCTTAACATGGGACACCCTGTGTGGTATCGCTGTTTATACCAACAGGGCTGTTTATACAAAATATGGCGACGAGGATGGGATTCCAAGAACTCTAGTAAGTGACAATGGAACTCAGTTCACGAGTATGGAGTTCCAGCAATTCTGTTCTCAAAACAATATTCGCCACATATCTTCTTCTCCATACCATCCAAAAACCAATGGGTTGGCAGAGCGAGAAGTGGGGACATTTAAGAGAAGAATGAAGGCATCAAGGAATACACGAGACCTACTTACCCGAGTTGCAGATTTTTTGTTCTCCTACAGAAACACGCCTCAGAGGACTACAAGGAGAGCTCCTGCTGAACTCATGTTGGGAAGATGGTTGAGGAGCAGATTGGACCTCATCAAACCTAATTTGGAAGCAACAGTGGACAACGCATTGGTGGTGCAAAAGGTCCACCATGACAAGAAGGCTCGCCTTAGGGTGTTTGAGGAGGGAGATGCAATATGGGCTTGGCACCCACATGAGAACCGCTATGTGAAGGGGTGCGTGGTCAAGAAATCTGGGGAGTACTCGTATCTCGTGATGATGGAGGGAGGAGCAGTCCGGAGGAAGCACTCAGACCAACTGAGGAAGAGGATTCCAGGACCAGGAACATGAGGGGGAGAAGATGTGGTATCGCTGTTTATACCAACAGTTGTCAAGGAGTTGTGTTGTATGACGTGTACTAAAAATATAAGATTCATTCGTTATCGGAAAGTCAACGTATCTACTTATCGTAATACTAAACCCTGTATAATTACTTTCTAGAGTTCAATGTTCGAGATTTTAATGAATTTAACTATAGCTTTAAACGTATTTTTATTGTTCAGTAAGCACTGCACTCTCGTAGGAAATTCAATATTTTTTTGGATGAACTCCTCCATTAGTTGTATTCTTGGCTGCTGGAAACTGGGTCATTTGAAGAGAATGTGATTAGAGTCCCCCTCTGGTTCGTCGCAGCTTAAGCAGTTAGGGTTGTCCGAAATTCTTACTTTGTAGAGATGGTAGGGGAGCCTGTGGTGGTTGAATCGAAGCCTAGAGATAATTCTAATAAAATTCCTATCCGTTTGCTCGTCACAGAAACAATGAGTTCTCGGTACATACGGTTGGATTGATAAATAAAATTTTCCTTTATTCTTTGTATTTTGTCGGTATGATCCATTCCATCGAATCGAGGATGGGATACTATATTTTCATATTGATCGACGCAAAATCAAAATGGCCGGGAGTTCGACTGACAATATCGGCTCCAACCTCCTTATCGACTTCTTGACATTTTTAGTACTCATGGACTCCCAGAAATTATGGTCTCTGAGAGCAACTTCACGAGTGCTAAATTCATATGCGAATTCTATGATATAACGCGCCGCCACAGCCCCAGGACGTTCTCAAACAAATGGTCAAGTTGAAAGAAATCTAAGCTCTAATAAGTCTGTACCACAGAAAATCAGAGAGATAAATTTTCAGATACAGAGCAACCCCGCTCACCTACTGTGATAATATCTGATGAAATCGTTTCCACGCCAATTACGAGTATTTCAAATACAACGCCGCCTATTAGCATACCCTACCAATAGGTAGAGGAGAAATTTCTAAATAAGCAAAATAAATTACCTACTCTTGCCATCAAAAGAGCTCTACGCATCAAACTAAAACCTGGTTCTGACAAATAGGTCTAGCCCGATTCATCGATGCACCAAGAGCCCTGAGTTTACCGGTTGGAGGTTTCCGTGTACCAACAATAACTGATAGATATTGATTTGTAATTTCATACTCCGAACTCTGGCTTTACAAACAGACCGACGGGATACGAGGAACTGTCGGTGTGGGTGCCCTCAACCCATCTATCATTCGAGAAACGAAGTATGTGGATGATCTATTGGTCTATTAGGCGACGGCCTACTCGTATTACCTCGAAATTCATACGATTCGCACAATCTATAGATATTGTCCGACGCGTTTCGGGGCCGAGATAAGAACCGATCTCTGCGGGAAAGATCGTGAGAAAAGAGAAAAAATGTCATCAAAATCGGATGAGAATTGTAGAAGTTATGTCTCTGGCAAGGATTTCATGACAGACGGACAGACAGACACGGAACCAAAATTGTTCAGGAAGGTCTGAAACGTAAAATGCGAGTGGACATTTTAATTTTGGAGAACTTTTTTGTCAGCCTTGAAAAGTGAAAACAAAGCTTCTTCTACCTTGGTAGACTCGGAAGCAAAATTCTCCTATCTGATGGATGTTAATCGAAACTGACTGCTGAGCCACTGACTTCGACCGTAGCCATATACATGTAACTGAGGAGACGAACTTTTATTTGTTTCATATACGATAACATCGGCTCATTGCTGTCTTAATGAACTACAATGGGAGTCGTCAAAACTGACTTTTTTAGCAATGGGAGTGATTGGTAAAGCGCCCGCGTAGATTTAATGCCTTCACATCAATTTTATGACGATACAGACATATCCTTTCAAATAATGGTGCTGAAGGGTTGAAAGATTCGTGCGTTATTATTTGTTAGTTCTTTCCGGATAGTGCGTTCAAACTGGTAATTATATGATGATTAGAGCTCGGAATTTGCATATTTTGCATATGTTTTGTTATGCGGTATATCTTTGTATTTGAACGTTTTGAAGGTTTCTGAAGGGCATGCGGTGGTTTAAATTGAAATTAAAATAGCATATTTTTGCATATTTCGGTCATTTTGGGGATTTTTGAATTTTTTGGTCATTTTGGGGATTTTTGCATATTTTGCAGCATATTTTACCAGTTTTTTGCGTATTCTGGATTTTTTTAAAAGTCAGTGCTGGAAGTTGACAATATTCGAAATCGAATGTTGGAATGTTTTGTCCCCTCACTCACATCACCCCAGCAGGTAGTGGGTTATTACCTGCTCTAATGAATAGATGAGTGACAATGCAAGTGAACGGTGCATGCTCGGAGCCTTGAGACTAATCCGCTTACTGAACCAACAGGTAAGTAAGGCTTTCTTGTAAAAACTTTGGAATTCCTGGAATCAGCCCAGCTCAATGATCCCATTTGCTCAACGATCCCCACTACCAAGCAAAGCAATCATTCTCCTCTACAAATACCTCTTCCTTCACTCAAGAAGTCACATTAGGTACATCGTGAAGTCAGGTCGAATACTTCTGTGTTAAGCAGTAGGTACATATTTTCATTTAACTTCTGCGCAACTTATTTTTCATGATGCCAACTGCCAAGGACCTCCAAAATTGGATAGGCAGTGATCTCGCCTTCAGGATTGACGGCAAATCAATATTTTGTCAGCTTTGTGGAAAACCCGTAAGTTAATTCAATTATTTTGATTTTCGAAATCTGAATTTCTACTATTTACTTTTGGTCGGTATTACGACTTGAGTTTTTATTTATTTTATTTTTATTTATTTATTTTTTGATTATTGATTTCATTTTTTTTGTTAACTCAAATGACCAATTATTTATTTCTACATGGACAAAATTCGTCCTTTTGTGAATGAAGGTCTGCATATATTTCAAAGTTTTTTGATTAAAAAAAGGGTTATTTGTGGTTCCATTTTGGTGGGCAAAGAGTTGATTTAAGGGAGCCCCAAACCGGCCGGTCGATTCTGATCCGAATTCCGCTCTAGGAAAGGAAATAATAAACCCGTGTAAATTATACTATATATTATATGAAATAATATATAATGTATTGTGTAAAATTTGCAGTGTTTTCCGAATATTTTATATTTTGTTGTCAACACAATTAGCTACCTTCTGAAAGACTGCTTTGTGGGTACCTACCGTGCCAAATTCCTCTCTAGAATTTCTAAGAGCTCTCTATTTATTTCAGATCAATTCTGAAAAAAAGTTCCTCGTTGACCAGCATAAAAGGACGAAGAAGCACAAGGAGAAAGTGTTGGAAGCCCGGCGGAAAGACGGACAAACAAGTAGCAAGATGGTCAAACAGCTGTCCATCCCAGGAGTGTTTAGTAAGCAGCAAGAATGTCGAGATGAGGAGAAGGCTTTTAAGGAGGCACTGTGCAAGGCTCTATTAAAAGCCAATATTCCACTGAATAAGGTGGATAACGAAGAGTTCAAATCGTTCTTAAGTAAATACACTGGAAGAAAGATTCCGTGCGAGTCATCGTTGAGGAAGACCTACGTTGCTTCGACATACGAAAAAAATTTTAAGTGACAGGAGACACTGTTTTACACCTGATAATGTGGAGCGTGTAATTGTTGTCCAATATAATATGTAGTTCATCTTCACATTTTATACCTAGTTCGTATAGATGTACAAAAGTAAATAACAAATGTATAACTGATTTTTTGAATTGCTTGTTTACTTTACCTGATGCTTCATAACATTTTTCTAGGAGAAAAACGCTGCAAATTATTACACAATGGTTTATTATTTTTATATAGATCACTTGTCTGCAAAGCCACCAACCATCAAACATGAAGAAAAACATCGATCGCATTTCGGTCAGCTTTAATTTGAACGGAGATTAGGCCTCTTTTGCGATTCACACTCGTGTTTCTGATTTATCGTACGTCCAAACTTTAAATTTTCGTAGTGAGCGAACGGTTTGTCCTACAGAGTTCCGGGTGGTCTCAAAAATTCTATAGAATCTTAAATTGAAGGAAAAACAATACCTTTATATCAAAATTTTTTGAGTTAGGGCGTTTTCAAAATTGATTTTGGAACCCTTAGAAGTGACCTACATGAACCAAAATCTTCGGGGCACAACTAGACCCCAAATGGAGCCTACACACCAAATTTCATCAAAATCGGTCAATGCTAAGTGGCAAAAGTGCCGCGGCCGGCGGACGGACGGCCAAATTTTTATTCGATTTTTGGATCCTACGTACTCACCTTGAAACGTAAACCATCAAATTTTGAGGGGGTGTTAAAAATTTTTTTTTCTTGGTCGATTCCAAAAGTTCATTATTGAAAATAATAAACCAAAAGGGCCAAAAAATATAATAATATGGAACATCCTTTCTTAAAACACTGAAATTCCAAAGTCGTATGCAGTTTTAAGGGCAAATGCATATTTTGCATATTTTTCCAGTTTCCGGTGCATAATTTCCGAGCTCTAATGATGATATTATTGTAGGTATCCTGAATTCGTGTTCTATGAATGATAACATAAATTTGCTTGCCCACTATTTCAATTTTACTGATCGGGTGTTTTTGATTGAGTATTATGAGTTATCTAAATCCTCCATTATTCCGTGTCTATTATAATAAATGAACAGAGAACATGATCCCCGCGCGGAAACCTAGGGGTATAACGATAAGCTTTTGATGGGGCTCAAAAATATTTCCAGAGGGCATGGTCCTCTATGGGCCAACATGTATGAATGAAAGAGGTGAGAAACTTTGACTGGAGCTGAGGTAACTCATATTTGCTCAAAACCCTTTTCCTACCGACTGCAGGGCCGAGGACTATTTCACGTTCTCGCGAGACCTTCCGAGGCCTCCTCATCCAGGCCTCGGTGGCCTTCCTTACTGCCTCATTAATTTTACTAATGCCGATGAGGCAGTAACTAAATTTTGAATTCTGATTAGCGGATTATGATTGTACGACCCTCCTGAAAGTCCCTATTTGCAGGGTTTTCCGAAATTTTGCCTAGGACCCCGTTAATTTTAATTAATTTGTTAATTAGGTACTCAAAATTAATGAACAAAATTGCCAAACATAATTAACCAAAAATTATCTATCAAAACTTGCAGAACGTCCTTCGCAGATTTCAAATCCAAGTTTTCAGTAATAAGAAAACGGTAATTCAAAATGAGATAATTTCAAGACGCTACTTGGCGGCGGATTTGGGAACTAAAACCGGGGCACAGCCTTAATAATATAAACGTTTCATAAAATTGTTTGTGAGACTGATGATAGTTATTGAAATATACCTAAAATAAAACCCATAGCTTTTCGGTCTTTTCTGTTTTTTCTTGGATCCCCTTTCGTATTTGTTATGAATCTTTTTGTATTTGTAAAGCCGGAGTTGTTTCTTTCTTCGGGCATCCAAGTTCTGGCGCTGAATCAGGCAAGACCAGAAACCTACCTAATTCAAAATCACAACGATAAAATAACGTATTCTTCATCTCCTGCTGAATTCCGTCTATCATCGTTCCGAATATCATTTCTATCGCTTATGAATATTGCTACGAACTGTCCAAGTTCATATTATACGAGTGAAACGTGTCGTAGAATACATTTATTTACATGAGAACAGAAAATTATTTTCTGAGAACACACTCTGATATGGAAATAAACACGTAGAACAGTGAGGAGTTGTTATCTTTTTTAAAGTATCCAGCTCTGACACAATTTTGTATTTGTGCTGGTTACATACATGTGTATGTACATAGTGCACGACATCTACGGTAGGGTAAAAACATAATGGAACCCACTGATCTATAAATTAAAAATGGTACCAGGGGTGATGGTTCCTTGATATATAAAAATGCGGTCGACTCTCTGCTAATCTGAAACAGTAACGCGTGTTTCAACGTTTTGTTGTGACTTCATTCCAGGAAGGGCGTGAATAGATAAACGTAATTCATTAATATAAGTGTTGATTAACGATTATTGACGTTGATTCGATTCTGTAAGAACTTAAATGAAACGCTAAATTTCACATTTCTACCGCATTATTGAAAAGTTATACGTGGAAATGCTACCAGCTTACAAAATTACGGCCCATTTGCTCAACTGAAAAAACAGTGAGAGCTTTAAAAAAAAAGTCTGCCAAGTGGGTGTGGCATGTAGCTTCCTCGTACCCATAACCTAATTGTATAGATGATCCCATACAGTAGCTAATCTCAAAACATCAATCTTTAAAGGGGTCTCGGTCGGTCGCCGTTCGTTCCTCGTTATGGGTTATATTTCACTCAAGAATCGGCGCTCAAAGTTTGAAAGTTGTACTCAACCCTAATTGGACCACGTTGTCACAAGTCACCGAGAACATCTTAGGAATTTCACAGCTGTCCTGAAGTGTCACCAGATTTACTCGATTTAAATTGCAATTTAAGAACTAACGGATTAAGCTGAATTTTTTGACCCATTTTGGTTTATTATTTTCAATAATAAACCTTTGGAATCGACCAAGAAAAAAAAATTTAACACCCCCTCAAAATGTGATGGTTTACGTTTCAAAGTACGTAGAATCCAAAAATCGAATAAAAATTTGGCCGTCCGTCCGCCGTTCGCCGTACGCGGTACTTTTGCCACTTAGCATTGACCGATTTTGATGAAATTTGGTATGTAGGCTCTATTTGGGGTCTAGTTGTGCCCCGAAGATTTTGGTTGATGTAGGTCACTTCTAAGGGTTCCAAAATCAAGTTTGAAATTTTGAAAACGCCCTAACTCAAAAAATTTCGATATAAAGGTATTGTTTTTCCTTCAATTTAAGATTCTATGGAATTTTTAGAATTTTTTGAGACCACTCGGAGCTCAGTAGGACAAACCGTTCGCTCACTACGAGAATATAAAGTTTGGACGTACGATAAATCAGAAACACGAGTGTGAATCGCAAAAGAGGCCTAATCTTCGTTCAAATGTTAGCTGACCGAATTGCGATCGATGTTTTTCTTCATGTTGGATGGTTGGTGGCTTTGCAGACGAGTGATCTATATAAAAAAATAATAAACCATTGTGTAATAATTTGCAGCGTTTTTTGTAAGTTATTAAAAGTCAAAAAATTATGTTATAGACAAAAATTTTGACAAAAGATCATCGATTTCTTAGGAAATTTTTGTCATAACTCTATTTTGAAACTTCCAATAGAAAAAATAAATAAATAAATAAAAAAGTAAAATAGCAATTTAATTTTTGAGATCCAGAGATGTTTTCGGTGACACTAGTGACACCATGGTCCAATGGGGTGTGCGCATGGGTCGGAAAAACTGTTTATTGTTATTTTTAATCTAAACTATACCTTATTCTGAGAATTTTGACACCAGCCGTTCTCTTTTTAACGAGTAGACCGTTTTCTATGATTTTTCATAGTTTGAATGTTTATGACGAATGTCGGGTGTCAAAATTCTCAGAATGAAGTCTACTTTCGATTAAAAATTTAAAAAAAAATCAGGCGCACCCCTCATTAGGATTAAATTTGAAATTTTCAAAGATATTAGAAATTTGTTAGTGCATAGGCCATGGAAATTGAAAAATTGAAAGATTGCCGCTGGAATCATCAAAATCAAACAATAATTGCCGGCAAAAAGTTAGAAAAACCGATACACTAACTGAATTCCCACTTTTCGCCGGCAATAATTATTGTTCGATTTTGATGAGCCCATTGGCAATCCTTTAGTTTTTCAATTCCCTAAGTAGATGAACTAATAAATTTTGAAAATCCTTGAAAACTTCAAATTTAAGTACAAGTTTTAAACTTTTAGCGCCGGTTCTTGAGAGAAATACTAACCCAAAAGAGGAACGAACGACGACCGACTAAGCCCCTTAAAGATTGATGTTTTGAGAATAGCAATCCCTGAAAATTTCATCGAAATCGGGTGAGACTTGTAGAAGTTATGGCTGTGGCAAGGATTTCACGTTTAGGCTTGCGCAGAAACTGCTATCAGTCTGGGGGCGATGATTCTCATAGGGGACCGTCTACACGCCAACCCGCACAATCCCTGGAAATTTCATCGAAATCAGAAATAACTTCGTATAGTTTTGCCTGTTACAAGTATTTCATATCAGACACACAGACAGACAGACACGAAACCAAAATTGTTCAAGAAGGCCTGAAACATGAAACGCGAGTGGAACTTTTGATTTTGGGAAACAATTTTTTTCAACCTTGAAAAGTGAAAACAGTGCTTCCGCTTCCTTGTATACTCGGAAGCTACACTACTATTAGGGGTTCTCTATGTTCGGGAGGGAGCGAATACAAGTATCACAATATCGCAAGTTCGCCACGCGAAATCTTCATTTCTTCAACAGGCAATCTAAATGGGATTAACTAGCGTTTCAAACAGTGCTAAATCAAAATTACAAATCGAAAATTTAAAATTTTCACATCCCAAAATTCCCCGTTACGACAATAATTTAAAATCAGTCAATTTCACCAATGACTACGTAGTTTTATACTCTACAGCAAATTTGCTCTGTGGTTTTGGTGCCGTAAATAGCGTCCAGTAAGCTTTTTGTAAATAACTCATATATAGTATTCCAAGGCCAATTCAACCTTTGCTATGTCAATTTCAACCTTTTCCAAAACAAATTCAACCTTTTCCAAGTCAAATTCAACCTTTTCCATGTCAAATTCAACCTTTTCCAAAACAAATTCAACCTTTTTCAAGTCAAATTCAACCTTTTCCAAGTCAAATTCAACCTTTTCTAAAATAAATCCAACCTTTTCCAAGTCAAATTTAACCTTTTCTAAGTCAAATTCAACCCTTTCACCATTATTAGGGAAACGACGAAAAATACTCATAAGCCCTAAATGTAGTACTACCAAATGCTTGTCTGTGATTGGCGACTGGGCTGAAAACAATACTACAAACGCAGTAGGTAGGTATCTATACATAAAACAAAATCATGTTTTATCAAAGAAGAAATCAACAAGAAATATAATTTATAGCATTTTCAAGTCAAATTCAACCTTTTCCTAGAAGCAGTTTTTTAAAATTTAATCTATTGAATCAAATTTTCAACTTCAAGAACAATAATTGTTTATTATGTTTATTATGCCAATTATTGGCAAAAATGTCTTTTAACAATTTGAATCAATAGATTAAATTTAAAAATAAACTGCTTCTAAAAAAAGGTTGAATTTGACTTGAAAATGCTTTAAATTTTATTTTTTGTTGATTTCTTTTTTAATAAAACATGATTTTGTTTTATGTGTAGGTCGCCAATGACAAACAAGCATTTGGTACTACATTTAGGGCTTGTGCGTATTTTTCGACATTTCTCTAATTATTGTGAAAAGGTTGAATTTGACTTTGAAAAGGTTGAATTTCACTTTGAAAAGGTTGGATTTGACCTTGGAAAAGGTTGGATCTGACCTTGGAAAGGTTGGATTTGACTTGGAAAAGGTTGGATCTGACCTTGGAAAGGTTGGATTTGACCTTGGAAAAGGTTGGATTTGATTTGGAAAAGGTTGGATTTGACCTCGGAAAAGGTTGGATTTGACCTTGGAAAAGGTTGAATTTGACTTGGAAAAGGTTGAATTTGTTTTGGAAATGCTATAATAGGTAAGTACGACGAAAGACTGACGACAGCCCGTTCTTATGCAGGGTCAGCTATTTTCTGCGGGCCAAACCAACTTCTTGGGATAATTTGGAAACACGAGGGAAATCTTTACGTCGGTTCACGGGTTCCCATGCAAAACTCACCTGGGATCCTTGGCGGTACAATGTTACTAACTTCGGCTGAAACTAAATCATCATTACGGTTTCTACACCAGTCGTCAAAAATAAGTTTACCGCTACCTTCTAGGTGGTAAATGTACAGAATCAAGAGATCGAATGCTAATTTAAAAAACATGTTACCAATCACTATGGCTATTTCCTCCACTACATCTTTGGAATTCTTCACTAAATACAATTTATTGAAGAGCAATGTTTCTATACTACGGAGCGTCATGCCAATGCACGTCATGAATGATTAAGAAGTATAGAACTGAGATGTTCATTATGATCAGAGAGAAAAATATGAAGTGATATGATATGAACAAAGTGTAAATTAATTATTATGGTAGAAACATGTTTTGGCATCAATGTCGCAAGTACCAGGGTGCTTCATGATCAAACTTTGTGCCTGCTATTTTCAACATGAAACTAGTTTCTTTTTACATTGAAAAGTATACTTAAAGTGAATATTGTCAACAATTCAGTGAGAATGGAAGAATCATTTGAAGTTTTTCATTTTGATTTTGGTGAATGTACTTTGAGTATTTCATGTAAGGGTGTACAAATATGTAAAATTCGGATAAATTATTGAATTTGTACAAGTAAATCAATCAAGATTATGATGATAAATTAAGAGTGCTCAACATCTATACAGCATCAAAAATGCTTCAGGAGACTTGTGATGTGCATTTGTCTAGCCTAATTTCCCGTGAATTACAAAATTCATTCGCCTGAGCCACGAAAAGATTCTTTATTACTTAGAAATAAATAACTTAAAATCTCTTGAAAAAATATTGGCGTTTTGAGGTTCCACATTTCATTCAAAGATCATACACGTTGACTTTGCCATTTTTTGTACTTGAACGGTTGCATCCTCTGTACTGTCGCCAAAAAATTACTTAAAATATCCCTGTATTTTTTACATTGGATGGGCCTAAGTGATTTTAAACCTTTTTGAGTGATTTCAACAAATTGTGAGTTGAGTTGATGGGGTGCCGAGACATGAATTTCTGTGACCTACGTTGGATGTATACAAATAAGGAGGAACCAAAAAAATGACAACAGGTCTCATCTGTCGCAACAAGCAGAAAACTGGAAAAAGTAGAAAGAGGGTTGATTGCTTGGCCAAAGCAATCCACGAAACAGCGAGTGGTTCCCTAGATGTTAATGCAAACGATAGCTCTTCGCCTGATTACCGCCTGAGAACCACAAGCTTTCTAATGTTACCTAATTATAATAATCTGATGATGATTTTTGATTGAGCAGCAATTTTTTGTAGTTTCCTCTTCAGTACAAAGGAAACGTTTTGGGGATCAGGCGATCCGATAATTCGAACTTTAAAAATTCGAGCGGCTCTCACTCCACCCTACCAGGCAATCTGGGTGTAATTGCTGCAATCATAACTTACCTGCCTGTCACTTTAATAAATTTTCTTTTCCTTTGTTTGAATTTACACTTTTATGAGCACTTAATAATTACTCTGGCATCTCATCAGGGAATAGTTAATTTTTTTTAAATGCATTAAGCACATTAGTTGGTGAATTATTGAATTATTGGACAGGATAATATCGTCGGTCTCAGAGCAACACCAAATTTTACTGAAGATCCAAAAAAAGAAAAAAAACAGCCGATTTTTGTACATAAAGGTTAATGCGGGCAACTCCACTTATCATACATGAAGCAACTAGGGATGGCATATCGAATGAAATATATCGATATACTGATGAGATGATAATATCATCTATTATATCGTCAAGTCTATATTATATCGCCAATAAGATATCAATACCTTCGATATCGGAGAAAATGTATCGATATTTCGATATATCTGAAGATCTACTTGGAAAAACGTGTTGAAGTAGGCAGGTGAATTAAATCGTTTTAAACAATTTCAAACATCATTCAGGAAGACATTTGTCGACATATCGGAAGATCTACTTGGAAAATCCGGTTGAAGTGAGTATTTAACCTAGTTTTAGTTCTACTGGGTATGAATTATCGAAATTCATAGTTTAATAACAGAAAAAATTGAGAAAATATCATGGCACAGGGTTTTTTGGGGTTACAAATTTGGGGATAAAACTACCCTCAGGGGTTCTAACAGCATAAATATGATATCGTAGCTACCCTCGCCATTGCAATGTTAGATTTATATATTGACAGGGGTATATTGTAGGCATGGTCATTCAAAATTGAAAGTAATTGTTGTGAAAACCTGCTTCACTTCGTGTTGTAGGTAGGTAGTTTTAATCTAGCCGCGCCCCCATCACTTTTACCTCAAGTCAAATAATAATTGAGCCATTATTGAAAGATGTCGACGTCAAAACATGGCAGCTTTTTATCGACGTTTTTCTCCTTACAGAACACCAAGTTAGCAAAACCACTGTTGTAACAATTCAACTATTCCTTACAGAACTCCCCCGTGATACCAATCTCAACTGGGAATGTTCCATTGAACCTGCTTCAGTTCCATGGGTGGGACAGTTCAAAAGTATTGAACTAGTTCTGGGCCCAATAAGAATTTTAGTAGCCTGGTCTAAGTAGCCATTGTCATCCATAGAAATCAAAGTATTTTGTCTCTACAACAAATAGTATTGTTCTTTCCATATTTTATTGATATCCGTGTCTTATGAAAATTTCAGTTGGCACTTACACCATCCAGAGTCTGAAACTGATTCATGATTGTCTGGATTGGGCTCTCGCGTGCTTTTGGTAAGTTAACTTATGTGAAACCTAGGACTTGTCTGTATCTTGTAGAATCCGGCTCCATGATGAATTCCCATTAATTTTATTGTGATTGAGTCAATATAGCCATATATAGTAAATATAAGGGCATATTAATTGGAAGCATAATGGGGAACCATTCATGTAACAAACATGTATGAGGTGAAATCAAGCCATCACGTACGTACCTACAAAATTTGGAATGAAGTTACTTGATGTTTTTAAATGTAGGTACAGGCGTCCCTCTTCATCCGTTCATTTAAATATTAATTTTTACTTGTTGAAAGCAAGTCGCGATATTATCGGTAAATATAGCGATATTGACCCATTATATCGGTTTTCTATATCGATATAAATATATCGATATATCAACCGTAATCTATCGATATATTTCTTATATCGATATATCGTTGCCATCCCTAGAAACAACTCAAAATATCATGGAGCTAAATCAATCAACATTCATTTTATTTTGCGATCTGTTCTCCTTTATCTGTCTTTTACAGGTTCACTAATTTATAATCAATCAACAAGATGAACGCAATTCATTAAGTTATACGTGCATTATTGAGGATCACGAGTCAATCATTTTTCAATGGGAACTTGTCATGATACGCGTGCTTTTACCATTGTATTCCTGATGATGTGGTGTTACTTGAATTTCAGCGTTCCCATTCCGGTATATAGTGTAACTGAATCTTTCAATCGATTCGCCGCGAGATAGCGCTTCCAACGATACCAAAAACTCATTTTCGACAAAAGTGTATGATACGTGGTTTTGCTCTGAGACCGATCCAATACCAATAATTTTCTCAATACAGGATTTGATTTTTTCATTTTTTTTATTATCTTGATGAATAGCTCTGAAACGCAAAACGCGAGTGGATATTTTGGTTTTGAAGGACCTACCGAGGGGAAAAGGCTATTTTTATTCCTAAATAAGAGAAATTTCTGGTTTGAGATCTATGTTGTTGATTACTGACATTGAGTAACTTTAACAAAAATCATTAGACCAAATTTTGATCTTTCCTCTGAAAGACAGCAGCTGATGTAGTGGGGAAAATCATTTGTCAAAAAACAAACCTGTACCGGTTTCATTTCCAACAGCTGTTTTTCTACTTCTTCAATCACTGGTGATGAAAGTAATTAAACAAGAACGAAAATTGTCAGTGTGGAAAAAAACTGAAATAGTTCGGTAGTCAATTTTTGTCCACAACTCGAATTATGATTATGATTAGCTCGATAGAAATAATCTACCTGTAATCTACCTGTAACATCAAAGGTGCTTTTATCAAGGCACCCAAAAACTCATGCTGCAAAGATTGGGGACTTGAAAGCAGAACGTGAGCTAAACATCATAAATGTAGTAAAAGTCCGTCCAGACATGATGAAGAACCCAGAAAGTGTGTACAAAAGCTGGCAAAATATGGTTCGGCTCACGCACTGCTCTTTTGTCTTTAAAGTCAGTATCGTACTCCTTTGTGCTCAGAAATCCGTTGTGTTTTTTTACAATGTGGCCTGTACAAGATCTTTATTTCAAACATCAAAACTACCCACAAGAAGGTTGCTGCCGAGTAGAGTTGGTGGTATATTCATAGTGACTATAAGAAAAGTGCACTGCTAAGTAGGTTACTGGAGAGGAAGCGAACTTACCCAGTTTGGGGTTGGTGAAGGCCTCTTTGAAGATGGGGTGAGGATGGTGCTTGATGGCGTTCATACGCCGGTTGGCGGCAGCTGTCGCGGAGCTGATGGTTTCTCCGCGCTTCGGCCTCGGCTGCTCCACCGGAAGAACGCGCCTCCTTCGCTTGGGCAGCTTCGAACGGGCCTGAATCACACGTGGAACACATTCACTCACTCCTTGAACTATTAAAGGAGTCTCAGTCGGTCGTCGTTCTTTCCTAGTATTTCCCGAAATTGAAGGGGCAAAAACTTAAAAAGTTGTACATAAATTTGAAATTTTGTGGGATTTTAGAAATTAATTAGTGCACGGCCCTAGGGAATAGAAAAACTGAAATATTGCCGTTGGAGTCATCAAAATCAAACAATAATTGCCAGAGAAAAATAAGAAAAACTACAGAATAAATGGTTATTATCATGTTTTTCCCATATTAGTCTGGCAATTATTGTTCGATTTTGATGATTCCAGCGGCAATGTTTCAGTTTTTCAATTTCCAAGCCCCATGTACTAATGAATTTCTAAAAGTCTTAAAAATTTCAGATTTAGCTACATTTTATGGGAAAAACATAATTGAATTAACGGGTTTTCCCATTTTTCTCTGGCAATTATTGTTCGATTTTAATGATTCCAGCGTCAATATTTCAGTTTTTCAATTCCCTGAAGCCGTGCACTATGAATTTCTAGAATGCTTTAAAATTTCCAATTTAACTACAATTTTTCAAGTTTTTTGAAGGGGCAAAAACTTAAAAAGTTGTACATAAATTTGAAATTTTGAGGGATTTTAGAAATTAATTAGTGCACGGCCTTTGGAAATTGAAAAACTGAAATATTGCCGCCGGAATCATCAAAATCGAACAATAATTGTCAAAGAAATACGGAAATGAACGGTTTTTCCCATATTTCTCAGGCAATTATTGTTCGATTTTGATGATTCCAGTGGCAATATTCAAGTTTTTCAATTCCCTAGGGCCGTGCACTAATGAATTTCAAAAATCCTTCAATATTTAAAATTTAAGTAGGTACAGTTTTTTAAGGTTTTGCGTCTTCAATTTCGTGAAATACTGACCCGGAACGAGGAATGAACAGCGACCGACTGAGACCCCCTTAAGAGGAGATAGGAGTACATTAAAACTGAATTTTGTAATGAAGAGAGTCTGGTTCGTTAATCACATTGAACCAACATTGATAATGATGACTCATAATGCTATAATATGATAATGCAATAATATTGATATTGTTTTATTGACCACTATTCACCATTATTTAAAAATGTCTGTAGCGGCCAGAGGCCTATTTGATAAACTAATAAACAAATATTGTTTTGGCGGACTCAGGTCCCCAGTTCTTACACTGCATCCCCCCTCTACATGTCCAACCTGGAAGCCAGTCTCTTTCTGGCCTGCTAGCTCTCCTCTTAATTAAAATTAAAACCCGCGATTGTCTGCACCGCCCTTTCAAAACCGTTCTATCCTATTTCTACTACCGCCAAAATTAATTTTATTTTCAATCTTAAATACGCGGTATAATAAAGCTCTCCAACTGTGTCCACTTGTCGTCGGTCACCTTCATTCCTGGTTCCTGGCAGTTTCCCCCGGCCGGGGAAGTCAACGCTCGAGCGCCAAATTGGTGAGTCTTCACTGTAACAATTAATTGTGGACACAGATCGTTTCCCCCTCAAAAACCCTTAAAAATTACAGTCCTACTGCGCATGCTATATCTCATTGCTATTCATTCAATATATTACATTTTGCTGTCCATTCAATTTCTGGCGATAATCTATACCTAGCGGATTCTTGGATCTTTTTTCCAGCGCAACAATTCAAATATAAAGGGTATCTGGTTCCCATCCCTACTTGAAATTTCTTGCCCAGATCATACACCCTTTTTCAATGTCTGTTCATCCAGCATGACTTAATGAGCGAATTTTTATAAAACTCTGGTATGGTTAATACTAATGTTGAAAATGATGGAGAATAGGGTGTGAACTTGATACTTCTACTAATTGTCTCTCTCTGTTATGTTGTCTACTTTTATCACTTTTTCACTCCTATCAACTGTCTTGTTCTCTTTTCACTCCTATCTATTATCAGATAAATACCTTTTTCTACTAAGAAAAATAATATCTCACGCACTTTGTGGTGATCAAAACAATTATCATTCGAAATTGTATGGGCCAAAACAACTAGGCGGTGTCCGAATAGGAGGTGGCAACTCCCGCTAGGCGCTAGGCGGTAAGTACGAGTAGTTTCTCGTACGTCCAATACAGTGCTCTGATTGAAATTACCTTGGAGAGATCACATCAAGTTTTTACGAGTGTCAGCATTTTAAATTTTGGTTTATTATTTTCAATAATGAACCTTTGGAATCGACCCAGAAAAAATTTTAACCCCCCCTTAAAATTTGTGGGTTTACGTTTCAAGATACGTAGAATCCGAAAATCGAATAAAAAATTTTCCGCCGTACCGTATGAAATTTGGTATGTAGGCTCCATTTAGGGTCTATAGGTCTGCCACAGAAACTTTGCATCCCTTTGGCGCATTCTTCTGGAGAACATGGAACTAATCATCTCTTATCATCAAGCAGATTCCCGCGCCTACGATAATGTTACGGGAATTTCTCCCCTAAAAAGGGACTTGATTTCCCTCCTACTGCAGCTTGAAATTCGTCCATTTCCGAAATTGAAATTTCGGGGCACGACACAATCAATTTCTCATGGCTCCAATTTCCGTGTCAAGGTTTCACCATGGAAGGTTGGCTCGATCGTTATAGTTCGCGGATCCGCCACCTAGGGGGCGCCACACGGATGGATTGTTTCTGTGGTAGACCTATTATAGGACTATAATAGTCGTGCCCCGCAGCTTTTGGTTGATGTAGATCACTTCTAAGGGTTGACATTTTGAAAACGTCCTAACTCAAAACATTTTAATATGAAGGTATTGTTTTTCCATCTATTTAAGACAGTTTAGAATTTTTTGAGACCACGCGGAGCCCTGTAGGACTCTCTACAAGAATTTAAGGGTTGGACTTACTTTAAATCAGAAACACGAGTGTGAATCGCAAAAGAGGCCTAATCTCCGTTCAATTTTTAGCTGACCGAAATGCGATCGATGTTTTTCTTCACGTTGGCTGGTGGTAGCAATGGCAAAGCCGCGTTCTTTGCAGACGAGTGATCTATATAGAAAAAATAAACCTTTGTGTAATAATTTGCAGCGTTTTATAAAATCAATACACCGCGCGCATCCATGTAACTTCCGGAATTTTCTTCATGTTTCTCTAGGTTCAGAAAAATTGAAATTTTGCTGAGAGAATGTTGCCAATGTTGCCAATGAATTGTTTAGGTCGATGAGTCTGGAATGAACTAGACCTACTGTGTCTAGTTTTAAATTTTCAACACAAATGAGGTAGACACAAATACATTTTGTCGGTATTTTTTCCACTTCATAGTTTTGTTCAATGACTTTACTTTTCACAGTTCCTATTCATATAAGTTGGTTTCCCTTATACAATAAAGTTTGTTATAGACAAAAAATTAACTCTCTTCTATTTCGCAAAACCCTTTCCTTCTCTCAAAAACAGTTTTATCAAAATGAGACACTGCGCGTATGAATTTCATAAGGAGCTTTCTCAAAGCAAGACCGACAGGGAACCAAAGTTGTTCAAAAGCGTGATAGTGTCACTGTGAAGAGGGGAATCCAGAATCTCAATCCCCAGTAATTTTGGTTTTCCAACGCGTTCCCCTGGGTGCAAGAAGATTGGAATATTACTTATTTAACGGCAGCACCCATAATGAGGAGTAAGGGACTTGCCATTAAATATGAGAGGGACGTTGTTGGTTTAAGCCTGAATGTGTGGCCCCTTTGTTGCCTTGCATTTCACGAGGAAATATTCCTACCAGTGCCTCCGCTTGTGTGGCGATAAATCCCCGAGCGAAAATTTGTGCTTGTACAAACAGGCTCTTACTGGAGTTATTTCGATTCATTTTCGTCATTTACTCATATGAGGATACTTGACTTTTCGTAATTAAAGGTTTGGTGTTAAATATTTGTAACGTACCTATTATTTCGTAATACGTTCCTAGTAGATAAGAACATCATATAACGATTGTGTTATAACTAAAAAGTATCATTCTGTACAGAAATTTGGTAGGGACAGTCAAATACCATTTGACAAGGTATTCGCTGACGCAAAGGAGTATGGGGAAGGCCGAAATGCTTTTCTATCGTGTAGGAAGCATAATAAAGTTTGGTTGGAATAGACACCTTCTTAGAGTTTCTGACCTTGGACAGTAGGGGCAAGAATTTAATATGTAATAATACTTATTACGATTATTAGCCACCAAATGATTCCTTGGTTAGAACATACCTAAAATTTGGGTGGAATAGTCTAGATTAGTGGTTACAAAACTTCCCCTCTCAACTACCGTAGGTGAGGAGACTTGGGACTTGAGGGGAGAGTTGAAACTTCCCGCAAAAAGTTATGAACAGGGTCACCAGGAGAGCTGATGTCGAGTTAACGACATCAATTTTAGTACCTTCCCGATGATAGTTATTACTGTTATTAGTTCAAAGTGCGCCAATTTCACCCTCCTCTCAACAGGTGTTTTTATCAGTTGCTTTTGGCGCTCAGCGGAACCCAGTCAGACTTCCATCTCCACAGTGGTCATCGATCATCGACCGTAAGTTTTTGTTTTCTAGGTGTATATTAGATTAAACCGTGAGAATATTCTGAAAATTTGAATTCGTTTCCTCTTATCAGTCAACTTTGTTCGATGGGGAGAATTGAGGGCCTCAGTTTGAGGAGAGTTGAGAATTGACGATTTGTGACGTTTTTCTGGTTGTGAGATCCCAAGGGAGTACATCTGTAAGTTCTCAAACATCCAAAAGGGACATCCGTTCAAGCACTATCGGTAGTAGAACAAAGACAATCTTCGAAAAGTGCGTGTACTTGTGTAGAATTAAATTTTTTTTATCACATTTTTGCTTCCGAGTCTACCAAGGAAGCTTTGTTTTCACTTTTCAAGGTTGAAAAAAAAAGTTCTCCAAAATCGAAATTTTCACTCGCGTTTTACGTTTCAGGCCTTTTTGAACAATTTTGGTTCCGTGTCTGTCTGTCTGTCTGTCATGAAATCCTTGTAACCAGCATAACTATACGAAGTTACTGTCCGATTTCGATGAAATTATCAGGGATTGTGCGGGTTGGCGTGTAGACGATCCCCTATGAAAATCATGACCCCCGGACTGATAGTAGCCGCTGTGCAAGCGCGAACGTGAATTCCTTATAACAGCCATAACTTCCAAATTTTCTATCCGATTTCGATGCAATTTCGAGGGATTACGCGGATTAGGTTGTAAATGGTATGCAATGAAAATTAAGGCCTTAAAATTGACTCTCTCTGCGCATGCGCAAACGTAAAATCCTTGTAACAGCCATAACACTTACATTTTGCATCCGAATTTGATGAAATTTTCTAGGATTGTTCAGATTGGCGTGTCAGATTGAAAATCATCTCCCCCGGACTAATAATAGTTGCTGCACATGCGCAAACGTGAATTCATTGTAACAGCCATAACTTCTACATTTTCTATCCGATTTCGATGAAATTTTCAGGGATTACGCGGATAAGATTGTAAACGGTATCCAATGAAAATTAATGCCTTAAAATTGATAGTAGTCTCTGCGCATCCGCAAACGTAAGATCCTAGTAACAGCCATAACACTTACATTTTGCATCCGAATTAGATGAAATTTTCTAGGATTGTTCAGATTGGCGTGTCAGATTGAAAATCATCTTCCCCGGACTAATAGTAGTTGCTGCGCATGCGCAAACGTAAATTTCTTGTAACAGCCATAACTTCTAAATTTTTCTCAGGATTGTTCAGATTAGCGTGTAGATGGTCCCCTATGAGGGTGGTGGAAGGTACTTAGAGATTGATGTCTACTATGCATCGGATCATCTATATAATCGGGTTATGGATACGAGGAAGCTATGTGCCACACCCACTAGGCCAATGTTTGTGTAATATTTTTCCATTTGTTTAATTCTTTCAATGGGTTCCTTTTTTTGAATTTCAATTCTCAAGGTGGACGTGTTTGAGTTTTTCAAGTCATAAGTTTGCATTTTGTTTGGGTAAAAAACTCGATTCCAATGGTTCATTATTGAAAATAATAAACCAAAATCACTTTACTCGGTGCTAGAGTTTATACGTGCACAATTATTTACTATTAGAGAAACCAAGACTTTTTGTGATACCACGACTTTTGATATAAAAAATTTTGATATAAAGGTAATGTTTTTCCATCAATTTAAGATAGTATAGAATTTTTTGAGACCACGCGGAGCCCTGTAGGACACACCGTTTGTTCCCTACGAGAAGTTAAGGGTTGGACTTACGATAAATCAGAAACACGAGTGTGAATCGTAAAATAGGCCGAATCGCCGTTCAAATGTTAGCTGACCGATATGCGATCGATGTTTTTCTTCAAGTTGGTTGGTGGTAACAATGGCAAAGCCGTGTTCTTTGCAGACGAGTGATCCGTATAGAAAAAATAATAAATCTTTGTGTAATAATTTACAGCGTTTTTAATTCTGTAGATTCACAGAAAAAAAAGAAGAAGAAATGTGTTCATTAAAAAAATTCTTTAAACATAGTATCCCAATATTATGTTCCTATGAACATGACCGCTGACTATAGATTCACAGAAAATAGCCAGTTTCACCAAACTATCCAAACCAAGATTAAAATAAGTAATTGTTTTATACAATTGTTCGTGAAAAAAAGAAAGAGCTACCCTGCTTCTTGATTGTTTCCTTTTGAATTAGTATGGATGAAATCTCTCAATTTCTAAAACCAGAAAAAACGCCAAAGGTAGGAGGCTGAACGCATTCCCAGACGTTGAACATTAATAAACAAATTAGTTGAACATAATAAATGTTCAACTTTTGTACAAATTTTGTAAAATTACAGACAACATGGAGCCGGCAAGAATTTAGGTGTACCTAAATTAGGTACTCTTTCTCTCGTACCTTTTTAATTTCGCGTATTAAATACGCGAAATGAAAAAGGTACGAGAGAAAAATATTAACGCGATTTTTCCCTGAAATATGAAGAAGGTCGTTTTGCCATTATACTTGAAAAATAGGGGATACGCGAAGGGACGAGGGTTTCCAATAACTTTCCACCGGTCCTTCTAACCTCGTGTTACTTTCGCATGAATACAAAGAATATTGAATACGGAATCGGTCACGTTCCAGTGTTATTGAATTCTAGAAGGGTTTTCACTTTTGCTGGAATAGGTCTGGGCTTCTGCGGAAGGCTGAAGGGATCGTTTTCCATTTGATTTTGGATAGCTGTAAATACTAGATTAACTCTAGACATCATATTAGGTATAATCGAATGTCAAAAGTAATCTTGATATGTTTGGCTTTCGAAAAACCCTTTTTCCCAAGAAGTCTAGCCAAGAAACTCATTCTTTTGGCATCTTTGTACATTTTGGATTGTAATACTCGTATTATATTGCAGAGTAATAAAAAAAAGATGTACACAAATAAATTTGTTACTAAATTATGTACTAGACAAAAGAATGGCTACCAACTGCCGTTAGCTGGTTCAAAGATCAGGATCCCGAGAGATCATCGAAGTTAAGAGATTACCGAGAGACTATCTGTATTGATGATCGCTCGAGGGCGGTATAATTTTTAAGGTCTTGATAATTTTTCGATTTGGGCCGTTAGTGAACCCCACTCCTCTTAACCCTCCAGTACTGTCGTCGGGTCATAGTGACCCAGGTAGCTGCTCTGCCCTTTGTTATTTGTACCTGAAACTTTGGTTCCCCCTCTCCTCTCCCTTTATCCTCAAGCTCATTCAGTTCCTCATTTTTGTTCATCTTTGGCCATTTTGGCATGTATTATTCCTATGAAAATGTAAATGTGACCCGGCCACAGTAGTTACGTTTTGTACACAACCACCAAATCAGACGCATTTTACCCTTTTTTTTTGACAAAGGAGTAATTTCTTTGCCGGTGAATTGCCCTAATAAGAAGATCAATGAAGGTGAGAAATAAATTCAAACAGAATTATGTCCCCAAAGATATGAACGATGATGGGATTAGAGCACTGATTGGGCTGCTGATCATGTCTGGGGTGTACAAGACTGCTAACACAAAACGCTGCAAATTATTACACAATGGTTTATTATTTTTCTCGGTTTTTTTTTTCTCGTCTGCAAAGCCACCAACCATCCAACATGAAGAAAAACATCGATCGCATTTCGGTCAGCTAAAATTTGAACGGAGATTTGGCCTCTTTTGCGATTCACACTCGTGTTTCTGATTTATCGTACGTCCATAGGGAGCGAACGGTTTGTCCTACAAGGCTCCTCGTGGTCTCAAAAAATGCTAAAAATTCTACACTATCTTAAATTGATGGAAAAACAACACCTTTATATCAACATTTTCTGAGTTAGGGCGTTTAAAAAATTTCAAACCTCATGTTTCAACCCTTAGAAGTAACCTACATCAACCAAAATCATCGGGGCACAACTAGACCCCAAATGGAGCCTACATACCAAATTTCATCAAATTTGGCCAATGCTAAGTGGGAAAAGTGTTCGTACGGTGGATGGCCAAATTTTTATTCGAAATTAAGGAATTTCCATTCCTTCAAACGTAAACCAACAAATTTTGAGGGAGTGTTAACAAAATTTTTTCCTTGGTCGATTCCAAAGGTTCATTATTGAAAATAATAAACCAAAACTGAAGATTTATGGGGCATCGAAGGAACTTGAATTTTCATAACTACCATGAGGTGGGAGAGATTCCATCTCCTCCTTCGATGCATACGTTTTGATGATTTGGGAACACGTGAAAAAAGGAGAAACATTGACAAGTTGGCTCTCATGAGAGATTTGCTCACCAAGTTGGGTGATACATTTGATAAGGCGTGAACTCCTCACGAGTTTCCTAAAATTGATGAACAGCTTGTTCCATTTCGAGGGCGTTGTTGTAAGGAGTTACCAACCCACAAAAAATCCATCAATCATTTGTCACCTGATTGTTATTGAGGTTTTACCTAAAATGAAATTCAGGTTTATATTAGATTCACCGAAATGACAGCCTTTATTGAATATACAGGGTGTAAGCCTAACTGGTCTGCCGTACGGTACCAGTCGATTCTACAACTAATTTGCAAAGAAAAATGTCTCTTAGCAATTTTTTTAAACCCTTCGTTTTCGAGTTATTTTAACTTTAAACTTTTTTTCTGTGATTTTGACCTTATGTCGTTAAATTGGTCATAACTCCTTTAATTTGCTGTGTAAATTACAATTCTTTTTTTTCCACTTTAAAGTTTTTATTCGTATTTTCGACCTTGCAGCACTAAAATGGTCATAACTCCCTTATTTCTCATGCCACTTCAAATCTAAGTACACCGTTGGACAGAGCGTTAAATTTTCTATCCATTTGGTGGGAAACCCAGTTTCTTAAAGCCATTTGTTAGAGTAAAAAAATGAATCAAAGTCAACATTTATAATTTTTTTCGAAAATCGCCATTTTTCAAGCTAACGATTCCCCCGTAAAAAATACCGCTATCGTGGTGCACTCAACGGGAAAAACTACCCCAAGATATCACCTTTCCAACGAAATGTCAGTTTTAAGGTTTAAGAGGAAAGTTTCTTTGAAAAAATTGAGTTTTATGCGAAAAAACGTGCTTTTTTGGCATATTCCGCTAGAGAGTCGACCAAGTATTATTGCCTTCACTTTTCAAGGATTGCAATAAAAAGTCCACCAAATTACATTTCTACTCGCATTTTACGTTTTGGACCTTCCTGAACAATTTTGGTACCGTGTCTGTCCATCTGACAGTCGGTCTGTCTGTCTGAAAGTCCTTGCTGATGGCAAAGCAATACGAAGCTACTGTCCGATTTCGATGTAATTTTCGGCGATGTTCTCCATAAAAATCAAAGTCAAAGCATTACATTTTCAAAATCAAATTCAAAAATTTTAATTTTTTTAAAATAGAAATTACAATTTTTTGGTTTATTATTTTCAATAACAAGTTTTTGGAATCGAGCAAGAAAAAGTTACCCCCCTCTCAAAATTGTTTTACTATTTGCCCGTAATAAGTAGCGCTATCGCGGGGCCACTCAATGGCCAAAACTACTCCGGGATCACATCTTTTCTACGTTAAGGATCAGTTTTTCGTTTAATTAGAATAAATATCATGAAATTGACTTTTTGTAGCAGAAGAATAACAGAAAAAGAGTTTCATTGACAATAATACTTTTTTTTTACAATTATTGACTTTCCATTCCGATAATGAGTGTCGTTCGTTGTACCTACCAACACTTTCTACCAACGTTACAATGACAATTTTTTTCTGCTAATTGTTCTTCAATTTTATTTTAGTTCCATTTTTAAAATCAAAATGAACGATTTTTCCGTTGAGTGGCCCACGATAGCACAACTTATACCAGGTTAACAATAAACCTAAAAAATGGTAATTTCCAAAAAATAAAAAATAAATAAATAAAATTTTTGAATTTGATTTTGAAAATGTAATGCTTTGATTTTTATGGAGAACATTGCCGAAAATTACATCGAAATCGGACAGTAGCTTCGTATTGCATTTGCCATCAGCAAGGACTTTCAGACAGACAGACCGACTGTCAGATGGACAGACACGGTACCAAAATTGTTCAGGAAGGTCCAAAACGTAAAATACGAGTAGAAATGTAATTTTGTGGACTTTTTATTGCAATCCTTGAAAAGTGAAGGCAATAATACTTGGTCGACTCTCTAGCGGAATATGCCAAAAAAAGCACGTTTTTTCGCATAAAACTCAATTTTTTCGAAGAAACTTTCCTCTTAAACCTTAAAACTGACATATCGTTGGAAAGGTGATATCTTGGGGTAGTTTTTCCCGTTGAGTGCACCACGATAGCGGTATTTTTTACGGGGGAATCGTTAGCTTGAAAAATGGCGATTTTCGAAAAAAATTATAAATGTTGACTTTAATTCATTTTTTTACTCTAACAAATCGCTCTAAGAAACTGGGTTTCCCAACAAATGGATAGAAAATTTAACGCTCTGTCCAACGGTGTACTTAGATTTGAAGTAGCGTGAGAAATAAGGGAGTTATGACCATTTTAGTGCTGCAAGGTCGAAAATACGAATAAAAAGTTTAAAGTGGAAAAAAAAGAATTTTGAGTGGGTTAAGAAAAAATTGCTAGGAGACATTTTTTGTTGCAAATGAGTTGTAAAATCGATCCTTGAAGTTTGGTCCATCCAAATGGTAGACACCCTGTATATGCCAGGTATGTGCACTTTTACTGGCAAATATTTTGAATTTATTGTGAATTAGGTTGATTGACGAGACACATAACAGGCTTCATGATCATTTAGGCCTTTATTTTTGTAAATTACAGGAAATTGAAAATCTGGGTCATAGTGACCCGACCACAGTGTTCACGTGAAGAAATTCACCAAAGAGGTGGAGGGTTAAGAACCAATTCTGATCTTCCCTTAAGAAGACAGCTGATTCCGCGATACCAGGAATGACAGTTGGACGAAAATTCGAGGTAAATGTTTATGTTTACTTTACTTTTTACTTCAAAAGAATGACTATAACGCCTATTGAAAATATTGATTAACACGGTTGTTCGAAAATTTGCTCATCAACTCGTTGTGCGTGATCAGAATTTGTTTCTTCAGTTTAGCCAACCTAAATAATTAATTTCATCCACGGATCGCGCTTCAAAATCCATTTGTATCAGCCTTTCTAGAAACATTCGTGAAACCCCTTCCTACTGTAGATTAAAAACCCTTATCATTGGTCGTTAGGGTTTGACCAGCAAAAAATATGCGACAACGCGCAAAATTCATTCAATCCCCCCCCCCCCAAAAAAACTCTTTTTTAAAAGCGTAGGAAATGGAGGAACCAAGATTCAATTTTCCTTCTCATTCCTATTCACGGCATTTTTACGGCCGATGAAAAAGAGCGACTTTAGGAGGGAAAAAATTAATAATGACTGGACTGATCCTCTTTGCTCCCTGACGTAATGCGCGTTTTATTATCTAATAAGGAAGGGTTCTTATAAGAACCTACAGAGGTTCGTACATAGTAATGGGATGAGTAGGGCAGTTTGGTTAACTTCTTTTTTGGTTCTTATCAGGTTTGAGGTCTTCTCCTACCCATTTCCTCCCAAAAGAAGACCGCAAACCTCTGCTGAAAGACCCTTTGTCTAAAAGTTGAAAGGCGAAATTGCAGGTTTCCCAGCGTGACCTCCGGGCCACCTTGACGAACCAATACGATTTTCTCTCAGCTGTGAAATTGAGGGAAATTCTCAAGGGGAGGGCCGCGAGGGGGGTTATCAGGAATTGATCGACAACCGAATCTAATTTTCCAAACTTCTTTTTCCTCTTCTGTTTCCCCCCTTTTTTACCTGACTCCTTGATTTGCGTTTTTCCTTTTCAGTCCGTGGTTCTTGCAAAAATATTGTCGATGGACAGACGTGAAAATCACAAGTTTTCACATGAAATAAGATGACTTCTCTTCTTGAATTCTTGTAAGTTATGTACAGTTTAGTGGTCTTCAAAGTAGGTGGCTCAAGTAAGTGGTGATGTCTATCTAACATATAAGTTTACACATGTAACATGAAATAGTACGAAGCATCATTATTTATCCTGTTATGGATTTTCAGATACACAGACATATTATACAGTAAATTGTGCTATAAAACGTGCTAACACTTGGAATCCGATAGAAAAATATTGGTTATGGATGAAACTCCTATTCCATCCTATTAGAAAGGAAGATCAACAATGCAAAAATCCACCATTCTATTTCCTCAGTATTGAATTGGCATTTATCAGTTGTAGAGAAGCTATTGTTATTTAGAGTGAATACTCAGTGAAGGTATCCAACCTTCGCGGGATCGATTTACAACCAATTCACAACAAAGAAATATCTCTCAGCGATGTTTTTAAACTCCTTATTTTTCCAAGTTTTTTTTTTCAATTTAAAGATGTTTTCGAGCTTAAATCACCAAAATGACCTTAATTTACCGTGTATATGTAAATATAAGGGTGCCATTAGGACGTTAAATTTTCCTTTTTCCTGATGCCAAACAAACATATTTTGAGAAGACCTGGTGCGTAAAGAGCTGTAAGTAAAATCTGTGATATTTTTCCGAAAGTCCCTTTTTTCAGCCCGCTTTTAAACCTTTATCACACGGTGTTTTTGAGGACACTCTACGAGAAAAACGTTCTCGGAATCTCTGAGAAATTGTGTTCAAACGATAAATGACGTGAATTTTCCAGAAAATAAGCGTTGCAACATCAGGTTTCGGGGTCTAGAGTCGTTTGAATGCTCATTAGGTTTGAAAAATTCGTTTTTTCAAACACAAATTTCTACCCTAAATTCGATTGAAGAATTTTTTAACTAAACCGTTGAAAAGCTGGCATTCTGAGAAAGTTTTTCTTCTAGAGTTTCCTCAAAAACACTATGCAATAGTAAGGATTTAAAAACGGATCAAAAAAATTAAATTTGAGAAAATTATCACAAATTATACTTGGAGATATTTACGCATTGGTTTTGAAATATACTCTTATGTGCTTTGTATTTACTGTCATTGCCAATAAATCTAAATCTAAATCTATTCCTATTTGGCACCAGAGAGATGAAAAATTTAATGTTCTTTTTAACATTTTGGTTTATTATTTTCAATAATAAGCCTTTGGAATCGAGCAAGAAAAACAAATTTTTAACCCCCCCTCAAAATTTGATGTTTTACGTTTCAAGGTACGTAGAATACGAAAATCGAATAAAAAAATTTCCGTCCGTCCGCCGTACGCCGTACGCGGCACTTTTCTTAGCAACACTGGACCGATTTGGTTCAAATTTGGTATATGGGCTCTATTTGGGGTCTAGTTGTGCCGCGAAGCTTTTGGTTGATGTAGGTCACTTCTAAGGGGTGGAAATTAAGGGTTGAAATTTTCAAGAGTGCCCTAGCTCGAAAAATCTCGAAATAAAGGTATCGTTTTTTCACCAATTTTAAATAGTATCGAATTTTTAAAAATTTTTGAGACCACCCGGAGCTCTGTAGGACAAACCGTTCGGTCCCTACGAGTACTTGAAGGTTTTCCTTCGATAAAACAGAATCATGAGTGTGAATCGCAAAAGAGGTCTAATCTCCATTCAAATTTTATCGGAGTAAAATGCGATCGCTGTTCATTTCTTCGATTTGTATACAGTTTTGCCTTCTGCGTAACCAGTAATCAAATTTCCATATGAAGCTTTCTATTTTTCCAATCGAGTGTGAAGCGTTTGGTTCTTTCTAATAAACTTGATTGTGAAGGTGTGAAGCCAGTATGGTGTGGTAGGTAGTACCTAGCTAGTAGGTAAAAAAAAGTTGGTAGGTAAAAAAAATGTTGGTGGGTAAAAAACGCTGCAAATCATTGCTCAAAGGCTTCTTCACTCTTCAGATCACTGATCAGCTGAGTGAGCTCCTACACCATTTTCAATCCTATTGAATGAAAGTGCTCTTCCAGGCGTCTCCAGCATTCGAGGAGATCTTCTTAATTCCTCAGATCACTGATCAGCTGAGTGAGCTCCGAAGCCATTTTCAATCCTATTGAATGGAAGTGCTCTTCCAGGCGTCTCCAGCATTCGAGGAGATCTTCTTAACTCCTCAGATCACTGATCAGCTGAGTGAGCTCCAAAGCCATTTTCAATCCTATTGAATGGAAGTGCTCTTCCAGGCGTCTCCAGCATTCGAGGAGATCTTCTTCACTCCTCAGATCACTGATCAGCTGAGTGAGCTCCGAAGCCATTTTCAATCCTATTGAATGGAAGTGCTCTTCCAGGCGTCTTCAGCATTCAAGGAGATCTTCTTCACTCTTCAGATCACTGATCAGCTGAGTGAGCTCCGAAGCCATTTTCAATCCTATTGAACGCAGGAAGCTGAAATTTGAGAGGGAAGGTCAAGGGAGAATACAGATGGTGGTAGGGGCTATTGATAGAGAACCAGTGATCTATACAGAAGGGTGATCTATACAGAAAATAATAAACCTTTGAGCAATGATTTGCAGCGTTTTACATTTAAACGGTCAATTAAGGTTATGGTCATTTTAGTGACGTAAGCTAAAATTCACGAAAAAATCTTGAAATTGAAAAAACGTGGATTAACAATGGGTAACAGAAATGCTTACAGATAATTTTTTTGGGAAATTAGTTATGGAATCGATCTCTTGGACACCAAAGGACCCCCTGTACACAAACCAGGGATGCAGACTTATACAATCTGCCGTTCTATAGGACTTCCGAAGTAAGAATCCGATTGTTATATCCGGATCATCCGTCCTGGAATTGATCTTGGAAACACAACAGTTTGCGGTTATCTGATTGATTCAGGGTTCTATCTGCTGGCGTTCCTATCTCCCCTGGAATATTATTCTCGTTGCCGACGCAGCTGAAAACTTCGATTGAAATGCTAACGTTTTAATGGGGTCCCTGGAGCTCGGTTAACCAATCACTTTTTCAAAGCCTTTTCCAAGCAGGTTATCGAGCGTTCCGCTTTCCCTTTACTTCTATTTCGTACAAGTAGATTTTAATCGTTATATCCGTGGACTCACGTAATTCGGAATTTTGGAGGTAAATACCTAATTTTAAAACGGGACGGAAATATTACAGTGGAAGAAAGATAAAGAGGGAGAGGGAGCAAAAACCTTTTCAAGGTATGTCACATTTTAGCTATTAGGCTCTAAGCGGAAATCATCCGGGGGTGCAGGGGGCGAAGCCCCCGCCGAGGCGCGCAGCGCCGAGTTTTCGCCAACTGATTCTATACGTCCATGTTACAATGAGTGAGGAAGCTATACTGCCCACCCAACTTGGCAGACGTTTTTAGAATCGAATGAGACCACCCAGAGCTCTGTTGGACCAAGCTTCCTATGAGAACCTAACGGTTGGACTTACGATATATCAGAATCACGATTTTGAATCGCAAAAGAAGGCCTAATCTCCTAAAATTGTAGCTCCAAACTACGATCGTTGTCCGTTTCTTTGGGTTGTAAACAGTTTTGTGTCTTTGACAATCAGTAATCAAATTTTCTAATGATGTCACCCACAACTCTTCATTTATTCAAAATAAACCAAAAATGTGATTGATAGGTAGCAGCAATGCCAAAGCTGTGTTCTATTCAGGCGAGCGATCTATTCAAAAAGGAAAGTATAGGTATTTACCTACTTTAACCTTCATCCGCTCGCGTCTCCTGAAGTCACACTTCCGATCGCGTGGGCGGCAAATTGGCCGCCCTTGATTTCACCACTTTTCTCCGTTCAACTTGCGTGCTTCAAATCAGTTTTGACCAGGGAACTCAGCACAACATTACAAGACATTTTTATAATAAATTCTTTATTCAAATAATCGCAATCACAATAAGAAGGTAAATATATTTATATCAAAATCACATTTTCAGTCTTTGAAGGTTTTCTGCACTAAAATAATATTCTGCAGTTCGCTACTTTTTCTATGAAAGGAGGTAACAAAATTTTGAATATAATTATAATAGTAGGTACCTACCTCATTTCAAAGATACAAAAATATACTCAGGAAGGTGAGTTAAAACTCATAAAACATTGGCAATTTCTTCCTCTGTGGAATACAATCGATCCCTGAAAAATATGAACAATTCATTATTAGCTTTCAGTTCAAAATATTTCCAAATAAGATAAGAAACACGTATTGAAAGTCCAACGCATAATCTAGAGCCACCCTGCGAAAGTAGTACTGTCGAGAAAACACGCGGAAGAAAAATAAACATTTACCTAACCTACATTTTCCAAATCGAGATGCGAAAGATTAATTATTCAGTTCAAAATACAGCAGAGTACGACAAGCAATATCTATGAGAAGTCCTACACGTATTCTAGAGTACTGTGAAAGTAGTACAGTTGAAAATACATGCGAAAGAAAAATTAATATTTACTTACATTTTCCAAATCGAGCGATGCGAAAATTCTCACGTTATCGCCCGCGTAGGCGGCAAATTGGCTCGAACCTGATGCGCCCGACTTTGGAGTAGTATTGACTCAGCGGACGCGTCCACCACGATCGGAATTCAACGCAATCTGGGGGGTTACATATCAACTAGAGAATACATGGCACTTCTGGGGCTATCACGGTACTAAGAGCGAGCATACGCGGAAAAATTCGAAAAGGCGGCCAATCTGCCGCCCACGCGAGCGGATGAAGGTTAATGTAAACAGGCTCAACTACCTAGTTTTCAGCCGCCGTTTCGAGAAAAATGAGTAAAATCCGAAAATGGATACCACCACGTGATTCAGCGTCGAAAGTAAATGAAAAAAAAAAATACAAAACACAAACGGTGGATACAGCTTTCGTACAAGTACGCAACCACGAGAGACATTTTATGTCTTTGCGCCCCCTTTCCCCTTCATATAAAACCTCGTATTGTACTTTTGTTTGTGGAAATTTGATTGTGCTCGTTGATGGTTGCAATGTAATGTACGTAAACATTCATTTAAACAATCACGCTCATGCCGCAGCTTGTTGGCCACGCACAACGGAGTGTTTTACGTAATACGATTGGGCAACTTAAATGAATCGAATGTAGCTTCCTGCGTTCAACAGGAGAGAAAAAGGCTTTGGAGCTCACTCAGGTGATCAGTGCACAATCAGGCGCCTTCAGCATTCTCCATTGACCCTGCCTCTCAAATGTCAGCTTCCTACGTTCAACAGGAGAGGAAATGGCCTTGGAGCTCACTCAGCTGATCAGTGACCACTCAGGCGCCTTCAGCATTCTCCATTGACCCTGCCTCTCAAATGTCAGCTTCCTACGTTCAACAGGAGAGGAAATGGCCTTGGAGCTCACTCAGCTGATCAGTGACCACTCAGGCACCTTCAGCATTCTCCATTGACCCTGCCTCTCAAATGTCAGCTCCCTGCGTTCAACAGGAGAGGAAATGGCCTTGGAGCTCACTCAGCTGATCAGTGACCACTCAGGCGCCTTCAGCATTCTCCATTGACCCTGCCTCTCAAATGTCAGCTTCCTACGTTCAACAGGAGAGGAAATGGCCTTGGAGCTCACTCAGCTGATCAGTGACCACTCAGGCGCCTTCAGCATTCTCCATTGACCCTGCCTCTCAAATGTCAGCTTCCTGCGTTCAACAGGAGAGGAAATGGCCTTGGAGCTCACTCAGCTGATCAGTGACCACTCAGGCGCCTTCAGCATTCTCCATTGACCCTGCCTCTCAAATGTCAGCTCCCTGCGTTCAACAGGAGAGGAAATGGCCTTGGAACTCACTCAGCTGATCAGTGACCACTCAGGCGCCTTCAGCATTCTCCATTGATCCTGCCTCTCAAATGTCAGCTTCCTGCGTTCAACAGGAGAGGAAATGGCCTTGGAGCTCACTCAGCTGATCAGTGACCACTCAGGCGCCTTCAGCATTCACCATTGACCCTGCCTCTCAAATGTCAGCTTCCTGCGTTCAACAGGAGAGGAAATGGCCTTGGAGCTCACTCAGCTGATCAGTGACCACTCAGGCGCCTTCAGCATTCTCCATTGACCCTGCCTCTCAAATGTCAGCTTCCTGCGTTCAACAGGAGAGGAAATGGCCTTGGAGCTCACTCAGCTGATCAGTGACCACTCAGGCGCCTTCAGCATTCTCCATTGACCCTGCCTCTCAAATGTCAGCTTCCTGCGTTCAACAGGAGAGGAAATGGCCTTGGAGCTCACTCAGCTGATCAGTGACCACTCAGGCGCCTTCAGCATTCTCCATTGACCCTGCCTCCGTAACGCTTTAAAGGGGATGAAGATACCTATTTTTCTCTCACGATCATGTTGACATCTCATTTGTTGCTCACATCATACTCGTATGTTAGTGCGCATAATTCATGCGCATAATTCAGCTTTCCGTACAGGTGCATTCATATTAGGGACCGTGTACCATGATTAATAAATTGAGAGCTTTCCAATGAGTGGTGAAAGATTTTTGTGGGGTGGAAAATGAGGAAGTTAGTTTTCCCTAGGAACGATTGGTTGTACGTGAAAATCATCAGAAAATTTCCGCGTGACGCTCCCCTCGTCACAATGCCCCGTTACAATGCCCCGTCACAATGCCCCGTTACAATGCCCGCGTGACGATTTTTCATTTATGTGCCATAGTAAAGACATAAAATGTCAAAATGTATTGACTCAAATAAAACTGCCGAGCTGGGAGGGTTTCTTCCAATAAAGCAACACACTAATTACATGAAGAATTGGTTGTTGGAAAACTGATGGATCAAAGCAGTAGACATTTTAAAAAATGAAACTCATTATTTTCTCTATCAAGGTGCAGTTTTCCAAAATGTAGATCGATTGACAAACTTTTCCCATTTATGTGAACTCTCCAGAATGAGCTATGATTCTTACTAATCAGAACGACTTGAAATCACTCATTAGTTTTCTACCAAAATTATTGGTACATTTCTTGTTTTTTATTTATTTTTTTTCTTATTTTTTTGTTCAATTTTGGAAGCAACCCGCACGACAATCCTCCTCATTTGAGTGAGAAGGCGGTTGTTTGGGGACTAACCATTAAAAATCAAGACATTCCATTAAAATCGTACCATATTTTTGTATGAATTTGCCCAAAATATTGGTATTGAATCGGATAGGTAGACAAATACACCTAAAACCAAAATTGTTCAGAAAGCTCTGAAATGCAAAATGCGAGTAAAACGCTGCAAATTATTACACAATGGTTTATTATTTTTCTATATCACTCGTCTGCAAAGCCACCAACCATCCAACATGAAGAAAAACATCGATCGCATTTCGGTCAGTTAAATTTGAACGGAGATTAGGCCTCTTTTGCGATTCACACTCGTGTTTCTGATTTATCGTACGTCCAACCCTTAAATTCTCGTAGGGAGCGAACGGTTTGTCCTACAGAGCTCCGCGTGGTCTCAAAAATTTTTAAAAATTCTATACTATCTTAAATTGATGGAAATACAATACCTTCAAGTATATCAAAGTTTTTTGAGTTAGGGCGTTTTCAAAATTTCAAAATTCATTTTTTGACCCCTAGAAGTGGCCTACATCAACCAAAATCTTTGGGGCACAACTAGACCACAAATGGAGCCTACATATCAAATTTCATCAAAATCTTATTGTCAGTAAATAATGACAATAATGTTTTTCGTATCTTAATCGAAGTAGTTGAAACCTGAAATTGTTCTTGTATACCATTATTAAAAATGCTCTGATCCTTCCCTAATTTACGATGCAAAAATGGAAGTTCGGTGAGTAATTGCCGGGAATGACGAGGAGGTTTCCCCGATAAACTACTGTAATGAGGCTCAGGGACAATTAATTTCTTTCTTTTTAAACGAGCTAACAACGTTCCCAAGTTCCTACCGATGAATCTATAGTTTCATTTTCCTCTTAGTTGGAATTTAAAAATGGTTCTGTGCGGTACCGTTGGGTGGGTATAAATGAAGGAGTTCTTTTGAACAGCTGGGAGGGACCTGGTGCTAATTTGGACGAGCGACCAAATCGAGCTACTTTTCTACATCTATTTATTCCATACAATAACTTCTCTCTTACCTGCGTATGCGAGTAAAACATGGAGAAATTGGACACTATAACGGGGACGGGAAGTGCGATCGTGAGCACACCAGCTAGAGCACAGAGCGCACCGACGAACATGCCGACGTAGGTCTTGGGTACCATGTCGCCGTACCCCACCGTTGTCATTGTTACGATAGCCCACCACAGCCCTTCAGGTATGCTCTTGAAATCATTATCTGGATTCGCCTGAAAAGAAAAAAAAAAGAAAAAATGAATAAAACCATTTTATAATAAATTGTTCACATTATAAAAAAGATTTAATCTTAAAGCAACCGATTCGAGGAATCGATTTCAATTCATTTTGCACAGACGAGTCGTTGACCAGATAGTAATCTGGATGATCGAAAATTCTGTATTCGAGTATTCCTATCATGTCCAAAATCTGTTTTACTTTGCCTCTACTCCTCAATTAACCATCCAATGTAATGAAAATGTGAGAATGTCTACTGAAGAGTATCTGAGCTTATTATCTTCGTCGCACCGAAAGTAACGTTAGCTCATACACTAATAAATGAAACTTGTATTCCGTAGGGCCTGTGGAATATCGCCGACATATTCCGAAGTTCATTTGGAGGACGTGCTGCAGCAATGGAACGCATCCTGCCCCGCTTGGCGATCAGGTGGTCCATTCGCTCCTGCTTGCTGATGACCAGGTTGTACCGTGAATTTATTTAAATGTCCCGCTACTTTCATATTAATGCGGTTCTCGGTGCTGTCCGTTCCGGTCTTCGGCCAGTTGTCAGGCAACACTTCCATGCAGATCGTTTTATTACAAAAAGTAAATAAATGAAAAAAAAAAAAAAAAAAAATTAACTACTTAAGAAGAAAAGACCGTCGTTCTCTACAAATTTTAGCCTCCATGAAAAGGGATATAATGAAATAAATCTCGAATGAAATTCATGGACGAATTTATTGCAAATTAGTACATCCCGTCATGTGCTGCTACCTGTAGGAGCGGAGGACAAAATCTCAGCTTCAACGTTCCTTTTCCTCCTTCTTTTGTTCGCCATCGCTGAATGCCGTACCTCGTTTTTCCCGTTCTACCGTCTTCGTCCGATATTGATTTTATTCCTTCTTGGAAAAATAAAATTCATCGGATCGATCGTCTTTCTCGGATCTCTACCGCCTGTGGAACGAGCATTTACCGTCGGCAGCTCTTCACCACCGTTTTGGTAAGCCTACCTACATACCTGTTGGATTCCACCTTCATGCCGTCTGAAACGAGATGAAATTCTTACCATCCGATACCTCTGTTCTTAGCTTCTCGGAAGTCTTCTTTCGTCCGTTTGTCTCTGCCGTTCGCCTGGAGTGCTATATACCGTCTCCGTGAGTCCTCGCCGTGGATGTCAACGACGAGCGACCTACACTTCACGTACCGGTAGGTAGTACGCTAAATCGACCATACCTCACAACCTCTTCGAGTACCATAAAGCAAGATAATGAGGAATCCCTTCCTATTTTGATCAGTTTTAGGTCGGAGCCTGAATCTTAACTGCCTGCTCGTCAGAACTTGGTGATTTCAATGGGCTATATTTAATTTCGTTCATTACTAAATTCGACGGCCGATTCGAAATTCGTAGGTAGTACCTATAATTATCTTGGATGTAGTACCTATGATTATAGTTTCGTGGATATATCTGTGACAAGTCCCTCCCCGAATGTTGAGTCAAGTATTGACTATGTAAAGATTTTTTTAATTTCAAATTCATTTTGCTTAATAAAGCGTTTACATCAATTTGTTTTGTTTTTTCTCATACTCAACCTACTAGCCTGGGTCAGATCTTCTTTTCTTCCATTTCTATGGGTTCATCCCCGCTTTATGGAAAATTTTAGTCCCTTTACTGTCACAAGGTGATTGAGGCTCAGGATCGGCATGATGCTGTATATATGTTGCGGAAACTCCATGAAGCATTTGAAGCAGCTGGCTTGAGGATCAATTGCCAGAAGACCGAGTACTTGGTGGTCGGAGGCGACGGTCGGGACATCTTAGTCCCTGGATTGGGATTTGTCAAGTCGGTCGACCATTTTAAGTATTTGGGGTCCATAATGGAGTCTTCGAGAACTTGTCAGAGGGATGTGGATAGACGTATCCAGCTGGCCAGAGTCGTAATGTGGTCTCTCAATGGGGTTATGTGGAGCCGGGAAGTCCATCTTCATACCAAAAAACAGATTTTGAATGCTCTGATGGAGAGCGTGTTAACATGGAAGAAGGTAGGTAGGCTAGGCTTCTAGGTAAGGTAGGCTTCTTCCATGGTGTTAACGTATGCCTCAGAAGGCTGGTCCCTGATCCAACGAAATCGAAAGAGACTCTGTACAGCGGAAATGGATGGGCTCAGGCGAAGCTGCCGAAAATCCAGGTTTGAGCGAGGTTTGAATGATTGATCAACCAGAGCCAGATGTTGATCGAATCGATAAGAAGACTCTGGAATGGTGTGGCCATCTCAGAAGGATGCCAGAAAACAGATGGCCTAAAAAGGTTTTGAATTGATCCCCCAAAGGCCGTAGGAAGAGAGGTCGTCCACACGTGCCATGCGGAGACGGAATCGCGATGAAGGGCAGTGGTCGGACCGGGGCTCTTGGCGTCAGGCTGTCAGAGGCAACCCCTGACAAGGGGAGACGCCTTCAAAAGTAAAGAAAGATAAAATTTTCCGTAAATCATAGATTGCTCGTGATCTAATCGGCAGAGTTTCCCAAATTTGAAGGTTAGTTTGAGTTGGTTCCAGAATATATTCTCATGAATATTTCATAGCCGTCCGATCAGTGGGGATACAGCGAGATCAGGAGATACAACAATCTGAAGGATCGACTTGGATGGAACAGCTTCAATGTTTCCGGAGTTCAGTAAACTTGATCGTAAAGTTCATAGTTTCTATTTGGATATTTAGGTATTGTTGCTATGATTTATTTATTTATTTGCTTATTTGGCAATCAAAAATACATCATAGATACAAAGAATAGGATAGAAAACAAAGTCTTATGAAATAAGAAAACAAATAAGCTCGATACCTTGCCCACCAAGACTTAAGTTCTTACGAACTTAAATCAATCTTATTTGATTAAATCAAATGCTTCTGTACCAAATAATTCATAATGCCCATGTTATTCTCTTTAAGGGAAAAACTGCCTACCTACCACCCTGAGAGATGTTTCGTGTGAGCGTTCGTATGAAAAGTATCAATGAGAGGGTGAGTAGATACATCGAAACTGCTTGAAATAGTTTTGAATAGGTGCGCACTCAAATGAGTTTAGTCCGGATACTCCACTGGGAATCCGAACTGGAGAATACTACAGGATGTTACATGGATTGGTATTTAGCGATTGGACCAGCTAGGTAGTGTGGACACCTATTGCGGTCGGCAAGTGGTCAACCGGCCTGCGGTCACCACCCTCAAGCTTATTGCGAGATTTAAACCACCGTTTGTACATTCCCCTTCCATTTAAACATACCCACCTTAATATCCAACATTAAATTATACGTGTAAATCTGGGGCGCCGCATGGTATATGACGGCGTTAAATGGGTGGGATTCGGTATGCTGCGGTAGCCCGCTGCGTTCGATGAGAAAAGTAGGGTTAGGAGCCGGTGAGTAAGGAAAGTAAGCAGGATGGGTGACGTCAGAAAGGGAACTTCCCCACTCCATCCTTCCCATCCTATTCCCCGAGTTACGGTTGATCGCCTTTCCCAGTCACGTCTAATTGACGTTTTTATGTTAATACATAGCCTCCGAATGTTACGGCATGGATTCTAGTTTCCGATCTCCCATTTCAGACACTGCTCGAGAGCATTTAAAACAGAAATGCGAAATCAATCATGGAGGGAATCCCAATATCAAGAAATACCAAGACCGCAAGTCCGATTTGGTAGAACTAATTTAACTATGTAGATACCCGGTGCCTAACAATCTTTCTTATTACCAAACTAGGCGATTTTCCATGCTTTGCCAGGCTCATGTAGAACCTAACACGTATATAGAGTTGCTTCATAGTGAAAAACGTGGCCTCGTCAAACAGCTCAGTAGGTAACCTCCGGGGTTTTTAATAAGTACCTTCAAAATAGCTTTTTGCATTTTTTTTTTTCCAACTCCCCTCAAAGACAAATTGTCTTTGGTGACGGAGGGGGCACGCCATTAATGAAAATAAATAAATAAACACAGGTTCCAGCACGCTACTGTACGCATTACCCCACCAGATAATGCCAAAACTGAGTGCTGACTGCACTAATGCTTTATACAGCAAGAATGAGAGTGCACTTCGAGAAATAGTTTTGGATGGTATGAAATATGTGAACGAATTTTCCTGATTTTCTTCACTGAAGCGTTCACCTGGGACTTACAATGAAGATTCTCATCCAACACTAATCCTAGGTACTGTGCATAGTCACTATGAATTCAAAATTCCTGAAATTTTTTTTACACTACCTTTGGTGTAAGTACTTTTATTTCCCGCAGCTAGCACCTTCATAGGACTTTTTTTATTAATAAATTTTTTTTTGTTTTTGAAAAGCTCAAAAGGGTCTATGTACTACGCCAGTTTCCCAAAGGCGCGTGCCATTAATTTCTCTATCAGTGCCTATTGATCACTCCCTAACTTTGTGTTAAAAATATTGTAGTTGAGGAGGGACTTATCAAAACTGAACATCTCCACTTCTGGTCAAAAATCGTTTTTTCACTGTTTCGGGCTGATGCTCGTGATTTCTAGAAGTTGTCCAAACCATATCTTTCAAAAGTGGTTATTTCCTATCGAAATTGTCAATCGAAAACGTGTGTTCGTTTCAAAACTAAACATCTCCATGCCCGAAAATTCCCCCAACGAAAGCAAGTTTGGGCCTATCAAAAGTGAACATCTCCTCATGTTAGGCAAGACCCATTTCATTTGGTTTTTTTCAAAAGTGATCATCTCCAAACGTCTTCGAATGTACTTGTTTTGTGGATTTTTGTTTCCCCGTCACTCACCAGATAGCAGCATACCCTTGTACCGTCGAATACCCAGGTTTCTCTGCTACTCAACAGGTCGGACGACAATGCTACGCGCCACGCCACTTCGCGTTGCAGCACGCGTTTATGTAAACAACAGAGAAGTGAAACGTGTGTTGTTGACATTCTTAGTTTGTTTTCGTGCTGGTTTCTTCCACATTTTCCATCCGATTTCGATGAAATTTTCAGGGATGTTACAGATTAGTGTTTAGATGGTCCCCTATGAAAATCATCACCCCCGGACTGATAATAGCCGATGCGCATGCGCGAACGTGAATTGCTTGTAACAGCCATAACTTCCAAAATTTCTACCCGATTTCAATGACATTTTCAGGGATTACGCGGATTAGGTTGTAGATGGTCCCCAATGAAAATCAAGGCCTTAAAATTTACAATAGCCTCTACGCATGCGCAAATGTAAAATCCTTGTAACAGCCGTACATTTGTCGCTCTCGCGTGTGACGTGAGATTCTCAAAACCCATTCAACCAACCCCTTTGTAGATCAGTGAGCAATGCTCTGTACTCCCACCCAGGTGTCCCATGTTCGACTCCCACTCAAGCTAAACAATTTTTTGATCCAATCACTACGCACTTAGGTACATTTTTCGTCCGAATTTGATGAAATTTTCTAGGATTGTCCAGATTAGCGTATAGATGGTCCCCTATGAGGGTAGTGAAAGGTACTTGGAGATTTGTGTTTCCAAATTAACTACTATGCATCGGACGATCTATATAATCGGGTTATGGATACGAGGAAGCTGTGTGCCACACCCACTTGGCATTCTGACTAGGATCCATTCCGTGGATAAATAAATCACAAAAACTCACTAGATTACGTTTTGCACAAGACAGAGGACGCGAGGGCCGGTGTTTACCTTAGTGAGAAGATGACTTGCCGCTCTTTTGTATTCTTATCTGATAAGTATTGTTGTTGTTCTATACATTTCATTGGTCTTGAACGGGCTAGAACGTCCTACGTCCATGATATTCTCACAACGGACATTTTAGCCTAGTACGATCAACTTTTCTAATGCTGTGTACTAAGCTAGAACGTCTTATGTCCCTGATTTTCCTCTCCATAGGACGTTTAAGCCTAGTAGGACTTAACTAGGACGTTTTAGCCTAGGATGGGTATGTGAAACTTGATAAATGGACATAGGACAAATCGATTATTGAAGCCTTTTCTGTGGACATAGGGCGTTCTAGCTTAGCTCAAAAGGTGCACCTGATCGAGAGCTACAACACGGTGTCATCATCTCAAAAAGTGCAAAAATGGACATATGACGTTCTTACTAAGGAGGGCAGAGTATACCTATAATGTTCCTAAGGTATTTTTACATAATAAATATTACTTCCGTTTCATTTTAAATTTGTCCTCACTAATCTTCAAATTCCCAAGTTTTCCTGGTTATATCAAAACTTAACATCTCCCAGTGTCTTCATCAAAACTGAACATCTCCAAAATACTTTCCCCTGTAACTTAGGTTAGGTTCAATGATATAACGACGTGGTTAAGGGATTTGAGTAAAGGATGAGGATGAGATACATTGGTATGTTGATTTCATTTTACAAGTTTACGCAGCAAACAGTACATGTTTTTTGACTCTTCTGGAAATTTCTCTGAAAGTGGAGATGTTCACTTTTGATAAGTCCCTCCTCAGTTCAGGTACTATTTTTAGGTTAATTTATGTAAACAACAGTAACCTACAAAATAAATAGGTAAAACCTACGTAAAACGTTTGCAGTTTTGCCTGAAAACGGGTTGGCACTAAGGCCCTTTCAATGAAAATCCTATCTGGACTTAGGCATCTCTTGAAAAGAAGAGGTGGAGGTTGGCATCCCTGTTTTTTGCCGGTCGATTTCAAAACGAATAAAAATGAGTTGGAACGTAAGACCTTTCTAGATATATGCCCGTTGGCACATACCTAGGTACTGAAAATTAAAAAAAAAAAAAAATGGAAGGCACTTAGGCCTTTTGAACCTGAAGGTCTTCAATTCTCAGGATGAGGTCTACTTTCGATTAAAAATTTTTACAAAATTAGGCGCACCCCCCATTCCGATCGCATTGACAAAAAATATCCTAGCTATAGGTAGTTCAATATATAGGTATGAAAATACTTTAAATAATAAATATTTTTCCTGAACATTTAAACCATAACTGTGATAAATTCGACGTTAATTAGAAGATAATATTTGTATTTTCGTCACAACAGGTGATGCTTCATGCACACAAAATTTACAACCTACGAAACACAATAAGGCTGTACAATTTTTTTTTGCGTTGGAGCTGCTTCCTCAATATTTTCCGTTCGGGTTTCTTCACAGTTTGGCTAAGATATTAGGAGACGTTTTTCCTCGGGGTAGGTAGAAATCACGTTACACAGAACTCAATTCTGCCTCAATAGGATCAACTGGGTCGGTTTGATTAATGTTTAAGCAACTTGATGCCGTCGAGGGATGTTGGGGGCCTTACATAAAAAGGATAAATATATTTACTCCTTGGGATGGGAGAAACGTCGTTCGCTCGCGAATCGCAATCTTCGAAACACATTGGTATATCTTGGCCTGGAGGCCCGGAAAAAGTGGGTGTCCCAATATATCTCTTATAAAAGTCCCTTCCTCCTTCAATCCACTCTGTGAAAGCCCCTTTTTACCGTCGTCAACCCCTTGGGTTCCTTCTTCGGGCTGGATGCCGTAAAACCACGTCACGTCCGCCGTCGGATCCGCCTAAGTTTTTCCTCGTGAAATTTATCCCCCAGTTGAGGGGTGGTTTGAACTCTTCACGTCATAATTCCCCTTTCCCATCTTAAAGGCTTCCCGATTTCGCCATTTAAACCGCGGTCCTAGCCGTTTTGGGTTTATTGCAGGTGAAGGAGCGTTATTGTGTGTACTGTAACTTCTTTCTGTTGTATATAAAGGGACCACAATTTCATTAAATTACAATCTGCTTTACACGTTAGAAAATAAGCATTCTTCGGGACATCTTTATTCAATCAAAAGAATCCACAGCATCAGTGAAAAAGCAAAATATTATCAACATAATCGTGAACAAATTATTATGGTCGTGTTTATAAAGAATTGCCATCATTATCGTGAAAACTGTATTTCATAACAGAGAACATGTCAGCAGCACCTACTTTATTCAAGCTAAGCTGACTGCTCAACTTGGTGAATGTTATTGTTCGAGCGTTATCTTTTAGAACCGTTTATTCTCTCTAAGTTATAATAAAAAGGAAGCTTCTCTGAATACCCTACTTGGTCGATGTTATCAGGGATTCAAAAGAGAAGGTTCGAAAACAAGGTGAATTCCCAAGTTTCAACTCAAATTGAAAGGGCTTTTCCAAGAGGAGAGGGATATTGGAGGGAGGTAGTTTTTTTTTCGTACTATTATCTCCTGCCCAATCTATTCATCGGGTGGAAAGAATTGTTTTTCTCGTGCGCCCCACACGCCCTTCATTATAGCTTGAATAGGGTCGGATGACACGTGGTGAGCGGAAGACACGTGGTTAGGCGGTGAATTGAGCCCGAGTTGTGTTCATTGCTGCGTAGAGCTTGCTCGGGCCCCGCGGCGGAGGCCTTTTGTAAAGAACGCCGGCTGAATGTGAATATACTACAAGAGTCAAAAAACATAAAACAGGAAAAAAGAAAACATTTTTTGAGAAATATAACTGAGCCGAAAGTTCGCCTTGGGGAATTGAAACCACTAGTGTGCTCATTACGGAGGCCTAACAGGGTGTCTCGGCTAACATAGATCACACCGCTCCCCTCTAAATTCCTTTCTTCGCTACATAAAACATATTGTTTAGTAATGCATGCATTCCAGGGGACGTCCCATTGGATAAGTATTGGATCAGTTTAACCATTTGTTAAGCGATAAGACTGTTTCTCTCGATGTAATTTATTTATTACTTTAGGGAAGAAATAGTGACCCCCCCCACCATTATAAACCATAACACTTCTAGCGGCATGATAGCCTCGAATCTGAAGAGCATTTAAAAATCCATGATCTACGACACCCAACATGCGAATTCGAGTTCACCCCCCCCCCCCCCCAACCGCCACCACCAATGGTGCCAGTCTGGCACCAAAGCGGAAATACGTCGTAACATTGAACTTTCATCTATTAGGTTTAGTAGGCAGTCCGTCGAATGTCACATCCGTATTCAAGGTGAAACACCAAAAAACCCAAGAAATATGATGTTTATGGTGCCCTGGCACCATGGTGGCACCACTTTTATTGCCATGGTGGTACAGAAAGTAATTCATGCAAATCCTAAGGTATAATGAGAATTTTTCCTCAATTTCAAAGCTTAGATACAATTAGTAAGCAGTAAAGGAACCAAAATATTGAAAACTTGGATATTTTGTGAATATTATCCCCCCACCCATCCCCCCCTCTTGCAAATTTTGGTACTCTGGTGAAATCGTGTACAACCCGGAAGTTATTTTAGTCAAACAAAAAAAGAAACACGCAAATCGGTTGGAAATTGAGGCCTGGGCAGAGTTTATAAGATTATGCCCGCAAACGTACGTTTTTTAAGCAATAACCCCCCCTTTCCCCCCCTTAAAAGGCGAAATTAAAAATTCCGGCGCCGTAGTGCACAACTAGATAGTTTTCCGCGTCGAAGAAAAAAAGAACCACGAAAATCGGTTGAGAACTAAGGCCTGGGCAGAATACACAAGATTATGCCCAAAAACACACGTTTTTTGAGCATTAACCCCCCTCTCCCCTCCTTAAAAGGCAAAATTTGAAATTCCGGCGACGTAGTGCACAACTAGATAGTTTTCCGCGTCGAACAAAAAAAGAACCAGGAAAATCGGTTGAGAACTAAGGCCTGTGCAGAGTACACAAAATTTTGTTACACACACACACACACACACACACATACACACACACACACACACACACACAGACATACACCTATGGTTTTTTTCGCGGATTTGGATTCAGAATGGTCTAAAACGGATTACTGTGTGGTTATTTTTTTTTTCTGTTGAGTGTTGTCCAACTTCACCCCAGATCGATCGCATAAGGACGCCCAAGTCTTACTGTGGGACGTCCTAAAAACGAGACCACCGGTGATCCTCATCATAACTTTTACGAGGAATTGAATGAATGATTGGAATAGATTGATCTTCATGGTTTAAATCAATTGAAAACTTTTCATAAGTATGGAAAAAGGAAGATTTTTCGCTAAAACAATTGAATTTTTGACCACCATTTAGAAAAATTCCAGCCAAAATAAAATATTGATACCGACACGTGATTCAGAGTCGAAAAAATAATGAAAATAACATGTGCCATACTTGGCGTTATACCTATCCATAACCTAATATTGGTGCAATCGTGGGGTTGGGAAATATTGAGAGTTCTAGGAGCCGGGTTGCGCGCAAACAAACACATCAAGTGAGGGATCAAACATTCATGAAATTTCACGTAAAATCTGGGGGTTCTAATTTCAAGAACACTGCAAATTATTACACAAAGTTTTATTATTTTTCTATTTAGATCACTCGTCTGCAAAGAACATGGCTTTGCCATTGTCACCATCTACTAACCCTAGATACTAACTATCTTCCACACACCTGCGTCAATATAAAAGTTGATTCGGAAGAAATAAACTTTTCATACTAAGTTCGAAGAAACAGGGATTATTAGGAATTATTATTATAACCTAATTATCAGGAAATAATTCGGTTACTGGTTGCTAAGGGCGCAGAACTGAGTACAACTCGAAGAAACGAACAACGATCGCATTTTGGTCAGCTAAAATTTGAACGGAGATTAGGCCTCTTTCGAGATTCACCCTCGTGTTTCTGATTTATCGTAAGTCCGACCCTTAAGTTCTTGTAGGGAGCGAACGGTTTGTTCTACAGAGCTCCGGCTGGTCTCTAAAAATTCAATACTATTTAAAATAAGTAAAAAACAATACCTTTATCTCGAGAGTTTTCGAGTTAGGGCACTATTGAAAATTGCAACCCTTAATTTTCACCCCTTAGAAGTGACTGACATCAACCAAAAGTTTCGGGGCACAACTAGACCCCAAATGGAGCCCATATACAAAATTTCATGAAAATCGGTCCATGGTAACTAAGGAAAGTGCTGAATCCACATCCGTGAAAAACCCATAGGTGTATATCTGTGTGTGTGTGTATATCTGTGTGTGTGTGTGTGTGTGACAAAATCTTTTGTACTCTGCCTAGGCCTCGATTTCAATCGATTTTCGTGGTTCTTGTTTTGTTCGACGCGGAAATTTATCTAGTTGTGCACTACGTCGCCGGAAGTTTGAATTTTGTCTTTGAAGGGGGGAAAGAGAGGGTTAATGCTTAAAAAAACGTACTTTTTCCGGCATAATCTTGTAAACTCTGTCCAGGACCCAATACCCCAATTTCCAACCGATTTGCTAACTATCTAGCTAGTGTTCGATTTCCATTTAGCTTTTTAGAAAATAAATAGATTTTTAGACTTCCATTTTAGAAAATAAATATAAAACGCTGCAAATCATTGCTCAAAGGTTTATTATTTTCTGTATAGATCACCCTTCTGTATAGATCACTGGTTCTCCATCAATAGCACCAACCACCATTTGTATTCTACCTTGACCTTCCCTCTCAAATTTCAGCTTCCTGCGTTCAATAGGATTGAAAATGGCTTCGGAGCTCACTCAGCTGATCAGTGATCTGAAGAGTGAAAAAGATCTCCTCGAATGCTGGAGACGCCTGGAAGAGCACTTCCATTCAATAGGAGTAAAAATGGCTTTGGAGCTTACTCAGCTGATCAGCGATCTGAAAAGTGAAGAAGATCTTCTCGAATGCTGGAGAAGCCTGGAAGAGCACTTCCATTCAATAGGAGTAAAAATTGGCTTTGGAGCTCACTCAGCTGATCAGTGATCTGAAGAGTGAAGAAGTCTCCTCGAATGCTGGAGACGCCTGGAAGAGCACTTCCATTCAATAGGAGTAAAAATTGGCTTTGGAGCTCACTCAGCTGATCCGTGATCTGAAGAGTGAAGAAGATCTCCTCGAATGCTGGAGACGCCTGGAAGAGCACTTCCATTCAATAGGAGTAAAAATTGGCTTTGGAGCTCACTCAGCTGATCCGTGATCTGAAGAGTGAAGAAGATCTCCTCGAATGCTGGAGACGCCTGGAAGAGCACTTCCATTCAAAAGGATCGAAAATGGCTTCGGAGCTCACTCAGCTGATCAGTGATCTGAAGAGCCTTTGAGCAATAATTTGCAGCGGTTTTTACCCACCAACATTTTTTTTACCTACCAACTTTTTTTTACCTACCAGCTAGGTACTACCTATCACACCATACTGGCTTCACACCTTCACAATCAAGTTTATTAGAAAGAACTAAACGCTTCACACTCGATTGGAAAAATAGAAAGCTTCATATGGAAATTTGATTACTGGTTACGCAGAAGGCAAAACTGTATACAAATCGAAGAAATGAACAGCGATCGCATTTTAGTCCGATAAAATTTGAATGGAGATAAGACCTCTTTTGCGATTCACAATCATGATTCTGTTTTATCGAAGGAAAACCTTCAAGTACTCGTAGGGACCAAACGGTTTGTCCTACAGAGCTCCGGGTGGTCTCAAAAATTTTAAAAAATTCAATACTATTTAAAATTGGTGAAAAAACGATACCTTTATTTCGAGAGTTTTCGAGCTGGGGCACTCTTGAAAATTTCAACCCTTAATTTTCACCCCTTAGAAGTGACCTACATCAACCAAAAGCTTCGCGGCACAACTAGACCCCAAATGGAGCCCATATACCAAATTTGAACCAAATCGGTCCAGTGTTGCTAAGAAAAGTGCCGCGTACGGCGTACGGCGTACGGCGTACGGCGGACGGACGGAAATTTTTTTATTCGATTTTCGGATTCTACGTACCTTGAAACGTAAAACATCAAACTTTGAGGGGGGGTTAAAATTTTTTTTTTCTTGCTCGATTCCAAAGGCTTATTATTGAAAATAATAAACCAAAACTCAAAATAATTCCAATTTTCTAAAATTAAATCCTAATACCTCCTTCACGAATAAAAGAGCAGATGGCTTTGTAAACCGAAAGGCTGCGGGAGTGAACCAACTGGTGGAAGTTCGAAGGGGTGACTAGATGTTCAACCGCTGTGTCCAGCATTCGCTTCCTGGATTGATTGTGTGCTGGGCAGACCATGAATATGTATTCCAGGGTATCATCCTCCTGGGATACTACGAGCTTTTAGCGAATTTTCAAGGAAAATGAAGCTATTGCAAATGGCCTCAAAATTTTTAGAATCGACTTTTTCGAAAATTTTTTACACTGAAATCCGTTCTGGAACATTCTGAAACGATCCCTGAAGTTTTTCCAAACATCATATGTAAAAAAAAACCACGGAAGTTTTCTCCGTTTTTCGTGGTTACCTATTACTTTCACAATCATGGTAATATAATATATTACCAGAAATTTTGTGCTGAATCCGAGTATACCATATTATGGTATATTCGGATTCAGCACAAAATTTCTGATATCAATGCGTTTTTCAAAAATGAAAATTGTCCAAAATCAAGAAAATTATGTATTTATTTATATATATAATGAATACGTGCGTATATTTGTTGTACCCATAAATGCAGTAGCCGTGAGGGTATTCTATGAGTTTGTGGAGACGAGTAGAATGTGAATATGGACTCCTAACATCTTCAAAGCATACCCGGTGCATACAGTATGTTGGTATACTATAATAAAAATCGAAAAAACCAAGAATCGTGTAAAAAAAACTTTCTAAAAGAAATTGCAACACCATTGTTCCTTTTCTTAACCACACCTTCAACTGAATGATTTCTTAGAAAATTCGCTCATTAATTCATGCATGAATGGACTTTTTTTTCGTAGTTTGAAAACCATGCGGGTACCGGAATGTACAACTTATCACTATAATAGTGATCAATAATTGATCTCAGATAGATGCTGTTTTAATAACGGACTCCATCTCGTGAAGATGGACTACCATTTCTTTCGACGTCTCAGGTCAAACACGCTGTGAAGATTCAAACGCCATGAAGATCTTTTGAGGTTACATGATGAAGGTGAACATTTCCGGGCCCTTTAAATATGTAAACGTTGAATGTGAGATGTTCGACGTTGAATTCGTGTTGTCATGGGAATCTGTTCTTTGATTCTGTCAGTTGCAGGCAATCTATCGTAAAAGGATTTGTGGGAACGCACGTCGATGTAATCGTGCTCAAGAATTGACTGAACTGATAGAATGGTTTCCTTCTAAGGTTCCCGAAGCTTTTCTACCCTGCCGTCCCGGTTTACACAATCAATTCAATGGTCAGCAGGTATTTATAATACCTAATCTTTAAAAGCATAGTTGTAGGATGATGAAGTAGAAGAGGAAGTTGCCAGCCGACATTCATTCAGTATCGGTAATTAAGTGTATAATGTACCCTGCAGACCCGCTTGAAGGTAAATTGCGTTTGATAGATACGTATCCATCATCAACTCCAACGCATCATCCTCCTGACAGAAGCCGGAGTTGTGAAGCGATGGATACCGTCCCCTCAGGACACATTACCGTCAGAGTAGGTAATAGGCGCCCGGCTTGTTGATCACGTTTAATTACTATGGACGAGTTTAAGGTCTACCCTGACGACCCATCACTATCCATCGTTGATGAAATTTTGAACTTAATGGGCCCGTCTTATTGCGTTGAATCGAGTATAACTTTGAGCCCTCCTTGATGAAATTTGATTAGTTGTTATCCTAATCAATGTTTTATCCTTGATCCTACCAAAATGTATTGAATGAAGTCGGGCTCTGAAATGATCATTTCATATACAGTGCACGAATTCAATTGTAACGAATATGTAGTCAAATGGGTTCTCCTCAAAGTTAGGGTGGCCATTGTTTACTTCACAATCCCAACGACTAGGATGGTTTGTATCCGTTGCAAGTAAAAAACGCTGCAAATTATTACACAATGGTTTATTATTTTTTATTTTTCTATATAGATCATTCTTCTGCAAAGCCACCAACCATCCAACATGAAGAAAAACATCGATCGCATTTTGGTCAGAATTAATTTGAACGGAGATTAGGCCTCTTTTCCGATTAACACTCGTGTTTCTGATTTATCGTACGTCCAAACTTTCTCTCGTAGTGATTCTCGTAATAATTCTCGTAGTGAGCGAACGGTTTGTCTTACAGAGCTCCGGGTGGTCTCAAAAAATTCTAAAAATTCTATAAAATCTTAAATTGAAGGAAAAACAATACCTTTATGTCAAAATTTTTCGACTTAGGGCGTTTTCAAAATTTTTCAAGATTTTGGAACCCTTAGAAGTGACCTACCTCAACCAAAATCTTTGGGACACAACTAGACTCCAGAAGGAGCCTACATACCAAATTTCATCAAAATCGGTCAATGCTAAGTGGCAAAAGTGCCGCGTACAGCGGACGGACGGCCGAATTTTTATTCGATTTTTGGATTCTACATACCTTGAAACGTAAACCATCAAATTTTGAGGGGGTGTTAAATTTTTTTTTTCTTGGTCGATTCCAAAGGTTCATTATTGAAAATAATGAACCAAAAGTCAGTCCTCCAAAACCAAGATTTTTAAATTCGAATTCTTCGTTCCAGCGCTTTTTGAACAATTTTAGTTCCATTTATAGGTAGGGGGAAGTTCCGGCAGGCTCGAATTTATTCCATTTAAATCGTCGTATCGTCCTAACGTTGAACTTCCATCGGTTATTTTTGGTAGTTAGACCGTAAACGATAACGTCCATATTCAAGTTGAAACATTCAAAATCTCAAGAAATACTCAGTTTCCAATGTCCTGGTACCACTAATTTGTTCCACGCTGGCACAAATAATAGATAATGAAAATCCAGATGTATATTGATTATGTTCCCTGAATTTCGAAGATAGGGTTCCATTGTGAGCCTTGGAGATAGGATTGTTGTTGAAAATTCGTTGTAGAATCGATTCCAAAAGTTTGGTTGATTGATTTTGGGATACCTTGTACAATAATATATGACATACAGAAAAGGAACGGTTGTTGGAAATGAGAGTGAAATTTTCTATTTTGGAGGGCTCAAACATGAATAGGTACTACAAAGCTTCCTTATCTTAAGCAGTGAGGAAATGAGGTAGGCAGCGTTTGATGAGAGACTTGAGGAACCAAAGTCAAATTCCATGGATACCGTCTAGTAAAAAATGTTCTGACTTGTGGAGTAAAGTTCATCATAATTTGAGGTTTAGGTTGTAGTTTGGCCTTTCCAACCTCTACTTCGTCGGTGAACAGAATGGATGATTGTTCACAGCAGCGTGGAAATGACAAAAGCTTTAAATTGGGTCCCGTAATAGGGAGCATGTTGGAGCTGGAGAGGTCTGATTAGCCAACTCTTGCTTCGAGACCGGTTGAAAAACGCGGAGGCAAAGGGGAGACTTGTTACATTCAGTAATTGGTAGGAGGCTAATGGAAGGATTCCATGACGAGGTCACCTGGATTGTTTAACGATTACTGGTAAAACGCAGCAATATCATTGGATATACGTACATCCATTGTACAGAACATGAACTGTCCCATAATTAGGTTCGTTATGAGGTAGTAAACTCGACAAAAGTGAGGTAGAAATTAAATGGAAATTCAACCGGTGCTTATTTCTCTGGTTCTTCTTGAAGAATTTCATATAATATATGACAATATGTATGGACAATAATATATAGACAATAATAATATATGGACAATAATATTGGGCTCATAATACCTATATTATATTATGAGCCCAATATTATTGTCCATATTAATTTTATTTATGTTTATTAATTAATTTATTTAATGTATGAGGACTGATGTCCATTGCACGAGGCTACGAGAAATGGTTTACAAAAAGGTGATAATCATTAATCACAACTAATCTAAATGAGAAGCAAAAGTGGTACATAGTTAGTAATTACTTATTATTGCCCTAGCACTATTTTTCAGTTTAGCATAATAACCTTTTATTATTTAGTTTAACATAGTTTTTATACTTCAAATTATTTAATTTTGATACAAGTGGATGAGAGACACGTGGATTTATAAGTCTTATACAGCAGATTGATGTGTGTTATTTTCCATCGTCATTGAAAGAAAGAATGAATGAATGAAGAGAACTTTATTCCGAAAAATATACATTAAATAAGTACCTGTTCATTCGTCGAACAGGTAGAATGCTCTCAGGCGGCAAACCTGGACGAGGTAGATGTAGAGTCCTCTTGCATCCTCCTTTGATTGGATATCCAGCAGGACCTGGACGTTTGTCTCATTCATAGAGGCGTCCAGGGGGAGGTGGGATGTCCTGAACTCCCCGTATATGTATAGGGAAGGAAACTAGAATATGGTGCAGGTCCTCTGGTACTTGCTTGTTGCACACAGTGCAGCTTTCTTTAGGTTTGATTTCATATTGGTAGCTTTTAATAGTTAGCGAGAAAGATATTTCATTAGCAGATCTGAGTTTCGCAATTAGCTGCTCATATGTAAATGGCATGTCGATCCTGAGGTACTGTAGTTCTGTTTTAGGTGCAGTGAGTATCAAGAGGTTTTGAACCTGTTATACCTTGTCGAGTGCAGCCCATCCGCATCTAGCTCTATCGCATTATGGTTTCCACTGATGACCGTATTTTCTTAAAGTCCGTATTCAGTGCTGCTCCGCAGATATATGGCCATGAGAGTTCAGCTCCATATCTCTGGACTAGGTTAGCGAACCAGGTGAACAAGTTGAATTTGATAACGTTAGAGTCAGTCGTGCTCCTCTCGACCAGTATGTTTAAACGCATTTTAGGGTATCGAGCTTCACCCATGTTGTAAGTCTATATATCGTTTGATCACTTCGTATGCCAAGTGCAGTGGAACGTACAATATCATTGGATATACGTACATCCATTGTACAGAACATGAACTGTCCCATAATTAGGATCGTCGTGAGGTAGTAAACTCGACAAAGTGAGGTAGAAATTAAAGGGAAATTCACACCGATGCTTATTTCTCTGGTTCTTCTTGAAGAATTTCATATATATTATGAGTCCAATTATTGCTCAAATTAATGTCATTTATTCTTCGAACAAATTCATTCCATGGTATTATTAAAATCGTATAAATGTATCAATTAATTCGGACAAGAAGTTTTTTATTTTGTTAATTTGTGGATTCAATACTCTAAATTGGTAATGGTTAAATAAATCAGGCGTTCAGTAAGCATCCACCACCGTACGTACGGGTTTGAGAGAGGGGTTATGGTCGGAACGCCTTTCTTTACATTGGACCCTTTTTCTATGGAATTTTTTTGTAGGAATAATGGGTTAGGATTCCTACAATCAACAAGGTATCTTACACTTACATTTTTCCAAAAAGTCTACCTTAACCATTTACTATGAAAATATGATGTATCCAACTAAGGCGTATATATTATGGTATTCTTCATCGATTGAGTGTAGTTTTGTTTTAAAAAGCCACCTTTTTTCCACAGAATTCATCTACTCTTCACTAAGACCAATCAGCACTATTAAAATAATTAAAATAAACTTCTTGTAAGAGTGATAAAGTAGTTTTGCTACAGGGAGACCTTATCTTGCAGATGATTTCTGCACATTCTTCAGTCATTTGACGGCAGTAACTATGTGCCTTGATGGAGCTGTTGGAATTGTTCTCCCCTCAGGGTGAAATCAACTTGACCGGTTTTTCAGAGACAACCGATGAATTATTTCGAGCCACAGAATGTTGACATACTCAGGAACCCATGGTTGTGAAAGGTGAAGGATATAGGAAAGAAGCCCCAAACAAACATAGCCGTTGTTTTCCTTCGTTGGGAGCAACAAGTTTCTATAGACTGGACTCAGAGGTAGGATCTACCTATAAACCTTCGAAAGACCTCTTCACACAAGTTGATTGCTTTTTCTCAGTGATCGGCATTATTCATCAATCCCTTATTCCATTTCGGATAAATATGAATGAACTTTTTTGTTACGATAAAACCTTGTGAACCGCAACCAAACATGATAGTTATTGTGTTCTCTCCATTAATTTTCAACAATAGGATACGTACGCAATTCACGTAACAATATACAGGGTGTCCCATGTTAAGGAAAGTTAGCCCGCAAAAATGAAAAAAAAGAAAAAAAAGGTTATTCTACCCAATATTGCGGTCATTTTAGAAAAAAACGAAAATCGGACTGTTGGAAGTACATATTACAATAAATTCCCTGAAGTTGGTCTCAGCGCGGTGTTGCGTAGGTAGCTTAAACAATATCCATACTTATCAGCTTACCTTTTCTTCTTCATTTTATTTTCATACACTTTCATTCCATGGATGTAACAACAACATGGAAGGGAAATTACCATAGATGAAAAAGAAACAGCATGTAGATAGGACTGTTCTGGGCTCCTAGAGACCACGGGAGGTCAACGTTTTACAAAACGCTGCAAATTATTACACAATGGTTTATTATTTTTCTATATAGATCACTCGTCTGCAAAGCCACCAACCATTCAACATGAAGAAAAACATCGATTGCATTTCGGTCAGCTAAAATTTGAACGGAGATTAGGCCTCTTTTGCGATTCACACTCGTGTTTCTGATTTATCGTACGTCCAACCCTTAAATTCTTGTAGGGAGCGAACGGTTTGTCCTATAGAGCTCCGCGTGGTCTCAAAAAATTCTAAAAATTCTATACTATCTTAAATCTATATATCAAAATTTTTTGAGTTAGGGCGTTTTCAAAATTTCAAAATTCATTTTTCGATCCTTAGAAGTGACCTACCTCAACCAAAATCTTCGGGGCACATCTAGACCCCAAATGGAGCCTACATACCAAATTTCATCAAAATCGGTCAATGCTAAGTGGCAAAAGTGCCGCGTACGGCGGACGGACGGCCAAATTTTTATTCGATTTTTGGATTTTACGTTCCTTGAAACGTAAACCAACAAATTTTGAGAGGGGGTTAAACATTTTTTTCCTTGGTCGATTCCAAAGGTTCATTATTGAAAAATGGAAAAATAATAAAATAAAAACCTTTTTAACAAAAAAATGGACCGACCTCAAAAATTGTGTCCGTAAACACCAAAAAGGGAAAAATAATAATCTCAGCTAAAATTTACTTATCTAGTAGGTTGTTAGACATAAATATCTAGTCAACAGATGGTAGGTATGTTGGAATACCAACAATTATTTGTAGTGTGATTCACACTTATCTGTACTCGTATTCATGTTTTGTATTGCACGATCGACGCATGTTGTAATACTCACCAGATCATGTGAGTAGTACCTAATAACCACAGCGTAACCAGATAGGTAGGTAGGTACGCATTGAAGTCGCCGTCGTGCCCATCTGTAGACACAAACTATCCACATTCCTTACTCGATGGTCTGGTTAGCATTACAAGAGTAAGTACCATTGAGTTCAAATTTGCTCCCCAAACTATCAGGTACCTAGTACGTCTCTGCTGCCATGTGAGTATGATAGTAAGTGTGAACCTCCCTAGGAATGGTTGTGAGAGTATTCTGAGACTTTATTATTATATGAGACTGCTTATTATATTGGTGGACATATTGTAATGTAGCTATATACCTTCGGAAGCGTTGTTACCTAATTAACGTTCGAAACTCCAACAATATTGAACAAACTGATATTTACGTTCATACTCGGTGTGGAAACATGTTTGCAGTATGGGAGGTATGCATATTTGCGAGAAAGAATAATATGTTGGTAAGTAGAAGATATAGAAGACGTTTGTGTCTACAGATGGGCACGGCGGAGACTTCAATGCGTACCTACCTACCTATCTGGTTACGCTGTGGTTATTAGGTACTACTCACATGATCTGGTGAGTATTACAACATGCGTCGATCGTGCAATACAAAACATGAATACGAGTATAGATAAGTATGAATCACACTACAAATAATTGTTGGTATTCCAACATACCTACCATCTGTTGACTAGATATTTATGTCTAACAACCTACTAGATAAGTAAATTTTAGCTGAGATTATTATTTTTCCCTTTTGGTTTATTATTTTCAATAATAAGCCTTTGGAATCGAGCAAGAAAAAAAAAATTTTAACCCCCCCTCAAAATTTGATGTTTTACGTTTCAAGGTACGTAGAATCCGAAAATCGAATAAAAAAATTTCCGTCCGTCCGCCGTACGCCGTACGCCGTCCGCCGTCCGCCGTACGCCGTACGCGGCACTTTTCTTAGCAACACTGGACCGATTTGGTTCAAATTTGGTATATGGGCTCCATTTGGGGTCTAGTTGTGCCGCGAAGCTTTTGGTTGATGTAGGTCACTTCTAAGGGGTGAAAATTAAGGGTTGAAATTTCCAAGAGTGCCCTAGCTCGAAAACTCTCGAAATAAAGGTATCGTTTTTCCACCAATTTTAAATAGTACAGAATTTTTAAAAAATTTTGAGACCACCCGGAGCTCTGTAGGACAAACCGTTCGGTCCCTACGAGTATTTGAAGGTTTTCCTTCGATAAAACAGAATCATGAGTGTGAATCGCAAAAGAGGTCTAATCGCCGTTCAAATTTTATCTGACTAAAATGCGATCGCTGTTCATTTCTTCGATTTGTATACAGTTTTGCCTTCTGCGTAACCAGTAATCAAATTTCCATATCAAGCTTTCTATTTTTCGAATCGAGTGTGAAGCGTTTAGTTCTTTCTAATAAACTTGATTGTGAAGGTGTGAAGCCATTATAGTGTGGTAGGTAGTACCTACCAATAGGTAGGTGTGGTAGGTAAAAAAAATTGGTAGGTAAAACAATGTTTGTAGGTAAAAAACGCTGCAAATCATTGCTCACTGATCAGATCACTGATCAGCTGAGTGAGCTCCGAAGCCATTTTAAATGCTATTAAATGGAAGTGCTCTTCCAGGCGTCTCCAGCATTCGAGGATATCTTCTTCACTCCTCACATCACTGATCAGCTGAGTGAGCTCCAAAGCCATTTTCAATCCTATTGAATGGAGGTGCTCTTCCAGGCGTCTCCAGCATTCGAGGAGATCTTCTTCACTCCTCACATCACTGATCAGCTGAGTGAGCTCGAAAGCCATTTTCAATCCTATTGAATGGAAGTGCTCTTCCAGGCGTCTCCAGCATTCGAGGAGATCTTCTTCACTCTTCTGACCACTGATCAGCTGAGTGAGCTCCGAAGCCATTTTCAATCCTATTGAACGCAGGAGCTGAAATTTGAGAGGGAAGGTCAAGGGAGAATACAGATGGTGGTAGGTGCTATTGATGGAGAACCAGTGATCTATACAGAAGGATGATCTATACAGAAAATAATAAACCTTTGAGCAATGATTTGCAGCGTTTTGGTGTTTACGGACACAATTTTTGAGGTCGGTCTATTTTTTTGTTAAAAAGGTTTTTATTTTATTATTTTTCCATTTTATATTATTTTGGTTTATTATTTCTAATAATAAGCCTATGTGATCGTATCGCAAAAAATTTTTATAACCCCCCCTCAAACTTTGTCACTTTACGTTTCAAGGTGCGTAGAATCCAAATTTGCAATGTCCGTCCGCCGTCCGCCGTCCCCCGTCCGCCGACCCCCGTCCGCCGTCCGCCGTCCCCCGTCCGCCGTCCGCGGCACTTTTCTTAGCAACACTGGACCGATTAGGTTCAAATTTGGTATGTGGGCTCCATTTGGGGTCTAGTTGTGCCGCGAAGTTTTTGGTTGATGTAGGTCACTTCTAAGGGGTGAAAATTAAGGGTTGAAATTTTCAAGAGTGCCCTAGCTCGAAAACTCTCTAAATAAAGGTATCGTTTTTTCACCAATTTTAAATAGTATTGAATTTTTAAAAATTTTTGAGACCACCCGGAGCTCTGTAGGACAAACCGTTCGGTCCCTACGAGTACTTGAAGGTTTTCCTCCGATAAAACAGAATCATGAGTGTGAATCGCAAAAGAGGTCTAATCTCCATTCAAATTTTATCGGACTAAAATGCGATCGCTGTTCATTTCTTCGATTTGTATACAGTTTTGCCTTCTGCGTAACCAGTAATCAAATTTCAATATGAAGCTTTCTATTTTTCCAATCGAGTGTGAAGCGTTTAGTTCTTTCTAATAAACTTGATTGTGAAGGTGTGAAGCCAGTATGGTGTGGTAGGTAGTACCTAGCTGGTAGGTAAAAAAAAGTTGGTAGGTAAAACAAATGTTGGTGGGTAAAAAACGCTGCAAATCATTGCTCAAAAGCTTCTTCATTCTTCAGATCACTGATCAGCTGAGTGAGCTCCGAAGCCATTTTCAATCCTATTGAATGGAAGTGCTCTTCCAGGCGTCTCCAGCATTCGAGGAGATCTTCTTCACTCCTCAGATCACTGATCAGCTGAGTGAGCTCCAAAGCCATTTTAAATCCTATTGAATGGAAGTGCTCTTCCAGGCGTCTCTAGCATTCGAGAAGATCTTCTTCACTCCTCAGATCACTGATCAGCTGAGTGAGCTCCGAAGCCATTTTCAATCCTATTGAATGGAAGTGCTCTTCCAGGCGTCTTCAGCATTCGAGGAGATCTTCTTCACTCTTCAGATCACTGATCAGCTGAGTGAGCTCCGAAGTCATTTTCAATCCTATTGAACGCAGGAAGCTGAAATTTGAGAGGGAAGGTCAAGGGAGAATACAGATGGTGGTAGGTGCTATTGATGGAGAACCAGTGATCTATACAGAAGGGTGATCTATACAGAAAATAATAAACCTTTGAGCAATGATTTGCAGCGTTTTTTATTTTTCACTTTTTAGTGGTCCTCAATTTAAACCTGAAATTAATTTTTCCCGCAGTTTTTCGATCAGTTTCTGTAATGTAGATCTATTTCTATTCTGTTAATCATTTCAGTAAGGTGAACCGGAAGCCAAAGGGTGAACCACATTCTGTAATCCGGATCAGTTTCCAAATGTATAGATGAGTTTCCGTTTTTGGATCAGTTTCAGGAGGTATTTGGTTCACTTACCTACTTAGCAATCTACTCTCATATCCCCTAACTGTTCGACTTCCCTCATATTTAATAGGTACTTGGTAGTTCTGACAACACAATTCAACAACTCAACCATGACATGATTGGCGAGGGAGCTATGTGCTACATCCACTTGGTAGAAAACCCTCTCATCACCTAATTGTACTATATCTCTCATATTTGTTACGGAACTATTCAGTTCAGACGATCTCCTATATCATTACCTACCCAACTATTTACAAATGACGAGGAAGCTATGTGCTACACCCATTTGGTAGAATACCCTCTCATCACCTAGTTGTACTATATGCCACATATTTGGTACGGCAGTAAGCAGTTCTGACCATCTTCTATACCATTACCTACCCAACTATATTATGGATGACGAGGAAGCTATGTGCTACACCCACTTGGTAGAATACCCTCTCATCACCTAATTGTCCTACATATCTCGTATTTGGTTCGGCACTGTGCAGTTCTGTCGATCTTCTATACCATTACCTACCCAACTATATCATGGATGACGAGGGAGCTATGTGCTACACCCACTTGGTAGAATACCCTCTCATCACCTAATTGTCCTACATATCTCGTATTTGGTTCGGCACTGTGCAGTTCTGTCGATCTTCTATACCATTACCTACCCAACTATATCATGGATGACGAGGAAGCTATGTGCTACACCCACTTGGTAGAATACCCTCTCATCACCTACTTGTACTACATATCTCGTATTTGGTTCGGCACTGTGCAGTTCTGTCGATCTTCTATACCATTACCTACCCAACTATATCATGGATGACGAGGGAGCTATGTGCTACACCCACTTGGTAGAATACCCTCTCATCACCTACTTGTACTACATATCTCGTATTTGGTTCGGCACTGTGCAGTTCTGTCGATCTTCTATACCATTACCTACCCAACTATATCATGGATGACGAGGGAGCTATGTGCTACACCCACTTGGTAGAATACCCTCTCATCACCTACTTGTACTACATATCTCGTATTTGGTTCGGCACTGTGCAGTTCTGTCGATCTTCTATACCATTACCTACCCAACTATATCATGGATGACGAGGAAGCTATGTGCTACACCCACTTGGTAGAATACCCTCTCATCACCTACTTGTACTACATATCTCGTATTTGGTTCGGCACTGTGCAGTTCTGTCGATCTTCTATACCATTACCTACCCAACTATATCATGGATGACGAGGGAGCTATGTGCTACACCCACTTGGTAGAATACCCTCTCATCACCTACTTGTACTACATATCTCGTATTTGGTTCGGCACTGTGCAGTTCTGTCGATCTTCTATACCATTACCTACCCAACTATATTATGGATGACGAGGGAGCTATGTGCTACACCCACTTGGTAGAATACCCTCTCATCACCTAATTGTACTACATATCTCATATTTAATACAGCACTATGCAGTTCTGACGATCTCTTATACCATTACCTACCCAACTATATTATGGATGACGAGGAAGCTATGTGCTACACCCACATGGTAGAATACCCTCTCATCACCTAATTGTACTACATATTTCGTATTTAGTACAGCACTATGCAGTTCTGACGATCTCTTATACCATAACCTACCCAACTATTTATGAATGACGAGGAAGCTATATGCTACACCCACTTGGGAGAATACCCTCTCATCACCTGATTGTACTATAATATAGTATGTACTATAATAGTACTATAATATATAGGTATGTTATATCTCATATTTGGTACAGCACTATTCAGTTCCGACAATGTCCTATACCATTACCTACCCGAACATGTTAAGGATTACGAGGAAGCTATGTGCTACACCCACTTGGTAGAATACCTAACCAACAGTACTATAATTATCCCTCATACGAATATGGTCGGAAAACTCACATATTCGAGCATTGTTAAACACGTTTGATACGGCTCATGCAGGTTCTGAGCGAATAACCCACTATAATTTCCCTCTTTCTCATCCCCCGCAACACCTTTTAGTTATCGGAACCCCCTCATATAGCATATTATTTTGAAGCTTACAATCAGACCTTCAATTTGACTATACACAAATAGTCCGTCATCGGCATAGTCGGAAGTCACTGGGCAAGAAGAGTGAATGCGGACCAATATTCTCGAAAACGGGAACCTCGTTTTTCAACTTCTTTCACAAATTTTCGATACTTCTAACGAAGCAAAATGAAATCTGTTTGAAACGGGACCACCACGGATACTGGTAGAACACTTTTCAAAAAGAACCAGACAGATTGGTACCAGAATAAAGAAATGCAAGGTGTTCAGACATACAAAAAAAAAAAAAAAAAAAAAATCGTCGTCCCACGACAACCCGAATTGAGTACCTCCTCTTTCGCGCGCCTTCGGCGCGTTGAAGTCGGTCAAAAATAATAAAGCAAAACGGCTCTCCAGTAAAATTACATTTCTCGGTACTTCGGTACATCTACCTCCCACACCATTTGTCTGATAGCAACCAAATTTTTACAGTGTTCGTAGATATGCAAGAAAAAATCTGTGTCTATAAAATTGTAAAATATTACTTTGGACGGTTTTTATGATTTTCTAAGTCTTCAAAAAACGGACGGTTTCCAAGGTTGACTTTGAAAAGTGGTTAAAAATCAGAAGATCGTCATTTTTTGAAACCATAGGCACAGATTAATTATTAGATAGTTACAAACAACGAGTAAAAACGTCTGCCAAGTGGGTGTGGCACATAGCTTCCTCGTATCCATAACCCGATTATATAGATGATCCGATGCATAGTAGTTAATCTCAAAACACCAATCTCTAAGTACCTTTCACTACCCTCATAGGGGACCATCTACACGCTAATCTGGACAATCCTAGAAAATTTCATCAAATTCGGATGAAAAATATAAGTGTTATGGCTGTTACAAGGATTTTACGTTTGCGTATGCGCAGAGGCTACTGTAAATTTTAAGGCCTTGGTTTTCATTGGGGACCATCTACATCCTAATCCGCGTAATCCCTGGAAATGTCATCGGAATCGGGTAGAAAATGAGGAAGTTATGGCTATTACAAGGAATTCACGTTTGCGCATGCGCAGCGGCTAATATCAGTACGGGGGTGATGATCTTCATTGGGGACCATCTACAATCTAATCCGCAACATCCCTGAAAATTTCATTGAAATCGGATGGAAAATGTAAAAATTATGGCCGTTACAAGGAAATTCACGTTTGCGCATGCGCAGTGGCTACTATCAGTCCGAAGGTGGTGATTTTCATAGGGGGCCATCTAAATACTAATCTGTAATGTCTCTGATAATTTCATTGAAATCGGATGGAAAATGTAGATGTTATGGCCGTTACAATGAATTCACGTTTGCGCATGCGCAGTCGCTTCTATCAGTCCGGGGATGATGATTTTTATAGGGGACCGTCTACACACTAACCCGCACAATCCCTGCAAATTTCATCGAAATCGGACAATAACTTCGTATAGTTATGCGCGTTACAAGGAATTCATGACAGACACACAGACAGACAGACAGACAGACAAACAGACACACAACCAAAATTGTTCAGAAAGCTCTAAAACGCAAAACGCGAGTGAAAATTTTGATTTTGGAGAACTTTTTTTTTTTCATCCTTGAAAAGTGAAAACAAAGCTTCCGCTACCTTGGTAGACTCGGAAGCAAAATTTTAAAATGATAACTTGAACGGAGTTCATGCAACAGGTACACGAAAGATCGGTGAATTTTCAAGAGAAAAAATATTTGTAAAAGATTTGTAATTTTTTTTAATCGCTAAAATGTAACCAAATTAGGTTGGAGTAATCCTGAGTATGTTCGGGAAACGTAATATAAATTTGAAACCGACATGTCAAGAGGGAGGGAAACTGTACAGCAGAGAAGCTAAGGAGGGCCAAATCCAGGCGGATGGCTGGCTAACTCTCCTTAATGACCGCAAAACTTCGGTAGTCGATTCTACAATTAATTTAAGTGAGAAAATGTCTCCAAGCAATTTTGTTTTAACCCCTTGTTTTTCCAAGTTTTTTTCAATTAAAATTTTTTTCTCGTTTTTTCGACCTTATGTCGAGCGAGGCAATAAACAGCCATGAGCGAAATCATCAGAACCAATTCTAATCCTCCCTTTGGAAAACAGCTGATGACAGTAGCAAGGTAATTCAACCTGAGATGGTTGATTACTTTACTTTTATACTTACATAACTACAGTAACAATGTAAAACCGAGTAAAAGAGGAAATGTTTCAGGAGACGTAAAAAACTTCTATTTTTAAGTCATTTAGAAGTTTTTTACGCCTCCTGAAAAATTTCTTTTTTTCAACTAACGCGGTTTTACATTGTTATTGTCGATATTGTCTTCTTATCATTAATGAACAGATGCAACTGAGTACCTACTGTAGAACAATAATGATTCAAATTCGAATATTTTAAAGGTCCTTCATTCTATAAGACGAAGGACATAATGATATGATTCAAAGAACGAAAGATGAAAGTTAATAAATGAACGAATAACGCTAAAAAGGTACGTAGGGCTAATGAGCAGTTGCTATTCATCTGTTGAATGAATTACCAACAAGGCTGATGAAGGTTTAATTCGTAGGATTACACTCGTTTGATAGAATAAGGACCTTCCCCTCATTATGCGGGGTTTGAAAGTTAACACAGATACAGCGAAGGACATTAAAGTGGATCTGAATAGATGTGAACCCTGAAGCTTAATATCAAGTGCTCTTGGAAGCTAGAAGGTACAGTTCAGGAACGACAGTCAGCAGTTTGCGTGGGTAATAGCGCCTCAAACGCGGAACTCGCAATCTTGCTTCATATAATTTACTGTAACCGCGAAGATCGTAAACCGTGGAGGTTCCTTACCTGTAGACCGCTAAACAACCACCAGGAATTCTTGAGAGGGAATGGTTTTGAGGGAGAAGCGCTTCATGTGAATCGCGATTTTGAAGATTTCATCGTTATAAGAGCTATACAGGGTGTCCCATGTTAAGGACCGAAAAACTTCGGGAGTCGATTCTACAACTAATTTTAGCAAGAAAGTGTTTTAAAGCAATTTTTCGTTAGACGCCGAATTTCCGAGTTATTTTAATTTTAAGATTTTTTTTCGTGTTTTCGACCTTAAGCCATAAAAATTACCATAACTCGTTTAATTTACGAGCAATTCAAAATCTAATTACACCGTTGGATAGGGCTTTAAATTTACCATCTTTCTAGTGGTTATACAAAAATTTTTGTAAGGTCGTGATGGGTGAAAAATCAACTCGTAAAGTCATTTTTGTAAAATTGTCAAAATTTCCTACTTTTCCTTTTGATTGTTAAGGTTTTACTTCCACATGATTTTTCACGTACCTCTACGTCAATAACTGCGCAAAGATCTCAGCTTTCTAATGGTATAATTTGTTTTAATTTTACTCCGCTAATTAGGGGTGAAAAATACGTTTGAATGCTAAAAAACGTGGTTGCGCTCATGGAAATCAAGGTTTTCTGGTTCGTTGGGCCTCGGGCAGGTTCGACGAATTAGGGGTGGAATTCCACGTCATTTTCAACGCTATTAGACTGATTCCATCACCGTTGGTATGTGAAAGCTCAGTATTGAATTTTGGTAGGTCTGAATTTTTTTTTTTTAATTTACTTGGTATTTATGCACGAATTAAATGTTCAATGCTCGCAACTTTCTCGATTGTATGAAAAAAGAGATATCTCATAAAGAATAGCGTGTAGATATGGAATAAAACATAAAGATAAATAATAATATTTTAGAGAAAGTAAAAATTATATTTATGAACAAAAATAATCTTTATCTTCATCGAAGTACGTTATTGACTAAACATAAATGAGATAATAAATTGTCCTCTACTCCGTCTTTGACTTCGTTTGTCATTCGTCCGGATACCTGTAAACACAAAGTAATGTTTTTTAGAGCCAAGTAGAAAATAATTGAGGAATGCCAAAATTTGAAGCAGTGGTCATCATATTACCGATTCAGAGTAAGTGCTCAATGTGACCTCCTCCTTCTTCAATAAAATCGGTAATATGATGACCACTGCTTCAAATTTTGGCATTCCTCAATTATTTTCTACTTGGCTCTAAAAAACATTGCTTTGTGTTTACAGGTATCCGGGCAAATGACAAACGAAGACAAAGACGGTTTTTCGGTCCTTAACATGGGACACCCTGTATATATTACCGTAGATACTCGTATAAATACCGTAGCTATTCTCCCTTGGGAGCTGGAGGGCGATATTCAGTTCGACCAAATCGAAACCTCAGTCTCAACCCAACCATTGGTTAGACAACCACCAAGTGTTGGTGTTAGAAAGAGTCTGAAGAGGGTACGTTCCACCTGTCAAATTCATCCAGCTTTGTGCGTGATTGTCTACATTGGAAGGGTGCTTGGGTTCCCATCCTATTGATAACACTCAATTTTCCAGATTAGTGGGTGTAAAATATTGTAGGTTTGAGGTACCTAGCTCTATTTATGCATTGCTGACCATGGAATATCATACTTTGAAAGTGACGTTAAGAACATGTTTGCAATTCAATTGTGAAGATTTATTGAGTAATAAAAAATACTAGTGTACAGGGTTAACGACCGTTCTACCATGTTTTCTACAACTAATTTCCGACAAAAAAGTGCCTCAATTTCATGAGTCGGTATCCCCACTCAAAATGCCAGATTTTCACTTTGAAATATTTTTCCGTGTTTTTGATCTTTGCTTAATAAATTTACCACAATTCCCTCAATTCAAGAGTTAGCTCAAATCTAAAAAAAAAAAAAAAAAAAATCATTGGGCAGAGCGTTAAATTTTCAATCTTTTTGATGCCCAATAACTTTTTTGTAAGTGGAGTTGAGATGTGCAAACGAAGTATGAAAAGCAAATCTCGTCAAAATCCTGAAATCGCTTGTTTTTTTTCTGTCGTATGGTAACCATATTAATTCTTGACGCAGAATTGTGAATTTCCCCTAAAAAGTGCTCAGCTTTCCAAAGGTGTAATCAAAAAATATTTTACAATCGAATCTAAGGGAGAAATTTCTGTTTGAACGCGGAAAAACGTGCATTTTGGTTTATTATTTTCAATAATGAACCTTTGAAATCGACCAAGAACAACATTTTTTAACCCCCCCCCCCCAAAATTTGTTGGTTTACGTTTCAAGGTACGTAGAAACCAAAAATCGAATAAAAATTTGGCCGTCCGTCCGCCGTACGCGGCACTTTCCCCACTTAGCATTGACCGATTTTGATGAAACTTGGTATGTAGGTTCCATTTGGGGTCTAGTTGTGTCCGAAGATTTTGGTTGATGTAGGTCACTTCTAAGGGTTCAAAAATAAGGTTTGAAATTTTGAAATCGCCCTAACTAGAAAAATGTTGATATAAAGGTATTGTTTTTCCGTCAATTTAATATAGTATAGAATTTTTAGAATTTTTTGAGACCACGTGGAGCTCTGTAGACCAAAGCGTTCGTTCCCTACGAGAATTTAAGGGTTTGACTTACGATAAATCAGAAACACGAGTGTGAATCGCAAAAGAGGCCTAATCTCCGAAATGCGATCGATGTTCTGCTTCACGGCAAAGCCGTGTTCTTTGCAGACGAGTGATCTATGTACCTTTGTGTAATAGTTTTCAGCGTTTTTCAACTAAATCGTCGGTTTGACGGGAGGATTCTGTACTTTGGAGGAGCCGCGGCGGAGAAGACCCCGGAGTCGTCCCGTCAAACCGTCGATTTCGTTGAAAAAAATGCACGTTTTTCCGCGTTCAAACAGAAATTTCTCCCTTAAATTCGATTGTAAAATATTTTTTGATTACATCGTTGGAAAGCTGAGTTTTTGGCGCACTTTTTAGGAAAGTTTCACACTTCTGCGTCAAGATTTTGACGTGTTTTCGAAGTGAAAAAAAGACATTTTGAGTGAGGATACCAAAACATTTCATGAGACACTTTTTGTCGGATATTTGTTGTAGAACACGCGGGAGAAAGGTCGTGAACCACTCTTCTTACACCCTGTGTAACAAGCTTCCCAAGAAAACGTACGACGAAGGGAATTGTGCTATATGCAGATCTATAAAAACGTTATATTCCAGAATCCTAGGATTTGAAAGGAGCTAAAAGATGAAGGACAGTCCAAACGTTTACCATTGAAGTGACAATGTTAGGTTTGCAAGCTCTACGAGAACCTCTCCGGATTGGAAAAACTTTTCACAACTCTTTTACGGCAAACCCTTCGCAGTGAATATCAATGAGACAGCGCCGGAGGTGGAAATGCACTCGCCTGTCCCGTGTTTGGATCGACCTTGATATTTATATGCAGCTGTTGACGCTTCTGTCCATGAATACATTTCAACGGCGTTCCCACCCCTCCCTTAGAGACGGATTTACCTACCAAACCGTCCCGTTGTTTTGTTGGAATATATTCGAGTATTTTCAGTCAGCATCGAAGACTCATACGGCGTTTTCGGGGACAAACGAGATTAAACTTGAATAATGAGGGAACGAGATTCAACGCTCGCTTTGTAACTTTAAACGGCTTAGAGAGGAATTTGCTGGTTTTGTATGTGCCTTCTACTCGTACCTTCGTGTTTCCGTTTCTAGATCCAGATTAGGGTGGAATAAAGAGGAATTTTAATCAAACGGTTCATTAGGAACTCGATGAATGCACCAAATACCAGCCCACTTTCAGTGAAAACGTCGAAGCTTAATCTTTCTCCCATCATCAATTTCAGGTATCCAGAATGACCATATTTTGTCCGTTGGTCAGTGCAGCAGGAGTAATATGTAATATTATTACATCCCTGGTCCAATTTCTGGTTATAGGGAACAAAAATTGGTTGCCTGTAAAGTCGGTATACGGGCGAAAGTTTTATTACGTGACAACGACTTTGAGTGGTAAAATAATTTTAATGTTAATATTCATTCGTATAGTAGGAAGAAGGATAAAATAATAGTAACAATTTAAAACATTTATTTAAACCAAGCCGCGCCGCGCCGCGCCGCGTTTGACTGTGCTCTTCATAATATTGAAAGTCTTATTATTGAATTACAGGTGGCTTTAAAATAAACACTTTGTTTATTTTAATTATTTGTTCCTATTTGATCGTTTTCACATTATTATGTGAAATTAAAAATTCAAAATTTAAACAAATTATTATTGGTTGAGAAACGAAATAAACGTAATTTATTTCATCATGTTATATTATCAGTCTGAAATTATCACCTTTGCTGTTTGAATTGTTGCGATGGACGAAACTACCTTCACATTATCACTACACAATCGTTTTACAATTAACTGGCAACGTGTAAAATTGTATGCAGGCGCCTAAATAGAAGCGCAAGACATGAACCGGTGTGTATGCCTATCTCTCTCGCTCTGTCTCTCTCGCTCTTAGGCGGGCTAACTGTGCTCGAGTGGAAGGGACGCGTGCCTCTCACTCGCTCTCATTGTGAGCGCATAACGTGAGCGGAGCGTAACGCAGTTTCTTGAAGTGTCACCCGGCAAACCAATTTATAAGACGTTGTCACGTCAATAATTAGTAATTTACTGCCGTGGTCATTGAAAACGTTACCTGTATCTGCATTTCGTTCATACCAAGATAACAGAATTTGCCCTTCTCTAACCTATTGCAATGGCCTCAATATTTTTAGAATGGAAAATTTTGAAAAATATCGTCATGGAAATCCATTTTGGAACATTCTAAAACGTTTTGCTGAAGTTTAACACTTTTCCATATATACCTATAATATACACTTTTCCATATATACCCATAATATACCTATAATCCTATACCTATAATATACGTGCATGTCCGAAGATAGGGTCCAAAAACAGGTTTTTTCTGATTCAACACAAACTTTCTGATGTAAGTACCTACAATTTCAAATATTTAATATTGTCCAAAAACTGTAAATGATCATAAACGATTTATATACATACAATGAAAACCTGCTAATATTCGTTGTACCTAAAAATGCAATAGCCGATTGAGTTCTCTTTTACTGAAAAAAAAACTATATACGTGTGATAGGTTTGTGGTGAGGGGAGGAAAAAAGCCGCAGATCCTCAGTTTGATTAATATATTCTTATGTCGAGCTAGCTTTCGCCATTGGTAAGCATCGTCGGGACAATTTAAGATAAGTTAGTTGGTACATGTACATGTGGTTTTAGGCTTTGGGATAACTGAGTTGCAAAGGTAAGTAATTCATGTTCCATGTCGAATAATTCGCATTGCATATAATCTATGTGTTGGGCATTGAGGGTGAGTAGAGTACAGGATTGACATCCAGCTCAAGTTATTCGAAAAGATTTATTCTTGATTATGGTTTATCATTTACTTAATAAAATGTGTTGGTACATTTGGGTGATTGTCTATTGTGCTTCTATCAGCTTTAGGGTTTCTCATCGACCTGAGCGGCTTTTCACTGTTTTGGTTTATTATTTTCAATAATAAGCCTTTGGAATCGAGCAAGAAAAAAAAAATTTTAACCCCCCCTCAAAATTTGATGTTTTACGTTTCAAGGTACGTAGAACACGAAAATCGAATAAAAAAATTTCCGTCCGTCCGCCGTACGCCGTACGCCGTACGCGGCACTTTTCTTAGCAACACTGGACCGATTTGGTTCAAATTTGGTATATGGGCTCCATTTGGGGTCTAGTTGTGCCGCGAAGCTTTTGGTTGATGTAGGTCACTTCTAAGGGGTGAAAATTAAGGGTTGAAATTTTCAAGAGTGCCCTAGCTCGAAAACTCTCGAAATAAAGGTATCATTTTTTCACCAATTTTAAATAGCATTGAATTTTTAAAAATTTTTGAGACCACCCGGAGCTCTGTAGGACAAACCGTTCGGTCCCTACGAGTACTTGAAGGTTTTCCTTCGATAAAACAGAATCATGAGTGTGAATCGCAAAAGAGGTCTAATCTCCATTCAAATTTTATCGGACTAAAATGCGATCGCTGTTCATTTCTTCGATTTGTATACAGTTTTGCCTTCTGCGTAACCAGTAATCAAATTTCCGTATGAAGCTTTCTATTGTTCCAATCGAGTGTGGAGCGTTTAGTTCTTTCTAATAAACTTGATTGTGAAGGTGTGAAGCCAGTATGGTGTGGTAGGTAGTACCTAGCTGGTAGGTAAAAAAAAGTTGGTAGGTAAAAAAAATGTTGGTGGGTAAAAAACGCTGCAAATCATTGCTCAAAGGCTTCTTCACTCTTCAGATCACTGATCAGCTGAGTGAGCTCCGAAGCCATTTTCAATCCTATTGAATGGAAGTGCTCTTCCAGGTGTCTCCAGCATTCGAGGAGATCTTCTTCACTACTCAGATCACTGTTCAGCTGAGTGAGCTCCACAGCCATTTTCAATCCTATTGAATGGAAGTGCTCTTCCAGGCGTCTCTAGCATTCGAGGAGATCTTCTTCACTCCTCAGATCACTGATCAGCTGAGTGAGCTCCGAAGCCATTTTCAATCCTATTGAATGGAAGTGCTCTTCCAGGCGTCTCCAGCATTCGAGGAGATCTTCTTCACTCTTCAGATCACTGATCAGCTGAGTGAGCTCCGAAGCCATTTTCGATCCTATTGAATGGAAGTGCTCTTCCAGGCGTCTCCAGCATTCGAGGAGATCTTCTTCACTCCTCAGATCACTGTTCAGCTGAGTGAGCTCCACAGCCATTTTCAATCCTATTGAATGGAAGTGCTCTTCCAGGCGTCTCCAGCATTCGAGGAGATCTTCTTCACTCCTCAGATCACTGATCAGCTGAGTGAGCTCCGAAGCCATTTTCTATCCTGTTGAACGCAGGAAGCTGAAATTTGAGAGGGAAGGTCAAGGGAGAATACAGATGGTGTTTGGTGCTATTGATGGAGAACCAGTGATCTATACAGAAGGGTGATCTATACAGAAAAATAATAAACCTTTGAGCAATGATTTGCAGCGTTTTTAACACAGAATGTGTTTTTGCGATGACCTACCGAAAAAAAATCGTCACGAAAAAGCGACAGAAAAAACATCTGGTGATATGTTTATTGGTTGTCATGTTAATGTCAACTCCACATTTATTATTGTTGTTTTTTATTTAACGGATGACTAGTATCGCAAAAACACATTCTGTGTTCCTATGATTTCATACAGAGTATGGAAAAAGAAATAAACCGGGGGGTGCAGGGGGGCGGAGCCCCCCGCCGAGGCGCAAAGCGCCGAGTTTTTTTAGAATTTTTTAGGCAAATTAAAATTTAGGGGTTCACCACATGTGCTAGGTTTTGGAACTCAAGTTACTGAGGATCTGCCGCTTTATTCCTTCCCTCACCATAAACCTATCTGATGAAGAAAGGCAACATCATCGTGTGGGTATATAGTTTAGTAGAAATATGAGTTCGGGGTGAAGAGAGAATTTTTGAGATTTTTAAAATCTTTAACGATTCGTGCTATGTGCCACACCCACAAGGCTGACTACTCTGTCATACAGCTAATATTTCAATTTTCTTAACCATAGCTTTGAAGATTTCTTTGAAAATTCGCTCATTATCTCATACTGCATAAATAGACTCTTTTCTGGGGTTGGCCACGATTTTGCCACGTCACTGAAAAAAAATTTGTCAACTCAGAAAACCATCAACATGTTCCTGAACATCAAGTCTTGTATTGGAGAATGTATAAGTAGAACTGCTCAATAATAAAACCAAACATTTTCACATCAAGTGGTTCTTTGTGCCTGTTTTATTCTTAGCCCAGACGAATTAAAAAAAATAGGAGAAATAATTCATAGTAAAGAAATTCCTTCACCAGGGTCGTCCTTCACCTGTGGATAATCATACCTCAAAAGTCTCTTAGGGTGGGGGTGAGCTCAATGAGGGGGAGAGGTGGATTTTCTCATATTTTTTCGGTTTTTTTGCCTATAACTTAAAAACTTAATAACTTAAAAAACTGCCTAATAACTTAAACTGTACAAGAGCATTCTAGCGTCTTGTACACTGAAACACTGAAATTAAAGTACATCAAATTCACTACAATCTTTATTTCTGACTTGAGTCTCAACGATCAGGCGTTTCGCCACTAGAGCGCATTGAGAAGTAAGTGTCGTTTTGAAAAATCAGCAAAAAGGCCTTTTAAGGCTCTTTTTACTCAGAAATCATTCTTACGAAGCCTCTAGGTAACTTCAATTATGCTCATGACTTGTTTTCCGAACTTCAGTGATACTCAGACAGTGACTGGAGCAGGTTTGGTGCTCCTATCACTCAACTTTTCTACGAACATAATCGTGTCGGTCGTACTTTGTTTCTAGCCCCTGAAATGAAAGTTAAGAAAGACGTCGTATTATCGTTTGAAAGAGGAATTTTTTAGGCATCGGCGAGCTCCAATCCGCAATAGAAATAGTAATGAAAAAATCGATTCTTTTTTTTTTAAATTGGTATTTTTTATTATTTTATTAATTTTAAGAATCGGGCGATGCGATTCCGAATCTCAAAAATTGAAAATCGACAGTTTTCTGCTTCTAACGACAAGTAGGTATTTTTGCATTCAGTTGCTCTGTAAACCTTTTTATTAACTTTTGTGCATTGTGAGGGTTTTTGTTCACTCAAAAGTATGTAGGTAATGGATTAATTGTTTAATTGGAATGTAGATCCCATGTTACTTTATTGTATTCTAGAAAAGAGCTAGAAATCGGCATATCAACATGTTATGATCAAATGATGAAATTAAAGCGCTGGTTCGAATGAAGTTTCATGAACAATTGAGTAGGTTTGCTCCACCGATATTCAGTTGGATTATTTATCGGTGCAGATGAAAAGTAAAATCCATCGAGGATTTGAAACGTTCCTATTTTATCTCTCTCCCCAATCACATCCTTCCGCTGTTTTCATGCACATCACCAATGGGAATAGGAATTCGGATCTGGCGGGTCAGTCAGTGACCGACGCGAACAACAAGCTATTTCCTCTCTGCTCCCGTGATATACGGCTTAATTGCTGGCATTACTTCAACAAAAAACCTCGCTGGATACATCCGGACGACCGTTGTGTCCGCAAAGCCTTCTCGAATGACCCCAAAAAGCCGATTCGAGCTTCAGAGCCGTTTTTCACCCAAAAGGGATACAAACCGTCCCTCTCCCCTTCAGACCGTCGATACTTCCAAATAAATTGGAAAAGACTGAGACACTTTGGAGCATACCGATAGACCATCCGCGCCGATCCCAGTTTTCCATCACCCTCTTCTTCCATTCTGTTCAAAAGGGGTTTTCTTCTCATTTTTCCTTTTTTTCTATTGCTCTTTCCGCCGCCTCCTTCCACGTAGTTACGCCCTTTGTGGCGTCACCTCACCTCGTGCTAATTTATGCCTCTGCCCTTCCTTGAATTCTGATGTGAAAGGTAGTGTTATGAATTCAAATTCTTTCTGTCGAGTGGAAAGTAATCAATACCAAAAGGCGTTTCTCTGCTGCTCTTTGTGTTTTTTTACAGTTCGCAAATGATTTCAACGAGAGCTTACAAGAGTGAATCATTGTATCTGCTTCGTGGATAAACTACTCAATCCTGAAACCATGGATTTGCATTACTCTAGTAAAAATCTAGTTTCAGGAGCTTGAATTTATACGTCGAACACCGAAATTCGTTTGTTCGAAGCTTCGCACTACTTTACTTCACCCGTTAGAAATCGAATAGTTATTTTGTATGGAATTTACCGAAAAAGTTGTTCGACCTCTGGCATAGAGACCCATACAAGAACAGTGGTGGAACCAAAATTGTTCAAAAAGCTCCAAATCTCATATAGCAAGCAAATACAAAGTTTCCTTACTTTCTACAGTGATAAAGCGAAAATGAAAGAAAATATTTCATTGTACTTGTTGTGCCACTGTATACTTTTCGCTTTCTTCGCTACTTCGCTTGCTTTTTTGCCCTACCGCAGCAATGGAGGTACTTCTGGATCTCTCGCCGTACAAAGAGTGACCTTCTCAGGGGCTGCAAGGCTGCTGCGGCTGGGATACATAAGACCGGGATCCAGGGTCAACCACCACAAATTTCTTGAGAAATATGAAGGTGGCTCTGACAGTCTCTGATGTTATGATAGAAAAACAAAACTTTGAAATACCTTTCAAGGTGGTCATTAATGATAGAGACCACTGGAAAAAGGGGGTACCCAACCTTGCACCGGGCTCTCTTGCGTGGTAAACAGATGGATCAGTCATGTGTGGAAGATCTGGCATAGGCATTAAAGGCCCTTCGGCCAGCCTTGTTAAGTCTCTCGAGACGAATGCCACAATCTTTCAGGCAGAGGTCCATGCAATTCAACTGTGCGCTGAAGACATGCTGAACAAGCATCTCAGCAGAGCCAAAGTGTACATTTTGTCAGACATTCAGGCTGCCCTGAAGGCCATTGCTTCAAACACTATAACCTCGAAGCTGGTCTGGGAATGCCTGAATACCGTCAAAACTGTGGCCCAGAACAACCAGGTCACCCTACTCTGGATACCTGGACAAGAAGGTCATGAGGGTAATGAAACTGCTGATCGTCTTGCGAAAAGAGGCGCAGAGTGCCTGCCAATTGGGCCGGAACCATTCCTGGGACGCATCCAATAGCTGCTTAAAGATTGTGGTTAACAACTGGGAAAGAAATGAGCGAGTAGAATATTTGCAGAACCTCCCAGGCCTAAGACAGGCAAAACTATTTGTGACGTTCTCTAAAACGGGCTAAAGAACTTATAGCTATGCCTCAGAAGGACATCAGAATACTTGTCTGTCTGCTAACAGGTCACTGCCAACTTCACTATGACCTAAAGAAGATAGGAAAACTAACAACGGACATTTGCCGCTTCTGCGACATGGAAACGGAAGATGCCGATCAGATATCATGTGCCACTGTGAAGCCCTGGGTCGAGCTAGATACTCAATCCTCGGAAGAGATGTCTTAGCTTCTGACACCATCTCTAAGGTGGCATACACCGATCTTCTCTGCTTTGCCAAAAAGTGGGGCTGACATAGCCTGGAGGCACTCCACAATAGATCTTGTTGGGCCCCAGTGAAAGGAGTTTGTATATCAACTCATTTAAGAACTCCTACTTAATTTAAAAAAAAGAAAATAAAAATACTTTTTGAACATGAGCACTGTAATTAATAGACTGTCCATGTTGTAATTATGATATAATATAAGAATTACTGTTATAATATGAGAATTACGATATTGAAGCGTATTTTTTGTGAGGCAGGTTTGAATCGGTGAAACTACAACTAATTTATAAACAAAATTAAAGTGTTTCGGAAATTAGATAATAATTTTTTCTCTTTGTTCTAGTAATAATTAATAATTAGATACACTCACCATTCATAATAAAAGAAGATTCTCTTGATTGCAAGGTCCTCTTTAAAGTAGATAGCTAATTTAATCCGTTAGCCAATTTGCATGGAATTAGCACACAAATGTAAAAGCTCGAAACGAATAATAAACTACGGACTCAATTTACTCACAAACTGGTAATTTTATTTCATTGGAGGGAAAATATAATACAAGTGATGAAATATACCGAAAGTAGTTTCTGATTTGTTTCTTGTAAGAGGTGCAAACATACTGATGAATTGTAACGCCATCGAGTCGAGATAGTGTAAAATAAATCCCCAAAGACTAGCTGTATGTGGGAAGCGCTGTAGGTCAAGTGCCATGCTATTAGGTTTTGATGATCATCACGTTAATTTACTACTCTATCAATCTCAGTAACCAAAAATGAATTGATAGATGCATTAATTGTCAACATTACGTGTCGATGTAATATAACACAACTCTATACCAGTATACCTATAATAACTAAATTTTATTAGCCGTTAATTTACTGTACAACGAATGTACTAAAGAACAATGTGTATTTCAATGAGAATGAATACGTTCGTATAACGTTTTAAGGAGGGTCAATGATGTTCGTGGATTGTTGAATGTGAGGCTATCCATATTTTTTCCACATTTAATTCGTGCTATTTTATAATGAATGAATTATGTCTCAAAATTGAATTAGTCCCTTTCCAAAAAGGCCCAAAGGGTAGTTTGGTCTTTTCCCAAAATGATTTTCAGCCTTTTTCCAAAATCGATTATTAATTTATGTTATTGAGGTTAGTGAAGAGGTTATTAGACTAAATAAGCAGATATTTTTCCTGGAAAACTTTGATTGAAATGGTTTGCTCAGTCTGTACAAGAGTGTAGGAAAAATTAACAACTCAAGTTTTCATGATGAGGTAACACTGAGTGTTAGGGTTCTTTCTCTCTTCATTGAAGCAAGGCTGTGTTAAGTGAAATTTGTTTATGATTTGTAAAGAACATTGGAGAGTAGTTCTGATGTATAGAGGTTTATAAAAATTTGGATAAGTAACAAGGTATTTACGTAGTGAACAAAAAAGTATTGAGAAAGAGGGAAATTATATTGGATTCTTAGCGCAAAACCTGCATGAGCCTTAAACGGGATTGAATGTGTTCATGAATGTTCAATCAAAAATGAGACAAGACAAAAATCAGGTGAAGAGAGAGAGAGAGAAAGAGAGAGAGAGAGTGAGGGGGGAGGGGGACAGAGAGTGAGAGTAGTCAACCAAGTGCGAAGTACTCGTCCAAGTGGGTGTGGCACTTAGCTTCCTCGTCATCCATAACATGGTTGGGTAGGCGATCTTACAATTGCTTTTCAGTACTACCAAGTATTTACCAAATTATGAGGAAACTCAAACAGAGAGAATAGACTGCCAAGTAGGAAAGTGATAAAAATACCCTAGGGAAACCGTTCCACAGTTCGTAAACTAATCTAATACGGCAACTGGTCCACAGTATGCAAACAGATTTACATTTTCGCTCTGATTATTATTTTCTCCCTTTTGGTGGTTTACCGTCATCAGTTATGAGGTCCGTCCGTCTTTTATTTAATTATTTTTCAATTTTACATTATTACTATTTCTTCGTTTAGGTGGTTACAAAACCACTAGATTTTGTTGCAAGATGTCTGTATCGTTCGTATTGAAAATAACTTACCCACTAGGCATTGCTTAATTAACTCGGTCATTCCTGCGGTTGTATTTTTTGGATTAATTGCATCGAACTCGGACTGGATATGTGGTGAGGAGTTTTCAGCGATCGATGTGGGTGTGAGTGTAAACTACGTGTAGGCTAGAGTGTATGGGTCGGTGGTCATCTGCACGACTACCGCCCCCAAAGGGCTCGGTGACGCGGCAATATTTCAAGGCGCCGATCTGACCGGGTGAAAGCGGAAGGGGAGGTTTCATGCAGGCTTCGGAAAAACGAGGGGAAGGTTGTAAATATTGATTTCACGCATGAAATGCCCTCCAAATGGTTAAAGGCAGAAAGAGGGGTTGATGTCTATACCTGGGAGACTGAGAAAAAGGGCGAGTTTCGGAGGAATAGGAAATACGACAAACAAGTAGACTCTTATACAAGGGTGGTGTTGAGAAGGGTTCAGAGAGGAAAGGATGGCCCGTCGTGGAAGTAACTTACCGAACTGGAATTATGGAAATCCAGTCGTCTGATAGAAAGTTATGATGATGAGGTTTGCCGATGTATTGAATTTTGAGGGGTTACCCCCTGGGTGGTCCGGCAACTACTTGAGGGTGCTTTGCTGTTGCATGAAGTATGAATTTCATCAGTCCACTCCGACAACTCAACGTCCGTTCACTCTACCATGTCGAACTGTGACAATGGTTAATAAGTTACTTTGCGGTTTTCTGTTCCTCAAATAACAAGAGCAAGCTCGGATATTGTTGAGGAAAATACCGATGAAGGGTCAACATAAGAGCGAGCGACTTAACAATCGTCTTGCTGTTTGTTGACGTAAAAAACCAGCGTAATAAACTCAAAATAATAGATTTCTAACTACTAACTTAATTATGTTCGGTGGAACTATTGTAAGTGCTGTCCAGTAAAAAGGTAAATGAAAACACTAAAAATTATTACGCAACGGTTTATTCTTTTCCTGTAAAGATCACCCATCTGAGAAGAACATGGCTTCTTCTGAGCCACCTAGAAGTTGTGAGCCTTATAGAGTTAGCTCACAGGCTAACACGTGAGTGTTGCAAGTTAGTAAAAAGTAAAGTAAACAACCATTTCAGGTTGAATTTTCGTCCGACTGCCATTACTGGCATCGCGAGCGTCAACAGCTGTCTTCCACAGGGAAGATCAGAATTTGTTCTGATGATTTCCCTCATGGCTTCCATTGCCTCGCCGCCCTGCGTTGGGACGAGGAGGGCGATGAGCCTTGAACCCACGATCCCCGCAGAGGTTGGTCGAAAGTCCACCGCCAAACAACGACGCCCCAACGATCGTAGCCACACCGCTGTCCCAGCAATGAGCAAGCAAATAAATTCAGTTATTGATACAAGTAATGTGAGTGTTGATTGTGATAAATGTCCCAATAATTGTTCATTCAAGAACAGTTGATCGTCTGGTTCAATGTTTGGGAACGAATGAAACCAGTTCCCAAACATTGAACAATATCCTGAATTCATGAAAAAAAAGCCATGGAACATTCAATAATCAGGTAATTATGCTCATTAGCAAACGGTTGGGTCTATGGAGCTCCGGGTGGTGACATTCGACTCGGAAAATTCTTCAAACTTTTAAACTAATGATAGAACAACACCTGTATGTCGAAAGTTCTAAGGGTAGGTAGCCTTTTGAAAATGTGTTCCCACCTAAATCTTGACAGAACATGGAACATATTTTTGTATCCATTAAAACTATAAACATCAGGGATTTGATTGGTTTAATTTTATCCCACGAAAGTAATTGACAATAGGTACTGGTTTATGGTAACTGAAGTAAGTAATTAATTTTTCGAGTCAAGCTGCGAATTTTGCGAGTGAAAATTAAGTCGTTACAAGATCCTCCACGAATGGTAGATTAAATTCGTTTTTAGTTCTAGTCCGAGTGTTCCATAAATGTAATCAGTCGCTATTTTCGTATTTATTTAGATCTAAGTTGATATCTTCAGCCAAAACTATTGATTGATAACTTTGAAAATCTCTTCCCCTTTGGGTGTATAAACCATTCAATACAATTCAAAACGCTGCAAATCATTGCTCAAAGGTTTATTATTTTCTGTATAGATCATCCTTCTGTATAGATCACTGGTTCTCCATCAATAGCACCTACCACCATCTGTATTCTCCCTTGACCTTCCCTCTCAAATTTCAGCTCCTGCGTTCAATAGGATTGAAAATGGCTTCGGAGCTCACTCAGCTGATCAGTGATCAGAAGAGTGAAGAAGATCTCCTCGAATGCTGGAGACGCCTGGAAGAGCACTTCCATTCAATAGGATTGAAAATGGCTTTCGAGCTCACTCAGCTGATCAGTGAGGAGTGAAGAAGATCTCCTCGAATGCTGGAGACGCCTGGAAGAGCACCTCCATTCAATAGGATTGAAAATGGCTTTGGAGCTCACTCAGCTGATCAGTGATGTGAGGAGTGAAGAAGATATCCTCGAATGCTGGAGACGCCTGGAAGAGCACTTCCATTCAATAGCATTGAAAATGGCTTCGGAGCTCACTCAGCTGATCAGTGATCTGATCAGTGAGCAATGATTTGCAGCGTTTTTTACCTACAAACATTGTTTTACCAATTTTTTTTACCTACCACACCTACCTATTGGTAGGTACTACCTACCACACTATAATGGCTGCACACCTTCACAATTAAGTTTATTAGAAAGAACTAAACGCTTCACACTCGATTCGAAAAATAGAAAGCTTGATATGGAAATTTGATTACTGGTTACGCAGAAGGCAAAACTGTATACAAATCGAAGAAATGAACAGCGATCGCATTTTAGTCAGATAAAATTTGAACGGCGATTAGACCTCTTTTGCGATTCACACTCATGATTCTGTTTTATCGAAGGAAAACCTTCAAATACTCGTAGGGACCGAACGGTTTGTCCTACAGAGCTCCGGGTGGTCTCAAAATTTTTTAAAAATTCTTTACTATTTAAAATTGGTGGAAAAACGATACCTTTATTTCGAGAGTTTTCGAGCTAGGGCACTCTTGAAAATTTCAACCCTTAATTTTCACCCCTTAGAAGTGACCTACATCAACCAAAAGCTTCGCGGCACAACTAGACCCCAAATGGAGCCCATATACCAAATTTGAACCAAATCGGTCCAGTGTTGCTAAGAAAAGTGCCGCGTACGGCGTACGGCGTACGGCGGACGGACGGAAATTTTTTTATTCGATTTTCGGATTCTACGTACCTTGAAACGTAAAACATCAAATTTTGAGGGGGGGTTAAATTTTTTTTTTCTTGCTCGATTCCAAAGGCTTATCATTGAAAATAATAAACCAAAACGCTGAAAATTATTACACAATGGTTTATTATTTTTCTATATTGATCACTCGTCTGCAAAGCCACAAACCATCCAACATGAAGAAAAACAACGATCGCATTTCGGTCAGCTAAAATTTGAACGGAGATTAGTCCTCTTTTGCGATTCACACTCGTGTTTCTGATTTATCGTACGTCCAACCCTTAAATTCTCGTAGGGAGCGAACGGTTTGTTCTACAGAGCTCCGCGTGGTCTCAAAAAATTCTAAAAATTCTATAGAATCCTAAATTGAAGGAAAAATAATACCTTTATTTCAAAATTTTTTGAGTTAGGACGTTTTCAAAATTTCAAAATTCATTTTTGAACCCTTTGAAGTGACCTACATCAACCAAAAGCTTCGGGGCACAACTAGACCCCAAATTTAGCCTACATGCCAAATTTCATCAAAATCGGTCGATGCTAAGTGGGGAAAGTGCCGCGTATGGCGTACGTCGGACGGACGGCCAAATTTTTATTCGATTTTTGGATTCTACGTACCTTGAAACGTAAACCATCAAATTTTGAGGGGGTGTTAAACAATTTTTTTTCTTGATCGATTCCAAAGTTTCATTATTGAAAATAATAAACCAAAACACACGATAATGAGGAACAGCTACCTATTTTACTTTTCAAGCTTCACAATGCTTTGTCTTCACTACATAAGTGGCTATTAACTCTTTTTTTTTGCAAAAATGTTGAAGCCACTTAAATGTTACTGAATTTGTTTATCGGTCTCACGTTACGTAACGAAATTTCTGTCATTTTAGACCAGGTTATGAAGGTGAAAACATATTCCATGTTAAAAAGCTTTAATATTTCGAAGCGGTTATCAATGTAAGGAGGTCAACAACAGGATTGGTTCGGAGAATAGAGGAACGAAAGGGCTAATCTGGCTTTGGGAGGAAGAGTTTAGGACAGCGCTGGAGATCAATTTCAGGCAGGAAGGGTCATATACGAGGGTATGAGTCCTCTATAGGACGGTATTCATCGTCAAAATAAATCCCTGTCCCTGCAGGAAATGCCTCTCGACAGGGCGAAGGATTAAACTGTGTCAACAAACTTGTATCACGAGCCTTTGACTATTTCAGGAGTGACTGAGATCAGGTGCAATATTCTATTCAGCTTCCGAGTCTGCCAAGATAGCGGAAGGTTTTCACACGATTCATTTGTTCACGCGAAATGTAAATGTATTTAATTCTGATTTGGGAGGATTTTATTTTTCCAACTCCCGGCGTTGACTTACTTTGGGATACCGCAGTGAGATTTGGAATATAACTTCCGTGAAGATGGATCAAAGTCGCCTGGGAACCTTCCACTGTGAATTTTTCGCGATGAAATAAGGACTTTTGATGTATTATCGGGAATATGTAGATGATTTGCGCATTTGACCTGACTCTAGCCTTTAGAATATATTTCTGATGACGAGAGGAATGAAAATTGAAAATAGAAACAATTCTATGTTTCAACGAAATTTTTAGAACGATTTGGATGTAAAGACTCAAACTCCTATATCCTCCCCCTTCCTCTCTGTACAGTCAGCAGAAAGATCATCATCAGGTCCCACGAGGTGTTGGTTTTTACTAACGTTAGTTTTTCAAATTAGTCAAGGGCAATTTGCAGTTATCTGTAGACTGAATGTAATAGAAAAAAATTAAATAAGAATAGAATCTAAAAATGTAATAAGAATAGAATCTAAAAATGTTGTTTTCCTTTCGGAATCTCCTGTATATTTTCTATAGATATTCCAATGAATGAATAAAACATTATTTTTGGATCAAAATCACAATCTTAACTTTAATAATCTCTCATCTCAGATGTTTGGGCAATAGGTAGGGGTTTCGTTAAACAACGTATACCAATTTACCTATCCCAAAGTTGATAAATTTTATTCGGTTTAGTTCGATTTACAAATACAAAGTTGAAAGGAGCTCCTTGAATTATATTTAATTTTCTCTTAATTCTAGAAAACTCGTACCTAGTTGTTAGCTTATAGGAAAGTTCTGGCCGTTTTTGCTGCTCTTTTTCAATTCGTACAGGACGCTGACAACGAGATGGACATATGACGACGAGAAGGGAAAAGGGGAGGCTGCTTCTTAAGCCTCGAACTGGGGAAAAAATTGGATTTCCGTTAAAAAATGAAGACAGGGAGGCTGAAGCATTCTTGAGTGTGTTGGCCTGATACTCACAATTGAGCAGATGAATAGAGTTTGAAAGAAACATCCACAGGATTCTGGAGACCTGCTGCATGCGGTGATGGCGTCGCTTGAGTCGAAAAATTGGCAGACGACAGGAGATCGGTAAGTTGAGAGCTTCGACGAAGAACTGGAGAAAGGCGATGGACGCATTGCTGAGCTCCCCACTTCCCACTTCACTCGCGGGCACAAACGTCAGTTCATAGTTCATTTAGGAATAATAATAATAATCTTCTCTTTCTGTCCACAGCTCGGACATCAGATCTGATATTCAGTCTCATATCAACTCAAACATTTGAGAAAAAATTAAAACAACTACTGAGATTTCCTGAACTTTGAACATTTTCAATACTTCTGGTGTGGAAAGGAAGCACCCATACATGTATAAACAAATCGAAACCGGAAATTCTTTAGGTATTTTCCAGGGGCTGCAATCACAAGCAAATTTGTATACGATATATATTTTTTAGAAGTGAGGATTACTGGAAATTGTTATTTACTAAATGATTAAGTAGGAAGTCTAAATCTTACTGAGGCAATTTGGAAGAAAAAAAAAAAAAAACACAGAAGAATGCATTTTTGCATTAATTCCCATTGGTCTCGCAGATGAGTCCTTTCTTGTAAAAGCAAAATTAACTCCCCACAGTCCATGATTGCAACTCTATGACCGAAAAATCCCAGCAGAATTGAATCACTTCGGACCTCGAGCGTTTTCGGACGAAAGTGCACGAATGATATGGAACCATTGGACGCTTCCTCCACAATCCATGTTTGGATGGATCGAACTGATTTCGCAACTTTTCGTAGCTTTTTTTTGCCAGTGGACGAAAGGGCTAAGAGGATTACTTGAAATAGCCAGTACACAGTCCGTTCGAGCACTCGGCGCACAGGTTATACCATTCCTAACGACCGCTCGGTCGTGCGTTACGAAGTATCAATCTAAGTTATTATTCTACCTTGGTCGCTCCTCCACCTTTCGTTATGGAGTTAATAGCGTAGTAAAACTGAGATTCTTGTTTTTTCTGATTTCTGCTTCAATCTGCACGTGCCATAAAAACCTCTGTAAAGCTTTCTCACTCAAAGGGAATATGTCGAGATATTGTACGTACCGTTTATTCGACAGGTAGGAAAAATTATTGGAAAAAGATGGGTCGTACCGTTTATACGACTGGTAGGAAAAAATTAACGTTAATGCTCTAGGTATTGCAAAAAGTCTTTTAGACTAGACGTTTTATTAATTTATTTTACCATATTAGAAATCGAGTTCCGAGAGATCTTATTATTTATTTATATCGTACCTTATAACCTAAAATATAAATATAAATAACATATAATATATAACATATAAATCTATTTTGGAGCCGGTCCAGGTACTCCAAAAATGCATTCAAAAGGTGCATTAAAAAAAACCTCTGAGATTTCCAAAACTTGATCTTTTTGGGGAACTAAATGTATTTTTGCTGCTGCAGCTGTACATCAAGTCCGTTTTAATGTTTTTTCATAAACGTCCAACTATTTTCATCAATGCAATCTACGAACCCCAATTATCGACTACGATCCACCACACAAGCAGTATCACCGGCCCCAAAATCTCGCCTCCATCGCACTTCCGCCCACTGTATTCAAAACCTTCCTCTCATCCTCAGGAGGGCCTCTGCTGAATTTCAAACTCCACATGAATTTTCCCGAGATCGCTTTGAAAAGAAAACTTTTTCATGGTTGACCGATTGCGGGCTGGATTTGTGCGACAAAATGCTACAAGATAGCCACTACAAGATCTAATTTTTGGCAGGAATTTATTTGTTTATTTCATTAATTTAGTTTCAATATGATCTTTATTCTTCTACTCTTCATCCGCAAACTTCACACATAAGAAGCATAACATAATATGTTATGGGAGTCTCTTCAGAATTAGTTTATACCAGTAGTTACTTGTTAATAGGGTTTTCAAGGAAAAATGAAGGAAAAAGAAGTCTGGATCAATATCGATCCAAACTTCTTTTTCCTTCATTTTTCCTTGAAACCCCTATTAACAAGTAACTACTGGTATAAACTAATTCTGAAGAGACTCCCTTACGACTCTACAGAGCTAGGCTCCATGTCGTAAGGGTACCACATGTGTTATTTTTGTTTTTCAGCTAACAATATTATGTAAATCAAAATAATTCAAATAAAATTATTTTTTTGAATTGAAAGAAAAAATGTTTATTGGCGCCTCGAGGAGGTCAAATGGCACAGAAGTATATTGACGAATGACCACATCTTGGAAAGATTTCGAACTGACAATTTGGTAGTAAAAGTCTGCACAGGTTTGAAAATGTCATCCATTCGGATCATCATTTCATAATTGTTGTACAGAACAAGGCATTTACCACAAAATTAAAGTCAGGCTGACAGGTAGACTTTTGGTTTATTATTTTCAATAATGAACCTTTGGAATCGAGCAAGGAAACAAATATGTTCACCCCCCTCAAAATTTGATGGTTTACGTTTCAAGGTACCTACGTTGTGAGTTAAATCCAAAAATCGATGAACCATTTGTCCAAGGTACGTTGTGAGTTAAATCCAAAAATCGATGAACCATTTAGATGAAATTTTGTATATCTGCTACAATGGGGGTTCTAGTTGTGACCCGAAGCTTTTGGGTTTTGTCAGTCACTTCCAAGGTGTGAAAAGTGGGGGGAAACATTTTCAAATCGCTAGAAAACCTTTGATATACCTACAGGAGTTATTTTTCAACTAGTTTAAAATTCCCAAAATTTACATCGTTTCAAACCTTTTGCAAATGAGGTTAATTAATAACATAATTAATGAAAATTCCATGACGTTTTTTCATCAATTTAGGATGGTGTTCAATTTTTAGAAACGAATGACGATCAACAATATTATTAAATACGCTTTTATTGTGAAATTAATCAAATCACGTAGGCCCAGACCCAAACCTTCCTCCCACTCCATCTACCCATGGTCGTCGCAAGATTAGTTGTCTCCCATACCCTGATGGATGGACGAATGATGTGCCAGAAACCGCTCGTAGGTCCTTAGATGACCTGCCAAGCCATATCCCATGCCATTAATCGTAGCCCTATTCAACTCTATTTTACTAAGTTGTATGTTGGCCAGCGTGGCACTGTACACATTCAAAGCTTCCCATCTTCTGATAAGGAAGAGGGAGAAATGGGAGGTGCAAAAATTGCCTCCACGTATAATCGAAGGATCAGTCTCGCATGGTTAGGTCTACCTGGACATGATTTAATCATCAGAGGTTGAATTTAATTATACATGTGGTTCTGGTTATCTCGTCATCTCCAAGTTTATTTCCCCGTTTTCTTCCATCAAAAGAACGTGGAGTTTGAGAACTAATTTGGGTTCAGTTCCAGCGCACGTTCTATTCGGGCTCCTGTAAGCACAATTTTCGCGAACGAAAGCGAAGGGATGCTGAAGAGGCAAAGGCGGGCAGGACTGACCCCCGCCGCACCCTTGACCACCGAGGAAAGTTGATTAGGGCAAGTTGGTTGGGCTCGTTGGAGAGGAAGAGTCGCAATCAGCCAGAGCCCTTTAGCGAGGGCCACTTCAGGTGCAGCCATCTGCGTAAGAAGGACTCCCGTCTGGCGAGGTTTTCGGTCGGATTACCATTCACTGGGGCAGGATGGAAGAATTTCGAGAGGGCTGTGTTATAGTGGAGCTTAATGCAAAGTTAAGTGAAGGCTCTATGGAAGTAGGTCGTAAACGATATTATCCCAACGATGCGTAGTAACAACAACATAATTTCATTGAAAATGGGGATTCCTCCCCAAGTTTTCTGATTAATAATCAGGAATCAAAAAATCGCTCCTTGAGAATAGCATTGTGACAAGGTAAAAATCTGCAATTATATAGTTCGCCAAATGGTGATTTTAAAAATTAATTACTCTTTGTTTTTGTGTAAAGTGATACATAAGGAGTTCAGCTATTTTCCTAAATAACCATGAGTCGGTAGGACAAAATTGAATGAAGTTTTTCCTCAAATTTTGAAGAAGGAGGGGAGATTTTTCTGAGGAGAGTACTGTGACAGCTTTGAGGAGAGTAGTGCGACAATGAGGAATTTCACCATGTCGGAATTTCCTATTTTTGACCCCAAAATCGGATTCAGCACCTCGAAAAACCACCTACGACAAACTTTCAGCCCGTACTTCCCAATTTACCAATAAACAAAACAGTGTAGAAAATAATATTTTCTACACTGTTTTGTTTATTGGTAAATTGGGAAGTACGGGCTGAAAGTTTGTCGTAGGTGGTTTTTTGAGGTGCTGAATTTCGAGTTCATATTATGAACGTTTAAAAAAACCGGGAGGATGACGTCATTCTGGAATAGTTCATTTACGGCCACTTGAAGCGCTGAGATCGTGAAATCTATAGTCCCCAGATCCAACATTTTACAAAACCAGTAAAGTTCGAAATCAAAAAACTTTAGAAAAAAAATAGAAAAAGCAAGATGGTGAAAATTAGGTTTCCCCTGTTTTTGTTTGATAACTTTCCTCTTAGATAACACGATTTTGTCGTACCATCGGGCAACACTGGGAGGAGACGGCGATCCGAACAGCCAATCAGCGAGCGTTCCCGCTTCACTTTGAAGAGGTCCGTTTTCCCGGTTATTTTTTGAAATCATGAATTTTGATTCTCTCCCAAAAATAACAGGAGTCTTATTTTCTGAAATCAACCCGATTTTCATCTATCCCACAACATTAACTATTCAGGAAAAATGCAAACAGAATTTGGTGAAATTCCTCATTCAAAAAATTATGTAATCCAGGAGACTAGAACTAGAAGATGGCGTAGTACTGACGTGTCATTCATGTCCGACACCTCGCCTGCAATTGGCTCGTAGGTTTTACCACACTGATATCCTAGTGTGACACCCCCACCCCGACACTGGCAGTTGTGTAACTACCGCTCCCAAGCGATAAAGATTGACACTAGGCTTGTAACGATACTATTTCCTTGTAGAGCTCGTCGAGATCTATTTGCCTGTAAGTTCAACTCAAAACTCGATATTTTGGACTTGTTACACAGCTATTCTCGAGGTGCAAAATCCAATTCTGGGAATCAGTTCATGTTGATATGTCTTTTAGCTTGGGATCTGTAAAAAAAAAAAATGTGTAACTTTTTTTCAGCCTGAAAATTAAACAGCGAGACCAACCAGACTTTGTTATGGACGCACCCACAACTCTCGGAAATCGATGTTATTGATGGTAGGTAGTATTAATGGAAAATCGAGTTCTATGCAGACTGGTGATCTATACAGTTCAATGATAAACCATTGTGTAACAATTTACAGCGCTTTTGGTGCGCTATTTTTCCAGTCCACCAATTAATGTTTCTTTAGGTACGTTGTTAGGGCCTGTGTCCACCTATGAAAACATTTTATCGTATACAATTGTTTTCAAGCACTTATTTCAGAATCGATTGTAATATAAAGTCCCAAAGACTTGACTGACAACGAAATCCAACGTTTAGTATAGAAGTCTTCAACTCAGGAAATGAATTCAAACCCTAACTATCTAGTGTAGCATCACCTTAATGAGACATGATAACTCATCAGCATTTAAAAGGTACCACTAAAGAGAAGTTGAATAAGAGAGCATACATAAGTAGATAAAGGAATTCTTCAAGGAAATGTGGATGAAGAATCATAAGTAGACCTAGAAATCTAAGCACTCATTTTTAATCCAAATGGTAGCTATATCAAGGTACCGAAAAACGCTTGCATACGAGTTAGGACGCAAATTTAATTAGTTTGGGTGGCTAACTCTACCCCTAAATTTCGGAGGAGGAAAGACAAAAAGAAAATTTAGGGGTTGAGTGGTCATATTTGAGATCCTTGCAAAAAACCATGAAGATTGGAAACAAATTGTTTTTTGTTGTATCTCAAAAAATAACGATTTTAGAGCGGGGAGGGGGGAACAACTCTAGAGAAACCCTCTCTATGTGTAGAAATGAAACAATAACACCAACAGCTGGTACTTGACTATTGTGCACGTAATAGCGAAAGGGTTTTGACTTGGAGAGAAGTCAAAGTGAATTAAATTCGACCCTCCCTCGCGTTCCTTGTTCCAAAAAAAACCCTCGGTACTGTTGGCACAAATACTTAAAAATCGATATACTGTTCTTAGAGACGCTCGGCGGGAAAAGTAATATATCTGGTAAAAATACGAATATATGATACAAGAGGTTCTTAAATTACTGTAACCGAGTTATATGAAAATATATTGCATAACATTTCTCGGAGGTGAATGAGGGAACAATATTGACCTGTAAAAAAGGAGCTCGTGAAGGTAGGGGATTTTGTCGTCTTGTTTTTTCCACAGATAAGACCTTTTACGGGTTACTCTCGACCAACCTAAGCACCACTCTAACAGCCAATTTCCTTGGTACAGGATTCAGTGGGAAATGGAACAATCTCAGGAGGAAAAAGCATACAGTACGCGAAATAGTCCGTTTCATACAAAAAGCTGCAAATTACTCGAAAAAACAAAATACCAAAAACGTTGCAAATTATTACACCATGATTTATTATTCTTCTATATTGATCACTCGTCTGCAAAGAACACGGCCTTGTCATTGTTACCACCAAGCAACACGAAGAAAAACATCGATCGCATTTCGGTCAGCTAAAATTTGAACGGAGATTAGGCCTCTTTTGTGATACACACTCGTGTTTCTGATTTATCGTAAGTACAACCCTTAAATTCTCGTAAGGAGCGAACGTTTTGTCCTACAGGGCTCCACGTGGTCTCTAAAAATTCTAAACATGTAATACTATCTTAAATTGATGGAAAAAACAATACCTTTATATAAAAATTTTTTGAGTTCGGGCGTTTTCAAAATTTCAAACCTTATTTTTCAACCCTTAGAAGTGACTGACATCAACAAAAATCCTCAAGGCACAACTAGACTCCTAATGGAGCCTGTATACCAAATTTCATCAAAATCGGTCGAAGCTAACTAAGAAAGTGACAGCCAAATTTTTATTCGATTTTCGGATTCTACGTACCTTGAAAAGTAAACAAACAAATGTTGAGGGGGGTTAACATTTTTTTCTTCGTCGATTTCAAAGGTTTACTATTGAAAACAATAAACCAAAACATAAAAACAGTTGGTATCCACAAAAATTGCATTCAGGAACTTTCAATTGGGGATGATTTGTTAAATCGGTTCCCAATTTCTTCCCAACGTATTTCCTAGACACCTATGTATTGCACTATGATAAGTTATAACTTAAAGTCTTGATCAACGTCTATTTGGCCGGGAAATCACACTATTAACTCGTACTGAATAATTTTTGAGTTTAATTGCAAATAGGGTCACTTAGAGAAGATGTGAGAAAATGAAGAAACTCTAGGAGCTTGAAGGAATCTCAATTTCCTTGTTCTGTGGACAAATAAGGAAAAAATGCCATACAGATTCATGATGGTTCATGTGAAACGTCTTCGACATTGTATTTTTATGTTGAATATTGCTGCATTAAGAAATTTGATCTTCAGAACTGTTCGATTCACATTCAGGATCAGGAGTTCACATTTACATTCAGGAGTTGCTCAATTTAAGCCATTCGGTTGTTGTTAGGTACCATTGTAACTACCGAGTACGTACGATAAAACGAAACGGAACTCACCTGTAATCGCTCGGCGTAGTATACCAGGCTAGCGAAGACGACGATACCCAGAACCAGGAAGAAGACGAGTAGCGTCAGTTCTTTGGCCGACGCTTTGAAAGTGTGAATGAGGATTTTGAGGCCCGGCGAGTGCCTCGTGAGCTTGAACAGTCTGAGGATTCTGACGATGGAGAAGAACTCCAGGATGTCAGCTTTGTCGAGAGCCCGGGCGACGGGGTCTTGCAGGAGAACATCCGTGTAGAAACTGAGCGTCGCCATCACGTCGATGAGGTTGACGGGCGATTTCATGAATTGCACCTTGTTTGGAGACACCTAGAAAACAGAAAGATATTAATTTTAGTTTTTGAAGATATCATGCACACTTTTGAGCACGTTTGTTCGAACGTCAATGGATTAATATTTTACAAAGACCCAGGTTCCTTTTAGTAGGTACGTAACTGTTTAAAGTATAGGACATACTCGTAATAAATGGAGTAGGAAGAATAAGGAGAAATTTCGCAACCAGATAATAAATGACAAAGAATAAGAACATTAAAAAAAAAAAAAATCGTCGTCTCATGACACACCGAATTGTATACCTCCTTCCTTCGCGCGCCTGTCGGCGCTTTTGAAGTCGGTCAAAGATAGCTGCTAAGAACCAGGATTCAAAGCTGGATAATAACCAGCACAAAACCAATGCGATTTGAAGAAGCTCCTTCCTTTTACTTCACCAGAAATACTCCGCAATATCAGTGGGTGTTTTTGTCATGAATATTATAACTTTCAAATAAACCGAAGTTGACGGAAGCAGTGTTTAAAGTCTGGAGAGAAAAAAATCTATCAAGGTAGGTGTGCATTAAAGTTTCCGTACATAAATTTGGACACTAAAAATTAGTTGAAGTTCAAAAATTCGATTGTATCATTGCAGTACCTGAATTCTTCAATGCAAACTGATTTTTTAACAGTCATAATGATCGACAGTAACACTATTGTGAAAAAACACGAGGTATTAAAATCAGAGAGGTGATACATCGAAATACAAGTAGTACGAATGTGAATAATATAATTCAAATGTAATCGGGGTTCTCCGTAAAATGTGTTTTTGCAGTGTTTCACTTGATACATTTTGGTTTATTATTTTCAATAATGAATCTTTGGAATCGACCAAGAAAAGAGGTACCTACCTATAGTAGAATAGACCAAGATAGTATAGAATTTTTTGAGACCACGCGGAGCCTTGTAGGACGAACCGTTCGCTCCCTACGAGAATTTAAGGGTTGGACTTACGATAAATCAGAAACACGAGTGTACATCGCAAGAGAGGCCTAATCCCCGTTCAAATGTTAGCTGATCGAAATGCAATCGATGTTTTTCTTCAAGTTGGATGGTGGAAACAATGGCAAAGCCGTGTTCTTTGCAGACGAGTGATCTATATAGAAAAAATTAACCTTTGTGTAATAATTTGCAGCGTTTTAAGTAATGGTCTCCATCTTGGTTTGGAATATACCTGGATCTCAGGACACCGCCGTGGGCTGCAAATTGATGATCGACGATACTTGGCTTCAATGATGAACCACGTCATTAAAAATGTATTTAGAAAAGTTTGAGCGCTGAATAATTTTTCTTTTTCTTCAATGATTAAAAAACTATGTAATGTTGGTAAATTGGATTAAAAGTTATTTAAAAGCGTTCTCGCTTAACTTGGTCTGGCAATTTTTTTCCCCAACTCTCCTAGCGATTATTACTTTCTCTCTCATGGAGATAATTGAGGGTAACGGACGGCTGGATGGCGGCCAAGCTTCTCCCTTCGGCTGCAGCGAGCAGGATTTTATCTGGAATTCGTCCAACATATGGGAGGAACGTTTTCTGGAATATTTTGAACCCTTTAAACGAATCCCAGGACCGGGACTATAATGCTGAATGTGAGCCAACGGTTGGAGCGTAGGTTGGTGCAATGCACTGTTTTGCAGCCCTGTTCGTTGAAATCAGTTCATTGAAGGGGAAATGTAATATAATATCTCATATTGGGTAACTTGAGCTCTACATTTCCAGGGCTTCGGACGAAACATATTTCAGAAAGAACAAGGGTTGAAGACCCCCGTAAAATAAACTTCTGACAAGCCTTTTCTCTGGCTAATTCGTTTAAATGACGCACGAAACCCCGTCAGAGAAACCCGAGCGGACACGGAAATTCTGCCGGAAAACTCCCTTGGGAGCTGTTAGGGACTCGTAAATCTCGGAACTTCCCCTTTCTGTCCATTTAGCCAAATTTTATTGGTCCAGGGTAGAGAAGGGTTCACAATGTAGCACCCATTTTACATCCATCTTGAGAGAAGAAATTATTATCTCACGAAAAAAGCAGAAAAGTGCAACCCATGACCAGTAAATGCTAAGTCAGATAAAATCAAGTTTATCCAGGTTTATCTAAGTAAAAAAAAACTTGATTAAAACTAGCAATTACGCTTGATTCAACTATCTGAACCTGTGATACATGAAAGCCATAATATTTATCATTGTATAAATCTATCAATTTGACATGTGTGGAATTATTGAGTAAAGTTCTAATTGACGAATAGCTTCATGTGGAATTTGACCGTGATAAGTTAATATTTAAAAAAATTACTATCAAGTCGGGGTTACGAAAGTGATTGCTCGATCAAAGATGCTGAGAAAGGTGTGCGTGTTCTGAATCAGTCCAAAACATCACATATTGCGAATAGCCTATAACCTGCCCTGATACTTGCTGAGTTCTCATCACGAGTCCATAGGTCGAGCTGTATTGAATTCAATCTACATAGACCGCCAACGTTAGTAAATTATATAGAAGAATATGTACCTTTAGGAGCTTCACAACATTGTTATAATATTATGGAGAAAAAAAATCATATTAAGATGTATTCCCTCTGGCCGCATTCAGAAAGCACGAGGTCAAAGAAAAAACCATTTCCCTTTCCCTAAAGCTTCTCTTTTGTAACTGACAGAGCAATTTTTCGTTGGATATGTCTGTTTCATTTCGCTCGCATTTTCACGTTCCATCTCGAACGTAAAAATAAAAAAATGCGGTGGCATCAGATAAAAAAAATGTATCAAGCCACGTTGAAAAAGCAACGGGTGAAAAATTCGATTTTCCGAGCATGAAAATTGAAGAGCATCTCGGTATTTTTTGCTTCAGTAAATTATTTTTAAAACCACTCTCATCGAAATGTTTCTTAACCAACTGTCAAATTGTTGGAAGGTTTGAACTGATAATGAACTGGCGCTCCTCCAGAAAGATGGTGGGAGGGGGGATCAGAATTTGCTATTTTGCATGAAGTTTTACATAGAATCCCGAAGGAGGAATTTTTTACTTGTTTTACTGCACCAAGTTACAACTTGTAAGCAACATTTTCCTGATACATAGTGTACGTTAAGAAAACTAAGACACTTCACTTAGTTCTTATTGTCCTGAAATTTGCACTTCATGATGGTCACACTAAGTGGATTAGATCGTGCGGCTTGGTTCTCTTAAGTCTTCTAAGCAGATCATCTGTGATGAGAAGCTGGATGACATCCTCATTTACACGATCTTGGGGCAGCAAAAGGCGATTCTTGGCTGCGATTGACCTCATCGACAGATTCAATCTTCAGCTCGTAGTGAAGTCTGTCATTTCTAATGTATCTGTAAGCATCAACGCAGCATCGCAGTACATTATTCTGGAAGCGCTGAATTATGTCTCGATTGCTTTGGGCACCGTAAGTCCAGACACACTTTGGGACTTGCTTGTTCAGTATGAGCTTATTGTGGACAGAGAATTTTGACCGTTGGCCCATCACCCAGTACATTTTCTTGAATTTAATCAAAAGCTCAGCTTTTTTCTTTTTTGACGTGGGACTCTCACCTTAGTTTGGCATCCAGCGTCATTCCTTGGCATTCGGTATCACCTTGTTATTGAGAAAGGCTGGCATGTGGTTGATTATTTTATTCGTGAAATCAACATGAACTGAATTTGTCTCATTCATTCTAACTCTCCATCGCACTGTCCAATCATGAATGCAGGAGATACAAAAATTCAGTTTGGTAACTGAATTACTGTTTGTTTCCCCTGTCGCCATAATTTATTGCAGTCCGAAGGAGGTGATGATGGTACCACTAAGTACTTTTTCTGAAGTGCCACAGCGTAATTGATCCCGTTGTACCTGGCCTTTTTCTCCACCACCAATGACACATAAAGGACCTGCCTCTGTCGCACAAACAAGTTAGTAATAGACTCCCTGAACTTGTTCATCAACGGGTCATACAGCAAAAATTAACTAAACAGTTTCGAAAAATTCTGCATAAACTCTGTGATCTCATCTAAATGGTTCAAATTACTTGTCTATTAACTTCTCGAAGACCCTTTTGTTGTATCACGAACTGCAACGTTCTACTGGTTTTCTTGCATTTTGACAGTCTTTACACAATCCATACTCCAAACAATAAGTTTGTATACCCTCTCGGGATTCATAGGATCTAGTAGAACACTGGCAGACCTGGAGTTAACAGCTCTCTTACGGAGGAAAACCACAGTAACTCACGTCCCCTGGAGTATGATGAAACATTTTTATCAAATCTAAATGCAGTCAGTGGCGCACTATAGGGTGTGCGCCTGGATAGGAAAAACTGTTTATTGTTATTTTAAATCTAAGGTAGACCTCATTCTGAGAACTTTTCCTATGAATTTTCAAAGTTTCGACAGTTCGACACGTCACAGTGGGCTGGGGGGTCCCGCCCAGGCGAGAGGGACGCGTGACGTCATAAACGGTCGAAACTTTGAAAAATCATAGAAACGGATCTACTCACGCTTGAAGGTCGCGGTTGGTGCCAAAATTCTCAGGATATAGTCTACTTTCTTTTAAAAATCTAAAAAAAAAAAAAAAATCAAGGCGCACCCCCCATTGCCCTTGGTAACACATTGCACACAATGTTTCAACTTAGCCAGTTTAGGTGAACAATGATGGTCACAATCCTGTCGTTATTCCAGGGCCAGTACTTCTACCATGCTTCGCCGATAATGAAAGCGTTAACTTATTACGATTTCACAATGAGGCATTTTTGGTTTATTATTTTCAATAATAAGCCTTTGGAATCGAGCAAGAAAAAAAATTTTAACCCCCCCTCAAAAGTTGATGGTTTACGTTTCAAGGTACGTAGAATCCGAAAATCGGATAAAAAAATTTCCGTCCGTCCGCCGTACGCCGTACGCGGCACTTTTCTTAGCGACACTGGACCGATTTGGTTCAAATTTGGTATATGGGCTCCATTTGGGGTCTAGTTGTGCCGCGAAGCTTTTGGTTGATGTCAGTCACTTTTAAGGGGTGGAAATTAAGGGTTGAAATTTTCAAGAGTGCCCTAGCTCGAAAACTCTCGAAATAAAGGTATATTATTTTGAGACCACCCGGAGCTCTGTAGGACAAACCGTTCGGTCCCTACGAGTACTTGAAGGTTACCCTTCCATAAAACAGAATCATGAGTGTGAATCGCAAAAGAGGTCTAATCTCCGTTCAAATTTCATCGGACTAAAATGCGATCGCTGTTCATTTCTTCGATTTGTATACAGTTTTGCCTTCTGCGTAACCAGTAATCAAATTTCCATATGAAGCTTTCTATTTTTCGAATCGAGTGTGAAGCGTTTAGTTCTTTCTAATAAACTTGATTGTGAAGGTGTGAAGCCAGTATGGTGTGGTAGGTAGTACCTACCAATAGTTGGTAGGTAAAAAAGTTGGTAGGTAAAAAAAATGTTGGTACACGCTGCAAATCATTGCTCACTGATCAGATCACTGATCAGCTGAGTGAGCTCCGAAGCCATTTCCAATCCTATTGAATGGAAGTGCTCTTCCAGGCGTCTCCAGCATTCGAGGAGATTTTCTTCACTCCTCAGATCACTGATCAGCTGAGTGAGCTCCGAAGCCATTTTCATTCCTATTGAATGGAAGTGCTCTTCCAGGCGTCTCCAGCATTCGAGGAGATCTTCTTCACTCGTCAGATCACTGATCAACTGAGTGAGCTCCGAAGCCATTTTCAATCCTATTGAACGCAGGAAGCTGAAATTTGAGAGGGAAGGTCAAGGAAGAATACAGATGGTAGTAGGTGCTATTGATGGAGAACCAGTGATCTATACAGAAGGGTGATCTATACAGAAAATAATAAACCTTTGAGCAATGATTTGCAGCGTTTTTATCAATTGGCTTCCTCTTGATCCTCGCGCGATTGATTGGGCAATTATTTTGGCCTCAACTTATACTGCCATCAGTGCCCAAACGTGTACGGTCTAGATAAACCGATCGGTGCAAACTCTTGATAACATGTTGATAGTATTAAGGAGCAGTCATTATTTCGAAGAAGAGGGCAAACGGGGAGAGGTCACAGGAAGAGGAAAAGTGATTTTCCACAGTAAACTGAAGCACCAACGATTCATCAAACCAGTGAGGGATCACCCTGCAGACTAACTCGATGGAGGTATAAGGGAGGAGAAGCCCATGAAGGGGATGAACTGACGATAACACGCGTTCTCAACACGGTTTATGACTAGAGGGTTATACATTTAATGAGATCGGGTCCATCAATCTTTAGGAGAAGGAATTTCGTTAATTTTATAAATTAACTTCAGCCAAGTGAGGGATCATCAACGCGTCTCTGTCGAGCGAGGCCTAATTAATGGCTGCCAATTAGTTCTCTAAAATGAGTTGCTTCTGGGATCATGATTCTTTTAAGAATGATGGTTTCTCGCCCCTAGAGAACGACACTACTCCCACGACTTCCAAACCTTAGTCTGAAATTCGTGGGATGGCCATAATTTCCGATCGTAACCGAAATATTCACTCGCAACAGACGCCACACATTCTATGATCGGTGAGGAGGACGTCATATCTTGCCACATTCAGACGAAGAAAAACAATTTTTGCACTATAAGTTGTGCAAAACTGTCCAAAAAACTATTAGCATTTTTGTAATACTACAATTTTTGTTTACTTTCGAATATAGAATTTTTGGAGTAAAATACAATTAGAATGTAATGAATATTTTTAAATAATATAAATGAGTATTTTTATAAGCTTTTGTTTAGTATCACCTATCCAGTTGTATGTCATTAATCAAATCTTGCAAGTTAAATTTGATCCACTTCCCGGTATCCGATTGAGCTGAAATTTTGCATGCATACATGAAGGACATCCTTCAATTCATTGGGAACCATCTTCCAATTCATAAAGGGCATCCATCAACTCAAAGGGGACCATCTTCCAATTCATAAAATGTTCAGTCGTAGATTTAAGATTGAAGAAAAACACTGCATAATATTACACAACGGTTTATTATTTTTCTATATAGATCACTCGTCTGCAAAGAACACGGCTTTGCCATTGTTACCACCAACCAACTTGAAGAAGAACGTCGATCGCATTTCGGTCAGCTAAAATTTTAATGGACATTAGGCCTCTTTTGCGATTCAAACTCGTGTTTCTGATTCACTCGTATCGTACGTCCAACCCTTAAATTCTCGTAGGGAGCGAACGGTTTGTCCTACAGAGCTCCGCGTGGTCCCAAAAAATTCCAAAAATTCTATACTTTCTTGAATTGATGGAAAAACAATACCTTTAAATACAAATTTTTTGAGTTAGGGCGTTTTCAAAATGTCAACCCTTATTTTTCAACCCCAAAATCTTTTGGGCACAAATAGACCCCAAATGGACCCCACATACCATCATATCATCAAAATCGGTCAATGTTAAGAGAGGAAAGTGTCGTGTACGTCGGACGGCCAAATGTTTATTCGATTTTTGGATTCTACTTACCTTGAAACGTAAACCAACAAATTTTGAGGGAGGGGGGTTAAACAATTTTTTTTCTTGGTCGAATCCAAAAGTTTATTATTGAAAATAATAAACCAAAACCCTTTTTTAAAATCAAGCTTTTATTTTTTGTTAATAAAATGAACTGAAAAGTTGAAAATAACTTACCTCTAATAAGAAATTTAACACTTTATAAAGATAACACTTTATCACGTTCCCAATTTTATAAATAAAAGCGTGTTACATTAATAAAATTGGGAATGTGATAAAACATTATCTTTATAAAGTGTTAAATTTCTTATTAGAGGTAATTTGTTTTTAACTTTTTAGTTCATTTTATTAACAAAAAATGATAGTTTGTTTTTAAAAATGTTTTTTTTTTTAATTTTCTTAACTGCTTATCTGAATAACTAACTTCCAAACAAACAGTGTTTGACTATCTAATTAAAGTGAACAATCGTTCAGACGGTTGTGCGTAAAACCCAGTATTTTTTATGATGAAGAACCAGACATAATCATCAACATTACATTACTTTAACTTCGCGAATTAAAGGTTTGGAGAGAGTAAGAGCACTAATCTTGCTCACAAAAGTACGAAAATTTTATTTTGGGCGTATGGTTACATCAGAACTATGGCCATTATGAAGGTCCGCTTGAGATACAGAATACACCTTGTAGCTTCAGATGAACCTAATGTCTAAATCTCATAAAGTCTTTACCTTTTGTAACATGCTACTACCTTTTGCCACTAGTTCTTGCTAATAACCCAGGAGAAATACAACCATAGGAGATTTAATCTAGTTTAAAATTTGAATATTCAGTTAATTAAACAATCGATTATTGCTGATGATTACTTACAATTAAACGTACGACCAGCTCGAATGTGAACCAGACGTTACATACGAGCTCGACAAAGAAGAAAGACACGTGAGGGTCCGATCGAATTTTGATATCAGTCCATGTAGTGTTGTTGGACCCAGATCTGGTAATGTTGAGCATGACGGGTACCCTGAGATCAGGGTGGGTCTTGAGTGCGAAAGTGAGAACACTCACGAAGATGAAGAACACGGACATGACGCCGACCACCTGCAACAGAATTGCATCCATATTTGACTTCTAAACTGACATCAACTAAATAAAATACGCACAGTTTAGGAAATAATTGATATTATGTAGGATGGAACGACGCTGATTCGACACTACAAAAACATTAATAGCCCAAGGTGTGAGTGTTCTCTTCTTCATTACTTGTGAGGTCTGATAGATGTCTTGATAATTTTGTATAATTACTAGTATGTTGTAACACACTGAAATTACTCAATACTGCATTATTTTCAATAATGAACCTTTGGAATCAAGCAGGAAAAATTTGTAGACCCAACCATTCGGTTCCAACAAAGTGTCAAAGTTGGGACGAATGATTAATTAGAAACGAGTGTGAATCGAAAATAAATATTAACTGACGGCCAAATCCCCGTAAAAATTCAGCTTTTCTCTTTCTTTGATAAGAGTTTCATGAACCAAATTTCATGAATATGAGGGCACCCACAACTCTCGGATAACGATGTTCTGTTGCCAAAGTAAAGTTGATAGTGAACCTTATGTGATGATTATTGTAGGTAGGACTTATAAGGGAAAACCCGTGTTCTATCCAGAAAAATAATTTTGTGATAAAAAATGCTTGTTACGGCAATAATCCCTTCTGTTCCTGGCACCTCTCAAGGGTCCACTCTTGTTCTTGAGGAGACGAGACAGTCAGCAATTTGAACGGAAGTTTCTCAACAAAATTTTCAACATCCTCTCCGTTAAATAAGGTCAAACCTCGTGCCCTTTCGCCCTAAGGTAAAGGAGATACCACCAAGTTCCTTCGTCCACAAAGCAGATGCTTTTCCTCTTGTTTTTATTTGAGCAACCAACCCCCCGTAATAGACCATCTCAAAGCGAAGCGCTTTCGGCGAAGAACGAGGAATCCTTCCTATCTCAGCCATCCGGCCCTCGTTGGGGGAAAATAGGTGAGCTCAGGATCCACTTTTTTCGTTATTTTGTTCCCGAGCTGTCGATTGTGACCCTTCCGACTTTCCTTTCGTAAAATATTTGGGGGCGGATATAATGATGTTGGCAGGAGACTTCCAATGTACTTGAGGACAATTTAACAATTCTTCAGAAAGATACAGAGGAGTTTTTATAATAAACAAGCATGTCCACTCACTTTGCTCGCTCATCCAACCAGGTGTTGAACACTGGGTTTGCACATCCAAGTAATTGTGATTTTCAGTCACAACAAGGAAGTACCTGAGGTTATTACTCTTAGGATTTTGGCCGAGTTTATAAAGCACATCTCCTTGGATAGACCACTCATGATGTTGGCGGCTTATACTACCATCTTTCTGCAGTTGTTTCGTAACACTGAATTTATTTATTTTCTTATTTATATAAGTCTTGGCACTCTATGATGATAATCGATTTTGCCGTACAGAGCCCTCATTTATGTCGGTAATGACAAAATTTCAAACATTAAGATACAATTCAACCTTGCTGACTGAGAATTGCGTACGGTTGTCGGCACAATGTTCCTAAATATCACAGGTCCTTTCGATTGGTTCGCTGTATACTAATCAAAAAGTACTTACTTTGATTAACAGATTCATTCAGTTGTATGTTTTGCATATTTACTGTACACAGTTACCTGCACAAAGATAAAACGTAACCTATCCTGTTTCGTACACCATACTGCATGAACTTACTGAATTTGGTAAATTTCGGCTAAGCTGTGTGAACATAGTCGGTTCGAGATAGGTGTCGCTTATTCCCCGGGTAACACACGTGTGAAAATTGACTCCGAAATCGGTATTATTACTATTCAGATGAGTGGGTATTGGGTACGATGCAGAAATTCACACCGAAATCTGATTACAAGTAGAACACAATGTCGAACAGTTGTACACTGCGTTCAACATTCTAAATAGCTGATAATTGTTACACAACGATTTATCATTTTCACAGCTTTTCCATTATTATGGCCCATGTTTAATAATCTGAATTATTTTGTCAAAAAATTCCTACCAACAAAACGTCCTTCTTCCAAAGTTCTTAGTTAGTTAGTGTTACGAAATTTGATTATTGGTTGTTGGGGAAGCACAACAGAGTGACATGAAATTTCTCCGAAGAAACGCCAAAAGATCACATTTGATCAGCTGAAATTTAGCTCACTTCCGACAGCGAACGTTCATGTGCTATTCGCACTCGTGTTTCTGACTCACCATTCGTAGGTACATTCTCTGACTAACCTTCCGAAAGAACTGTTAAATGGCATCTAAGGACCAGTGGTAAGTGGGGTGGGAGGAGAGTTCGGGTCCTTAGGGCCCGCTCTCCCAGGTGTGGCGCATGGATTAAGGTGAAGAACCACACTGTCTAAGGATATAGGGCAAATACGCTCAGAACATGTACCTCGTAAATATGCAATTTATAGAATTATTCTGATAACAAAGTCATCTTGAAACAGCGTACATCAAATATTGTATAAAGCGATAAAGCAATTTAGGTGGGGGGGGGGGGAGCTGAGGAAAACAAATTATGGTATTTTTCAAAGAAAAGAAAATTGTTATAATTAAAAGGAGAATTTAAGGGAAATTTAGAGGCTTGTTTTGGGGGGTTATTTATGGTTGTGGACCGATAGTTAGCTCTTTACCCCGTTCATTGTGATGTGATTAATTTCACAGTTTATTACGCGTACGTACGCGTGTGTGTACTGATTATTGTTGATCATCTTTGTGGTTTCATTGATTTCAAAAAATTGAACACTATCTTAAATTGATGAGAAAAGTCATGGAACATTAATTAATTGGGTAATTTATCATCTTCATTAGTAACCAGTCCCATGAAGCTCTGGGTTCAAGCTCATACGACTCGAATTTTTTTTGTTAATAATGCCCATATATCGCAGATTTTTGAGCATGGGTGTTTTGAAAAATTGCCCCCCTCTTTTTACCCCTTAGAAGCGACTGAGAATAACCAAAAACTTCGGGGCACAACTAGATCCCAAATGGAGCCAATATACCAAATTTCATAAAAATTGGAGCTGCGCAAAATGCCGCGTACGACTGCAAAACATAATCGATTCTTGGATTCTACCTATGTAGGCTTGAAACGTATACCGCCAAATTTTGAGGGAGTTTAAAAAATATTTTTTCCTGCTCAGTTCCGAAGGTTTTTCATTGAAAATAATATACCAAAAGAATCCACCCCCAGGAGTACTGTTTTGAAGTAGTAAATTTGATTATGATCATTTGAGCCTTTTGGAAGGTAGAAACTACCAAGTAAACATGAACATATGTACTAAAAATAACCGCACCAAAAGTCTCTCAAAATCAATTTCTGAAAGTCTTATTTCTGAAGGAAGTCCTACCAATGGAGCATGAAGTGAGAGCAATGGATAACAATGAACGAAACCGTACAAAGGTGGTGGGGTTGTTTGTGGTACGACAAAAATGGAGCAGAGATATTGACAAATAATAATACAGTTGAAATCTAAAGACGACGAAGAGGTAAGGCAATTCCAGAATCATTCCAAAGTTTGTGGTATACGAATTCAATTTCATGAAGAATTCGCGGTTGAATAACCTTATTTCCCTACCCTGCCACTAGTTAGAGATCGACTGTTCCTTGTAAACGTTTTTTTGACAAAAACATGAATTTTCGCCACCAGAGGCTTTATTTTAAGGAAATGGAAGCCCTTTTGAAACTGAAGATGCTCAAGTGTTTGAAAACTATAGAAACAAGTTGAAAATTTATTAGGACAACAACCCAGTTTTCAAATCCTAAAATGTGATGACGAACAGTGTTTCCTACTTGTCTCTTTCAGTTTTGAAAGCCCTTATGCGTTCCTCCTAGTTGTGGTATCATTTACCAACCTAAAATCTGGCTGTTGGCATCAATATTCAAAAGTTTTAGTTCATTAGAATTAGTGTAAAGAATTTTCCTGCAATTATTATTTCCTGGGAACATTTCATAATGGAGCGGTGACCGACCTCATGGAATGAAATGCTGAGAACGTGTTATTATTGAGGGATTCAACGTAATATAAAAGGGTCGAGCATCAGCGGTAAACCCAGACAGACAATGCCCGTACTCCGTCAACAATTTCATTCTAAGCGGTCAACCGCAGTTGACGCGTTTCAAACTCTTCTTCGATTTTCTCCTACTCCCTTCTAGCATCCAATATTTCATTTTCAACTATTATTGTGTCTCTACAGATGAACTTATTTTAAAATGTTACATAGGTACTAGGATGAAAAATTCGCTATTCCTATGTTCAACAGCATGTGAAGCAGTGGATTACGACACATTCATTTACAGACAAAACAAGTAGATATTGAAGCTTTGTCCTCAGCTGCATCAAAAATGGCAACAAGACAACTTGCTCTTTTCCGGTGTAATTTGCTTTCAAACATTGCTGTTAACCCAAAACTTTCTCGGGTAACCCAAAACTTCTTCCTTATGCTCTGAACAAAAATGTATAGAAAACATGATTTTATTTTTATTCAATTCTAGGATTGTTCATATTAGCTATTAAACATTATATCTTCATCGCCAGCAGACCAACAAAAGTGTGTCTCCACTGAGATAAAAATGTGACGACATATTAAAACCAAACTTTTGAGAGAATGAGAAATAGATGAGCGAAAAATTGAAGTTCAAAAATGTCACAGCCAATTTGTTCACAACTTATCTATCTTTCCACCAACGATCTAAGGGGAGCAGTATTTTTCTTCTTTAAAAGTTTCAGTGAGTAAGTTCCCCGGTCAAATCCATAATAACTTATTGAAACGAGTAAGAAAGTAGTTGAACAGAACGGCATTAACAGTTAATGCCGTTCTGTTCAACTACTTTCTTACTCGTTTCTTACTTTCTTACTCTTAAACAGTTACTGTTTTCAAGTAGCCTCAGTAAGAAATTCCCCGGCGAACAGAACGTTTCTTCTCGTTACACTTGGCAGTTTATTGGCTCTTAGAATGGAGTTAGACGGTCGTTACCAAGGCTACAAAAAGGTACTTGAATCTCGACGACTAAATGTCGAGGAAAAAATTACAAAGAGCTCACTCGGTTATCTTGAAGGGTCCTTGGAAACAAACGAACGACTTGCTAGAACTGCGCTCTAGGAGTCATATCATTTGTAAGGCTTTTCCCCAATGATATGCTAAGTTAGGTCGATTCAAAATTTCCAACACGGCTTCCCTTCAAGATTTTCGATACCCGATTATTAGAATCTTTGATTAAATGTATTCTTCCCTTAGACTACCAACTTTACGATGAAGAGGCACAAAATGTTGGGAAAATATCGAAAGTAAATTGTTGAAACTATTCTATAAATGGTGCATTTTCAATTCCTGTAATCATAAATGTTGCTTTCTCTATTCCTTGTTCTTAAGATGATTTAGGAATAATTAATTCAATTAGTAGCCCGACTGAATCGAATAACTTTTATTATTAATCTGCTCAAAATTACACAGTCGTCAATATTTGTCATTACATAATTAAAATTAATTGGCATAGAAAGTTGAAACATAAAATAGTTCTTTTATTAAAATCAATGTATTGATGAAATTTGAGGAGTCGGGAAAATATTGATTCTATGTTGGTCGATTCGACTCAGGTTCGGGTCCTCTTCTTAATTGAAAAAAGGAAACGTAGGTTATACTTTTTTAATAGTGACCGTTTCGCTGGATACCTGTTCTGCATATTCAGGCTAAAACACTAAGTTACAAAAAAGAATACTCAATAACTAAATTGTAGAGTTTGGCACATCAATAAAATTTTAAATTTAAAAAACACATACTTCAATCCACAATAAATTCAAATTCTATTCTTTACCATGTCACAAAAACAGCGTTATTATGAGAATCACTCAGAATTCGTGCAGGTTTAGGGCAGTTATAGTTACAATTCAAAAGTTTTAAAAATTTTGATTGATGTGCCAAACTCTACAATTTAGTTATCGACTATTCTTTTGTGTAACTTAGTGTTTTAGCCTGAATTTGCTGGAGAGGTGTCCAGCGAAACTGTCGCTATTAAAAAAGTATAACTTACGTTTCCTTATTTTAATTAAGAAGAGGTCGCGAACCTGAGTCAAATCGACCAACATAGAATCAAAATTAATTCATAATAATAATAATAATAATGAAATGTTATCATTATTTATTAATAGCACACTCAATATCGAAGAAACAAAAGTATTCTTGCAGCAGGTTAAAAACATGTGAGTCCTCTAAAATTCAAAGTTTCCTGTTTATACCGGTTTTCCAGAGCTTTTCTAACATTCTGGTATATGCGGAATGTAATGTGTTGAGAATTAGCAGATATTTACAACGCTATTGGGGGTGGTTAGGCAACTGGCCAAGGCTTTAGTTAGGCTTTCTATAATCCGCCATGAATTTCCATGAGAAATTGTCTACCTGCAATCCATTCACACCTTCAGGCCTGAAGGCTCAAAGAAAACGGAGATTGGGTTGGTATGTTATTTACAACTTGGGAGATTCCTATCATCAGAGGCTATGGCCCCTACACCCTATTTACCAGACATACTTTGTCTCAATTAGGCTTCTTGTCAGAATGTCCAATGAGCAGCAACTAATTAGAACAGGTCTAATACATGTTGATTAAACCTTGGTAATGTGCTCGGAGCATAAGGAAGCTGCCAGTGAAATATCCCTCACGGTGTAAGGAGGTGTGGTGTTCCTTCTCAGTGTCTTACGGCAGAAATGGCGCACCATCTATTAGAGCGGATACAAGTTCCGTGCTCGACATCTTGATAAGGCCACATCTCCTGCCTGTATAATGGAAGGGTAACTTAATGTGTAGACCGCATTACTGTACAGACATCACGTTTTTGCTAGGGTTTGATGACCAAACAGGTTAATACTACAACGTTAATAGATCTATTATTCTCTGAATAACGGACTCCTAACGTTCGACTGTATCTATACAGTCGAACGTTAGGAGTCCGTGATTCAGAGATACTTCATGAGTTACCTACTGGTTGAAGCAAATTATAGAGACTATCAAACAAAATTTCTTTCTCGTATTATAAAATGGTTGGTGTAAATAATACTCTCAAGAAACAACATCCGTTTTACTTCAAGACCATTGAATCCTACCTATAAATGAAATAAAAACACGTTGTACGTGGAAGGAAGGCGAAATAGACTCTGGGCTTATTCCGCTGACCCCAGTCTGAGTCGGCCCATATGAACTTTCAATGGAATCTAATAAGTTATATTAGACACCCAAAATATTAGCTACGTATATCGCAGCTAAAGAGGTTTCTAGTATAATAATTACCACTTCGTCGGGAGAATAGGGTCGAAATAACGTCAAAGCGCACCCTGCAGACCAAAACCCTCAATTTGATCTAAGTAGACCCAACGTTTTACACTTCGATATTCAATATAAACATCATAATTAATTGACTCTGCCAATTGTGGGTCTCATTCGATTTCAGCCGATCAAGAAAAGCTTTCTGTCGGATTTCAACATCGTAGGGAGAGAGAACCTCGAAGCTCTCTCAGCTGACCATGAGCAGGTCATTCGATTTCTGTCGTCCCAGAGAACTTTCCTGTCAAACAACGACGCCATATTATGGCGTTCATATTATGAGGAAAGAACCAAATATAGGTACCTCAGCACTCACTCAGAAGCTCAAGTAAATGGTAAGTAGTTTCTACAGGTCCCAAAACCTCCCTTTCAAATTTAAACTTCTTGGGAGAAGCAGGACTCAAAATCTCAACTTCCTAGTGAGTTTCCCGTGGTGACAAAAATAAGTTGCAGGTGCGTAAGAGAAATGCTTAAAAATAATTATTTATAGGTTTGCAAAGTAAGTATCGGAAAGATTCAATCAAGTTCAATTCGGGCGCCAATTCAGGGCCAATTTCATGATAAAGGAGGAGGTTTTAATGTTGTTTACAGCCTCCCCAGTATATTTGCCACCCTATTCCAAAAAACCGCAACTATATTGATGAAAATGTTCGATCGTGATTGAGTAACGGGCAAATGGTTAGACACACAATCAACAATTATGTAATATATAATTCCCATATTATGGGAAGATATGGTGAAATAAGATCGTAAAACGCATAAGTTAGGGAGTTGTAAGAATTTGCGAGAGGATCTTTATGGGGAAAGAAAACGACTATTCTTGTAGAATCGATCCTTGAAGTTTGGATTTCAAAGCGGGGTCACGTTGTATAAATTCGGATTTTCACGATGGTAAGGCGTGTCCTCGAAACTTGTAACATAATGATTGTTCTTGTCGCTATAGAGAGCCATAAAACTCTTTTGAATATTATATGAGCACACAATGGTGGGTAGCCAGAAAAAGACAAGCGGCGACTGAGTTGCGATACCCAAGCCTCAAACTTGGATCGATGTTGCGTCAAAGCCATTGTTTACTGAAAGGATCATATCTTCGCCTTTCTGTGAGAAGCACACTCGTCAGGGGTTAGTGAGGGGTACTTTGAAAAGAAGCCATCCTTCGCTCACCCACTTTGAACCTTTCAGCCTCTGAGGGCGCTCTGTCTCTCCCTTGATTACTCTCTCTATGATTTATGAATTCATGTGCTCAAGAGAGAAATGAAAAATGAATGACCGAGAGGCAGGTCGAAACTATTATTATTTTGGGGGGTGTGAGAAGTCCTCCAAAATAATGTAGTAAAATTATGTTACCCCTATACATTACAAGCAATAGTCGTAGCCTTAACGTCATTGCAATGAATGAAAGATCAATTACGTTTTTTCAGCAAAATTCTTTGAGAAATGTCAATGTCTGAAGGTTCCAGACATGCGGGATGATCTACTCGAATATAAAATTTGGAAGTGTTTCGGAAGATTTTGAGAAATATTGGTTCAAGAAGCAGGGTGAGTGGTTCAGGGTGTCAGATATTTGGAAATTGATGAGTCTCACTTTGCACTCTGGACACGGAATCAGGACACCGTGGAGTCTTATATAAATATTAGATAATAATAAATTGGCAAAATAATATGGTGGAGATAATCGCTAACATCCCTAATTTTTGGATAATAAATATTGGTATTTTGTATTACGAGTATGATTGTGTCAAACCGGGTACCTATATGAAGGGTCCAGGGGAAGAACGATAAAACTCCACTTTTTGTCGAATCTGAGATTTCAACGCGATCTGTTAGCTTCTCGGGGGTACTAACATGTCCCAAAGTTCCACGGGGAAAAAACGATGGTAATCCCGTGAAAATAGAGATCAAAGATGGGGGCTACAGGGGAAGAACGATGAGACTGACAGCGCGCATGGGGAAAAACGATGAGAGTCCAAGGTCCCTACTCCACTCCTCGGGATCACTCATCACTGCTTGGTTTTCTGTGTTTCACAATTTTCTGTTATCGTTCTATTGTCTCTGATAGTAGTTTTGTTGCATTCTCAGTCATTTATTTGCTTTGCCCAAAATTCTGTACCTATTACGATGGATAGTAATTCAAGTGTTAGTGGTGAAGAAAGTGATAGTGGAACTGTGAAGAAATCAACGAAAAAAAGAAAAATTCATGGTCGAATTACAGAGGTAATGAAGAAGCTGAGAATGAGTACTCACGAAACAGGAAATGACTGTAAGTGCAAGCGTTTTAATTGCTTTGTGACTGTTTCTGAATCCGAAAGGAAACGAATTATTTTGGAATTCAACAGCATGTCAACTCGTGATGAACAGAATAGCTATCTTTGTGGTCTCATCTCAGTACTCCCTGTTGCTAGACGCAGACCAACCTCTGCTGATGCTGGGGAAAGGAAGGCGAATTTCGCATGCCGTATCAGGGTGAAGGACAGCGAGAATTCATTCATTGATGTCTCAATATGCTATAAGGCTTTCCTATCATTTCATGGAATAACACCTCGCCGTGTGCAGACCCTACAAACCTCATTGGCTGCTGATGGTGTCATTCCCAAAGATGGTAGAGGCAGGCACACCAACAGGCCCAATAGACTGTCCGAAAATACGCTGCTGCATGTCAAGACTTTTATTGGTGGTTTGAGAGGTCGCAAATCACATTATTCACTTCACGATTCAGACAGACTCTACCTACCAGAAGATCTGAATATTGGCAAACTGGTTAAAATGTATAACGATACTCTTGCTGGAAACAGAGTGTCATACGAATCGTTCAGGTCAATCTTTAATAATAACTTTAACATATCGTTCGGATATCCGAGGAAGGACACCTGCAGCACACTTGGCTGATCTTATAACATTTTTATTTTCATTGTACAATTTTGGTATGTTTATACCATTTTATTCCCAGTTTCCTTGCAATTTTTGAACAAATATGAATATGCATTTTGAAAAGAACGAGCAAGCATGAGTTTATTCCATTTTTTCAATAAAACCATTCATAAATTTACTTTTTTTTGTTACTTATTCCCCTCTACTGAAGAACAAACATGATTGATCAGGTTTGTCAGTGTTTTACCTAGTAGAAAAAGAGTACAAAACAACTGAACTCAACGGAATGCTAATAATTATGCATATCGAGCCAAATAACGAGTTGTCAAACTTTGTTTATCGTTTTTCTCGAAATCAGCTTTTTTGGAGTTTCATCGTTCTTTCCCTGGACCCTTCATATGTTCTGAACCAGCATATGCTGCTACTTGGTGGGGTAGGGCCGTGCCTTGATGATCTCTTGTCCACCCTAGAGTCTGTTCACTGTTTTCCGTCGTTGTTATCGATTTTTCCAAGAATAGAGCGTTTTCCTCCTCAGCTTTGGTGAAGTTTGGATGCTGGTTACTGCCCACTCAAGAATGAGATTCAATTCCGGTAAGTAACTCATAATTTCCTTTGATCTATTGTGCTTTATTTGCTTCCAAACCCATTGATGTAACCAAATATGGCTAGGAGTGAATGCCACGAAGAAATTTCGTTCATGGTCGGGTGAAACCAGGTACCAAAGGGTTGGGCAGAACCGGGTACCATCCAGTTCTGGTTAATTTACAGTTTTTCGAAATTGTACATTATTATCATCGTACTTTTGTTTGTTCTAGATTGCAGCCATGCCAAGATCAAGAGGAAGACAAATCGATTAGATTTGTGAATTCTCCCAAGCCTTGCAGCAAAATTATCCTACTTTGTTGAAATAACCCTTCTATTTGTTTTCTCTGAATTAATTGTTCAAGTAAATAGGTATTTCATGTATGCATGTAATTTCATGCAATAAAACAGTTTTTGGGAATAACGTAGTTTTAGTATTGGTTTGGGTTCAACTGGGTTTCTGCAGGTCAAACCAGGTGGGGTACCCGGTTTGACCAGAACATTCCTCAAAATCCAGAATACTGCAAAATTCAAATTGGAGCCATGTGAAATGTTTTTTTGCAGATGAAACTATTATTTCCGTATTAAATACGGAAACAAATTTTGTTGGATACGATTAGACATACACATCACTTAACATTCCCAAAATATTGATTTGGTCGTGGAGGGGAGAGGAATGAAATCTTGGTACCCGGTTCTGCCCGAAGTACCTACTCTACAAAAAATCAGCATTTTCTCCGCTTTTTTTCATCAAATTTCACGTAAAATCAGCAACAAAACTGGGGATTCTCGTTCGAAAAAACGATGATATGGTTCAAAGTTTATAATGATAGCATAATAAGTACAGTTTGGACATCCTGTATAATATTATAGAATTGCGTAATTTGTCATCGTTTGTTCAGTTTCATGCGTATTTCAACGTTAAGAAATTAAAATAGGTAATTTCCCAAAAGAGTAAAAACAAAAACAACCATTATAGTTGTTCAAACCAACGTCATTTTTCAATGGTGAAATCCCTTTCCAGTTATGGAATAGAAACGGGAGAAGAATTAGTCTGAAATGCTGTCCTGGATGTTGGGGAAGATTTATGATGAAGGTACGTCTGCTTTCCGGCACCCCGTTATTGCGCTACTATTCATCATTTCCTTTTGCGCCTTGATTTACATTTTCTCTTGTCTCAATTAGACTCTCCTTATCACAGCTGAGACAAATGTTATTTCAACCGGGGGAAGGATTTGAGATGTTCCCATTTTGCCGATACCCTGAATGAGAAATTGACATTTTTTTTCTTCTTCTTGATGACATTCCGGAATTGCTGTGAATTCGTAAACCATACACATATTATTAGCATTCCTGAATTTGGGCAGCAAAATACCGAGTAAGACGAATTTGACGTATCTTTGTGAGTGAGATTTTTATTACACCTACCATGAAACGTGAAATATCAAAATTCGTTGGTGATTTGATGTTCCCATTTTGCCGATACCCTGAATGAGAAATTAAATTTTTTTTTTCTTCTTGATGACATTCCGGAATTGCTGTGAATTCGTAAACCATACACATATTATTAGCATTCCTGAATTTGGACAGCAAAATACCGAGTAAGACGAATTTGACGTATCTTTGTGAGTGAGATTTTTATTACACCTACCATGAAATGTGAAATATCAAAATTCGTTGGTGATTTGATGTTCCCATTTTGCCGATACCCTGAATGAGAAATTAATTTTTTTTTTTTCTTCTTGATGACATTCCGGAATTGCTGTGAATTCGTAAACCATACACATATTATTAGCATTCCTGAATTTGGACAGCAAAATACCGAGTAAGACGAATTTGACGTACCTTTGTGAGTGAGATTTTTATTACACCTACCATGAAACGTGAAATATCAAAATTCGTTGGTGATTTGATGTTCCCATTTTGCCGATACCCTGAATGAGAAATTAAATTTTTTTTTCTTCTTGATGACATTCCGGAATTGCTGTGAATTCGTAAACCATACACATATTATTAGCATTCCTGAATTTGGGCAGCAAAATACCGAGTAAGACGAATTTGACGTATCTTTGTGAGTGAGATTTTTATTACACCTACCATGAAACGTGAAATATCAAAATTCGTTGGTGATTTGATGTTCCCATTTTGCCGATACCCTGAATGAGAAATTAAATTTTTTTTTTCTTCTTGATGACATTCCGGAATTGCTGTGAATTCGTTAACCATACACATATTATTAGCATTCCTGAATTTGGGCAGCAAAATACCGAGTAAGACGAATTTGACGTATCTTTGTGAGTGAGATTTTTATTACTTTGTTATTTTATTATTTTATTTGACTAAAATCGAATTGAAACAAAAAAGAAGAACTTTTTTTTCCTACGTTGGTTTTGGGGGTTGCTTCTGGTCATTACAACATCTCCTAGATGTAATAATTACAACTAGTTATTGTTGAGAGAATGAATATTGAATATACCAATGTTACATAATGAACACTCGTGTATTCACATAGGTATGTCTACTCTGGCTTTTACTCGACATAAATTAAGTTTGCAGGTTATGGTTTATTATAATAAATAAATAATAGTTTATCACTAATGAACCTTTAGAATCTTTTCTTAGCAACCCTGGACCGATTCGGTTCAAATTTGGTATATGGGCTCCATTTGGGGTCTAGTTGTGCCGCGAAGCTTTTGGTTGATGTCAGTCACTTCTAAGGGGTGAAAATTAAGGGTTGAAATTTTCAAGAGTGCCCTAGCTCGAAAACTCTTAAAATAAACGTATCTTTTTTCACAAATTTAAGATAGTATTGAATTTTTAGAAATTTTAGACCACCCATAGCTCTGTAGGACGATCCCTTCGCTCCCTACGAGTACTTAAGGGTTTTCCTTCGATAAAACAGAATCACGAGTGTGAATCACCTAAGTGGTCTAATATCCGTTCAAATTTTATCTGACTATAATGCGATTGCGGTTCGTTTCTTCGAGTTGTATTCAGTTTTGCTTTCTGAGCAACCAGTAATCAAGTTTCCATATAAAGCTCCCTATTTTTCGAATCGATTGTGAAGCATTTAGTGCTTTCTAATAAACTTGATTGTGAAGGTGTGAAGGCAGTATGGTGTGGTAGGTAAAAAAAATTGGTAGGTAAAAAAAAAAAAACGCTGTAAATCATTGCCCAAAGGTTTATTATTTTCTTTATAGATCACCCTTCTGTATAGATCCCTCCCTACCAACCATAGGTGCCTACTAAGTACTAGGGCATTTTTGAAAATTTCAAACCCAACCACCAACCAAATGGAAATGAAGGGTTGAAATTTTCAAAAATGCCCTAGTACATAGTAGGTACCTACGGTTGGTAGGGAGGGATCTATACAGAAAATAATAAATCTTTGGGCAATGATTTGCAGCGTTTTTTATTTATACATTAATAATCACTTGTATTTCATTACGAGCAATAATTAGGTTGGTATCTACTGCTACAATAATGTGTTGGGTTATTTATCAAAGTTTGGAGGTTATATCGCGTAATGGAAAAATTCAATTCCAATCTAGGTCGACAAATGTAACACAATGTGCCAGGGACATTCCGAGCGGGGAAATAACTTTGTTGAGGGACTCGATGTTTCTCTAATAAGACCGAGTTGACAAATTAGGAAAGTTTCACAGGTGCCAGCTCCTAAATGCATTTAGACCCTCACACTACAGGAGTATGTTTTTGAAAATCGAGTCTCTCAACTCAAGTTAATTTTCTACCAATACCTTTCAAGGCAAACGGTTCCGTGCTTTCAACGTTCCGAATTTGGGTTTTATTGTAATCAACTGTGAACCGATCTAGTCGAGCGTGCAAAGCGATTGAAGGACCATTCAACCGATATCCTGGTACCTTCTTTATACCTATATATAGAGGAGGAAGGTAAAATAAAATTATAAAACGGGAGTTTACAGAGTTGGGTAGAATCTGTTTTTGACTACGCTCCGAGCATGGTGTACATTGTTCCGTGTAAGCAAGATGCTTATTATCATATTCGTACACAACATGCCATCCCCATTACCCTGTGAAATGTAACCAAGCTGAGCCAAAATTTTCTTGAGACAAGAACGCTACGCGTAGCCAAACAACATAGTTCATCAAGAAGGCAAGAAGTCGATTTCTCTTCAATTTAGCTGCTACAAAATTCCTTCCTTGAAACCTAATTTGAGCTTCCTTAAATCCACAGATGCATTAGAATGTTGTAGCTTCGTATTTATAAGAGCAAAATACACATTTACAAGGAAGTGATTAAGACGGATTGAAAACGCTGCAAATCATTGCTCAAAGGTTTATTATTTTCTGTATTATACAGAAATGATCTATAATAGATCACCCTTCTGTATAGATCACTGGTTCTCCATCAATAGCACCTACCACCATCTGTATTCTCCCTTGACCTTCCCTCTCAAATGTCAGCTTCCTGCGTTCAATAGGATTGAAAATGGCTTCGGAGCTCACTCAGCTGATCAGTGATCTGAAGAGTGAAGAAGATCTTTTCGAATGCTGGAGACGACTGGAAGAGCACTGATCAGCTGAGTGAGCTCCGAAGCCATTTTGAGAGGGAAGGTCAAGGGAGAATACAGATGGTGGTAGGTGCTATTGATGGAGAACCAGTGATCTATACAGAAGGGTGATCTATACAGAAAATAATAAACCTTTGGGCAATGATTTGCAGCGTTTTTTAACAACCAACATTTTTTTTACCTACCAACTATTGGTAGGTACTACGTACCACACCATACTGGCTTCACACCTTCACAATCAAGTTTATTAGAAAGAACTAAACGCTTCACACTCGATTCGAAAAAAAAGAAAGCTTCATATGGAAATTTGATTACTGGTTACGCAGAAGGCAAAACTGTATACAAATCGAAGAAATGAACAGCGATCGCATTTTAGTCCGATAAAATTTGAACGGAGATTAGACCTCTTTTGCGATTCACACTCATGATTCTATTTTATCGAAGGAAAACCTTCAAGTACTCGTAGGGATCGAACGGTTTGTCCTACAGAGCTCCGGGTGGTCTCAAAAATTTTTAAAAATTCAATACTATCTAAAATTGGTGAAAAAACGGTACCTTTGTTTCGAGAGTTTTCGAGCTAGGGCACTCTTGAAAATTTCAACCGTTAATTTTCACCCCTTAGAAGTGACTGACATCAACCAAAAGCTTCGCGGCACAACTAGACCCCAAATTAGGGATGTCCGATACTTCAAAAGTATCGATATAATATCGTATCGATACATCTAGAAAGTATCAAAAAGTATCGATACGATACTTTAAAAAAGTATCGATATTTTGAAGTATCGATACTTTTCGATACTTTTACAAAAATGTGTGAAAATGCCTTTTTATGTTTCTCTCTATCAGTGTGACATCTCTCTATCGCGAGGATAATAATTAATATAGAATGAAAAAAACAATAAATCACTCATTTTTTTAATTTAGGCACTTGTTTTCGTATTGCACTTGGTTGGGTTAACATTTTGGTGATCCTTTATAGATGATGGAGGACAGCAGGTTATCATAATAATATTATGATTATGGTCTGTTCTGAGAGGCAGTCCTGAACAGTTCGGAGGGGCTTGGAGGAGCCCGAAGGAGTTTGGAGGAGCCCATTCACCTCTATCCCCTCCCCTTTCCGAACTGCCTCACTGAACAGATCCATAGAGAGCTGGAGGTACATCATCTTTGTTTAGTTTGTTGAAGTGGTTGGTCTCCCAACAATCTACGTGGAGAAAGAGGTAGGTACCTACTAAAATTCGAGACTTTCATCTAATGTGAGAGATAAAAAATAGATAGCATTTTGATCTAATGTGAGAGGTAAAAAAGTATCGCCTCCGATACTGGAAAAAAAGTATCGATACTACGATATATATCAGGAAAAAAAAGTATCGATATGTATCGATACTTTTTTTGAAAAGTATCGATACTTTTAAGTATCGATACTTTTGGGACATCCCTACCCCAAATGGAGCCCATATACCAAATTTGAACCAAATCGGTCCAGTGTTACTAAGAAAAGTGCCGCGTACGGCGTACGGCGGACGGACGGAAATTTTTTCATTCGATTTTCGAATTCTACGTACCTTGAAACGTAAAACATCAAATTTTGAGGGGGGTTAAAAAATTTTTTTTCTTGCTCGATTCCAAAGGCTTATTATTGAAAATAATAAACCAAAAACTCATGTTGTTGAACTGTGGCTTCGGAAATGACTGTAATACGATAGTAAAACTTCTGCTCACCACTCTCACTGAGACTGTTCCGTATCCAGTGCTAAACACAATTCTTGAGGTTTTTAGTGAAAACCCAATCTTAAGCATAACCTATTTGGAATCAGCTCAAAATGCACATTAGAGTAAAAAAACCACACCAGAATTTTTAAAAAATTACTTGGAATTGGTCTTTTACGGATTGTTGGCTGATTGATAATACTCATTATCATAAAAGCTCTATGGAGGAAAGATCGTGAGTTCGAGTCTCGGTCACCGGGCGTGTTTTCGGGCGTTTGCGGCTAGCCTCGTCCCAACCCAGGGCGGTGAGGCAATGGGAAGCCATGAGCAAAATCATTAGAACCAATTCTGATCTTCCCTTCATAAGACAGCTGATGACGTCCACGACGCCAGGAATGGCAGTCGGACGATAATTCAACCTGAAATGGATGTTTACTTTTTTTTTACTTTACTCATAAAAGCTCTATGCTAGTAAGCGCTTTCTACTGGCCAAATCGAAATTCAATCAAATTCTCAGGATGAAGAACCTAATAGAGGAAAGTGCAGTATTGTCTCTCAAAACGGAACAGGTACGTACAGTCCAGGCTTTGCGCGCAAATTCGAATCAGTTCTTCAAAAGATTCGCCAAATCGCTCATGGTGTACCTTTGACACTTTTGTGATAAATGCGGGTGTAACCGCCAATTTCCCCCCCCCCCCCCCCTGTTTTCACAAAATTTGTGAGGAGCGCAAATGGAACAATAGTACCTAGTCAGGAAGGGTCTAAGTTACTATTAGCACAGGTGACGTAAGGGGAACATGCTCTTGATGATTTATTTACAGAACAGAAAGCTAGTTATAGATAGGCGGAGGAAGTAGGGCTACAGAAGGAACTCGTGGTAGAGGTGTGTCGGTACAGCTGTACCGGGACTGTGGAACCGAGTATCAGGTTGGAACGGTTCCACGCAGTGACAAAAACTCGACCCTTACAGGTCCAGTTCCACGGACTGATAAGATATCTTGAAATGGCTCTGGACCGGGAAGAGAATCTTTTCCATCGGTCCAGTTCCATCCTCACCAATCACAATGATCTGATCAATTATCTCATCAATCTGATCATTCTGATTGGTGAGGATCGAACTGGACCGGTAATGATGGAACCGGACCGATAAGATATCATAGAGAATGGTTCAATGGCTCTGGAACGGTAAGCATTGATCTTGTTCTCAGTTCCGTTCCATGTTGTGCCTGGAAGCGCCCTTACTACTTCCATGGACTGAGAATGGTTCATGGAATGGCTCTTGAGCGGGAAGTTATCTTCTGGACTGGTGTTGTAACTTTAAGGTAAGTAGATAGAACCACCGATGATACCGATTGGCACGCACAAACTTTATTATACAGGATAAACGATGGGTACTTCAACGATACTAGACGCGGAGGGGCTACATGATCGACGTACGGATTTGAACTGACTTAGAGGGGAGGGACACGACCCGTTCACATCCAACAGTTCATTCACAACATTCTCCCCCACTAGAATATGAGGCTTCAGGAAAACTGTTGAGAACGTAGTCCCTCAGATAGGTAGGTTCCTGCCGCTGCCTGGATGATCTGCGTAGATCTGGAGTTGCTGGTTGGCTGGCATAACCAACTTGAGACTCCTGCTGGCTTGAACTGTCTGCAACCAACGGAGCAGCCGGAGGAGAAGACTGGCCAACGTCATCCGAAAACGGAATTCCACCTCGCCGTGGCAGCACCTGCGAAGGTGCAAAACCCACTTGCTTCCTCGGTACCAATGTACCAATCAACTGATTGATGTGGCGCTTCAGGCTGCGCCCTGAGTCCAACTCCACCATATAATGGCAACGACCAAGCCTTCGCATCACAGTGCCAAAACGCCAGACATCACAATTACCCAGATGAACCCTTGCCTGAACTCTCTCCCCCACCTGGAGAGAACGAACTTTCGACGGACCCGAGCTCGACGGAATCCGTGCCTTGCTGTTAGGCAGGAGAGCATCCAAACGAGTACGGATCCTCCTCTTGAGGTACAGCTCAGCAGGAGACAGGCCAGAGGCCAAAGGCGTCGCTCGGTACCGGAACAAAATATTCTGCAGCTTTGTAGGTAGCGGAGTTGGGTCACCTGTCGCAGCTTTGAGTCGCCTCTTCAGAGTCTGGATGGCGCGCTCGGCAAGGCCATTCGTAGCTGGGTGATTCGGCGCACTGAACTTTTGAAAAATTCCCCGATCCTTACAAAAGCACTGGAACTCCTCACTCCTAAAAATGGAGGCATTATCCGATACCAGGACAGCAGGGTAACCGTGCACAGAGAAAATGCTCTCCAAGAGAGAGATTGTTGATGCAGACGACGGGGCATCCCGAAGCACTCGAACCTCTGCCCATCTGGACTTCGCATCCACGCACATGAGGAAAAAACTACCTTCAAAAGGGCCGGCATAATCAATATGCAATCTTTCCCAATTGTCACTGGGTTGATCCCATGGATGAGTTGTGACCTTACGTGGACTGCTCCGGACCAACGCACAGGGCTCACAACTCCTCACCAGACGCTCAATATCTCTGTCCAACCCCTCCCAATACACGTACCTCCTTGCAAGCTGTTTCATTCTGGTCACACCTGAGTGAGTGACATGCAGCTCTTCCAGAATTGGTGCTTGGAGAACTTTTGGGATTACTGCTCTTTCCATTCGGAAAAGCATATCACCAGATATCGTGTATGGGCTGTCTCTGCGGCTGTTCCTGAGATTACGCATTAGTGCCTGCAACTCTGAGTCCCTCGCAGTTTCCTCAATTATATTTTCAACAGTAATGGCTGTACTGGAGATCTGGAGAAGCGTCTCAGCATACAGTGCATTAACCTCCTCATCAACAGCTACATGCTGTGAACCGTGAGGGGACGAGACAGGAGCCCGGGACAGGCAGTCCACATTTTCGTTATCTTTGCCCTTCTTGCAACGTACAGTATAATCAAGACCACTGAGAAACGATGCATATCTCAGCAAACGAGAGGAAGTCATCTGAGGCAATGAACGGTCAGGGTGGAAAATACGAGAAAGTGGCTCGTTATCTGTTACAAGAATAAACTGCTTGCCAAAAATGTAGTTGTAGAAGTGGGTTGCTGCGTATACAATGGCCAGAGCCTCCCGATCCAGCTGACTGTAGTTAGCCTCAGCCTGGGTCAGAGCCCTTGAGGCATAGGCTATGGGCCTTTCATGGCCATCAATATCATGGCTGAGAATCGCAGCTATTCCCGTTGGACTAGCATCCGTAGTCAAGATCACTGTCTTTGAAGGGTCGAAAGGAACAAGAACCCTATCTCCACACAGCTCCGCCTTGAGATTCAAAAATGATGCCTCAGCAGCAGCAGACCAGAGAAACCTTTCACCAACCTTCAACAGGCGACGCAATGCATAAGACTTCGAAGAGAACGCTGGAACAAACCTGGAGTAGTACGTCACCAAGCCCAGAAAACGCCTGAGCTCATTAACATTTCTGGGTCGAGGCATCTGAGATATTGCGCGAACCTTGGTCGGACACTTCTGGATTTTATTGAAAGATACAACGTGACCGAGATAACTAATGCTCTCTTTAAAGAACGAGCATTTTGCCCTGTTCAGGTGCAGATCATTCTTCTGCAGGCGCTCCAAACACATGACCAAGTTTCGGGTGCACTCTTCAAGGGTCGCACCATGACAAATAATGTCGTCGAAGTACGCCTCCACTTTGGGAAGGCCATTCAGCAATTGAGAGAGAATCCGATTGAACTCCGAGGGTGCCGTCTTGATACCGAAACTGAGCCGGTTCATTCTGAAGGTGCCCTTATGGGTTGAGACTGTCTGAATCCTGCATCCCTCCTCATCAACCCTCAAATGCAGATATGCCTTGTGGAGGTCCAATTTACAGAAGAACCTTGACCCTCTGAGGCTGTGCAAGACTTCATCTATCCGGCGAATAGGGTGGTTAGCCGCTACCAATCTCTGATTTACGCCACACTTGTAATCCACACAGAGCCTCACTCCACCGTCAGGCTTCGCTATCACAACCAGTGGAGAGCCCCAGTCACTGGATGCCACTGGGGTGATTACTCCTTGAGACTCAAGGGATGCCAGTTCCCTCTCAACACGTTCTCGCAGAGCAAATGGAACGTCACGCTCCCGAATAAACACTGGCTTCACTCCCTCCCGGAGCTGCAGCCTCACCTCCACATCGGGCACACACCCAATCCTCTCCTCAAAAATAGGCGCAAACTTCTGGAAGATATCCTCGAGCGAGATGACTGAGTTAACTGGAAAAGGACTGGAAGAGGAGTGCCGGCAACCATCTATCTCGTTGAGGCTGATATCGAGACCTCGTATCCACATCCGACCAAGTAGAGCATCATGCCCTGCTGGAACCACAAACAGATCGGCATCCATTGATTTATTTCCATAGGCAACTGAGACAGCGACTTTCCCCTTTGGCTTAATGACATGGTCCGAATAAGAACGAAATGAGACCGCAGTAGGCTGAAGAGGCACCCCAAGGTTAAGCCTGCTAAAATCCGTCTCCGAGATTAAGGAGAACCGAGCACCTGAATCCACTTCAAATGACTGTGGTTTCCCATTGAGAGCCACCGTAACAATATACTTATCTGACTTTGGGCCAACTTCATACAAATCCTCTGTGTCTTCAACCCGAACAATTCCATACTCATGATTTGGCTGGCAGTCCTCATCCTGTGAGCACTGGGATGACACAAAGTTAGTTTTTGACTTTTTAAGCAGAGTAGTAATGCACACCTTAGAGACATGCCCAATTTTCCCACACGACGTACATTTCAAGGCACTACGTTCCGTTCGGCATTCCCGAGCCTTGTGGTTGGGCCGACCACAATTGAGACATTGGCCATCAATCCCCAACGACCTATAATCAACTCGACCTTTGCGACTACTGGACTGAGATTGCCGATGTTGGTAGGTACCAGATGGGCGACCGCTGCTGTTGGATCGAAATTGCTTACGGCTGTGGCGATTGTTATGGTGAGACCTGGAACGATTATTCAACCAGTGAGTGTCAGAAAATCCATCCTGTGCCTTGTCCACTGGTCTGCCCAGTTGGCTCGACTCATAACGCGAGGCCTCCAACGCAGTAGCCTTTTTAAGCAGACCTTCAAAATCCTTAAGCGTGGCATCCTGTAATAGCTGCTCTCGTATCCAATTGTCCTTCAACCCCCTTATAAACTGAGCACGAAGGAAGGTGTCAGCTATCGAAATTTCCCTCTTACAGGAGCAGGTAGCATAAAAATTGCAGTCTTTGAGGTTCCCTTTAAGTGATGCGACAAAATCCGAGACTGACTGCTGAGGCTGCTGAGTAACACTCAAAAAATAGTGCTGAGAGACGACTGTTGAGACTGCAGGAGCTAGCATATTCTGGAAATGCTTAATGAGGCTCTTGAAATCAATTTCCTTGATCGGTTTATCTGGCCCCAAAAGAGCTGCCAGATTGTTGTAATGAGCTTTCCCTATTGATGAACAGAGAAGCTGGGCTTTCTTAGTTTCCTGGTCAATGTTCTTCAGCTCACAATAATTCTCAAAACGCTCCAAGTATGATGAGAATTTTTCATTTTTAGCATCATAATTCTCAAATGGTATGAGTTGGGGAGCAGGTGTTGAATGACTACCAAGGACTGACTTGAAAACACTCATAAACGTTTCAAACTGCTTTTCATTCATGATTATAGTAGTAACCAATCACAGAAAACGTCTGAAGTGCTCAACTTTGTGTTCAAAACTCGACCAGACAGTGTTTTGTGACAATAACCGTGACTTTCGGAACAAGGTGTGACAACGAACGGTTCTTCTTGGAACGAACCGAACCTCAGAAGTAGCAACACGCAAAAAATGGCGAGCCCTCGTGAATCCCTCTGCTCGACCGGCCAACGCACTCAATCGATCTTTTCGAGGCTGAAAAAACTTGGATTCAGTGGTTCGAACGTGTACTAAAGATCGAAACAGGACTAGAAAATTCGTTTAGATCACCGAATTGTACCTGAGAAAGATCGAGCAACAAGTGAAGGCAATACTGAGTAGAAAGTTGACAGGCGTCCGTGGCAGGCAGATCGAGGCACTTTTATTCACTGATTAAGACACAAACACCACTCTACATCCTCGTCGCCAACTGTTGTAACTTTAAGGTAAGTAGATAGAACCACCGATGATACCGATTGGCACGCACAAACTTTATTATACAGGATAAACGATGGGTACTTCAACGATACTAGACGCGGAGGGGCTACATGATCGACGTACGGATTTGAACTGACTTAGAGGGGAGGGACACGACCCGTTCACATCCAACAGTTCATTCACAACAACTGGTTAGCATGGAAGTTGTCTCCAGTATTATTAATTTATTATTGTCATGTTAAGTTCTTAAACTGCAACGTCATTATTCTTTCCTTGAATTGTTTGGTAACTATTATTTATAATAAATTGCCTCTTTTGTAACACTTGTTCAAATTCCTTCCTTTTAGCGAATTGTCAAGGAAAATGATGCTACTGTATTGCAAGTTGAGATCATAAGCATGGAAGAAGGACGATAGGGATTTGACTGTCTGCTTCATCCATGCCGTGTGATTGGGATTTGATCGCCTGTACTGGTAATGGAACTGTACCGGTAATTTGGAACGGTTACATCTTTGTCACCGTAACCGTTGGAACCGTTCCAGGGAAATACCTGGACCGACACACCCCTAACTCGTGGGAATCGGTAAAGATGGTTAATTCAACTTCACATGACTGTCATTTGGTGGATTTTCAAGACGCTATGAGTAGTAGAGTTTCAAAATCTCTGGTCACCCGAAGGATCGCACGTTCATGTGCCATGCGGGGCAGCTCTCAGTCGTTGAGTCCATTGACGGCCCTGAATTATTCATTCCTCACCGCTTGTGTTTGTAAACCTCTTCATGCGCTCGACTACTCCGAATTTAATCTCGAGCAATCACCCACGGTCAGAGAGGGTTCCAGTCGTTTGTGTTCGACCTCATTTCTTTTACATGTTGTTCAACCTTATCAAGAATTTGTATGAGTAGATACTTTACTATACAGTGTGTCTCTGGATTGAGTGCAGCTGAGGGTTCGATTCTACAACGAAAAGTTCCTCCACTAAAAATACTAAAAGAACCGGTAGTCCAAAAATAATTTTTGACAATTATTGTCAAGTACGGAACTGCAATACCTCTTCAAATTATCTGACTAAAAACGATAAGAGTATGTAAACATCAAGGGTGAGTGAGTCTTGTCAGATCACAGGGCTATTGCTGGGTTCAAGGAATATATGGATGTAGAAAGGATATGAAAGTAGGTGAGCATAGCTTCCTCATGTATAATAATATGAGCCTATAGAATTAGTGAGCGGTATGAAAGCTGGCTGAAATTATGTTGACTATGGTCTTCCTTGAAACACATCAATACATTCAAAATCACAGATTGTAATGATGTTTTTTCTGATTCTATCATGGAACTGGAAGCATTATTTTTACTTTTTAGAGACAAAAAAAGAAGTTCTCGAAAATCGACACTTTTACTCGCATATCACGTTTTTGTCCTTCCATGTCTCTTTTCTAATGAATTCGAACTCAGTATGTAACAGTCTGAAAGATGAAACTCTGCAAAAAATGGATTGCTTTTTGTTTTTCACAAACCTGATCTGGGAAATAGTATGCGTCATTTCATTTCGTATGCGTCAGATCCTTAGTGTCGAAAAAATGGCGACCCTCGTGAAAAAATCGTTAAATTTGATTAAATTTGATGTACTGGGTTTTTCAAAAGCCTGAATGTTAATTTCGAATTTTAACATTCTCTAAACTCATACAATAATTATTTACATCAATTCAGATCCAGGGATGAGAAATCACTATAACTTTCACTATCAGAAATTATGCCAAACTTATTCACAGAGTAGAATCAAGAGCATATGGTTCTCTCCTGCTGAAATTGGTGGGTATTGCCAGTTTTCACTGAAAAAGGAGTGTTTAGTCTTTCCAGCTGAACTCGAAAGCCCCTCTATGAGTTGTTAAAACGAGTAACGAGAATTGAGGATTCCTGTTCAATTTTTTTTCTGATTGAAAACTCGGAGAAAAAACCCGACAGCCTATGCCGTGGAACACTAAACTCAATTCGCTATTTTCCGGGTATGTTCCTGCTTGCTGCCGTCCAATAACTGTAGCAATTTCTTTCCCGAAGTGTTTCAACGGAGTGAGTTGTTTATGTTCCCAGGTTTCTACCTGTGTCTTAATTTTAATCCCCCAAGTCCCTTCCAGTTGAAGTTAATTCGATACCATCGTTGTGTCGATACTTTACTCACATCGGATAATCATCAAAAAGTATCGATTTCAACTTTGGATTAATTTGGAGTATTTACTCGATTGAATCAACACTTCACGAATAAATATACCTATCTATCTAATTGGTAACTTGAGGATTCTATCACGAATGTTATTAGAAGACCAAGTCGATCTAATGATAGTATCGACTACAATAATATTTATGGAGGGTATCGAAAGACAGGTATCGATTTAACAAGTAGTTGGTACCTACCCTACAAATTATAGAATAGTTTTTGCTTCATTGAAAGGCGATAAAAAACTTTACATAAATTTTAATGGAAGAAGGTAAGTAGGAGTAATAAATAATACTCACTTCACTCTAGTAGGTATTAGTTGTTCTTGATATCTACTAATCCACACACCCAGTACCTAGTTTATATTCAGTACCTACCTGAATTCGAATCGAATGTTTTATGTATTGTAGTTGACAGTATGATTCAATAGCAAGTAATACCAAGTCATTTAAAATGATCGATATGTACTCAATTCAGAAAGCAAAGTACTGGTTACAAAAAATAGTTGGTATCGAACGGGAAAAGTATTGATTCTTCACTTGTTTTTACTCGTATCGAATGTACCTGCCCACAATAATTTTCACGACAAAACCATAATTTATTAAGTATAGCAGGGAGCATCATCAATTATCCTAAGCACCGAAGAACCCAGCAAAAACCCTAAATTAGCGTCTTGAACTCGAAAGTTCAGCGGAGGGGGGAAGCGGTTGAGAGAGGTTTTTGCATGAGTAAGACGTGGCCTAGGGCCAGCCGCCGACCTCTGCCTTTGTTAACGGGAACCTCTCCCTTGATTCCATTTAAATATTACAGAGCCAACGGGGGCTAACCGAGTTTCCTTGCAACCGCCTCAGAAACCTCAGCATCTTCGGGGTGGATTTCCTTACCAGATGTTGACTCGAAGACCCTTTGCGGCGCTAGTTCAGGCGGTGTGGAGGCTCTGATTAAAATGACTTAGAGACGTTTCGCAGATCCTAAATTAAGGTGAAAATCATGGCATTAAAGAATTATTCTTCATAATTTGCCATTTTCTAGTTTAGTTTAGACATAAAAAATTGAACACATTTTCTTAATAAAATACACTGCCTCAAAAGTCGGGGTTTCGTTAATAAAAATCCCATTTGTGTAACATGAGCAAATGAGCGAATTTTCAAAGTTTCCATTTCTATAAAACTTTCAAAAACTTCAATAACTTTAAAAAATACTTTACTCGTCTCCTAGGGTTCATTAGGCGAATCATTCTACTACCATACTGCATGAACATGATATGTTTTGAAAATGTTAGTAGCCCATATTCATGCTCTACTCGCCTCCACGAAGAGTATCTTTATGACTATCATTGAGTTAGTACGTTTTTGGTTACTAAAAAATATCAATTTTCAGCCATTTTGGTCAATTTTCGCATTTCAGGGGTTTTACCCTTATCTATCTGTGTGAAATGATTCATTGATCCCGAATATAGATATGATTATGACTGTTATTATCGGAAGAACAATTTCAAAATCATACTTTCTAAAATTCTTTAGTACTGCAGAAGCTTAATTTTGTTAGAAAATTTGCAAAAAGTAGTAGATTTACCGAACAGTTTAGTGACGAAATTTCACTCGATGTCTGAGTCCCGAGTTTTACTGATTATAAATCTTGTAAAAATTATCATTTTATCGTTTTTTACCGTATGATTTCTAAATTCATTAGCTATCGACCTATTTAAAAGAGAATTTAACGAAGACTGCAAATCTTCAACTGCCAAAAAATATTCGTAGAGTAAGTTATGCTTTCTGTTACCTTTTTTGTTCCCTAGCTTTAAAAATGATACGAGTAGAACGATACAAGCGTACTTAAACGTTCAATGTTTAGATAGGAAATTTTTGGACCGAATAAGACCTTCACAATTGTTGACTCTTTACTGCATACACGATACTATTAAACTTTTCAATCTTACTATTGTACAAGATATGAATGAACATCGAATGAAGCGAACTATTTCAATTCAAGTACCAAACGTCGAACGTAGGTATCAACCTTCTTACCACAAACTATAAAGTTCTTCAACGAAGGTGTCCTCCTTGATAAATAAACGGCAAATAAATTGTTTTTAATGAAAGAATACAAATATTTATCAATGAAAACTTACCAATGAAAATAGCAACGATAAAACTGTACGGATAAAAGTACACAGTACGGAGCGACGAACAGCGTGATTGTAGAAGACCAATTTTTACACAGCGTAGAGATACTCATTAAATTGAAAACCATCGAGGTAATCTTATTAGACTTTCCCTACCTTCCTGATTTAGAAAACGAATGGACACGGTGCGTGACTTTAAATATGATTTACTACAGTACATTATAAATTAGAAACGACTAGTGTACCTGCCACCATATTGAAGAGATCCCAGGTTTGATTACGGGCGTCAACGAAACTCTTCCTATCTCTTATTAATGTTTAGCAAACTAAAAATATTTTCTAATCAACCGACTCTTGTTGGAGAATCGTCCATTTTAGATTTTCCCAATCGATTTTATCGTTTCTGCATATTCTTTTCTTTCTTATCTTCATTTGAAAATTTCGTTTACGAATTTGATGTCTTAATTCGGAAGAAATGTCCATACATATTATAACTCAATACCCATTACAGTCATGACTGAGTTTACTAAGTTATTAAACTAAAATTACATTTACGGAAGACAGACATTTACGTAGACAGGGTGACCCATGTTATCTTAAAACTTCAGGAGCCGATTCAACAACGAATGTAAGTAAGAAAGTGCCCTATAACATTTTATCACTCCACAAAAATCCGAGTTATTTCATTTTCAAGATTTTTTCGTGCTTTCGACCTTAAACCATAAAAATGGCCGTAACTCCCTTAATTTACATGAATTGAAATTTGATAACTCTATTGGAAATACCATAAAATTTCCCATCTTTCTAGTCTTTTTCCTACAAAAAAATCTATATATTTTTGGGGTTCTGATGGGAGAAAAATTGACTCGTAAAGTAATTTTTTTCTAAATGGCAAAATCTTGTGTTTTTTCTTTTGGTTTTTAAGGATTTACTATCTTGTGGTTTTTCTCGTTCCTCAACACAAAAAATTTGAGGTGTTTGTCCACTAAAAAAAGACAGAGCAACAAAAAAGTTTCTCTTGACCCATGTCCGATTCAAAAATGTAAGGGAGACATTGGAGAATCATATATGTTTTTTTACTGGGGTTGGTCGAAACGAGGGGGGAGGGGAAGTCTCAGCCGGAACGTCGATAGAAAAAAAATCACGTTCAAAAACGCGATCAAAAACAAATTTTCCCCTCAAATTCGATTGAAAAATTTTTAAATTATACCATTGAAAACCTCATTAAAGAATGAATTTTTTGTGTGTGATTTTTGAAAATTTCAACCCTTTGTTTCCATTTGGTTGGTGGTTGGGTTTGAAATTTTCAAAAATGCCCTAGTAGGTAGTAGGTACCTATGGTTGGTAGGGAGGGATCTAGACAGAAGGGTGATCTATACAGAAAATAATAAACCATTGGGAAATGATTTGCAGCGTTTTTTACTGGGGTTGGTCGAAACGAGGGGGGAGGGGGAAGTCTCAGCTGGAACGTCGATAGAGAAAAAATCACGTTCAAAAACGCGATCAAAAACAAATTTTTCCCTCAAATTCGATTGTAAAAAAAAAGTTTAAATTATACCGTTGAAAACCTCATTAAAGAATGAATTTTTTTGTGTGAAATCCGCATAGTTTAAAGTGAAAAAATATAATAGTTTTCTCCAAAATGAATTTTCTAAAATTTAGAAAATAAGAAATTTTTAAAGATTAGAATTGTTTGCAGAATACCAGAATTGAATGGGAGTCCTAAAAAGTTATGTTTCCTTGAGAAAATTTATTTAGCTTTGCAAAGTATTTCTTAAATTCGCTGTGGAAACTTTTGCTGCATTTGAGGTACACGAACATCTCCTAGCATTTGGACATAAAACTACTGTAACGAAAACTCACCATCACGATCCCTTGTTTGAGTATGGATTATACTCGTTAGGTTAGTGTTAGTCAAAAGACATCAATATGATCATACTATGGGCGGTAGAGATGCCATATGAATAATCTCTGGTTTTGGGCCAGGTTGCTCCGTAGTACGTGGTCAGGCGACCGCATCCGGACGAGGTTATGACGTAGTGTCCATCATCCAAATGGACGCTATGAACAACATAATTATTATTCAGGATGTGTACACAGTGTAGCGGTTTCGCAGGGGCCGCTATGACAGATTTAGGATTTCTCCGGCTTTCCCTAAACTATAATATGCAGTATGTTCTGGTCCTGCATGATGTTTTCCATCTCACGTTGACCTCTCGGTGTGCTTCTCCAACCAGATAGCCTGGATTTTCTGAATGCAGCTACCTGTGTAATAAATGTTTACAATATGTGTACAAAAGATGGGAGTTGATATAACCTGGAGTTTACACAATGCCGTTGTTGAGGCACAACTCTCAGTGAATTCCATGAACGTTCTTTCGTATTTTTTCGTTTTCCGGCACCAGCAATGAAAACGTTGAGTGCTGTAAGGGCAACATGTCTCCCGTGTACAAATAGAAATATTCTTATTGAACTGTGGTATATCCAGGGTGGATACGACCGAGTGTGACAACATTTTTTTGACGAAAGTAAATATGAAGTGGAGCAGAATACCACCACCCTCACCGCCGTAGCTCAATCCCTTGCGAAGATATGATTTTCTGAAAAAAATCAAGATTTCCCCTCTTAAAAACGAAATTTTATGATTTCGAAAATGTGGTGGATAGTTTAGTTTTTATGGGAAGAAACAAGGTTTCCTAAAAGAAGAAAAACTTCGAAAAATCGTATCGGTTGGTGGCATTCTGCCCCTCTTTATATGTACTTTCATCTAAATTTTTTCGTCACGGATGGTCCTATCCACCCTGTATAAATATAATATCATCAATTATATTCAGAATCGTCAGAAGAAAAAATCATCCCAAGTTATAAGCACGTAATGTCGCTATATTATGTGAGATTGAAAGCGTTAAATTTTGACAGGTGCTCGAACCTGTTTGTCATTCTGAACTCGAAATATTGATTATTCACTCAACTCACTTAAAATTCTACTATTTCGAAAGTGTGGTAAAAGAGAAGTGTGGTAGAAAAGTTGTTTTAGGAGGAGAAATCTGAGTTTTTATGGAGAGAAACAAGGATTTCTAAAAAAAGAAAAAACTTTGAAAAATCGTATCTTCGCAACAGATTGAACTAGGACGGTGCGGTTTGTAGCATTCTGCTCCTTAATATCGATACCTTCAAGCGCAAAGGCGCTACGTCCAAAAAGTTTTCAACAGTGCACAATTCTTAAATGTAATGGCTTACTACTCTAAACTCTTTAATTTCTTCAAGAAATTTTCAAGTTATAATCTTCAAGAAGGTCTATAATAGTTTTGCTGAATTTTGGTTTTTCTGGAATTAAAAAAAATTCGAAATGTGGAAGATGGAAGGAATGTGAGAGGAAGGTATCCAAATGTACTTTCATCTACACTTTTTTGTCACGCATAATCCTATCCACCTAATACATATATCGCTGACCCGCAAGAAAAGTGACACAACTCAAAGAATTTAAATTTTTTTTTAAAATTCACTAATACGATTAGGGATGCAACGATATATCGATATTCAAAATATATCAATAAATTACGATTGATATATCGATTTAGAGAACCGATAACATCGGTCAATATCGATATATTTACCGATAATATCGCGACTTGTTTTCAACAAATTAATTAACATTAAAATCAATGGATGAGGAGGGACGCAAGTTTCTGTGTAAAACATTAAGTAATTTTATTCCACATTTTGTAGGTAGGTACGTGACGGCTTGATTTCAGAATGTTGACTTCAGCTCATGTGTACGTGAATGGTTTACTCTTAGAGTGGCACTCAGGGCTCAATTATTTGACTTGAGCCAAAAATCATGGAGCCTTCTCTACCTACTATACAAAGTGAAGCAGGTCCCACGACAAACATTTTCAATTTTGAAGGACCATGCCTACGGTATACCCCTGTCAATTTATAAATCTAACATTGCAATGACTATCTACGACATTTTATATGTTGTCAGAATGTTTTATCCCCAAATTTGTAACCCGAAAAAGCTCTGTACTCTGAAAACTTTTTCTGTTTCAAACCACGAATTTCAATAATTCATACCCAGTAAAACGTTTCAAGTACGTTAAATACTAACTTTAACCGAATTTTCCAACTAGATGTTCCGATATGTCGAGTATATCAAAATATTTCTTCCAAAGTGATGTCAGTAACGTTTCAATTCACCTACTTACTTCGACAAGTTTCTCCAAGAATATCTTCCAATATGTCGATAAATGTCTTCCTAAACGATGTTTGTAATTTTTTCAAACGATTTATTTCACCTACTACTTCAACACGTTTTTGCAAGTAGATCTTCCGATATATCGAAATATTGATCAATGTTCTCCGATATATCGAGTGTTTCGACATATCATTGACGATTTATCATTTGATCAGTGTATCGATATATTTCATTCGATAGGCCATCCCTAAAAACGATTAGTTTAGTCATATCTAGCGACAGAAAGAGTGACACATTTTTATGATTTTTTCGAGATGTTTCACTTTTTTTGCGGGCCACCGATATAGAAAATATCATTTATGTCACTCAGAATCTTCTTAAAAAAGATCGTCTCAAGATCCATGCACGTAAAGTCACTAAATTATGTGAGAAGCGAATTTTGACAAGGCTATTAAATGTGCATGGAGCTCGAACCTGTTTGTTATTCTGAACTCAAAATATTGATTGTTGACTCAACTCACTTGAACTGTTCGTCGATCCCACGCTACGTAAAACACTAGACAAGACGTCTGAAAGGGAAACTTGGCGTGAGCACGTCATTCACCGTTGATGTGAGTGTGGGAGAGTTCCGCGCTTATGAGACAGGAGGGCGTGTTAGAAATGTGAAGCATCCGCCTAGTGGAAGGCAAGCAGCGTCTGTGATGAGATTGGAGGTGAGAAATCTCGGGAGCTCATCCTTTAGTGTCGACATTTCCCTCAGTTGGGATTTCATCACTGTTCGGGATCAGGTTTTGTGCAATTGAAAGACAAGTGTCTACAAGAACTTGTCTCCTTGACTTCATGGACGGTCCTAGGTAGGTACTTCTTTCCGCCAATACGAAAAACTGTCTCTTAAAAATTTTGCCAGCCTTTTTGAGGAATGTATAAACAAAGTCTTTTTTTTAATTTAAAAGTACCTACCAAACCTTGGACCTGGTTACAGTTCACTAAAGTATACTGGGAGTAGGTATTTGTGGGATTAATCTAATAAATTATATATTAACTAGTTAGAGTAGATATAGTGATCAGTGAACCACGAAATGTATATATATTAATCCAATTTGAGTTACTAGATGTACATTATGCACAATTGTAACAATAAAAATTATTAAAAGGAAGAAAATTCGATTTATATTTGAGATGACAATTTTGGTTAATTGTTTTCAATAATAAACCTTTGGAATCGAGCAAGAAAAAAGTAACTCACCCTCGAAATTTGATCATAACTTTCCAAGGTAGTTTGATCAAATTTGGTACAAAGGCTCCGTTTGGAGTCTAGTTGTATCAGTAAGCTTATGATTAGTGCCCGTCAATTTTAAGGGCTAAAAATATACCTAGGGTTTCAATTTTCAAATCGCCCTAGCTCAAAAACTCTCGATACAAAGTTATTGTTTTTTTTTTGTCTATTTTAAATAGAATTGAATTTTAGAATCGAATGAGACAACCCAGAGCTCTGTAGGGCAAACCATTCGCCCCCTATGAGGTCTGAAGGGTTGAACTTACTCGTTCCTAATCTCCGTTCCAATTTTAGCTGATCAAATAATGCGATCGTTGTTCGTTTCTTTGAAACGTTGAGCGTTTCTTTGAAACGTTGAGTTTCGTGTTGTACTCAGTTGAGCGTCGTTAGCAACCTGTAATGACATTTCATAATGAAGGCACTCACAACTCTCAGATTGCGATTTTCTCAACTATAGTAGGTAGTATTAATGAAAAAGCCGCGTTCTATGCAGCCGGGTGATCTATATAGTAAAATAATAAACCGTTGTGTAATAATCGTTCTAGCTAGTCCAGTAGATGAAACACGACTACGAATCGCAAATTGTTTATTATTTCAAAATCGGATCTCAAGTCAGTCTGTTTAGCTTCCTCAACATTTAAATTTTGTTATCAGGGCCCCCAACCCTTAGTTAACTATGTTATCGCAGTTAACGACATTCTCTGTGTTTGATCTGACCAAGTTACTCGTATATCGAAATAAACTTGATCGTGATTCTCGTGCAATAATATGAATATGATGAAGGTACAGTAGTAACAAACAGAAAATATCGTTATTAAACCTTATTACCATTTAAAGGAGGCAAGAACCGGTTACATCAGACGCATAGAATAACATAGAAAGTTTTGTCTAGTCAACGGTCACCCCTCCTGAAAGTTCAGTATTTAGGATATAAGAGGTAGGAGGTGATACCTACCTAATGAATGATGATTGTCTGAACCTTGATAGTTGATATACAGGGTGTGCCATAAGTTATCCACCAAACTTTGAGAGTAGTTTCTACAACTAATTTTCAACAAAAAATGCCTCTTGGTGTTTTTTTTAACCCCCTTAAAATTCGACTTTTTTGACTTTTAAGATTTTTTTTCGTGTTTTCGACCTTACACCATTAAAACGGCCATAACTCTCTTAAATAACATTCATAAATTAAAAATAAGGATACCGTTGGAAAGAGCGTACAATTTCTCAATAGAATAGCTGTTGACCAGTCGAGAAAACTAAACGCTAGAGTAGTAATTTTTTTATTTTTTATTTTGATGATTTTTTCCTCATTAAAACAAGGTATTTGCCAGAGGAGCTCAAAAGCTTAAAAACTGCTCCATTTTATCAGCTTTCAACGGTATAGTCAAAATATATTTTACAATCGAATTTAAGGGAGAGATTCATGTTTGAACGCGGAAAAACGTGCATTTTTTTTTTTTTTTCAACAAAATCGACAGTTGGATTTTGGACGGTCTGCTTTGGAGAAGACCCCGGAGTCCTCCCGTCAATCCATCGATTTCGTTGAAAAAATGCAAGTTTTTCCGCGTTCAAACATAAATTTCTCCCTTAAGTTCAATTGTAAAATATTAGTTGATTAAACCGTTGGAAAGCTGATGAAATGGAACATTCGTTAAGCTTTTGAGCCTCTCTGGCAAATGCCTTGTTTTAATAAGGAAAAATCATCAAAATTTCCAAAATAAAAAGAAATTTGAGGTAAAATTAGTACTTTAGGGTTCAGTTCTTCTTGACTGGTCAATGGCTAATCTATTGAAAAATTTTACGCTCTTTCCAACGGTATCCTTATTTTTAATTTTTGAGTGCAATTTAAGGGATTTGTGACCGTTTTAATGGTATAAGGTTGAAAACACGAAAAAATCTTAGAAGTCAAAAAAGTCGGATTTTAAGGGGGTTAAAAGAAACGAGTATCTACACTGCATGCAGATACATCTGTACATGGATATGTCTTATGATGGCAATTTAAATTATGAGCTCACTCAGCTGATCAATGACCACTCAGGCGCCTTCAGCATTCTCCATTGACCCGCCCTCTCAAATTTCAGGTTCCTGCGTTCAACAGGAGAGGAAATGGCCTTGGAACTCACTCAGCTGATCAGTGATCATCAACTTTGATGATGTATAGAAGTATGTATCGATTGACCCTGCCTCTAAAATTTCAGCTTCCTGCGTTCAACAGCATCAGAAGAAAAATGTTGCTTTGTTTTGTGTGTCGAAAAATTTGGAATGACCCCCAGAACTAAGACATATCCATGTCAAAAACTCCAAGAGGAATTTTTTTTATTACAAATTAGTTGTAGAAACTACTTCTGTATATAAACATAATGATAATGTAACATGATGACTCTGTAGGATAATAATGCATTTAACCGATAGAATAAAAATTAAGGTGCCAACAAAATAATGAAGAGAGTAACGATGCGGGACACAAGTTCATAATAGATATCCAATGCATTCAAACCACTACACCATTAGCGTACCAAAACTGAAGCAAGAGAAAAAAGTATTGTTAACTTTACGGTAATTTTTCCAAATGTTGAATATCAACTACGTAATGGTATTTAATTCTACAATTCTACTCGTATGAAAATGTTAGGGTGCGATGAAAATGAAAGTTTGGTAAACAAAATACTCAGGAGTTCTTGTACTGCAAAGACTTGATGATGCAAGAAGAAAACAAATCACTGGATAATTACAACCTACATAAGTCTACATAAATGATAAATAGAGGAAGTTCTACTGGGTTTATAAAAACCGAAGGAATCAAAGCTATTAAATAAGATTGAGTTTGGGTGACGAACTACTGAAGTAAAGCAAGAAAGAAAAGCTATGAAAATCATTCAGTTTGGAATACTCTTATAAATCAGTATTTTATTTTGGAGCCCTACATCACGTATTTAAGTGCATCACATCGACTTTATGCGTTTTAAGAGTACAAACCGCATGTTTGTTGGAAAACTGCATGTTCAAACGTGTGTAGTCTTGGAATGCAATCAAAGAAGAATGAAAATTGATCAGAGTTTCAAAAAATGTAAACTGCCTGTGCCCTTCTCGAACAATAACCAAGGAGATGTTAAGCACTTTGGGTCTTCCACAGGGAACTAGGCTTGCCCAAATTTTAGTCACGATTAATCGTAGCAACTTTTGGCTATAAAGTGTAAATAGTATTAAACAAACAAAACCGTATGATGAGTTGGGTGGACATCTATTGGTTCGAAAATGGTTGCATTCAGAGCGCTAATAGGAATCAACTAAACTCTCTGATATCAAGAAACACGAACTTCGCGACCAATTTGAAAGTTTCTTACAATTTAGAAACAGAATAGAGAACTTCTTCTTACTTACGTCGATTTTTCAGAATACTTTGCTTTCCTCTCAGAATTCCTCCGCTGATTAATTGCCAGGAACAAAATCGGAACCAAATTCCATCTATTGCTTCCGAGTCTACCAAGGTAGCGGAAGCTTTGTTTTCACTTTTCAAGGTTGAAAAAAAAGTTCTCCAAAATAGAAATTTTCACTCGCGTTTTACGTTTCAGACCTTTCTGAACCATTTTGGTTCCGTGTCTGTTATGAAATACTCGTAACCGACATAACTATACGGAGTTACTGTCCGATTTCTATGAAATTATCAGGGATTGTGCGGGTTGGCGTGTAGACGATCCCCTATGAAAATCTTCACCCCGGATTGATAGTAGCCGCTGCGCATGCGCAAACGTGAATTCCTTGTAACGGCCATAACTTCTACATTTTTCATCCAATTTCAATGAAATTTTCAGAAATTATACGGATTAAGTTGTAGACGGTTCCCAATGAAAATCAAGGCCTTAAAATTGACAGAAGCCTCTGCGCATGCGCAAAAGTAAAATCCTTGTAACAGCCATAACACTCATATTTTTCATCTGAATTTGATGAAATTTCTCAGGATTGTTCAGATTAGCGTGTAGATGGTCCCCTATGAGGGTAGTGAAAGGTAGGCAATTGGGTTATGAATACGAGGAATCTATATGCCACACCCACTTGGCAGACGTTTTTTGATTTGGAGAAATCCTCTATGGAAAAACTATTCAGATGCTCAGGAAGGCAAATCGAGTGATAATTTCGACTTAGGAATACCTTAATTTTTTCGACCTACTGCACGAATGTGAAGCTTCTCAGTCTTTGATAATGAGGAAGCAATAATACTTAAATATTCATTTAGTCACATTACAATAATTCATTAAAACTGACAACCCCCGGAAAAACAGGGTTTGAAGTACGACCCCGTTTTAGAGACTATAAGATGAATCTTTGGCGCTCGTTCAGCCCGAACACCGTTGGAGTAGGGGGAAAATATTATCATTCTAGCTCCCGAATATTACAGTCTTGGTTCTTGTGATCTGTATATTGTATGTATTGGAGGATAACCAACGGTAAGTAATTACTTTCTTTGACATTACTCTGTTAGAATCGCAGTGTAACATTGGATCGGAAGGTTAGGAGTGGGATGTGCTGATTAAAAGAAGACTGAGTAGCCATATATCATAACACCCAAAAATATTAATAAATTCGAAAATCGAAAAAGTTGATGAATGGGGGTCGAATCTATTCATAAAGTGGGACGACAGGAACCCCTCAACAAAGCGAACCCTTTGTAAATACGCTTTATTGGCTCCAAACAATAGACGGTGGCGCTATTTGGCCAGGTCACTCACAGGTGCGAAATGACGGGACGGCCAATGGCGACCTACTTTACCACCGAGGTTTCCTCGTGTCCCCGCAAGCGATAAAAAGGCATTTTTATAAGCCGCTTCGTCCGTTATATCCCGGACAACAGAGAAGAGAGTGTGGAGGAGAAAACTTTCAAGTAAAACCGATAGTGAAGGATCAACCTTTTTTCCTCCACCTTTTTTGCAGTCCACTTTGTGGGAGAAAACCTGGTATGACGATAAAGTTTATTTGACGTTCGGAGGGATTTGGAAGGTCGTGGGGCTTTTATTACGTCCTGACACAATAATGTTTCAATTTCACTGGGCAGGGATTTGAGAATTTCGTTAGGAGTTAAGCAAATTACTCGTATTTGCATAAGGGTACTTTTCTGATTGTTAATATCACTCTTACTATTCTCATTTTCACACTTGGCATTCGTCCAGCAGGTCAATAAAATGTGGGTCCACAAAAAATCAAATTTTTACTCGGATTATCCGTTATTAAAAGAAGCTTTTGTGCAGGGAAAAACAAAAAACGCTGCAAATTATTATACAATGGTTTACTATTTTTCTATATAGATCACTCGTCTGCAAAATCACCAACCATCCAATATGAAGAGAAAAGAAAGCGATTCTCACTCGTGTTTTGACTTATATATATATATATTTCAAAATAAACCCTTAAATTTTTGTAGGGAGCGAACGGTTTGTCCTACAGAGCTCCGGGTGGTCTCAAAAAATTCTAAAAATTCTATAGAATCCAAAATTGAAGGAAAAACAATACCTTTATATCAAAATTTTTTAAGTAAGGGCGTTTTCAAAATTTCAAAATTGATTTTGGAACCCTTAGAAGTGACTTACATCAACCAAAAGCTTCGGGGCACAACTAGACCCCAAATGGAGCCTACATATCAAATTTCATCAAAATCGGTCAATGCTAAGTGGCAAAAGTGCCGCGTACGGCGTACGGCGTACGGCGGACGGACGGCCAAATTTTTATTCGATTTTCGGATTCTACGTACCTTGAAACGTAAACAATCAAATTTTGAGGGGGTGTTAAAATTTTTTTTTTCTTGGTCGATTCCAATGGTTCATTATTGAAAATAATAAACCAATATTGTACAATTTTAAAGTAATTTTCAGGAATAAGGCTCTAATTTTGGTTTATTATTTTCAATAATGAACCTTTGGAATCGACCAAGAAAAAAAAATTTTCAACACCCCCTCAAAATTTTATGGTTTACGTTTCAAGGTACGTAGAATCCAAAAATCGAATAAAAATTTGGCCGTCCGTCCGCCGTACGCGGCACTTTTGCCACTTAGCATTGACCGATTTTGATGAAATTTGGTATGTAGGCTCCATTTGGGGTCTAGTTGTGCCCCGTAGATTTTGGCTGATGTAGGTCACTTCTAAGGGTTCCAAAATCAATTTTGAAATTTTGAAAACGCCCTAACTCAAACAATTTTGATATAAGGGTATTGTTTTTCCTTCAATTTAAGATTCTATAGAATGTTTAGAATTTTTTGAGACCGCCTGGAGCTCTGTAGGACAAACCGTTCGCTCACTACGAAAATTTAAGGGTTGGACTTGCGATGAATCAGAAACACGAGTGTGAATCGCAAAAGAGGCCTAATCTCCGTTCAAATTAAAGCTGACCGAAATGCGATCGATGTTTTTCTTCATGTTGGATGTTTGGTGGCTTTGCAGACGAGTTATCTATATAGAAAAAGAAAAATAATAAACCATTGTGTAATAATTTGCAGCGTTTTTCGTGTTTTTATTCATCTGACTGAACCTCAAGAGCCTCAACACCTTCAGTCATTTTCAGGAATTGTGCGTATTATTCTTTATGGCTGTCCCCTTTGGGTAAACGAAAATTCCTCGGTTCCTCGGGAAATTGTTCAAATTCGGATGTTTTTCTGATTTACATTCCAAGGAAATTCGATTCTCTATCAATTTCAATGTATTTTAGTTAGTAGCAGCCACAGCTTTCGGAAAAAGTAGTAATACGTCAAAATCCTCGTCTAAGTGGTTGTATCCGAATTTGTTGCCTTGCTTTTGGATTATTATTTTCAATAATGAACCTTTGGAATCGACCAAGCAAAAATTTTTTTTAACACCCCCTCAAAATTTATTTAGGTTTACGTTTCAAGGTACGTAGAATCCAAAAATCGAATAAAAATTTGGCCGTCCGTCCGCCGTACGCGGCACTTTCCCCACTTAGCATTGACCGATTTTGATGAAATTTGGTATGTAGGCTCCATTTGGGGTCTGGTTGTGCCCCGAAGATTTTGGTTGATGTAGGTCACTTCTGAGGGTTCCTAAATGAATTTTAAAATTTTGAAAACGCCCTAACTCAAAAAATTTTGATATAAAGGTATTGTTTTTCCTTCAATTTAAGATTCTATAGAATTTTTGGAATTTTTTGAGACCACACGGAGCTCTGCAAGACAAACCCTTCGCTCCCTACGAGAATTTAAGGGTTTTACGTACGATAAATCAGAAACACGAGTGTGAATCGCAAAAGAGGCCTAATCTCCGTTCAAATTTTAGCTGACCGAAATGCCATTGATGTTTTTCTTCATGTTGGATGGATGGTGGCTTTGTAGACGTGTGATCAATATAGAAAAATAATAAACCATTGTATAATAATTTGCAGCGTTTTTTATAGAGAATAGAATCGGCACAATTGAGAATTACCCTCCACTGCTCCATAGATTAAGTAAAAAGTAAAAGTATCAATAGAATTGGTCATACCTAGGAAGGTTTGGACATCTAGATACGGATTTTGTGTGTTAGGTTCACCGTTGAAATTCATCCTCAAGTTCCTTGAGTAGTTATGGATAGAATATCAATCTTCAACAAGGCACCTTGGTAATAATATTGTAATTTATTTACCAAGACATTTTTTATTTGTAAAAAGTTATAAATATGTGACATTTACAAATCTTACTCTACAATACGGGGCAAGTCTAAAGTGGGATTGGATATCCAAGCAAAACGCATCATTTCTGTGCTTGCTTTTTCCCGTTGTTGAACTGTGCAAACTGTTGTTTCCATGCCAAATGAATATTTATCAATCTACGTTTTTCTCTCTTGCTAGTTTAAAAACAAGTCTCTCTCTCTCCCTGGTTGTTTAAATAAAATAATCAACCAATCAATCAATCTCTCTCCTGCTCCGACTAATTGAAAGTACCTTCTGCCTGTGCAATTTCACCACCTCTGGATTGTATGGATTGTGTATCATCGTACGTACTTCTCTCTATGAGTCAATATGAAATGTAGTTATCGCAATATGTCATACTAACGTAATGATTAGATGTGTGCTTTTAAAAAAACCGACATTCTTGTGATAAATTCCTATCAGATCAAAAAGAAATTCCGACAGTTTTGAGACACAAAATACGAGAATAATCAGTTTACAGGAATAATAAACTCGTAGAATAATCAGCTTACGGGAATTACTTTTTGCAGTTTAGCAGTTCAAAGTTACAGAAATACAGATTTAGAAAATTACAACGATAATAAAACTACTCGTACCTGACTAGTAATTTTAGTAGGTAGTGATGTTTTATTTGAGGAAGTTGACCAAAGACTCTCACTGCAAATAGTAGCGGCTCGTTTTTGGTTCCATTATAACTGTATAAACATACCTTCATTTTAAATTCATCCTAAGGAATGAAGAGATTCAATCACCAACGGAGCTAATATTTACTGAGTTAATTTTTATCCTGCTACCCCATTGAGTGAAGAGCTTAAAAGAACATGATTCTCATGCGGTCTTACATTTAATCAAATGTTTGGATACAAAATAACGTCGTATACAAAAATGATGGATATGTATACTTGAGCAAACGGCACAAATAAGTTTTTGAACGAAGGAGAATTGTGTCATGTACGTTTGTTACCTAGTTGTTATATAAAACTACGAGTAGGTAGTAGAGGGGTAGGAAAGGCGGATTTAAAAAAAACGAAATTACGGTTTGGTGTTAGGTTTGCCAAACAAATCTACCTTCTACAAACTATGAATCCAAGAACAAGAATCACCTAGATGTTTTCCGATTAATTTCATGCCGCTCCTCTATTTTAAATTCATCTTGTAGAATAATTTTAAAATAGGGCCAATAGGAGTATGAGTTCATAAATACGTTAGGATCATACTGTTTAGAAGCTCGTTTCACTTGATCTACAAGGGCAATGTAAAAATATTATACATGTTTGTTTTTCGATAAAATTTGAAAGGTATAGTAAGGTGCAGAGAAACAAAAAAAAAAAAAGACCTCCAAACAGAATACTCACACGCTTGTGTTGAGGCGGAACGTAGACCTGAGAAAAGCATTGTGGATTAAAATCGAACGAACGCTTATTTCCAATAAAAATTACAATATGTTGGAATAACATTAAAGGACGCAGTATCATTCAAGTAAATTTATGCAACTAAACAACTGTTTCAAAATTAGGGACAATGTTGTTGATGTCGGTTCCGATTTAAAAACGCTCTTTTTTGGTTCCAGCACCTGCTCGGAAAATTATCTGTAATCCACTATCTCTAAAAGAACGTATTTTCCTGATGCAAGTGGGACGTAAGTAACTATTAACTGCTGATAGAATGTTTGATAATGTAACATAATTATGTTCAGTGATTGAATACCGATTTTGAATTGATTGGAAGTGTGGAGTAGAGTAGGACTGTGTGGAAGGTACTAGGCCAAGTGGCTTTTGTAACAGTCGTCGGACAGATTAGCTAAACTCGGCACACCTAAACCAAGTTTAACTGACCGTGAGGAGGATGTCTTCCAAGATTAGGAAAACCAAGTTTGGCTAAACTCCGGGCAAGATTTTTCGACATCCTCATAGTGTGATTTTCAAAAAATAGGTGGCCTTGGTGACGGGACAAGCAATAATTATAAGTATAAAATGAAACCAGTAAATTTATTGAAAATTCAAGTTAGTTGTAAAAATAGTCAATGAAAATTAAATATTGCCTTGAAAAACTAGATCAAAACAAACGGTGTCGATATACATGGATTTTAATGGTTTTTTTTGGCTATACAATGAGTATCTAATGACCGGATTTTGCCCAAATTTGAGGGGTGCTGGTGGTTAATCTCAAAAGTTTGCCAACTAACCACTTTAATAATAATATTTATATTGTAACAGCCCCGTCTATCTGCTGGGGGAAAAAATGTGAGGGGGGGGGGAGGGAGAGGAACAAGGCCCAATTACCGTAGTTAATGAAGTATAATTCATATAAGTGGAAGCCTACGTTGAGCACGCCCGGAACTAACGGAGTGTGGAGGAGACATCAAAACCGACACTTACGAGCTGCTCGTTAAGTAAAGAACCACTATAAAACCAACTTAGTAGATTACTGAAGAACTCCTGATATGGTCCTACCTAACCCCTACGAAACTAAAACTAACCCTAAAAGAGCACTGGCAGCCCTAGGTTGGTAGATAAGTTCAGAATGTTACTCACAAGGTAAACTGGTGATGAGACGAGAGACGTAGGAACCTGTGAACACCCGCCGCGAGACCAACCCGCTTTGGGCGAGCGGTGAGGAGATGAACGAACGTGAGAATAACAGAAGTCCTTACAAAACCGATGGCAAGTACCTGGACCAAAAGATAAACCAGAGAGCACCAACTTTCTGATACCTCGTTCAGTAACTGAATTCCGTTCCTTTGAAGTGGGAAATGTGACTAAGAAATCACTGTGTCAGCACATACACCCAAGAGGATTGTAAATTCTTCAAACACTCAGGTGCTGACTGTGAACTAGAACTTGAAATCAGAGTGTAGTCCAGCCTGCCATATCACTTCTCCTTTTTGCCAAAGGAGCGACCAGAGTTGCTTCACTGTGCCCTCACCCTGCACAACCAGGAGGAATTCGCAGGTTCCAATGTTATGAGGTTTGGCGCCTGGTGCCAAACGACTGGTATTGCCTGGTGGTTTCAATGGAGTCATGATCTGGCCCCTACATCCAGCTCTGATGTCTGAAGGATGGCATTCTTCTCCTGATCATTGGTCAGTACCAGGTATCGTTTAAAGAACCACTGGAAGTAAGCCCAATCACCGATCCGTACTGCTATGTTCAGGAGTGTGGATCACTTCCAATTCCCACTTGGGTTTTCGAGAGAGCGACCTGACCAAGGCTGCCGCTCCCGTCACCTCGCCAATGGTTCCTTCCTTCCTCAGACATCTGTCGCAGCTGTTCCACCAGGTCTTCAAGTTCTCACTTCTCCACTGGGGTTCCAAATTCCCCGAGAATAGAATTCCCTCGACAATCCATAAGCTGGAATCGGAGAGGTTGTACTTTCTGTCAAATAAATTTGACAGTGAACCGTGCGCGAAAATAATATGGTTGGTAGGTACTAATAATTTAAGAACCATATTCTTTGCACGCGAGTAATTTACACAAAAATTATCAAACCTAATAAACTATAGTATAATAACTTGCAGCGTTTTAAAAAAATTTTAATTTCTTTTTTTTACCATACAACTATTTACGAGCTACCACACAGCTATTTACTCGTATCAGTTTGCTCAAGATTGCTTCCACTTTTTCGTAATCAAATGGAGTTAATCTACGAGTGACAGAAGATAAATTTGTTTTATCTTTCAGGGGTTAGACAGGAACTATTGTTCTTTAGATTCACGATCTCCACAAAGTTCACCAGAAAAAACACTGCTCAGAACTTCATACGAGTTAATCGACCCTCTGAAGTACCTATTCGCATGCACAATGAGTTTGAGGCGAACAAAGATAAACCATGGATGTTTTCACGATTGACTCAAAAACTTTCTAGTACCTGCCCCCGTTGGGCCATTCGCTATCGAGAAAGTTCACTCATTTGAACACTGGCCGTCTGGAGGGAGTTTCACTGACTCGACTAATTTATTCCCTCGAGTCCAATCAATCCGACAAGGAGGGGGCTGCAGGATTTTTCCGCCTTCCTTCCGACCTTTGCTGACCAGGAATTACCTCTTCAACAAGTTTCCCGAGTTTTACTAGAAACTTGTCCTGAGCAGAAATAGCTGGAGTCACATCTGATTTATCGTTGTAAAACATCTGATATGGGCACATGCGTGTAAGTCCAGTCGGTTTACCTTAAAAAAGGGGCTGTTATAATATTAATTGGGAAGTTGATGATGTTCTTGTCACTTTTGGTTTATTATTTCTAATAATAAGCCTATGTGATCGTATCGCAAAAAATTTTTATAACCCCCCCTCAAACTTTGTCAATTTACGTTTCAAGGTGCGTAGAATCCAAATTTGCAATGTCCGTCCGCCGTCCCCCGTCCGCCGTCCGCCGTCCGCCGTCCGCGGCACTTTTCTTAGCAACACTGGACCGATTTGGTTCAAATTTGGTAAATGGGCTCCATTTGGGGTCTAGTTGTGCCGCGAAGCTTTTGGTTGATGTAGGTCACTTCTAAGGGGTGAAAATTAAGGGTTGAAATTTTCAAGAGTGCCCTAGCTCGAAAACTCTCGAAATAAAGGTATCGGTTTTTCACCAATTTTAAATAGTATTGAATTTTTAAAAATTTTTGAGACCACCCGGAGTTCTGTAGGACAAACCGTTCGGTCCCTACGAGTACTTGAAGGTTTTCCTTCGATAAAATAGAATCATGAGTGTGAATCGCAAAAGAGGTCTAATCTCCATTCAAATTTTATCGGACTAAAATGCGATCGCTGTTCATTTCTTCGATTTGTATACAGTTTTGCCTTCTGCGTAACCAGTAATCAAATTTCAATATGAAGCTTTCTATTTTTCCAATCGAGTGTGAAGCGTTTAGTTCTTTCTAATAAACTTGATTGTGAAGGTGTGAAGCCAGTATGGTGTGGTAGGTAGTACCTAGCTGGTAGGTAAAAAAAAGTTGGTAGGTAAAAAAAATGTTGGTGGGTAAAAAACGCTGCAAATCATTGCTCAAAAGCTTCTTCATTCTTCAGATCACTGATCAGCTGAGTGAGCTCCGAAGCCATTTTCAATCCTGAAAATGAAAGTGCTCTTCCAGGCGTCTCCAGCATTCGAGGAGATCTTCTTCACTCCTCAGATCACTGATCAGCTGAGTGAGCTCCAAAGCCATTTTCAATCCTATTGAATGGAAGTGCTCTTCCAGGCGTCTCCAGCATTCGAGGAGATCTTCTTCACTCCTCAGATCACTGATCAGCTGAGTGAGCTCCGAAGCCATTTTCAATCCTATTGAATGGAAGTGCTCTTCCAGGCGTCTCCAGCATTCGAGGTGATCTTCTTCACTCTTCAGATCACTGATCAGCTGAGTGAGCTCCGAAGTCATTTTCAATCCTATTGAACGCAGGAAGCTGAAATTTGAGAGGGAAGGTCAAGGGAGAATACAGATGGTGGTAGGTGCTATTGATGGAGAACCAGTGATCTATACAGAAGGGTGATCTATACAGAAAATAATAAACCTTTTTTGAGCAATGATTTGCAGCGTTTTAACACAGAATGTGTTTTTGCGATGACCTACCGAAAAAAATCGTCACGAAAAAGCGACAGAAAAAACATCTGGTGATATGTTTATTGGTTGTCATGTTAATGTCAACTCCACATTTATTATTGTTGTTTTTTATTTAACGGATGACTAGTATCGCAAAAACACATTCTGTGTTCCTATGATTTCATACAGAGTATGGAAAAAGAAATAAACCGGGGGGTGCAGGGGGGCGGAGCCCCCCGCCGAGGCGCAAAGCGCCGAGTTTTTTTTAGACATGACTAGCAGTGATAAATCCAATTTTACAACCTCAAGATCCTTGTAGAGGAAATTTTTTTTCGTTCTTCACTTATCAAAATATCATGCTGCTAATATAAAACACAAATTTTTTAAAAACGGTAAAACGTGTTGGTTTTTACCCCAATGTTTACCTAACCAGGTGTCTTCAATTATTGTTGAGGTCAAATGAAAGATAATTTGTGCATAATCTGCATTATCCGCTAAAATTGCTCTCAGATAGTGGCTTTTGATGTTCTTCTAAGACTTATTCCAATTAATTATTTTTGACTAGTACCAATGTGAATTGCTCAGGTATCGTATAATATATGGTAATTAGATATTTGGTATTCTAAGAGTCATCGATTCTGGTTGAATAACGAAGTATGAGTAGAGATAACAAATCCAAACTTATGAAATCACGAAGTTATTTTGACAATATTGGTAGGTACCTAACCTGATCAAATTTATTGCCGCTCTTCTCGAAGGTTTTCGATAATGAGATCAGGTACATGGCTGGAACGGATAAGCGTCTCCTTGGGGTTTTCCTGTGAAGGAGGCTGTTTGTCTTTGGAAGTAGTGCACAGGTGTTTGCTCACGTTCACCTGAGAGTTTAAAAGTTATCTGAGAAGAACGTTCACGATCCTCCCTAACTTTCGAGCCATCACCTCGGTATGGGTGGTAAAAATGTTTGCGGAAAACAAGTATGAAGAATGAAGCCTCAGTAGAAACCTGGCTGCAATTGAGATTAAACCTTTGAGGTTCAAGTATTGAATGAGCCCTTGCCAAACTTTTAGAATTGTCTTTTGCACCAAAAAACATAGATACTGCTGCTGTAAATCGTTAGCTTCCTTGGATGGTACCAGTAGGCCTCCTCTCGACAACATTCCCTTCCTTCAGAGACAAAGTATTTAAAAATTGTAATAATTTGTCATCTAAATACAGGAAAATTAAGTATATTTTTTTCGCAAAGTTAAATAATTTAATTGTTACTTCCACGCCTTAGATTTTCAGCAGATCTCGTTGAAACAACCAGTTTCATTTACACGTTATTTTACAAATTTATCCATGGATCTAACGATTTTCAGACCATTGTGTAAGATAACTGACAGTGATGAAAGATTGAGGTAGTTAGGTTGTTATGTTGTACTCGAAAACCAGAATTCTAATGTAAAAATGGAAATTAAGTAGGCAAATTGATCAACAATGTCGAAGAGGATAAGATTTGACCCCCCCCCCCTTTATGCCCGTCAGGGGTTTTCACAATTTCGTTGCAATTTACTTCGCTACCATGGAGATTTTATCCTGCCGTGAACCTATCTCTTTCCAGTGATGGTGTTCTGTTTTTTCCTTTATGCACATAAATACAATTCCAATTTCATAGGAAGCCATGCAATATCTGAAACACTTATAAACAGAAGAGTGGTAGTTTCATTGCCCAAAGATCATTCTCACTTTGTCAACGAAATAAATGGAACAAAAGGAAAAGTAATCTCTGAAATGCCTTTGGGAATTAATAAAAAAGGAAGGGGGGGGGGAATGTAAATTGTTCGCAAATGGAATCGTCGATGGGAGTGATCATTTATACTGGAAATATAAAAAAGAGGGCTCAGAATCGCGTAAAGATGAAACAGGTCGGAATTGGAGATTGATATTGTCGATTGGAGCGGAGACTGGTGAGTTGATTGAATCGTGGGTGGGATAAGTGTTGGACGGGGGCAAGTGGGGATCCGAGTGCTGTCGTCTCGGTGAGGGATTCTCCTGCCGATATAATCCGTATCTTTCGACTATTGTACTTCCTTTGGGATTGGTCGATATAGGGATGGGTTCACGTGGGAGATAGTTTGTGCTAGTGAGGTAATTCTTGTTAAATCGATTCACTGGCTGGCATAGGTGGTTTACCCGACAGAGCTGCTGTGTATTCTCACCTAATTATACGTGAACAGCCCTCCTAATCTAAATTTACTCGTTTTTCAAAACGAATTTTGGTTTATAGTTTTAAATAATGAACCTGGAATAAGCTACGTAGAATCCAAAGAAAAAAAAGAATAAAAATGTTGCCTCCCGTCCATTGTACGCGGTACTTAGTTCCCATGGATCGATTTTGATGAACTTCGGTATATGGGTTCCATTTGGGGTTTAGTTGACCATCAAGCTTTTGGTTGATTTCAGTCATTTCTATGGGTTGAGAAATAAGGGCAGACATTTTAAAAAAGCCCTAGCTCAAAAAATTGCAATGTAAAGGTACTGTTTTCTCATCAATTTAAAATAGTATTGCATTTTGGTTTATTATTTTCAATAATAAGCCTTTGGAATCGAGCAAGAAAAAAAAATTTTAACCCCCCCTCAAAATTTGATGTTTTACGTTTCAAGGTACGTAGAATACGAAAATCGAATAAAAAAATTTCCGTCCGTCCGCCGTACGCCGTACGCGGCACTTTTCTTAGCAACACTGGACCGATTTGGTTCAAATTTGGTATATGGGCTCCATTTGGGGTCTAGTTGTGCCGCGAAGCTTTTGGTTGATGTAGGTCACTTCTAAGGGGTGAAAATTAAGGGTTGAAATTTTCAAGAGTGCCCTAGCTCGAAAACTCTCGAAATAAAGGTATCGGTTTTTCACCAATTTTAAATAGTATTGCATTTTTAAAAATTTTTGAGACCACCCGGAGTTCTGTAGGACAAACCGTTCGGTCCCTACGAGTACTTGAAGGTTTTCCTTCGATAAAACAGAATCATGAGTGTGAATCGCAAAAAAGGTCTAATCTCCATTCAAATTTTATCGGACTAAAATGCGATCGCTGTTCATTTCTTCGATTTGTATACAGTTTTGCCTTCTGCGTAACCAGTAATCAAATTTCCATATGAAGCTTTCTATTTTTCCAATCGAGTGTGAAGCGTTTAGTTCTTTCTAATAAACTTGATTGTGAAGGTGCGAAGCCAGTATGGTGTGGTAGGTAGTACCTAGCTGGTAGGTAAAAAAAATTTTGGTGGGTAAAAAACGCTTCAAATCATTGCTCAATGGCTTCTTCACTCTTCAGATCACTGATCAGCTGAGTGAGCTCCGAAACCATTTTCAATCCTATTGAATGGAAGTGCTCTTCCAGGCGTCTACAGCATTCGAGGAGATCTTCTTCACTCTTCAGATCACTGTTCAGCTGAGTGAGCTCCAAAGCCATTTTCAATCCTATTGAACGCAGGAAGCTGAAATTTGAGAGGGAAGGTCAAGGGAGAATACAGATGGTGGTAGGTGCTATTGATGGAGAACCAGTGATTTATACAGAAGGGTGATCTATACAGAAAATAATAAACCTTTGAGCAATGATTTGCATTTTTAGAATCGAATGAGACCACCTTGACCTCTGTAGGACCAATTTCTCGCTCCTCGAGAACTTAAGGGTTGTACTTATGATAAATCAGAAACAAGAGGGGGAACCGCAAAAGAGGACAAATCCTTGTTGAATGTTAGCTGACCAAAATGCGATCGTTGTCCGTTTCTTCGAGTAGTACTCAGTTTTGCATCCTTTGCTACCAGTAATCAACCTTTTTTTGAATAGAAACAACAAAAAAACTCGTTTTTTTGAAAAATTGTTTTAAAACTTGTCTTTCAAAAAAGTGGAGAGGTCCACTGTTTTTTACTCAAAATACTAACCAAAATGCATTGAGTGGAACCGTATTGTGGAGTAGAAAGGTAACCGGTAAAATTCAAGTGACCGCCTTTCTTGGATTTCGAAGAGATGCGTTCACCTATGGTTATATGAATGGATGAGAAGGTCATGTATTCTCTAATTACACGTCCCACAACATCCTATCCCTGTGCTCAGTGATCCGCCTCTTATTACACTTCAAAACTTGATAGTGTTGAGTCAGGCGGTCAGGAGACAGCCGCGCGATCGCGTTCGTATTATCACTGACAGCGGTCAGGTGACTGCCGCGCGACTTCCGACGAAATACTTTCATCGACATCGTAAAATGTAAGTAAATTATAATTTCATTAATAGCGTATAACTAAAATCAATTTCATTCAAAAATAAGTAGGTAACTATCTGGTAAATGTTTTCTTTAGTATTGCGAATAATTTCTCTTCTCTAATAATAATCTTTCCTCTCTCTTCTCTCTCTCTCTCTCTGTGTTCTTCTTTCACCCGAAAAAACTAATAATCCTTTTCTATTTTTTGTTCAAGGAAAAACTTTACAGAACGGCTGAGGAGATAGAGCTCAGGTGCTAGCAGAATTGGACAGTGATAGGAAAGATTGAGGAGACCCGATTGTTGCACCCATGGGTGCCTGAAAACAATGAGGTGACTGACGTTAGTGCCTCAGACAATGACTTGGAGGACGGAGATTATGGTTATTGATTGAAATAAATAATCTTGTTTTCCACCAAACAGAAACAGTTGAACAAAAATAATGATTTTCCTAGTGGTCTTTTGAAGCCAATTGCGTTTTTTCGGAAGCAAGGGTTTATTTATATGTTAATGGCCAAGTTATTTTGAATAATAAATAATTTTTTTGCTGAATGATGTGTTGTATTTTAATTCCTTTGTATTTACTGCAATGAAAAGTAAAGAAATCAGCATAATACTCATTGGAGAAGCATGGGCGGTCAACAGACAGCTGCGGGAGCGACGGTGTGAGCGCATGAATTAAAATATAAAAGTATGTTAATCCTATCCTAATCCTTATCGAATGAGGCGTCTCCCGGAATGCATGCATTACTAAACAATATGTTTAAATCACTTGTGCATCAAGAATTTACAAATCAATTTATGAAAGAATTCATTAAGGAGCAGAAAATGTTGGGTTCCGGGTTTTTACACGGTCAGTATTATTTAGGGAGAAATAGTCATTGGTAATGGGGTCATTGGTAGTTCATCTACTTTATCATGGGGTCCTAGTGAAGAAATTGAGCAGTCAAAGTTTCCAATAACTAATAAATTTGAAAATGGTTTCAAGTCAGGAGGTTAAACCTCTGTATAAACAATCTGTAATAATAATCTATTAGCATTGTAACAGAATACCCCTTCAGATTGGGCTTGGATTTATAATTCAGAAAATAGGGGGGAGAATATCCAGGTTAAATTAAGGGCCATTGTTGGAACAATCGATCAACCTTCCTTGATGTTTCAAGCGTAAACACAACAAATAACCTGCGACCCTCGTGGATAATGAAGGGAAGCCGGCGTTCGGGGCTGCGTCGGTTGAAACAAGGTGAGAAGGCAGGCTCAATCAGGCTTGAACGGACAAGCGCTTATCAGCGTTTGCCAAATAGCCTCTGATTCCATCGTCTGGGTGGTGTTTACCTCCTGGAATTGCATCAATGCTGGAGCATTACTTGGAGCGTGGAATTCAATCGATTTTCTATAACTACAAATCCTCTGTTGTTGAGATGGTTTGCTTAGTGAAGTACCCATGACCTATTTATTGCAGAGCCACATCCACAACACTTATGATCTCCAGTGTGATCTACACCGCTTTCCTCCGAATCAGAGAGTGTATGAATCTCTTGTAAGCTAAACTTTCTAATCGAAACATTTAATGTATGGTTTCTTATCGAGGTAATCTGTAAGCAACCAACATTGAAATGTAGCCATGTTTTTTTTTTAAAGAAGCGGCCTAGCTGTTGACATGATTATGACCACTTCGAGATGAATTGACAAGATTAATCTAGATGAGTCAAATGATCGTGAATTATCGAAATTTCCTGACTATAATTTCTAAGTTCAAATTGCTTTATTATTGCGTTTTATCAACTTACAATTCATTTCTTCCAATTTCCTCCAAGTCATAGGAAACCATCCAGCATCCAAGGCGCGATTCGTACGCTACCAAGCAACATCCCTCCAGTTTATATAGGACCAAGCTTCAAAACTTACGGAACCAATCTTTCTTATTGATTGAGGACCATTCTAGCAGACAGAGCTCATTTATAATAAATCATAGTTTTTCATGGATTTTCTTACTAGGAAAGTTTCTATCTATTCTATATTCTCGTTTGTTCCACTTTGACAATTCTCTGAAGTTTTCCGTTGTTCTTGTTTCGCACTCAGATTCTCGGTCGTGATTTCCCTATCGTGCAAAATGCTAAGACCAGCGTTATCCATTTTCCGACGGCGTAAGCTCTTTCCGCTTTTCTGCCGGCGCGAGCCGTCCCTTTCTTCCTTCGTAACTTACCAAAACAGAACTGCCGCCGCGATAGGGGTGGGCGGTTCTGAAATAATAATAAACTACAAGCCCACAGTGGAGAACAAGGGTACCGTTGGGATCATAAACTCAGGCATGAGACAGATTTCCTTACCCAACCACGACTAACAATGGGACTTGGCAAGTTTCTATTGAATATTTTCCTCCTCTAAGTTTTCCCTCGAAGGCATAAAATATGGTGCAATATTCGAGGAGGTAGTTTGTTCTGTGTGTCTTGATTATTACTTTTCTTGTTAGAGTGCATCATCATCATTCTTCATCATCTAAACCACTACATGGAGCCTCAAATCCATAATTGTAAGAAAACCATCCCCGTGATTTTTAATGTGATATGATCACTCAAAAACGTGCCCTGGAATGTATGTTTTATTAAACATTATTGTTATGTCAGCGTGTTGTCGAGTGAAGGCGATGGCCTTCTTGATGGCTTGTTGATTTCTATTGGTCCCTACTCAACAAGGATGCAGGAGATTTACCATACACTTGCTTCCCAGCGCATTACTGCTCACTGATGGAAGGAGTGTATAAAAGTTTTCTCTAGCTGCGGACCTCGGCGCGAATATCGCAGACCGGCGGGAGCAGGTGCATTTACCTAGTGGCTAGTTGGGGAAGACAACTCCTAGGTAAGGTGGGACCAGAGGCCGGCCCCCTGACGACTACCGATGCTTCTGAGGAACTTTGGCTTGTAGATGAGACGAAGAGGAGAGAAATGATCAAATCGTACTGTTGAAGTAAACTGCATGAAGAACAAGCCCTGAATCGTCCTTTTATATCACAGGTAACAAGGTAAAGAGAGAGTGGAGGATAGTGACGTCAGTCTGACGTGTCTACCCCCGTACCTCACTCTACCTACCGCTCAATGACTCATTCAGGGGTTTCCCTTCATGTCTCTATATGGGAGAACTAACATAGGCAACTAATGTATCATTAAAATTATGTTTTGCCTCTCCATTTTCACAAAAATCATATTACTAGTATTTTAACTCTGTATTCTCAACTCTGTAAATTATGTATTTGAGGTGGTTCGAGCAATGAGGAATTTCACCATGTCGGAATTTCCTATTTTTGACCCCAAAATCGGATTATGGCCGCTTGAAGCGCTGAGATTGAGAAATCCATAGTCCCCAGATGCAAAATTTCACGAAACAGTAAAGTTCGAAATCGAAAAACTAAAGAAAAAAATAGAAAAAGCAAGATGGGGAAAATTAGGTTTCCCCTGTTTTTGTTTGATAACTTTTCTCTTAGAAAACACAATTTTGTCGTCCCAATGGGCAACACTGGGAGGAGACGGCCATCCGAACAGCCCAATCAGCGAGCGTTCCCGCTTCACGTCCGTTTTCCCGGTTAGTTTTGAAATCAAAAATTTTGATTGCCTCCCAAAAATAACAGGAGACTTATTTTCCGAAATCAGCCCGATTTTCATCTATCCCACACCATTAACTATTCAGGAAAAATGCAAACAGAATTCGGTGAAATTCCTCATTACTACTGCTTGAGGATCATCAACTCTGGAATACTAATTACCCTATCATAATTATGCTCGTGGTTTCTCTAATGGAACCTGATTATGGTGAGAGACATTGCCGTCTACAAAACCCCACAAAAAAAAAAAAAAAACTCCTCAGAGGTGAGAAAAAGAGCAATCTCTTCATCGCGATATATCTTATATGTTTAATGGTGTTCTGAGCTTCTACAAGATCCTCCAACTTGAAGGGTCATTATTTACTACCCTGACAAGATAACAAACTCTAAGCCTTGAAGGATCTAGTCATCTTTGAAGGGATTTTTAGAGAGCCTGGGTCCATTATAACTCGCACGTAATGGAAAAATGTGTCCCTTGTTGAATCACCTGGCACGAATGATAATCTAAGGATATTTCCACCCTACACCAAATTCTTCAGGGACATACAGAAAGTTACATCTTCTGCGTTCTATATCAGGCTAAGTTGAAGAAGATGGTACTTAGATTTTTATACCTCCATATGACCATTAAATAAATTTGAACTTTGATGTTAGCAAGTTCATGAGAGAAAATACCTAACTGTAACTTTTATTTTTGAATCTTCAATTTTATGGAGAATTTTGAAGTCGCCTGATCTTTTGAAAATTTTTATGAATCTTCATTCGTTTAGAAAGTCTACAAAATCCAAATCAACGCTTATCCAGTGTCGAAAACTGAAGGGAATGAGGATTTTACCGTACAAAGGTCTACGTGGCCGCTTACATTGCGTAATTAGGTATGGAATAAGACGACAACTTAATTCTTCAAGGAGGGTAAATACTACCGAGGAAGGATTGATGCTAAAGTTAAGCTTTTCGATTAAGTGGCTGTCCCCGGATCTGGAGCCCAACCATAATGAAACCTCCCTAACTTATCTCGCCGTAATTAAAGGATAGGTGGGAGAAACGGGGAGCTTAGCGTCCACGGCCTGTCGTGTCTCCAACCTTCCTTGACTGAGTGCTTCTCACCCCAAGAGCTTCCGCGGTAGACCCCGAAGTGCCTTTACCATCGCAAAAACATTTTTAGCTAAAAGCTTTCCGAGTTTTTCTGTCTATTTCGGGATCGGGGGAAGAATATCTTCGGATGTTAAGAGATTGGCGAGGAGGCGAGAATGATAAGTGAACTCGAAAAATGTCGTGGATAGTATTTTTCCTCAGTCAACCACGGAATGCAAATAGGTAGCTGAATATACATTGCTGGAATGTCAGCATCAATTTCGCGTCCTCTCCTCCTCATAAAATATTGCGAACATAATTGTCTTATTTTATAGGTATTTGTTGTACTTATATGTTAATTAATGCAATTATTTGAGTATTGCTGATTACATATTAAAAAATACTATGCAGTTTCAGGGGTTTCAAGATGCTAGAAAAGTTGAAATGCTGCCCCAAAAGGAATGTACTCTGCACAATAACATCGGATGAAACATTTTCACAACATAGGAGGGAGGAAATTGATAATTATGTTTTATCGCTTACTGCTTGGAATTAAACACTTTACTTCTCTAATGAAGGGACGTCCTCTGTAACTAAACATGTTTCTATAAATTCTTAATTCTCATAATTACAAATGCCTCGGTATCAATGATTTTGAATATATTCAAATAATATTCTTAAAACTTTAATTCTTTCACTGTATGCCAAAAGAGCTATCTCGTCCATGAATCCAACATTGAATAGAAAATGTATTAAAATAATTGTTATTTCATTATTTTGGTTTATTATTTTCAATAATGATCGAGCGAGAAAACAAATTTACCCCCCCCCCCCTCAAAATTGGATAGTTTATGTTTCAAACAGTAGAATCTGAAAATCGAATAAAATCAAACGAGTATCTACACTGCATGCAAATACATCTGTATATGGATATGTCTTATGATGGCAATTTAAATGATGAGCTCACTCAGCTGATTAGTGACCACTCAGGCGCCTTCAGCATTCTCCATTGACCCGCCCTCTCAAATTTCAAGTTCCTGCGTTCAACAGGAGAGGAAATGGCCTTGGAGCTCACTCAGCTGATCAGTGATCATCAACGTTGCATTGTTTTGTGTGTCGAAAATTTTGGAATGACCCCCAGAACTAAGACATATCCATGTCAAAAATATAAAAAATCCGTCCGTCCATCTCGCGGCACTTTTCTTAGTTACCATGGACCGATTTTGATGAAATTTGGTACATAGGCTTCATTTGGGGTCTAGTTGTGCGGCGAAGCTTTTGGTTGATGTCAATCACTTCTAAGGAGTGAAAAATAAGGTTTTTTTTTTGAAAATTTTATTGCACCAAGTAATAATTTATTAACAATATTATTTTGAAATTAGGATAAGATACTTCAAAACCAGGTAAGTACTTCACTGAGTTTTGTTCACTTTGACTCCTTCACTAAGATCTTTCACATCCACTGTTTAAGCTCTTCAAATTTGTGTTTCAATATATTCTAATTTAAAATCTAATTCTCTAATCATGTTTGTTTACCTCCTACTAACCTGTTCAACTGACGTTCCCATTTTTTTTTTTGATATTTTCCCATCAGGCCACTATTGCAAACCATCCTATTTAATTCAACTGATAACCTTTTTTTCTAATTATATTCATCAAGTCTTCAACTATAAAATCCATCACTGGAACAGTAAACTTAATTATTTTCACCTCACATCAACTTCCTATTCGGCCATTACTCATTTGAACACCTCTGGCGCATGTCCCGTTGCACATGCGCACATTTGAGTGGTGTGCCACCCTAAATTCAAACCCCAACTAAATTACTTTTTGATTCTCAAAACGATTATTCCTCATTATAAATTTGGCTAATTGCGAAATAAATTAATATCTATTTTGGAGGTGGATGTGCTGTTCGGGTGTCTCTAGTTTGTTGGAACTGGCAAATTTGGGTCAGCATGGAGGAAGTTCGCGAGTATCCAAGGAGTCCACTGCCTGCTGCCAGGTTCAGACTAGTCCTACTTCACTCTGGCAGAATCAACTACTCCATCTTTTTTCGTGCTTCTTTAACTACCTCATGTTCAGAAGTTATCCAAAACCATCCGTGTGTGAGTGCCGTATCAGTGCATAGGGAAGACTCTGCCAAAGAAAGGACCTCTACCTACACCCAAAATAAAGGACCGGACAACAGATCCCAGCTTCCTATATACCTGTGAGCTCCAGTACACCCTTCACATAGTACACCAAGTAACAAGGTACCCATCTCTTATTCTTACCAACTATTATAGAGTTCCCTGTCCAGCGTATACCTCCAATACCCAATTGTCCATGGATATAAACACTTTAACGTATCTATTTCCCCAGAAAACCACAAAAATTCTGGTTGTCAACATCCTCATTGTCTCATCTGCAAACAGTGTCGAGAGGTTTTGCACGTTTAAGTCTTCTGGTGATTTCACTTGTGTCAAGGAGACAGACAGCTTCCTCGTTGACATGAAATGTTAGCCGATGAAGATGACGCACGGCTTGTCGTTGACAGTTTCGATTTGGAGCTCATGGTGGAGACGCTCATTTCGAAAATACCATGGCGCGTTGACAATATTTCTCAACACAGTATTTTGAAATCTTTGGATGATTCCTGGATTTGATTGAGTAGTACAGCCCCAAAGCTGCGCTCCGTAAGTCTAGACTGGCTTTAGGACTTGATTGTACAGAGTAAGCTTATTCTGGATACAAAGTTTTGAGCATCTACCCATAAGCCAGCACATTTTTCGGAGTTTTAGTACAAGAAGAAGGAAGTTCTTCTTGACGTGGGCTTTCCACCGGAGCCTGGCATCTAGCGTCATACCAAGGTACTTGGCCTCATTAGCGTAGGGAACTACTTTGCCATCGAGAAAATCTGGTACGTATTTTATTCTTTTGTTAGTGAAATCGAAATGTACCGACTTACTCTCGTTCATTTTGATTCTTCATTTATCTGTTCATTGTTTAATGCGGGAGATTGAGCGATTTAACTTCGTGACAGATTCCTTGTTATTTTCTCCAATTGTCATCTGCAAACGTAGCCGTTGTATTTCCTTCAATTTCTGAGAGAAAAATAAGGGTGACATTTTTTTGTTGAATGTCGTACATACGTGGGTCTCAAATTCATTATAATCATGAAAATTCCATTTGATTCGAAAGCCCGACAGATTCCTTCAGTTTTGAACGTGCATTGGTGTGTATGTTTCAGTAATGGAGAAACAAAGTTCACCTTAACAAAGTCAAAACAGAGCTTCCACTAAATTGAATGAAAACCCCGCCAGTAAACAGTTGTATTTTCCGAGTTTTCTCTTATCAGGTACGCAAAGAAGAGGAAGGTTTGATTCTCGCAGCCTTATTATCAAGACTGCTTTAAGTAACAGTTCGAAATATTCCTTCCTCGTTTTGACAATGTTAGTGGGAAACTCTGAAGTAAAATTGAATTCCTAGGCCAAGTACGGGTTCAAGGAGAGAGGAAGATTTAATCCAATGAATCAAAAGGCCGGTTTCGCTGAGAACTTTAGGTCCCTCGAGAAAAGAAAGAAAATATTGGGCATCAGCCGGTCGTGAATCATCTTGTCTCTGCCGTCCCTCTTTCGGCAAAAAGAAACTTTTCCTTTGCTCGGACCGTTTTTCGCCGGTTTGGCTTTCTCACTGGGGACTTCTCCGGTAGCGGGGTCTATCGGCATCATCTTTACTCCACATTTATCAGGAGGCTATCACTTTTGTTTACGAGTCATTTACCCCGGTTTCCTCCCGACAATGGATCCCTCCTTCCAATCCTCCACGACTGACTTGGGCTATTCCTTGGGACCTCATCGACTCCTCGACACGTTTGTGAGATAAATAAGTCTGTCCTATCGAGTCTTGACGAGGGATTGTTGAGTACTACACCTCCTTCAAGCTGAAGAGTGGAAGATGGACTTCGTGTTGTGGTTTGCTTCCCTTCTATGTATTTGATCTAACTTTGTCTACACCAGACGTGTATTGACGCACAAGAATTCGCCAATCTTTACTTAGGAACCTATGACTTTTGGAAGTGATTAGAAAACAGAGATCAGCTGTATGAATAATGAAGCTAACATCTCATCAGATTCTCCGATCATTCACGTAAATCTACCACCTATTCTCAACTTTTTCCCTCGAAACTTGTTACGGTCTTTTACATACCACTGAGTAATGTCAGATCAGTGGTATGAGCAATAGAGCTGAGTTTAAATCAATTTCAGTTTAATATCATATTATAGCCCAAAAATTTGGCCCACAGCCTCTTGGAGTTCACCGAAAGTGGTAGAAACAAACTCAGAATTATCAAATCCCGTCTGAGTGACATAGTTCACATTAGAATAGTATTGACGAATATGGGTTCATCAGCGTTTCCGGAAGATCACTTACAAGAAGCAGGCACTGTTCAATTCATTCTTGTTCGTCTATGTTCGACAGCATTCTCCCTCATTTCAGCCTCAGTTCAAAGCTCTCCGAAAAAATTTGTTTCCTTGTGATTCAGTTGTTTCAACACACCTTTAAGTTAGTTCAGAGGTCAATTCCTTCTATCTGCTACATCAGATCTGGTTGGTTGCGTACCTTTTGGGGTCTAAACAATCCTTGTTAATCTTACGGACGAAGGGGCAAAAACTTGAAAAGTTGTACTTGAAACGGAAATTTTAGAGGATTTGAGAAATTCATTAGTGCACGGCCCTAGGGAATAGAAAGGCTGAAATATTGCCGCAGGAATCATCAAAAACAATGATTGCCAGAGAACTATGGGAAAAACTTGGGAAAGCCCGTTTATTCAGTAGTTTTTCCATTTTTCTTTGGCAACTATTGTTCGATTTTGATGATTCCGGCGGCAATATTTCAGTTTTTCAATTCCCTAGGGCCATGCACTAATGAATTTCTAAAATCCTTTAAAATTTCAAATTTAGGTACAAGTACTTCAATTTCGTGAAATACTGACCCGGAACGAAGAACAAACGGCGACCGACTGAGACACGCTTAACAATAATTGCCTGAGAAAAATGGGAAAAACCGTTAATTCAGCTGTTAATCATCAAAAAGTAACTTCCCTCGGCCGGGGATCGATCTCCTATCGTTCCAATTCTGAATCGGAGCTCCTACCACATGAGCTAAGGAAGTGAATGGACAGAAATGCGAAGAGGTCACTGATCACAACATCTCCCCCCCCCCCCTTAGGAAATCTTAGGTACTCCGTTACCTAGTCAGGGAGGTGAGAGGCAGCTTTGGCCGGCGTTATCCAACCCAGTGAGAACGCGCTATTTTTGACAGGCTTCGGAGTTTTTGTTATTCTTCCTTATTGACAGGGCGGGATCTGCTGACCTCAACGTTTGTCCGAATAGGCGGTGGCTCGACTCGTGTCTTCGGAGGGAGTTGTTTTGATGACCTAATCTTTATTATGAATTATTGTTTCTCTGAAAAATGCTGAGAAGACCATCCGGGTCCTACTGACTGCGCCACAATGTTGAATCATCAAAAATTAACTTCCCTCGACTGGGGATCAATCTCCTATCGTTCCGATTCTGAATCGGAGCTCCTACCACATGAGCTAAGGAAGCGAAAGGACAGAAATGCGAAGAGGTCGCTGATCACAACACAGTTATGTTTTCCCCATAAAATGTAGCTAAACTTGAAATTTTCAAGGATTTGAGAAATTCATTAGTGGACTAAAACTCATCGAATGAACTTTTTGAAGTTTATATATTTTCTTATATAAAACAACAAATCTTGAGAGGAGGTTTAAAAAAATTGTTTGTGTATGAAATAGAAAACGTCTGCCAAGTGGGTGTGGCACATAGCTTCCTCGTATCCATAACCCGATTATATAGATGATTCGATGCATAGTAGTTAATCTGAAAACACCAATCTCTAAGTACCTTTCACTACCCTCATAGGGGACCATCGACACGCGAATCTGGACAATCCTAGAAAATTTCATCAAATTCGGACGAAAAATGTAAGTGCGGTAGTGATTGGAACCAAAAAATTTCATAGCAAGACTGGGAGTCGAACCTGGGACTTCTAGTTGTGAGTCCAGTACTTTGCTCACTGATCTACAAAGAGGTTGGTTGAATGACTTTGAGATTCTCAGCTCAGACGCAACTGTTACGGCTGTTACAAGGATTTTACGATTGCGCGTGCACAGAGGCTACTGTAAATTTTAAGGCCTTGATTTTCATTGGGAACCATCTACAACCTAATCCGCGTAATCCCTGAAAATGTCATCGAAATCGGGATGAAATTGTGGAAGTTATGGCTGTTACAAGCAATTCACGTTTGCGCATGCGCAGTCGCTTCTATCAGTCCGAGGATGATGATTTTCATAGAGGACCGTCTACACACCAACCCGCACAATCCCTGAAAATTTCATCGAAATCGGACAATAACTTCGTAAAGTTATGCGCGTTACAAGGAATTCATGACAGACACACAGACACACAGACAGACAGACACACAGACAGACAGACAGACAGACATGGAACCAAAATTGTTCAGAAAGGTCTAAAACGCAAAACGCGAGTGAAAATTTTGATTTTGGAGAACTTTTTTTTTTCGTCCTTGAAAAGTGAAAACAAAGCTTCCGCTACCTTGGTAGACTCGGAAGCAAAAACCCAGTTTTGGGGCTGCTTTAAAAAAACTGACTTGTGCTATGTGTATGTTGTTCTTTAGTAATTTAGCTCTTTTTTAGCGGGAGAATAATACCTCAATGTACGAGTTTCATAAGGAATGTATACCTATTGTTACGTGGAAAATTAATTCGATTACTTGAGATTTAGGTGGGATTACATTTAGGCCGAAGAAAAGCCGGTCTATGGTCATGATGCCTTGGGAGAATCGTTGCGGAATTACTATGTCCACCTTTACCGAAGGATTTGAATAAAGATGAGCATCGTTTATTTAGACTGTAATTTATACCGTAGGGCGTAATTTCATTGAAATAGAGAATCCCTCTGCTCGAGTTAATGCGTGTCCAATTGAGTCCATTACTTTTGATTTATTATTTTCAATAATGTAACTTTGGAATTGAACAAGAAGAAATTTGTTTAAGATAAAAGTAAAACCCCTCAAACTATAGGTAGGTCTCTGGGTAGACCTACCCCCTATAGTAGGTTCTTCTGTCTGGACCACAGAAGTGGTGTGCATAGTAGCTTGGCATTAATGTTGATGATCTCTAAGGTAGAAAACAGGGGAAGAACATTTCAAACTGCTTTATCTCAAGAACTCTTGAAAGGTAGGTTTTCGTCAATTTACAATTGAATAAGTGAGAATGACAACAGTACATGTCCCCAATCAGCTTATCGAGATATCAGGTGTCAGGTGGTATAAGTCCATGGACTCCTACTGTTTTTTCCCTCAATCATTTTCATTTTGGCTCTGTTCAAGCTTACCGAGTGTGGTTAGCATACTGCTCTTGTGCTCAATGCGTAGTTCTACTGGTTACAACCTACAAAAAGCCATTTTTCAACAATCGTCAAAAATGGACTTGTACTGTTTTTATTCTCATCGATTCAATTTAGTTTTCGTTTCCACTATTTAGAATTCAATGAGACCAGCCAGAGTTCTGAAGGATCAACCGTTCGCACCGTATGAAGACTTAAATATTGGTCGAAAAATAATTCATCATTCATGTGAATCGCGAATGAATTTTCACTGCGAAAAGTATTTACTAAATACTATTTAGTCGTTATTATCTCCATTCAAATATCAGCTGGGTTTTTTTTTTCTTCGAATCTAGTTTCAACTCACCTGTTAAGCTTCCTCAGAAATCAAATTTCTCCAAAAACTCTCGGATGGTAATTTATTGCAGGTAGGCGCTTTCAACAAATAAACTTACTAGTGAATAATTGTGTGATACGACCTTTTCCTGACATCTCGCTTTGTTCTCCCTTTCCCCGGTTAAGTAATTACATCGTTGAATTATCCATTCCCATGACGTCCCTAGATCGATGAATATACCTTTATGATTCCAATCGAGTAATCATTTTAAAATAATCTATACTCTGTGTGTGTATGTACAACAAAATCTGTTGTGTTCAACCCAGGCCCTCAATCTTCACTGATTTCGGATGTACTACTCGAAAATCTGTCTAGTTGCTCGTGTTGAAAATCTATTGTCGTGTTGTGTGTTGGTGGATGAGCGAGCAACCATGCTTATAATAATTATAATCAATTATTGATATCAGTTGTGTGTTGGTGGATGAGCGAGCAACCATGCTTATAATAATTATAATCAATTATTGATATCAGTACTAGCGGACATGTTGGTAACAGTTATTGATCGTCGACTATAATTCCATGTAAATCACGTTTGCTACCTTCCCTAGAAAGGAAACGAGTTAAACGTTTCATAGGGTCGAATGTTTCATAGGGTTTGGTGAGCTTCAACGCATCACCAAATGACCCACACTTCTAGCCCTAATACTATATTACATATAATATATGTAATCAATGGATCAAATGTATTCTCCGTAATAATAATATATTATATTATTATTACGGAGAATACATTTGATCCAGCGCTTGATGGATAAATAGTTCCAAACCTCGAATCAATTTGGGAGAAAAACTTGATTGCAGTGCAATTACAAACCATTATAAAGGACAGTTGTAGATTATACGCACATGCTGCACGAAATAAAGTCATCGTCAACGAGCTGTTGTGATGAAATTGTAAAAGGCGTCGCTTAATTTATTCAACAGTTACCGCCAATTACCTCGTTGGTTGGCCTTTTTCATACATAGTTATTGCCTCCATACGAGGGTATACGGATTTATATGACAATTCTTGCTTCTTTTCACATACTATTGGATTTAAACTGTTAAAAATGTGGGCATTCCAAAAGTGAAGTTTTCTCTACCATTTTGTTTTGCAGAGCTTTTTCAACCACTTTCATTGGGTGTAGCAATATGTCGGTCATTATGCTAACGTCGGTCTTTTCTTCGGAAAAAGAAAAAAGTCAAACAAGTATTGTATTGACTGTGGCGGTCTTTATGCATATGTCGGTATATTCATCGGAAAGAGAAAAGACCAACATGTTGCTACGGAATCAAAATATTTAAAAAAATTCTAATCCCAATTATTGGGAACACATTTAAAAAATAGTGTTGAATGGAGTAAAATAATTTGGTGTTGGTCCAGTTAGAACTACTGTCAACATGAACGTTGATTCATTGTTTCAAACAACCATCAATATGTTGCTTATTTCTTTGATAAGTGTCAATAAAATGTACCAACCGTTGATAGTAAATGGAATTGAATCAAAAAGGAATTTGATTAGCAATTTTTCATATTTTTACAAGTACTGTGGCTTCTAAGGATCAAACCCAGATGAAATCAATTTTTTTTTTTTTTTTTTTTTTTTTTTCGAATTAACTCCCCTCAAGACAAAATGTCTTTGGTGACGGAGGGGGCACGCCATAAATTTAAAATAAATAAATAAATCAAATATAATGGGGAGGACGCCCAGGACTCACCCGACGCCGGCCCTAGGGATAAGGGAAGATGAGGAAGGTGGGGGTGGGAGAGAAGGATGAAGGGAAGTGCCTCTATAAAACGACCACCAGTTCAAATATGAGCCGAGCAGGACACGGGTGGTGATACCACGGAGTACGCCTACCGAGATGCCCAACTCGCGCAACTCCGTGGCACTTTTCCCGCACCACACACCGCGCCATGACAAGGTTGCAGCCATCACCCTGATGTTGTTGGGTGCCACTCCTTTTAGCTCCGACACTGCTTGCCGTAAATCATTTGTGTCATATTTCCTTATCTTGGCCCGCCAAGTCTGCTCCATGTCCAAGCTGCCATTGACAACTTGGACATCCAGGATAATGCAAGACTGGTCGGGCTTGACGGCAACAATGTCGGGCTTCTTACCCTGGTCACTTGGCATGTGATACAATCTCTCTCTCTCAACATCCCAGCCGCTAGATGACAAAGCACCTGCTATCTGCTTGGCGACCGCATCATGACGTAGAATGCGGCCACCATGAGTCCGAGGACACTGCTGCACTACATGATATAAATGTTCATTTCCACTCCGACAGGCGCGGCAAAGGGGTAGGGTTGTCCCGCGACTACCTCTTGAACACCTCACCGCAGTTGGCAAAGATGCCACGCGGATGGCGTGAAAGTGTCGGTAGTCGCGGGCCCCAATGCCCTCCGAAGCCCAATCTACCCATTGGGATGAGAGAAGGCTTTCGGAGCACTGTCGGAGTTCTTTACCATCTACTGATTCATGCAGCGCAGCAGCGAACTCAGCAGACGAACTGGGTTTTGGAGCAGATGGTGTTGCTCGGTCACACCATGCTAACTGCTGCCTGACAAAATCAAGATCAGCAGCCGCACGGGCGACCTCCCAGCTCGACCCTTGAAGGGCTAGCAGGCGCTGGCGGCGCAGAGAAGGGATACATGCCGAGAGAGACACAATGCCAAGCCCACCGGATTTGACCGGTGCATGAACATAGGCACTTGGGACACCAGGTGGGAACTTCAGCCAAGAGCGCACAGCAGAGCGAACTTCTCGATCTAATTCTTGCAGCCTCCCCGCCGTAAGCCTGCCAAAGACTAACCCATAGGTTAGCTTCGGCAGTAAGTACGTGCGAAGGAGGCGCAGCTTCTGCTGTGGCTTCAATGGAGCCTTGGTAACGCGAGCTAGCGCTCTACCAAGGTCCACACGGCTGGCAGTTATAGTGGCCACCCCCATGAAGTCGACTCCAAGGTACCGCCAAACCTCCAACACGGATCGAGATGGGATGGAGGACTGTCCAACGACAAAACCCCCATCCACAACTTTCACCTTATGTTGGCGACCTGACGGGACCAAGGAGACCGACCCACACTTATCAGGGTTAACCACAAGTCCACACCCGGCTAGCTGCTTAGCAAATGCATTGAGGGCGATCTGCAAGCCCTCACGGGTTTCTGCGAGTAGGATAACATCATCGGCAAAAGCCAATGCTCCTACTCGCACCCCAGGGGCGAGATCAAACCCTACTTCTGTGGGCAGCTTACCCAAGGCCGTATCCACGACCAGGTTGAAGAGAAGTGGGGATAGGGGATCCCCCTGGCGTACCCCACGCCCGATCCGTATATCCCCTGACACCTCACCTCCTGCCTCGAGGACCGTCACGCCTTCCTGGTACAGACAGGCCACATACTCGATTAACCGAGATGGGGCCCCGACACCACGAAGGCAATCGGTCAGGGCAAGGTGACTGACTGTGTCAAAGGCCTTAGCGACGTCCAGAGCGGCGAGATGGAGTTGCCGGCGTTTAATACGGGCCAGCGAGATGACAGTTTGGAGAACTGTAAGGTTCTCCGCTGTGCCATCTGCTGGCCGAAACGCTCTCTGGACATCACCAATGACACCAGCCACCTGGAGGCGAGATGCCAGTACTTTTTGGAAGTGGCGGAAGACTACCGAAGATACAGAGATCGGCCGATAGCCTCCAGGCCCACTTCCCCCTTTCTTGGGAATAAACACGGTTCGGGTACGGGTTAATGCTTTCGGGGGTCTTCCCGCAAGGAGGAGCAGGTTGAGGATGAGCAGCTTAATCGTCTTAGGTGCTTTATTCCAGCGTCGGGCGAAAACACCATCGGGTCCAGCGGAAGTGGAGTTCCTGACACGGCACTTGTGTGCCTCGTCAGGCAGCACCGGCGAGCACATGATGCCGCGCAAGGAATCCCTGGTGGAGACTGGGGGAACCACACACTCCCCAGGGTCGTGACTGGGAGCACTCAGAAGTGGCTCCCAGAAATCCACAAACTCCTGGAGAGGGGGTTGAACTTGATTTTCCCCAGGCTCCTCCAGTACCTCCGCAGCCACACGCGCCGGATGCTTCCTCCACAAACTCTGAACCCGGTGGTACTCCCGCCGTCTTGCTTGTTTAGCTGCTCTGCGACCTCCACGCAACACCATTCTGGGAGGAGGTCCCCCCTGGTGCTGCGTCACGGTCGCGTCCCCAACCCGCGGGAAGATTCTCCCTAAATAGGCTGCAACCTCGTCTTCCAGGTTATCCAGCCCTTCAACAGCCCGCCTCACCAGATCCTGCAGGTAGGTGCTTTCATAGCCTTCAATACGACCTACCTGCCCCCCGAGCCTTAAAACTTCGGTCTTCAGATCGGCAAGAAGACCGGAGGTCCCGGGGGAGGGATACTGAATGGCAGGCTGCTGCTCCACATCAGCAATAGGAGATGCGGGAGAAGCCCCACTGCTATTTGCCAGGATAGCTTCCTGGACAAGCTGCTTATAGTGGGGCTTCAGGCGGATGTTCTTGATTGCAATGACTGTGCGCGTGGGAAAACGTTCATTTAGATAAACATTAATATTACGTACCCCATTACGCACAGCCACTGCCTCATCTGCCGCCATCCTGCGCAACTCCTCGGAAGCATACCTGGGCTGTATTCGTTCAATATCAATAGCAGCATTAGCAGCAACAGGATGCTTCCGTCTGATGTGGAGACCAAGGCCGGACCTGGTAGTGAATGCCCGCTCACAATGGGCACACTGGTGGTTCAAAGAGGCAGTGGATGAGGATGAGGGTAGGGATGATGAGGAAGAGGAAGAGGGGGAGGATGGCCGACGCCCCTGCCTGGGGCGCCTCTGAGCGCCTCCCCTAATACCCCGCGAGCCAATGGGCTGGCGGGGGTTATGAGGCTCTGTTGGTTCTGTATTCATAACAGGGAAGCGCATGAATAAGGGTCAGGGAACCCGTTAACAGGGGTCCCCTCCCTACTCACCAGAGGGTCATTCAGCCACCCCTGGAAGTTCAAGAGGGGTCCACCAGGGAAACCTAATGGGACCACCTCTGTCCATCCCAGGGGGCCCGGGTTGTGCGACGGGGACGCATGACCTTGACTTGGGTAGGGATAAGAAGGGCTCCGAAGAGATAAAAACACCCTCTATTACCCTACCCCAACAACCCAACACATCCTTTTATCCCAAACAGCTCTCTGAATATGATCAAAATCGGGATATGAGGTTGTAAGAAATTGAAGTTTGATCAAACCCTGATGAAATCAACGTACAAAAGAAATTGAAGTTTGATAAAATCCTGATGAAATCAAGATACATTATTTTATCCCAGTCAGCTTTATGAATTTGATCAAAATCAGGCTATAAGGAAATTGAAGAAATTGAAGTTTGATCGAACCCTTATGAAATCAACATACATAAGAAATTGAATTTTGATCAAACCCTGATGATATCAACACACATTCTTTCATCCCAATCAGCTTAATGAATTTGATCAAAATCAGGCTATGAGGTGGTAAGAAATTAAAGTTTGTAAAATAGCGTTGGGCCTTGCACTCATACTGTTGTTCATTCGATGATGATGAAATTTGTAGGGCACAAAGCTCGAAGCTCGAAGCTTCAACCCAGTAAATATCATTAAGATCTAACTATATTTCGTTTAGTTATAAAAAAGGCAAGGAATCGTCCACAGATAGACCTACAGGCATGGACTCAATTTTCAAGCTCTCTAACTCAAAACTATTGTAGACATTTTGGTTTTGGAGGACCCGAATTTGTTTGACTTGCTGCACGAAAAAGACCTCACTTATCGATGTAACACGTGTAATTAAGTACCACTTGACCGTCACCAGAAAATAACAATATTTTGCTCTAATTGTTTCAAATTATCTTTGCTTTTTCTCTGAATAGGATCGAGTCAGAAATTATTCCGAGCTCACTTTATTTTTTTTTAAACTTACATTCTCCACGATACGATCAGAAAGATTTCCTCTCGCCACGCCATTTTCGAGTTTCAATTAAGTTTGGTTCAATCGCGAAAATGCAAAAGAGAATCAGTCGACGAATTGATTCTCAGAGCGCCGAAACCCTTTCATTCAAACGAAAATCACCTATTCGCCCGAGGCTTCGATTAGAATCCTCGTTATGTGTCATGATTGAAGTTGAACGAACTTCCATCGTATCCGAATGGGTTCAGGTTCGCAGAACAAACCCAGAGCTGATCCCTCTGGGAATTTCACGATTCCCTATTCTGACTGACACAATAAAACTCTCTGCTCTCGTGTTTTTCAGTTCAAGGAATTTCAGTTCAATTGATAGGTTCAGACACCTTTACTTACGGAATACTCACGGTGATGGCAGACCCTGCCTACCTAACATAGGACCGTTTCACGTGAAGATGGATCTTTAGAGTTTTCTAAAGCACAGCGAATTGATGGGAAGAAAAGAGGAAATTCGAAAGATCGAACAGAGAAAAAAAAGGGAGAGAGAGAAAGAGAATAAGCCATTTAAGGAAGAATGAAAGGAACCTTCAATAAAATATTTTAAAAGCTTGGAGTGGCTTTTCATTCCTTACGTTTATATCTCCTTAGAAATTCCCTACATTTCTTCATATAAAACTGATAGCCCAGAAGATGAGCAATTTCTTACTTTTTTGTGAATAGATTAAAATAATTGTCCTATGAGTAGATTTCTTTGACTAATATTATGGACTCGTAAACAGCACTATTTAGTATAAATCATTCAATTCTACTTTTTAGTGGATGAAAAATACTATTTTTCATTAGTTAATGGAGAAGACTTTAATTAATTTCTAGTCCAACGAGTTGGTGGATGAATGGGTAATGAAGGTTCTTCATGTGAAGCTTGTGTTGTAATAGAATCCTAAATAATGCACTAAACTAAATAAAATAAAGTACGCGGACTCGACTTGACATCAGACTTCACAATAAATTTATTTTTGATAGTAGGTTACGGTTTTTCATATCTATGTTTATTAGTTCCTAGGGATGATATTTTAATAGCTATGGAGTAGCCACTATAGTCCAGTTACACTCTCCCCCAATCGAGTTTCATCATTGTTCCTGCAATGATATTGAAGGATATTTTTTATTGCCGTTCATGCTGTCTGTCCATCGTTAGAAGCATACTAGATGGAATTGGGAAATCCATTCATCAGGATGATTCTGGATATTTTATATTTATGGACCTTTAACGACCGGGTTTTTTCCTGAGTAGCCGTGGTGAAGTAGAATAAGACCGCCATCCTTCAATTGTGGTATTAAATGTATGGGGTTAGTTCCGCTAGTTATAAGAATACAATTATTATCTACGTTGATGGGTGAATGGAGTGACCATGTTTTCGATGTAGTTTTTGGAGTCTAATATTCACAATAACAAATAAATAATGTTATATTAAATAATAAATAATAAATTGAATGTTAGACTCCAAAAATTATTATCTACGTACCGTATTAGAGAACCAGTCGTAACTTACGTAGATAATAATTTTATTCAATTGTGGTGTTTGACCATAGTGGTTCTTATCAAAATTGTCTTTCATTCTCAAAGGTTGTTACTTAATCTGGTTTCTCGTGATGCCATATTCACCATCTCCTGCTAACAATTTATACTTGGAAAAAATATTTCACCTCTAAAATCGATGGTATTGTACATAAATATCTACATCACATCATTGTATCAGCACTTTTAGCACTCAGTCATCCATCAGCAACCATCTGGCTGCGTGGTATCAGGGTCCGAGGTCCTACCTCGGACATTGGAGGGAGGGACAAGGTTGAATCACCTTGTCTCAGGAATGATGGAGGGAGGATTGTGCCTCTTCTGGCTATGCCATCACCGACGCTTCTCTTCCCCATGGGGTTCGAGTTCAGCTCCAAGTCCCACGGGGCCCATCTGCTCGAGCCGTGGCACGCTGTCGTGTGGCCGTAGCCCTGAATGTAGACCAGATAAATGATCCTCCTGTTAGGACTCGGGCGGTCATCCACTCTAGGATGAACAGTGGGTAACCAGCCCGAATCAGATCTTTGGCTGACTTGCCATGCCATATCCCTCGCCAGGTGATAGTTGCTCCAATCACCTTTAGTTGGTTTCGCTGAATGTTTGCAAGTGCTGTTGCAGCCTCTAGTCTCAGAGGCCAGAGCCAGAGACCACTGGGACATCAATAATGAAAGCTCCTCTAATAAAAAATGGTGGGATTCCAAACAACATGAAGTGAGGAGAACATACAATTTCTGCAGAGTGAGTCCTATTGAAATGTTTAACTGCTGCTTCGAGAGTCACTTTCCATCCTCCAGCATTTGTCGGGTAACACGTCAAAAACTGTTTCAAGTGCCGAACTTTGCGCTCTTCAAGCCCATTAACAGCAGGATGATATGGCGCTGTAGTTATCAGTGAGATTCCAGGAGCATCAGTAAATTTTCGAATCAAGGCAGACACAAATTGAGGAACATTATCGGTCACTATCTTCACTTTTTCCAGTTACGGGAAGGTTTTCATGCAATTCAGTACTGCTACTAAACTTTCCTTCATTGCCTTTGCATAAGTGTGCGTGAAAATTCGTCGATTAGAACTAGAAAAGATTTAGTTTGCCGTTGAGTGTCGGACTTCTTTGAGAGTTCCGCAAAGTCGAGGTGAACTGTTTCAAATGGATTTGTTGATGTTTTTGGAAGAATTAAAATATCCGATTTGGATCTATATTTAAATTTGGTAATTTGGAATTGATGACAACTTCTTATACATATGTGCCCGGGGGTGTGGCTGAAAAATGGTATTATGCAGAGATGCGAGAAGAAAAGGAATGCTGAATTGATTGGAAGCAGTCCTTTGTTAACTCTTTTGGTCGAAACCTACTCGATTTAGCGCAGCAGGCAGATGAATGGACTTACAGTGGTAGAAACCTTATGGACTACTTCAAAAAAAGACTTGACATCAGACTTCTCAATAAATTGTATTGTTGATAGGGATGGGATATCGATATCCGATATTACCACAATATCGATATTGGGCTGTCAATAATCGATATCTCGGTATCGATACCATCAAAGCCGATATTATCGATATATCGATATCCTTTAATCGATATGGATATCGGTATCGGTATAGGTAGTATGTAAAGAAGAACCCACTGAAATATTGGATTGAGAACAGGAACATTTTTCCAGAGCTTAGCACCGTCGCTGTGAGATATTTATCATCAGTTTCAACGTCTGTCCCGTCAGAAAGACTCTTTTCCAAAGCAGGGAATATAATGACACCTGACCGCAACAGATTAAAAGCTGAGACTCTCTCCAAACTTTTATTTTTGGAGAGCTTGGACGAAGATTACTTTTTTTGATTCATTGTATAATACGAGTATATACCTATTGATTTTCTATGTTCTACCTTCCATTGTATGTTTGATTCATTATCGTTATCCTGACTTGAACTAATAAAAAAATTTTTTATTAGTATAAGTAATAGTAATTAATATATTTATTTAGAATAAGAATATTAAATATTCTATTAAAAATTTTTTTTATTAGAATATTTAATATTCTTATTCTATTTTTAAAAAAACTCTATTATTAAAATTTTTTTTTATTAGAATATTCAATATTCTTATTCTATTAATATTATTATTAATATTTAATATTCTTATTCGAAAATTGTCGTATTTTTTGGCAGTTCCTTCAACTGGTACCGATATTCCCGATATCGATATCGGGAATATCGATATCATAGGTCCGATATTTTACTGGTATCGATGCCGGGAAGCCCGATATCAGTACTGATATCGATATCATACCTTCGATATCCCATCCCTAATTGTTGATAGTAGGTTACGGTTTCTCATATCTAGGTTTATTCGTTGCTAAGGATGATTTTTAATAGCTGTGGAGTAGCCACTACAGTCCTGTTACACTTCATAATACTTAGGGGAAAAAACTCTTTAATATATGTAATGCGCTTGGAATAAAATGAAAAATGCACCCTATCTAGTGCTTTCTAGAAATGAAAAAGTGAAAGTGAATCTGAACTCGAAGTTATTCCTATAGCCCCAAGAGAAAAGAGTTATTGCTCCCATAGAAAAAAGAAGGAGAAATGTTTTTCGGCGACGGAGGTAACAGGCTGAGAAAGCATAAGAGGGAGGGTAGAAAAGTGAAAGAAGATACAGACGAAAGGAAGGTTATGAAAAAAGGTGAGACATCTCTGTTACTTGACACCTGACCTGGAAAAGGCTCCCCTGCGTCAAATCAAAGTCGAGAAGAAATCTTGTTTCGTCTCAGAGTGAAGAGCCTGTCAGCGGACGAACAAATGGGACGAAGTTATGAATACCAACGATCCGTGCGCCCGAATGAGTTTTTATTCGGAATCTCAATCGACATTTGAATGCTTTATTCCGAGAGAATCGAAGCTCGGATTCATTCATTGATTGACTCTTTTGACTTTGATTTATTCATTTCGCAGAGTCAGTTCTTAGATCCATTCCGAACATCGTTAAAATGACAAGGCGATGGCACGAAAATTCAACGTAGCAACCAACGACGATAATGAGTTTTATCATTCTTCATCACCATCATAAATCTGTGCCAAACCGTCTTCATAATAAATTTTATTTTGATGTTTATACTGTTATGTAATAGTCGCTTTCCAGAAACGCTAAAATTGGATAAAGTTTCGCTGAAAAACGAATAGGTATCGTTACAAAACATGAGAATGGAAAAAAACTTCACGGACAAACTGTACTGAGGTTTTTCAAAAATAAAAAATAAATAAAAAAGATTTTACTCTGCTATTCTTATCAAAGTTATATTTTTCAGGTATTGGACGGAGGACAGTACAAAGCTGATCAAAACTAAATATACTCGTAAATCCAAGTGGGCACTATAAATAGGTATTATACGAAAGAAACCCTTTTCCTTGGATATTTAGGCTTTCACGATTTATCTAATTACTAATACTGGAAGATCTCTGTAATGTTACTTCATTCGTTCAACCTCAAGTTTGCGTGGCTGTATTGTTAGCTTAGGAGACCCTGATACACTGAGGACTTTGAGAGACTCCATATTTACAAAGCGAGATGTACCTATATCATTTGTTTTCAGTTTACCTTTCTAAATGTTATCATCGTGCTAAATTTAATTATTATACGTAACAGAGTAGGTAACTAAACAAGACAGGGAGGTGGAGGAACTATTGCAGAGATCCCAGGAATACGTCTCACCCATCCTTAGATGTTTGAAGAAATGGTCGGAATGGTTAGAGCTCTGTTTTCCCAAAATTTTGATCACCGTTTCGATACTTTTGATTTACAGTTCGTCTTCGACTGTTTCAGAGGACAGGAACTGCTTTTGACATCAACGTGACCCAGGATTTCCAAATCAATTCTGCCAACCGATGCCCTAGTATTTTTGTTAGCTCAGGAAGATGCCTACAAAATACTACTCTTTAAACGACTCTGCTGGGTATCAAAAATAATGATGCAGAAATATTCGACTTTCAATAAATTGCTTGTTGTTTCTCAGAGAATTTATTGTGGATATCAATTACAATTTTCCTTAAGTACATTACCTGTTCTATTTTCATCAATCTGGATCTGGATCTTCAATTGTTTGGAATGACTCAACGAATACACCATGGGTCAGCCTGAGTGGCGAGAAAGAAACCGGAGGTGTTACTGGTTAATTGGTTCTCGATTCTTTTGATGAGACTGAATGGATTTTGACGGTATGAATTATTTTACAACTGCATGCTCACCTTAGCCCCAACGGACGAGTATGGTTCGTCAAACAATGACCAGACTTTGGGTTTGAGCCTCTGCCAAGCTGTGAGACGGCCTGCCATGTAGTCTTCCTCGTACCCGAACATCCGCGCCACCTGTTCTTCCGTCGGTCTCTCTGAGTCGATGTCCAGCTTGTCCAATATTGCAAGGGTTGTCTGCAATCATAACAAAAGTAGAACTTTAGGAACCAGAGTCATGTAGGACGAAGCTAATCTCTTTAGAATGATATAAATGTTGTGTAGAAGTCTGAAAAAAAATCCATAGTAGATCCAAGTTGTAGAATGTTGTAATAATTTCGTAGTACGTTGTGTCCACCAGAAATTGGAAATATATAAAAAAATAATGTACTATTTGATCCTGTATCTTTGTACACAAACTTTAATTTGTTTATATTATTAATCATTAACGTATACCTATTAAGGTATATATAATGATAGTTATATAAATTATATTAATAATATTAATATAATTTATATAACTATCATTATATAAATATTATATTAATATTTATTAATATAAATATTATAATATATTAATAATATATAATATATTATATATTAATATATTAATATATTAATATATTAATATATTAATAATCTATATTAATAATATATATTAATATATTAATAATAATATATTAATAATATATATTAATATATTAATATATTAATAATATATTTATTAATAATAGGTATTAATATTATTAATACCTTATATTCTAGGTACCTAATATTTTATTTAAAAACGCTGCAAATCATTGCTCAAAGGTTTATTATTTTCTGTATAGATCACCCTTCTGTTTTGATCACTGGTTCTCCATCAATAGCATCTACTACCATCTGTATTCTCCCTTGACCTTCCCTCTCAAATTTCATCTTCCTGCGTTCAATGGGATTGAAAATGGCTTCGGAGCTCACTCAGCTGATCTGTGATCTGAGGAGTGAAGAAGATCTCCTCGAATGCTGGAGACGCCTGGAAGAGCACTTCCATTCAATAGGATTGAAAATGGTCTCGGAGCTCACTCAGCTGATCAGTGATCTGAAGAGTGAAGAAGCCTTTGAGCAATGATTTGCAGCGTTTTTTACCCACCAACATTTTTTTTACCTACCAACTTTTTTTTACCTACCAGCTAGGTACTACCTACCACACCATACTGGCTTCACACCTTCACAATCAAGTTTATTAGAAAGAACTAAACGCTTCACACTCGATTGGAAAAATAGAAAGCTTCATATGGAAATTTGATTACTGGTTACGCAGAAGGCAAAACTGTATACAAATCGAAGAAATGAACAGCGATCGCATTTTAGTCCGATAAAATTTGAATGGAGATTAGACCTCTTTTGCGATTCACACTCATGATTCTGTTTTATCGAAGGAAAACCTTCAAGTACTCGTAGGGACCGAACGGTTTGTCCTACAGAGCTCCGGGTGGTCTCAAAAATTTTTAGAAATTCAATACTATTTAAAATTGGTGAAAAAACGATACCTTTATTTCGAGAGTTTTTGAGCTAGGGCACTCTTGAAAATTACAACCCTTAACTTTCACCCCTTAGAAGTGACCTACATCAACCAAAAGCTTTGCGGCACAACTAGACCCCAAATGGAGCCCATATACCAAATTTGAACCAAATCGGTCCAGTGTTGCTAAGAAAAGTGCCGCGTACGGCGTACGGCGGACGGCGTACGGCGGACGGACGGAAATTTTTTTATTCGATTTTCGTATTCTACGTACCTTGAAACGTAAAACATCAAATTTTGAGGGGGGGTTAAAAATTTTTTTTCTTGCTCGATTCCAAAGGCTTATTATTGAAAATAATAAACCAAAATCTTTTTTAAATATTTTATTTTTGTATACATAATAGTACCTATTATATCATATCATTTTTTATTATTTGGCATGTATTAATTAATCATTAATATTGTTTTTAATCTAATATACAGGGTTATTGGTGATAGACTTCCGAGAAGGTATTTTTGCACCTCAAATGCAACAAAAAAGTTCCTCTTGCTCCATGTTCAATTCTCAAATGTGAGAAAAAATTGCAAAATTTGTGTATATTGGGGAAAACATGAATTTTTGCCTAAAACTAACCACGTTCTCTCAACTATTGGTCCTATGTATACCAATTTGTATTTTTCTCCGTTGAGTTTTGTCCGCCTTCACCACAGATTCATCACTTAAGGGCTTCCAAGCCTTTCTGTGGGACGTCCTAAAAATGGGTGTCCTCGACGTCATAATTAATTTGAACCATGGGCTGGGCAAAGGGAATAAAAAACGGCGGACGGCGGACGGACGGCTACATTTTTATTCGATTTTTGGATTCTACTTTTGGATTGGTACCTTGAAACGTAGACCATCAAATTTTGAGGGGGTGTTAAAAAATTTTTTTTCTTGGTCGATTCCAAAGGTTCATTATTGAAAATAATAAACCAATATAAATAGAAAACTGTCCAAGGCGTGGAATAGCACAAAACTTTCATATGAGGGGTTTGGAATAACTATGACGGCTGTATAGGAGATGGTAGTATAAAAACACGAAGCGGAGTTGAATTTAAATTGCTACCTATAAGAAACTTGCGTTTTGAGACATCCTGTATCGCACCTACTAGGTAAGGAAATAATAGCAGATAGGTAGGTATGTTCATCTCATGGATCGACTCGTAACTATTCACCTGTAGACACTCCTCCGTCACTCGACGTGATCTTGCCTGTTCACCCATAGGCCTTTGTAGACCACTTAGTTCCCATTAGAGAGAGAATTGACACGACGCATGCTGCCTCTCTCATCGTATGATTCACTTACCACCCGTATCGCCTTTTGTAACTGGATATTAGTCCGGTAGAATCTGATCACTCCTGTTTAATAGGACTAGATTACAGTGCAGCGGTAACATAATATTGCGACATGTAGCGATTTATTGGTCCTCCGGCTCTTTGATAACCTTAGGTTGCGAATCCAGAGCATTGTGTACATCCTACCTCCTGGTTCAGCGTATAGTCCTCTATAATTCAATTGCACTCTGAGCCAATGAGTGGATTTGTGAACCGCACTTTTCCAAGAGTTGCTATCATGTTCTGGACGTTTGCCAGAAATCAATCTGAAACTAGTTAATCGGGGAACTGTTGATGTTATTCTCATTCTTTTCATACGATGTAAATATATTGTAAGTCCACTTGATTATGTTTAGTGAATAATATTATTTTCTTAAATAATCAAAAATGTGTCATGAAAATATATATTAAATTAAATTTCCTGCCCCTTCAATGCTCAAGTTTTAAAAAAATAAAAACTGACCAGATTACCTGAACATTTGATGATTTATTATTATTATTTTTGAACTGCAGTTGATCAGTTCTAACCCATTAGGGTTAGCTATCTCATGCATCAAGGTAACACAAACATTCAAAAGATCTTCGTTCTTATTGTATAGAAATGGCGAGAAGAGGAGAGAGGTACCCACGCTTGATTGTTTTGTTACAACAATAAATTATAACGTTTAAATAACAAGACCATAAATACAAATGTATACAAAAAATTATGGATAGTTGAGGAGTTTTCTTTCAATCCACTTGGAATGTTTGGTGGAAAATTGAGAAAAACTAATTTTATGGCGAATAAAGTTGTCTAGGGTTCCGAAATTTTCCAAATAGTTTATTCATAAATTATTCAACACTGCCATTTCTAATTTGGATTTAAACCCATTTGATGAAAAATGATGACATGAGCCAGTTCGAAGAAAAGCGAGTTTCCGGTTCTGCGAAGAAAAGCCTCATTTTCATTTTCTTTTATTTGTTTACCCATTATTTTCAATAATGAACCTTCGGAATCGAGCAAGAAAAATATTGTAACCCTCTCAAAATTTGATGGTTTACGCTTCAAGGTATGTAGAATCCGAAAACCGAATTTTAAAATAATTTGTTTATTGAAAACAAGGGGATGGATATAAGCCGTTTTTTCGGCAACATCGATTTATAGCAAGCTTTTAAAGCGGGATACAAAACGTTTCGGAAGGAATTCAACTCGTCAGGTGATAGGCCTTACCCCAAAAATTCGCAATCCGTGAAAAAAAGTGGAAAAAATAAATCTAAAAAAAAAAAAAGAAATCTCTTCAGTTAATGGTAATGGTATAACCATTGACATGGATATTTTATTCGAGTGAATATTTTAAAGTCATGGAACTCCCGTCTAGTGACAGGACACGGGGCAGTAGTATACTACATCACGCATAACCGCTTGGTAGCCATTTTTAGCATAATCTACTCAGCCGTTCTCGGTCAAAAAAGCCTGGAAATTTCAGCCAAAATCTTTGATTCTTTGGTACTTATTGACATATTGAGACCACATGGAATTTTGGTTTATTATTTTCAATAATAAGCCTTTGGAATCGAGCAAGAAAAAACAATTTTAACCCCCCCTCAAAATTTGATGTTTTACGTTTCAAGGTACGTAGAATACGAAAATCGAATAAAAAAATTTCCGTCCGTCCGCCGTACGCCGTACGCGGCACTTTTCTTAGCAACACTGGACCGATTTGGTTCAAATTTGGTATATGGGCTCCATTTGGGGTCTAGTTGTGCCGCGAAGCTTTTGGTTGATGTAGGTCACTTCTAAGGGGTGAAAATTAAGGGTTGAAATTTTCAAGAGTGCCCTAGCTCGAAAACTCTCGAAATAAAGGTATCGGTTTTTCACCAATTTTAAATAGTATTGAATTTTTAAAAATTTTTGAGACCACCCGGAGCTCTGTAGGACAAACCGTTCGGTCCCTACGAGTACTTGAAGGTTTTCCTTCGATAAAACAAAATCATGAGTTTGAATCGCAAAAGAGGTCTAATCTCCATTCAAATTTTATCGGACTAAAATGCGATCGCTGTTCATTTCTTCGATTTGTATACAGTTTTGCCTTCTGCGTAACCAGTAATCAAATTTCCATATGAAGCTTTCTATTTTTCCAATCGAGTGTGAAGCGTTTAGTTCTTTCTAATAAACTTGATTGTGAAGGTGTGAAGCCAGTATGGTGTGGTAGGTAGTACCTAGCTGGTAGGTAAAAAAAAGTTGGTAGGTAAAAAAAAGTTGGTAGGTAAAAAAAATGTTGGTGGGTAAAAAACGCTGCAAATCATTGCTCAAAGGCTTCTTCACTCTTCAGATCACTGATCAGCTGAGTGAGCTCCGAAGCCATTTTCAATCCTATTGAATGGAATTGCTCTTCCAGGCGTCTCCAGCATTCGAGGAGATCTTCTTCACTCTTCAGATCACTGATCAGCTGAGTGAGCTCCGAAGCCATTTTTAATCCTATTGAATGGAAGTGCTCTTCCAGGCGTCTCCAGCATTCGAGGAGATCTTCTTCACTCTTCAGATCACAGATCAGCTGAGTGAGCTCCGAAGCCATTTTCAATCCTATTGAACGCAGGAAGCTAGAATTTGAGAGGGAAGGTCAAAGGAGAATACAGATGGTGGTTGGTGCTATTGATGGAGAACCAGTGATCTATACAGAAAATAATAAACCTTTGAGCAATGATTTGCAGCGTTTTGTTTAACCCTTCAGTAGTCGTGGCTCTTTTACAGGTCATATTTTTCGCGGCGATCTGACAGATCAAATTTGTCAAATCAACTTACACTTTTGTTCAAATTTGAGTTTTACCAACTGACATTAAGTGCATACATGATTTTAGAGTCAGAAAGTAGAAGAAAACAATCTAAGAAATTAATTTATGGCTAATTTTAAGTGTAAAACCTTGAGGAACCAGGACCTTTCTCTCATATTGATAAATTTCCATTTTTTCCTCATTTAACGTTTTTCTTTTTGGTATTAAAATCTAATAACAACTGGATATACCACGATGGTTTCACTATAAAATTCGACTTTAATAGCAATCACATACTAATTTTGTATGTGCGCCACAGAGCGTCACTGACAAACGTCACGGAGAACGACACAACTCTAAACCCTCCCCCTTCGTCCCTCAGGAAGCTACTGGGAAGGACAGCGCAGGACCACCAACCTCCTTTTTTTTACTTTTATTTTTTTTAAATAATAGAACTTTATTGCAAAAAGTAGCATTAAAGTTAGTTTAACAATTAATAATTTAACAAGGGCATGGCATGTGAGAGGTAGTCGAAGTCCAGCGACTTTCTCCCGTATTGAAATACATATAAGATTGTTATACATTAATTATATTATTATTATCAAATTTCTGATATTTTAATTATTTAGATTAACTTAGATGAAGTATTTATAATTGATTTCTCAGGTTGCAGCAGAGGATGGAGCATTTGGGTCCTGGTCAGTTTGATGGCCTGGCATGAGGAGGTCAGTGTGGCGTCTTCTTTTTAGACGACGATTTGGGCGATCGGGAGGTAAAGCTTCCAGAATGCCTGCTGCGAGTGGGTTGACATGATTGCGTAGCCGTTGGTGGAATCGGGAGTATGAGGCTTTTAGTACATCTTTCACTATTGGAATTTCTGTATCTTTGTGCAGGTTGTCGTTCCGGATATACCACTGTGCGTCTGTAATAACCCTCAAGGCTCTGTTCTGGAACGTCTGAACTCGACGAACCTGTGAATCGGCTACACCACCCCAGATCTGGCAACCATACTCCCATATAGGCCGTATTAGCATTAATAGACGAGGCGCTTAGTGTCTAGTGCTAATGGGGAGTGTTTTCCTAGGACGGGCTTGAGGGTTCTCAGTCGATGACGGCACCTTTGGAGTACAGCGGTGATATGGTCGTTGAACGTCATTCTCTTGTCGAGTATTAGGCCAAGGTAGCGAACTTTCGACTCCGCAGGCACCGTATTGTCTCCGATTCTTAGCTGCTGTTCGTTATAGCAATGGAGTTAGGTAAAGATGACAGACGTTGATTTTTGTGGATTAAGCTTAATCTTCCACTTTGTTGCTCATTCGTTCAAATCAAAAGCATATTCCTCCAGCTCGAGTCCTGCTCTTTCGCCTCTAGGAGAACTGCAGAAGAAGACGGTATCATCTGCGAATTGAGCCATAGTCACTGAGTCAGATGTGGGAACTGTGGGAACCATACCCGATCAAATGCTTTCTCAGTGTCAGTAAACAATCCAATGCAGGTCTCCTTTGCCTCGTAAGTGTCAAGTATCCTGTCAATCACCCGATGTAGCTGATGAAGACAAGAGTGGGAATTCCTGAATATAAATTTTGTAACTGTAATGAGAGACTCCAGGTAGACGATTAGTTTCGGGAGAAGTAGCTTTTCGAAAATCATGGATATCAGAGGTAGGAGGCTTATAGGTCGATAGCTGTAGAGAGAATTTGCCGGTTTGCCAGGCTTATGGATAAGGATGACGATCGCGTGTTTCCACTTCGATGATACGTAGCCCAGTCGAAGGCATGCATTATAGATTTGGGTTATTAAAATTAAAGTGGTCTTACTATATTGTCGTTGGTCTTACTATATTGTCCAACCTCCTCTGTGGAGCAACAAAAAATACCTTCGCGCGATCTGTCAGATCGGCCGCGACTAATGAAGGGTTGAAACATTTTGAGAGACCGAAAAAAAGGGATGACTTTTTTGGATCTGTAGTTGGTGGTCTTATCACCCGTGAAAACGTAAATAATTACAACATTGATTGAAATTACACGAATTTAAACGGGAAAGGATGAAGGGGGGGGGGGGGGGAGCTTGGAATTTCTGTGAAACACGATAATCTCTTCCTTTTCTTTGAATGTGTCGAGGAAGCTTTTCAGTGCCACATCCCTTTTGTGGAATTTTGAAAATTAATCAAGGAGTCTTACTTGAGTGTCTCTGTGTATGCTGTAAGTCGACCAGCAGCATGGTTCGACCTGGTTGGAGTCGAGTCCCCAGAATTCGAGCTCCTCCTCGAACAGGGGTCCGCATACATTTGTCGGGTAGTGCAGCTTCCCTGTCCTGAAACACCAGACAATGCCAAATCCGTGAGGGTCGACAGAACATGGAAATATTACGAAAATACGTGCAGTTGGTACCACTCATTTTGGTTTATTATTTTCAATAATGAACCTTTGGAATCGACCAAGAAAAAAAAATGTTTAACACCCCCTCAAAATTTGATGGCTTACGTTTCAAGGTACGTAGAATCCAAAAATCGAATAAAAATTTGGCCGTCCGTCCGCCGTACGCGGCACTTTTGCCACTTAGTATTGACCGATTTTGATGAAATTTGGTATGTAGGCTCCATTTGGGGTCTAGTTGAGCCCCGAAGATTTTGGTTGATGTAGGTCACTTCTAAGGGTTCCAAAATCAATTTTGAAATTTTGAAAACGCCATAACTCAAAAAATTTTGATATAAAGGTATTTTTTTCCCTTCAATTTAAGATTCTATAGAATTTTTAGAATTTTTTGAGACCACCCGGAGCTCTGTAGGACAAACCGTTCGCTCACTACGAGAATTTAAAGTTTGGACGTACCAGTTTGGTAAAGTTTGGACACAATCAGACACACGAGTGTGAATAGCAAAAGAGGCCTAATCTCCGTTCAAATTAAAGCTGAACGAAATGCGATCGATGTTTTTCTTCATGTTGGATGGTTGGTGGCTTTGCAGACGAGTGATCTATATAGAAAAATAAAAAATAATAAACCATTGTGTAATAATTTGCAGCGTTTTTCAGTTTAAATACTTTCAAAGTCGGTAAAAGAACTCAAGTTATCATAAGATGAAGTCAACTTTTTCAACGATAATAATTATTTTGATTCAACTACACCTGACTGACTGAAAGAACAAGCGTAGTTAATGTTGTAAAGAGCAGGTTCCGTGTTTGAAAAGGAAAATGGTGTGAGGGTTTTTCAAGTTAAATTTATGTTGACCACGAATGAAAATTCATCACACCGATTTCTCAAACACTTAAAATGTTCTATGAAAGGTTTTATCCGGATAAGAAGCATAATTCGGAAGACAAACTTTAAAAGAAGGTACCCAACTTCACTGTCTGCAGCGTCCCGAGTGGAGGAGGAGGGCGGCTCTACGCTAGATAAACAAAATGTGAAAGCTGGATAAATAAAATAGGGAGAGAGAAGCAAAAAGCCTGTGATGGTATTATCTCCTGGTCCTAAAATTTCCTCCAGATTAGCGTCTCCTGATTTCAAGTGGTAGTGGTTGCTACGGTAGAAGGTCAATGTTGGCTTTGCACATCGAGGGAATATTAAAAAGGTACTCCCCTCCAACCCATTCCTCCCAAGCTTGAACTTGGGAAATAATCTCTCGGAGTTTGTATCAACTCGGTTTTAGAGGTGAACACCCTGACGTTGGTGCCACCCATGTCCGAAATTGCTTTGGATGGATCGTACTTTGTAATTCAGTTACCTGTTGTAGGACGTAACAAGATTTCCCTCTTTTTGGTTTATTATTTTCAATAATAAACCTTTGGAATCGAGCAAGAAAAAAAGTAACCTGCCCTCATAATTTCTTTTTCATATCTTCTTCATTCTTCAGATCACTGATCAGCTGAGTGAGCTCCGAAACCATTTTCAATCCTATTGAACGCAGGAAGCTGAAATTTAAGAGGGAGGGTCAAGGGAGAATACAGATGGTGGTAGGTGCTATTGATGGAAAACGAGTGATCTATACAGAAGGGTGATGTATACAGAAAATAATAAACCTTTGGGCAATGATTTGCAGCGTTTTTTTTCGTACTGCTTGAAATTTTAAGAAGAATTTAGGAGAAGAGTGAGGTGGAATGACCCAAACGCTGCATAGCAAAGATTAGATGAACCTAGGTCCGTAGGTGATGTATGTTTAAGTATACCTAATATGTGAAAAACAAGAAGTTCGGCCTCAATGAAAAAGTCATTAATTTCTGTTCAAGGCAACAAGGCATTCAGTCCGGAATCAAAATTTACTCACAGGTAGACAAAATTATTTCATAAAGCGTTCCTGTAGAAATTTTGCGCTGATCCCGAATGTACCAAATTCTTGCATTAAAACCATGTTTCTCTTGGATAATGAAACTTGGATATGGCAAAACTTCTCAATTTTGGTTAATTATTTTTAATAATGAACCTTTGGAATCGAACAAGAAATTTTTGTTAACCCCCCTCAAAATTTGATGGTTTACGTTTCAAAGTACATAGAATCCGAAAATCGAATAAGAAATTTTCCATTCGTCCGCCGTACGTGGCATTTTCCCGTGGACCGATGCGCGATAATACAGTAATATTAATGGGAAAACAAGTTCTTCACAGACGGGTGATCTTTACAGAAGAATAATAAACAACTGTGCAATAATGTGCAGCGGTTTTCATTCTAGAACTGGATGGAACACATTCGTAGAAAGTGAGATGTGTGATAGGTTTGAATTGGTATGGTTAAAGCAACTTAATCGTTCATTTTCCTTGACTATCGTCACTGTCCTGATCGGATTTCGATGTTTTCAATTAAAGTAAAGTAAACCAACATTTTAGGTTGGATTTTCGTCCGACTTTTCCAGGCGTCGCGGACGTCATCAAGCTGTATTCCGAAGGGAAAATCGGAATTTGTTCTGATGATTTCGCTCATGGCTTACCATTGCCTGGGTTGTGACGAGGGGGACGATGAGAGCCCCGGACGCATAAAAACTCATGCTGCCGGCGATGAGACTTGAACCCATGACCCCCACAAAAGTCGGTCCAAATTCCACCACCCAACAACGCTCGCCTCAGTGACCGTGGCTACACCGAAACCAAAACAGTGGAATCTCAAACGTATTTCCTACTTCTTTCATTGCAGTGATCCCATAACCCGAATTCATCAGGATTCTTCTCCAAGCTCAGGAAAGCTCATCCATTTCCCCACACACTAGCATAATGCGCATGTTATTAACAATTTTCCAATCCAATTTTTCTTGGGTAATTTCATTCAATCAATCAATTAGACCAGTTATATTCATTTCGAGAGGATGACGGCCAAAATGCTATAAGGAAGGGTTACTGTTCATTGTTTCGTTCTTCAACTCATCTGGAAGATAAAGAGACCAATATTGCAATCGACAGACACCGAATTTCTGATACATCTTGTTTGATTGGGTCCGATCAATTTCTTTACGTTTGAGACAAATGTGTTCCCTACGAACAGTTAAAAAAATCCGATTCAGAAGCTTTGTTTCTGTGCAGAGGGGGATGGAGGATAAAAATACGTGAAAACTCTAATGAAATGCCAACAAATATTCCATACGTGCTGACGTCCCACAGGGAAAAGTTCTAGGGCCTCTGATTTTTATATTTTATGTCCGTGAGCTTCCTACGCTTGTCCCTCAAACAGATGAAATTTTATTGACTCAATTCTTCGACTACACTGCGGTCTTGGTAAAAATAGTTCGTGCGAGCAGGCTGTCCAGACACTTCAAAATATTTCTGATAGAATTACAGCGTGGGCTTTGAAGTGAAAAATATATGTAAAGGTCACCAAATCTGCCATACCGCAAATCTGCCAAATCTGCCAAATCTGCCGTTCACTTATCGCAGAAATTATCAACCATTACCCTTTGAGGCACGGCTTTGCCCACCCACACTAAGGTTACTTATCAAAGTCTGCCCACGTAACATCCCTGACTGGGAAGATCCTATCTCGTCTTCACGAACCAAAATGACTGCTTTACCACCCTGAGCCACCGATTCACATCAAACTCCTAATGTACAAAGTACATATACCTCCATTTGGCTCTTCGGTGGGGGACTTTGAAGTTCTGTATCACACCAATTAGCTGATTACAAGTCCTTCATGTTGCACTGATCGCCACGTACCATCAAATGTATCAGAAAGCACCAGCCCACACAAGTCCCCTCATAAATTCCATTACCCTGGGCCGCCCATCTCGACCAGCTCGTCACCTAAAGAAGAAACACCACTCCGACAACGTAGAAGGGTTCAATTAAGCTCCAGTGTACGATTACATTATTCGTATCGTTTTATTTGAACGTAGTTTCGTTTGTGTCTTTATAAATCATGCTCTTTAAACATCTACAATAAGTTAACATTACTTAATCAATTGAAAGTCCATTTACGAATGTTCTCACGTATCTCTTGAATATGAAATGAACCGGGGTTCCGGTAGCCGTGATCGTTCGCCGACGCGTTTCGGGGCCGAGATAAGAACTGATCTCTGCGGGAATGATCGTGAGTTCGAGTCTCGGCCACCGTGCGTGTTTTCGGACAATTATGGCTCCCCCCCTCTCGTCACAACCAGTCCTGTGAAGGGGGAGGGGGTGCCTCACCGCCCTGGTGAGGCGATGGGAAGCCATGAGCGAAATCATCAGAACCAATTCTGATCTTCCCTTTGGAAGACAGCTGATGACGTCTGCGAAGCCAGGAATGGCAGTCGGATGAAAATTCAACCTGAAATGGTTGTTTACTTTACTTTTTACTTCTATACAGGGCTCTGCCCAAGAACGTATCTCATGAATTAAAAAAAGTCAACAAATTTGAACGAATTCTCGACGAGCGTACAACAGGTTTGTGGGTGAACTAAACAATAATATACATAAGACGTTATTTTGTAGTCGTTTTAAACAACCCACGATACCAAACCTGTTATATGGCACACCTCATACTTGTTCATGACGTTTCTGTCAAGTTCGAGTACCTACGCCGTATATGGCTGCTGCACGTAGCGTGGGTAAATACAAGTGGAATTGATCCACGATGTGTTTGAACACTCTCAATACTCCTCCGTGTGACCCGTTGATCACCGCAGATAGGGATGTAATGCGTCGCGAATTCTGCCGCAGCGGGTAAAGCCGCTTACGCCCTAGTGACTGTTTCTATACCAGTGCGCCAAACGTCATCACCACTCTCACCAACATTCGCTCCCTTTACCGCTATATCAGCTTCTGAGAGCAGCGTGGTTTTCGATTCAGATATAAATTCACCGAGTCTCAATTTATAGCGAGAGGAGTCTATAAATGTCGGGGCAGATACAACTGACAGTTCCGTTGGGATTTTCGAAACAATACCAGATCTCTAACTCTTCCATTATTTCTCGACTCTGTATGTATTTCAAGAGGAAGAGAGTTACTACATCGCTTTACGCTGTTAAATGGAAGGTAAACCCTGAAGATAGGCTCGAAGACAAAATGAGTACCTTATGCCCAAATGGGATTGGTTTCCTTCTGCCTGGATTTTGCAGGAGGTAGTATGATATTACTGTTCGTATATGAACATTTGTAATAATTTGATATACAGCAAAATTAACTTGATGACCTTAAAAGTTTGCCTACTCTCTCAGTACACATTTCGTGTCATTATCACGTAATACTTGTGATTCGAATGTGATCCTTAAAATAGGATTCCAGAAGAAGATAGAAATTTGGACATGCGCAGAACGCAGAAATTGAATTTTTCTCTGCTTCAAGTCCTAGAGATTGCATCAAAATTTATTGATTGTTGGAAGTTTGTCTGACATAAAAACACACTTCTACGATTTATCTCCCGGTATTTGGTAGAGTAAGCGAAAACCTTTTGGTAATTGTCATGTACGACAAAGCGGTTGATTGCGTTATTACTAAAGAAAAAAAATCGTGGATTGATAGAGCAAAGAACAGGAAGAAGAAAAGTGGAGAGAGTTCTCCCGTTGTAAGACGGAGAAGAAACGTACGTAAGACTACCAGAACCTTCGTATATCAGGAAGGCCTTAGAACGGAACCAGCGCTAATCTCGCTTCCCGATCGAGCCGGGGGTTACGGGATTGATGCCAAATAGGGTAGAAACTCTCAGCTGAGGTTACCAGGGGAGAGCTTTCTCCATACTACAGTTGACCTCCAAACGAAAATACAATGGAAGGTTGTGGATGACGTTTCTTCCTAAATAGAAAGATCCAGATTCCCGAGGAATTTGAATTTGTTAAAAACTCGAGTGTTAAAAAAATATCTTCACAATTAGATTTCCTCCAGCATTAATCAATACAGCAACACAACTTTTTAAATAATCTCCCAATACATCTTAACGCAACATTTTAATGCAATTGGTTGACAAATTCGTTCTTAATTGATAATCATTTTCATGAACTTTTTATGTTCACTTAAGGTCGTGCTCCAACTCCATTGTTATAATTTATGAAGTTTATCAAGTAAAATTATGTCGAAAATAAATTCATTATTATTTGTGGCAAGTTTGACATTTCGTGTTCTCATCTTCTGCTTTCTCATTCTTCTACCTCCTAGGTTCCACATCCAGTGGCCACAGTGCTGAGAAATGCCGAGGAAGACAAGAAAAGGAAATACCAGGCAGCATGTGAAAAACGTCGCGCCTTTATTCCCTTTTTGTAACTGCTGTAGACTCCACATTTGCACCACAAATTGCAGAATTTTTGAGAGTAATAACAACTGCTTTAGATTGTTTTCAAAAAAAGAAAATTCCAGTAAATTATTTCTCAGAAAATTATGTGAAATTAAATTTTGAAAATTATTTTACTTTAATTTAGATAAGAGTTCGATTGGAGCCTTGTTCTATGCTGTTAAAAAATTGATGGACGAGGTGGCAATAACCGTATTGGTCTTGGAGGTAAGGTGCAGAGAACTTATGATGAACGTCACACAATATCGAGTGATAAATCTATCTGGTGATTAATTCTGAGTGGACGCTTTTGGAATATCATGCGGCTGGTCAAAATATCAATTTAGTCTGGTATTGCGGCTGATAAAACTATTAATTTATTCAGATTAAAAGTGCTTTAAGTTCATATGCATTGGAATTATCTCTAAGAAAACTATTCTGGATAAAGCCGCATATTATTCGAGGGGTTTGAACTGCACTAAACACTAATCATTCATCATGAATGGATTTTACAATAATAAAAACATCTTATTTGAATAATACCATGAAGAGTTTGATATCACAACCTTATTTACATTAGAATACGATTAGAATTGGAAAATAGACAATCACATAGGTAGGTGTAATGTCAAAAAATAAATACATAAATAAAATGAAACAAAATAAAAAATAGACCAAAATATTGAAATCTAGAGTTGTATTCTGTGATGTCTAAAATGGATTTTTTTTTAAATTTCATGTTAACAAATGTTTAAAAGACCATTCGTACTTCATTCAGAAAAGTGACGGAAAAAATTAACATGGATAGAAATTTGGAATAAAAAAAAAAAAAAAAAAATGTGGTGGTGGGCGCTTCATTCAGTGAGGGTCGTTTACGTTCACGTTGACCATCAATGTACAACTGATTGTTTTTGTGATTCATCTGCATGTCAATCTAGTGGAAATAGTGCAAACTAGGATTACATAATTTCCTTCAGGCATTTCCTTCAATTCTTCCTTCCGAAACTCAAACTAGTTTGAATAAAAATGTTAATACCGACAGTTGAAAATGTCTCCAGGTAGATCGATGATAATGTGGGTTGGATAAACTAATATTTTGAAGTACTTTAGTGTTCTGAACAAACATCTAATCTAATGGCGATATGGGAGAACGAATGCAGTGAGGGGAACCATCGGATGTTGTTTACGTTGAATCAACATACTCCTATGTAAACATGCTTCCCTACATGTCTGTGTTTGTATTTACTCCTTGATGGAGGTTATATTAAACTGAAATATTTTCTATCGCAAGCGAAATCTCAGAGGGTTATATAAACTCCCGGAGGAAATCATGGATGTAACGATAGGATTCTTTCTCCATCCTTATCGGAGGACGGGAGACTCAGCGTGGCATGAAATCAAATTTTGAGGCCGAGCGTGTCGTGATGTGGGTTCCCGGTTAATTCGAGAAACTGACTCGCTCCCCGTCTCTCTTCATTATTGCGGATTTCATTTCTTGGGTGGTGAGAGTAATCGTGTATAGAACGACTGTCATTCACCTCGAACAAGGGGGAGCACAATTAATCCGCATTTCTACGTTTCAAGTCAGGGTTTACAGTATTTTCGGTAAACCGAAAATGGAGATACATCTGGTAGAATTTAAAATAATTCGCAATCAAGTTACTATCAAACATGTAGAAATTGGTGACAACATTTGAAAGAATTCTAGCCTTTCATGATTTTATTTTATAATAATATAATATTTATATTATAATAATATTTATATTATAATATTATATTATAATATTTTATTATAATATAATAAATAAAATCATGAAAGGCTAGAATTCTTACAAATGTTGTCACCAATTCCTACATCAAATAAAATGAAATCGAAAATGTATTTGAATATTATTCAAAATTTGATTTGATTTTACAAATGTTATCACCAATTCCTACATCAAATAAAATCAAATCGAAAATTTATTTGAATATTATTCAAATAAATTTTCGATTTGATTTTACAAATGTTGTCACCAATTCCTACATCAAATAAAATGAAATCGAAAATGTATTTGAATATTATTCAAAATTTGATTTGATTTTACAAATGTTATCACCAATTCCTACATCAAGTAAAATCAAATCGAAAATTTATTTGAATGACAACAAATGTTGTCACAAATTTTACGAATGTTGTCTACCAATTTCCTACCAATTCCTACATCAAATAAAATCAAATTGAAAATTTATTTGAATACAAATCAAATCAAAGATTTGATTTTACAAATGTTGTCACCAATTCCTACATCAAATAAAATCAAATCGAAAATTTATTTGAATGACAACAAATGTTGTCACAAATTTTACAAATGTTGTCTACCAATTTCCTACCAATTCCTACCATTTACCTACGAATTCCTACCAATTACCTACCAATTCCTACATCAAATAAAATCAAATTGAAAATTCATTTGAATACAAATCAAATCGAAGATTTGATTTTACAATTGTTGTCACCAATTCCTACATCAAATGAAATCAAATCGAAAATTTATTTGAATATTATTCAAATAAATTTTCGATTTGATTTTATTTGATTTATTCATGATTTTATTTTATTAAATAAATTTTTGAAAGCAAATTTTTTTGGCGATTCCTGATAGGAGGGTTTGTAATGATATTGATAAGACTCAACAGTTTTGGGTTTCCAATACAATTGTGTTGGGATTAGTTTGGGATTTTTGATGATATGTTGTTTCAAGTGTTTCTTTTCGAATCTGTATTCTTATTGAATCTTTTCGAATCTGTATCGCTGACCGACGTTATTAGAGATGCATAACTGATATCAATAGTAAAGTAAGAATAAACCTTATATAATCCGCACTAAAAACAATTTTTTATCCATGTGATGTCAATAAAGCGGAGAAATTTATTATTAAATCTACAGTATGGAGCGAAATAAAATCTGCGGTCTTATGAAACACCCCGATCTTTGTGTAGTAGTTATTCCAATATTCAAATGGATTGGGAACCTTTAGAAGAAACCCTTTTGAAATTCGATGTTATTCACTTTGATTGAAAATGAGTCCTGTTGAATGCTTGGCTTTTTATGAAGGACGGAAACTGGTTAAAGCTCTTTTAGTTAGTCCCAACTCCTCCTAGCGTAATTTAGTGATTGGTAAACATTTCATTGCGTTGGCGAAAGCGAGCAAACGATTTTTTTCCGATTGACTGATAAAAATCTGTATCGGCTTATGACTGCGAGCTGATTCTCAAATAAAACAAACCGTTTCCAGAACTTTTTTCCCCTTTTTCTCAAAATCCCAATCTTTCCTTTACAGCTAAACTCAGCTTTCAAAAATCCTAGATTTACTACGTAATTTGAAACAATGTAACACATATTTAAGCAAAGAGGGGCCTACAATTCTCAACAATTTATGCTATTTTATGGCGGCTGCAATCACGGGGAGAATAGAACCGTGAAACAAAAATAACCTGTTAATATAATTAATATAATTAAATTATTATAACACCGCTCACCAATTACCTTTAATAACCTTAAAGAATATAATTGTTACGATTATTATAGTTGGTAGGTGGTGGCAATGCAAATCTGTGTTCTTTGCAGGCGAGTGATCTATTCAGAAAAATAATGAACCTTTGTGTGATAATTTGGAGCGCTTTTAATCAGGGGTTGCAAAGGATACAATTTGTTCCGGAATCGATTACTTCCAAATGGACTTGAAAAATAGTTCATTTTAGAACGTTCTCTGCTGAGTGCGTAACAGTGCAAAACTTTTGAACGACTGGACTGTTTTATAAGGAAATTCCTGCATGGTACTGATTACTCTTGAATATGAATATCTACTTTGTATAGCATGAATTCTTTGACTATGAAAAACATTTATTTTTTGGTTTTGTGTAAATTCTGAATTCACTGCATGCATTCTGTATTTGTGACCGGATTATGTCGAGTCAACGACCTCTGTGGGGTTCACGATGAACTTTATGTCTCATTCGGAACATTCCCGTGAAACGCGCGTTCTTTTCCATCAATGACCGGCCGTGAAAAGGATACGAGGGAGCTCTAGTGGTGCGTTCTTCGCTATTCATTGGGGCGCTGAAAGGCTACAATCCGACAGCAAAGAAAGGAAAAACGTAGAAGGGCTGAGCTCACTTCGCCATTTCACTTGGACCCCCTCAGCTACCGGAATTGAAGGCAGTTCCTGAATTATTGCTCGACGACGATGAAGGATACAAAAGAGCCGCGCGGGGTCGTGCTTGCTTCCGAAATTAAGGACCCCTGCCGCTTGGTGAATACTAAAACAACCGAGATTTTCGGGAAGTGGTTGTTATACATCAAAGAACCACTCGCAGCGTCTGCTGGGGCAGCCAGGGTGAAGAGTGGAAGTAGCGACATTCATTCATGATTCGTTAATCTGGATGATTTTGGCCTCACTCGTTGTGTGGAAATCAACCCCTCTCTGGATTTCACTTCATCTCGTTGAGTACTTATTTTGAGATTCTGCTAATATCTCCATGATTTTATTGTTTTGGTTTGCTGTATAGTTGACTGCACTGAATGCTGTTAGTTTATACACGTACCGATGTATGTATTGTTTTCTTCCGAAATCATCAAGTTTAGATTAACTTCTACAATTTCCACTACATTCTCTAGTTTTGCGTGAGCAGAATTCTAATTGGTTTCCTGTGAAATCAATTGTGACCGGATCTGGTAATTAGTGTGTGTGCGCAAACGTGAAATCCTCATAAAAAACATCACTCCTATTATTTTCATCAAAAATTGCTTGAGGATTTTTGACGTTTTGATGATCCCTATTGCGACGGTTTATCTATACAATCTTGTTGTGGATAAGAGGAAGCTATGTGCCAGTGGGACCAGCTCACAGAGTACTGGAGACATTTCAACTCTTGGGAACAATTAGTAAGTCATAAAGGAGTAGAAATATTGAAAAATCGGATATTTTGTGAATATTATTCCCCCCACTAGCCCCCTCCGAATGCTAATTTTGATCCTAACAGTGTGCAATTTGGAAGATTTCTGAGTCGAACTAAAAAAGAAAATCGGTTGGAAAAAGAGACAAAAGACTATTCCCGAAAACGCATGTTTGTTAAGCATTAACCCCCCCTTCCCCCCCCCCCTTAAAAGGCAAAATTCAAAATTCGACAACGTAGTGCACAACTATTATCCCCCCCACTAGCCCCCTCCCCATGCTAATTTTGATCCTAATAGTGTGCAATTCGGAAGTTTTCCGCGTCGAACAAAAAAAGCACCACGAAAATCGGTTGAGAACTAAGGCCAGTGCAGAGTACACAAGGTTTTGTCACGCACACACACCTACATACACACACATAGTGTTTTTTACACCTATGTTTTTTTTCGCGGATTTTGATTCAAAATGGTATAAAACGGATTAGTGTGTGATCATTTCTTTTTTCTGTTGAGTGTTGTCTAACTTTACCCCAATCGCAAAAATACGCTCAAGTCTTACTGTGGGACGTCCTAAAAACTACAAAATCGTAAACGGCTTACGAGGTTAAAAACTCGTAACAATACTTGACACTTAAAATTGGATACCTAAAAGTCGTGAGTGCGATATTTAAATTTTTTACATTGCGTCCATCATTGAGAAAATTGACAATACAGAGCTTGTCATGTCCAGTTTTGTGGAGAACTTTTCTGTAGGTCCATGGTGATGATGTATTTCATCACTTTACAGCCATCCTGCGCAAAATATTAAATTATAATTCCTCAAATGCTACGCGGGAACTGGTTTATAGCAGCCGAATATGTGGTTTACGTCCCCGTGTTTTCTGGATCCTTGAATGGAGGACTCGCCATTGATTCGAGCGCGAGGTGTCGATGTCGGTACCTTTGTACACAGTTTCCCCCTTGTTGAGTCGAGGAGAGTCTGACATCGTTGACATCATTTGTTTACTCCGGCGAGCGAAGCAGATTGATTTACTCTCGTATTTTCCTCGTTCGACACGATTCCGCTCTTTGAATTCCCACTCGACAGAATAAAATTCAAATTGGCGTTGGAGTTAGGCTCATTGAAATTCGGAAACAGGATAACAATCACGAACCCATCATCAACAAGAAACTGTGAATATACTAGAATAAAACCTACGTTTGCATTTCCTCTCTTATTGACGACTTCAAAAACCCTCTCAGGCGCAAAGGAGGAGGTACTCATTTCGAGATCACCCTCATTTTCGGAAGGTACTCATTTTTTTTAACGATTTAAATTTTTTTTTTCATTTTAGATATCCTAGTAGATTTTTAGTAGATAGTCTAGCATCCACTTCGTATCCAACCATAGAGTCTCTCGGAACGCTTATTTCGTTGAAAAAATGCGATGTTTTCCGCGTTCAAACACGAATTTTACCCTTAAATTCCACTTTTTTTTAAAAATTACATCATTAATAAATGTTGTTAAATACATATTATATAGAACTATTATCTTTCTTGATGAATTATCTTTATTGTTGGAGACAGATTTGAAGGCTGCAATCGTAAATCACGACTGTTTAAATGAGTGATTTCAACATATCAGACAATTTCAATGTTTAGAGTTACTTTTGACCCTTTGGTCCTACTTTTGAAATTTTGGTACTACGTCAGAAAAATACACGTAATTCAATGTCATTTCCTACGGTGTAATCATGTTTTGATTTACTCAAAAATTAAGGGAGTTATGGCCATTTTAGAGATATAAAGTTTAAAAAAAACACGAAAAAAATCTAAAATTCGAAAAAACTTGGAAAAACAAGGGGATTAAAAAAAATTGCTACGAGACATGTTTTGTTGAAAATAATTTGCAAAATCGATTCCTGAAGCTTGACGAGTTAAGTGAGACACTCCGTATAGTAATAATTTGTTCAAAAATCTATCTTCACATTTTCACATTTCCTTGCTTTACGGATACTTTATATTTGACAGCGTGACAAATTGTAAAATGAGTGGTTTTCCAAGGATTGCAAAAGATAAATTTCAATCGGCCCTGACCCGATGAATGTTCGGACTTATCCGAACTAGGTCTTAACCTAGTTTAGCTCATATATAAATATAACTCAAGGACCTTACGAGCAAATCTTTATCAACCGATTTACTTCCATTTTCTGAAAATACCAATTTAGATAAATCACATTATGTAGTGAAATGCTTATTGTGGTGTTTGTTGTGGAAATTATCATCACAATTTATAACATTCCAAAAACATTAATAAGATTTCAGGCGTTACAGACAACACTCCTTTCAAAGCCTTCTCCAGAAGTAGTTTCCATTTAATGAGCAGAACTAATCGTACCTATCTTTTGAAAATTTTCAGATTAAAACTTACCTCTTTAGCTTTTTTTTAATTTCTATACCGTGTGCATTGTGCATGGACTAGTAAATTCACTCCGCGGCTATTATTTAAAGAAGCACAGTGAGTTATACTCAGGCTAGATTTGTTCGGGAAAATACATTACGTGAGAGGTGGGACAAAAGCGGGAAACGATAAATTGAAGCCGCGACCACTACAACACAGGAATCCTGAATAATTCTACCGTTACCCTTCCACTCGGACTTCCCGTATAAGATATACGAAGGCAGGAGGGGACATGGGGTTTTCTCACAAAGTAATTCATACGCTCGAGGATAAATCCAGTTACCTACAGAAAAGTAAGAGATGAAGAAAGATGGAAATTACAGGTCTGATGAAAAAGAGGGAAAGAGAAAAGAGAAAGAACAATTATATCTGTTTCCAACTCGGAGAACAGAGGAAGCTCTCTACCTGTGCCTTTTATTAGCTCAGTGCCGTTATAAGAATAGAAATAGAAGAGATCCCTTGGGTTATTCGAATTTTGATTCATGGAGTCTATTCACATAACTAATTGAACGGAAGTTAACTAACCTCAATATTTTTGGTTGTTCCTAATGAGATCAGATTTTTATGCATTAAAAAATGACGAACAACTAGCATGAATAAGATAGTGAAATAGATAACAAAAAGGTCCACATTTTCATCAAGTATGCGGGAAATATGTAGGAAGGTTTGAAAATTTCAAATTTCATATTTAATATGCTCAAAACAAATTTAATCCTACGGTTCATCGGCGGTCCAACCCGGAATGAAAGCTCCTGTCGGCTCGGATCCGCCCTACTTCATCTTTCTGTCAATTTTGATTACAAGTCTACCAACGTAGAGAAACCATTGTTTTCAATTTTCAAGATGGAAAAAAATGTTGGTAATCAAAATTTTCATTTGCGTTTTACTTTTTGGACCATTTGAACAATTTTGGTTTTAAGTCTGTTTGTCGTTCTGTGTGACCGCAAATCCTTGTAGAGAGCAAAATTAAACGAAGTTATTGTCTGATATTGATTTCAGGCGTTTTACAGGTTGGCGTATAGATGGTCCCCTATGAGGGTATTTCGAGGCACTGAGAGATTGGAGTTTTGAAATTATTTACCATGTATTGGATCATCTATAAATTCAGGTTATGGATATGAAGAAGCTATTTGCACCCAATTGGCAGTTTTGGTTTATTATTTTCAATAATGAACCTTTGAAATCGACCAAGGAAAAAAATGTTTACCCCCTCCCTAAAATTTGTTAGTTTACGTTTCAAGGTACGTAGAATCCGAAAATCGAAATCAAAATTGTCCATCGGTCCGCTGTTCGAGTTCCCATGGACCGATCTTGATGAAATTTGGTATATGGGCTCCATTTGGGGTCTAGTTGTGCCCCAGAGCTTTTGGTTGTTGTCAGTCATTTCTAAGGGTTGAAATTTTGAAAACGTCCCAGCTCAAAAAATTTTGATGTGAAAGTATTGTTTTTCCATCAGATTAAGATAGTATTGAATTTTTAGAAGCGAATGAGACCACCCGGAGTTCTGTAGGACCAACCGTTTGCCCCCTGTGAGAACTTAAGGGTTACGATAGAGGCCTAATCTCCGTTAAAAAATTTAGCTGATCAAAATGCGATCTTTGTTCGCTTCTTCAAGTTGTACTCAGTTTTGCGTCTTTAGCAACCAGTAATCAAATTTCCTAATGAAGGCACCCACAACTCCCTATTTCTTCGAATTGAGTGTGAAGCGTTTATTTCGTCAAAATTAACTTGATTGTGAAGGAAAGTATAATTGGTAGGAAGTGGCAATGGTTTTTTCTTCTCGTTACTTTCCATTAAAAAGAGAGAAAAAAAAAGAAAATAATACAACAAATATCGGTGAAAAATGGTGCATTAGGTACTACTTCGGTCGGGTATACTACAGCAGAAGCCGGTCCGAGAATCACCACCAAAGAACGCACGCCGCAGTGACTGTTTAAGTCTAGATCACTGAATAAAGTTACGCTTACGGAAAACATCATCGAAATCTATGAACATTAAACTCAAACGCTTACTTTGGATTTTACGTTTGCGTAGAATAGAACGCAATCTACACAATCCCTAACAATTTAAATTAAATCTGACAGTAACTTGGTAGGCACAGTTTTGCCCGTGTCAAAAATTTGCAAAAACTCGGGAACTGGTCAAGGTAGGTCGACAACGTGAAAATTAAATTTGGAAAAAAATTTTCCTTCTTCGATGAAAGAAAAATATAGCTTGCACTGTGTTAACTCGGAAGCAAAATATGTATGTTACCGATAGAAATATTTGGAATTGTGGAACACACAATTCCAAATATTGTTATGTTAAATATTAAATGTTAAATATTAAATATCGCTCATTTAATGCAATAGTGTCATAACTCAAAAGTCAGTTATATGTATTTGGTGATCAACTGAGAAGTGACACTGTTTCCACTAATGTTTTACAAGTGGTGGAGAGGTACCACAATGCACACAAGGCTATCTAGCGACTAGTTTTCCAAGCATAGAAGCGACAGAAACCCGAAGATCGAAGACTTTGACATATGACACTATTGCATTAAATGACCGGTATATGAAAATCTGTGAAATAAAAGTGGGCTTGAGCTGTTCATAATATGGAGATGTGAACACTTGAACTTGAAAACTTCAATAGATCACTTAGAAAGGATTATGTAATTACGTGGAAATAAAATAAATTCTAAAATACGATTGACATGTAAGTGAAAAAGCTCAATGAAACTCCACGGTATGTACATAATTACTCTAAAGAAAACAGCATGACCAGTTTACGCATAAAACGTCCTGTTATCTTTAAACGGTGCTAGTTGTCTTGCAATAGTATACAATGAAAGTTTTTATCTAAATATAAAACAAACGTTCGAGACTTCCATTTTACAATGTATTCATTGCTGAAATTTAGCTGGATAAAATGAGCTTTTCTAAAGTAAAATGTTTGAAAATATATCTCTGTCTTACCTGTAGTAATTAAGCACCTGGGCGAAAACGCCTGGGTGTCTGTCGAAGAAGTATTCATTTAGAATGGGGTCGTAGTTAGCGAGGGCTTCGGTTAGCCTGGAGAGCCTTGTGGCGGGGATTTTCTTCAACGTAGCTTTGTACGTCTCGTAGCGTATACCTCCTACGTTGAGAATTATCCTATTCTCCCCGTCCATAGCATGTCATCACTTCAAGGTAATCCCCTCTCTGAAACAGACAATAACCTTAAATTATTACCCGATAAGGAGATATTTGATTCGGCAGTTAAAGTAGTAGTAAAGTATCCAAGTTTTGCAGACGTCATCAGCTATCTTTCTGAGGGGAGATCAGAATTTGTTCTGAAGATTTTGCTGATTGCTGCTAATTATCTCATCCCTTCATGTGGAAGGGGATTCACCAACGGCCTAACTCGAAAACATACTCAGACCTTTGATCGCACTTGCGAGCTGTCCTATCCTAGTCGTCTAATCGCTTTATTTGGTGGTGCCGGGGAAACCAGTTCATTTGATCAGATAACGGAAGTTGGCGTTTTAGATTGAATTCTGTGCATTGAGTACAAGATCGTTCCATCCCGACCACCTGGATTTGTGCCCAATAAATTGACAAGAGTAGAATAAAGATTCCATGATATAAAGACATCAAGCAGCCAACCTTCATCCAAAGGATTCGTCTGTTGAATGGATGGTAGAAATCATTTATACAATCGAATTCAATACGAACTATATGTCACACCCACTAGACAGACATTTTCTAACTAAAACTGATGCAGTACAGTATTTTATACTGTTTATAACGCTATAGTACCTACCTCATTTCTTTTCAAGTATTTTGGTGTGATTCTAGCCAACAAAAAACTATGATTGGTGTCAAGGGTGAAAGTCTAAAGAAACAACACCTAAGTTTTTTCAATGGGATAAGGTCTTTCAAGATAGTCAGTTCCTCCTATTCATTTAGCTTGTGAAAAGATTGTAAGGCCTCCATTGACTAAATTGAATGAAACCTCTTTGACTCGGCGGAAGATGATCACAGAGGCTCATTTCTTGGCTTCAGAAACGGGTCTCAATTACTTGAGTCAACGTTACAGCCAGGCTGTGACGGCCTTAGGATCTTTTCTGAAGGCACAAATACAAACGAGGACAGGATAGATAACGGCGTTGGGTATCTCATTTGCAAGGGACGCCCTAAAAGTACAAGTGGAGCATGATTTCATTCCGGCGAACGTGCGAGAAAAATGGAAATTTGGAGATTCACAATATAAGAACGTCATGAGAGATGGAACCTTTTTTTTTTCACAACAACGACTTCCATAGTTTCATCCATATTAGTTGGAGGTGTTTTTATCTGGGCCTAAAACGCTAACTATGAAACCAAAATCACAGTCGAATCTGTAAGAGCCCTGGTATACAGAGAAAACCCAAATATTAATCAACACAATGTCAAACACAACAACTTGTCGATCAATTATAGGTGTTTGTTAATTTAGAAAAAATATCAACATGATCAGGAAAATCATGGTTCATGTGGGAAATTGATTTATCAGTGTTACTGCTAATCGACATTTTCACATCGAATAATTCTAGAAGTCCAAGTTATTCTATATGAGAAAGTTATACCGCCGTACTCCGTCAAACTTGGCAGACATTTTTTAAATACCATCATTCCACTTGGGCAAAACTCATTACCCTGAAGGAGGTTCATCATCAGTCCTGCAGCCGCCAGAGAAGGGGGCGCGTTAATAAGTGAACGCGACAGAAAAAAATCAAGGAGGCGAGAAAGCGAAAAAAATTCCAACTGAGAATTTAATTACGAAACGCACTGGACTAGAGATAGCTCCAAGTTAATTGAATTTCTACTAGCAAGTTCTCCGGCGAAAGGATGAACCCGTTCAGACTGGATTACAAGTTTGTGAGTTGTCTGACCGCAATTGTTTTCCTTTCATGGATTGGAACTCGTACGCCAATCAAATGAATAAAAGTAGAAAATATACACAAAATTACGGGTGTACAACTTCCTTTTATACTCTTAATAAGTTGGTATCAGGAGACTTTTCATACGAAAATGATACCTACTAACATACAAACTATCGTCGTCCTTTCATATGTGAAACTTTTCTCACTACCAAAGGAATGGAAACTTTTGTAAGGTTCGAACAGGAGGACATACATGTAATCCCTCCAAAATCGAGAAAACTCACTCGCATTTTACGTTTAAGAGCTATTGGTTTATTATTTTCAATAACGAAAATTTGAAATCGACCAAGAGAAACATTTTTAACCTCCTCTCCCCCCCCCCACACAAAAAATTATGGTTTACGTTTAAAGTCTGAATACGGCTCTTCCCTTAGGTACCATGGAATGATTTTGATGAAATTTGCTATTTGGGCTCCATCTGGGGTCTAATTGTGCCGCGGAGTTTTTGGTTATCGCCATTCACTTCTAAGAGGTGAATAGAGAAATTTGAAATTTTCAAAACGCCTTAGCTCGTAAACTTTCGATACATACCTAGGTATTATTTTCCCCGCAATTTGAAATGAAATCGAATTTTTAGAATCTAATGAGCCCTCTCAGAGCTCGCAGGACCAACCCTTCACACCCTATCAGAAACACGAGTGAGTATCGCAAAATACTGTTCACTGACGGAAATAGGCCTAATCTCTCCGTTCAAATTTCATGTGATCAAATTAATGCGTTCTGTGTTCGTGAATAGAGTTTCATGTCACCCAGTTGTGCTTCCTCAGCAACCAAGGAGCAAATTTCGTAATGAAGGGTAGCGATATCATAATATGATACCTACATATTATGTAGGTAAATCAATTCAAAACCGGGGTTCTTTGCAGGAGATCATATCTACACAGAAAATAATAATCCGTTGTGTAAAAATTTGCATCGTTTTAGAACAATTTGGGCTCCATCTGTATTTGTCTGAGGCTATACGAAAATTCACTGATTTTTGATTGTGGCCGATGGTGCACAGGCAATGTATGTCATATAGAAAATAAATTTGAGACTCCTCTGCTAAATAAAAATTCTCTTTATTGGATACCGGTTTCGGGTCAGAACCCTATCATCAGTCCTGAGACTATTATATTATAATCAGAACCGCCACGTTCAAGAGCTGAACTGCTACGGGTTCAGACCGGTATCCAATAAAGAGAATTTTTATTTAGCAGAGAAGTATCAAATTAATTTTCTCCCTGCTATACGTAAATGTTATTTCAACTTGATTATAAAACTAACAAATCATAAATACACTAGCTGAATAGCCCGCTAAAAGCAGGCAAAAACGAATTGTAGATAGGTCAAAAGAAAACCGTAATACTGTGACATAAAATTTATTAAATTAGAAAAAAAGTTGATGTCACGGCTTGGAATCGAACCCAGGTCTCCCATGTTCGGGCGACTCATGTACATACGGTTGGGGTTTTATGTATTAGGGTGGTAGCTTGTGCGATTGTAAATTCCTCGAAACTGCGGATTCTCAATCCCAATTAGTTCAAAACCTTTCAATTCCGGAGAGTGTTTGGATGTCGGCTCCTATACAAATACCTGTGAATTTTCATCACCTTTGTATCTTGGGACCCTTGGCGTTCGTTAAAACAAGTCATAGTGCTCCAGTTGAAACATATTTTAGAATAATAGTCCAATCTGATCGTATCATTTTCAGGCTTTATTTGGTTCAGGCTCTGATCCATCTCCCATGAATTTCATCTGGTTCCCAAATGGCAGGTAATTGGTAGTTGGTTCCAGAGTGATTGCTTACGATTTCATTAATAGGAGCCTCGGTATTTGAATTCTTTCCCATCGTATCTATGTAGCCTTTTCAGAATATTATTATTTCTGAATGTTACGAGTATAAATATGCTTGATCGATAAATCGGTAAAACGTATCAAATATCCAAAGTGTCAAAATTGCCAATTTATCGAAACGGAGGTCTAAAAATGAGCACTGTATCAAACTGTCCATCAGATGTCTCTAGCATGTCTGAGGTGATCAAATTTCCAATTTTTACCTTCTCCATTTCGTCCGATCTTGATGAGTTGTTACCTACTCATCTAGTACTGGGTTATCGATAATTATTACAATTGTCATTAATATTGTACACAATTTTGGGTTTTTCACCGGAGAAATTGACCCCCCCCCCACCCCCCGAAACCAAATGCTGGCTACGGTTTTGCCTGGCCAGCAAGAATGCACAGGACATCAGGGAGAGGATCTAGTTTTCGCGAGCTTTCGCAAATGGACGCACATTTAGGGGATTTATTGGTGCTCTGGTAAATTTAAATAATTTGCATCAACGTAATATTTTTTTAGATCGAGTCATTATTCGTAAGAAAGGTATATTACCCACACTACCTTGAAGACCTTTTTTATTTTATAAATCGTGGCAATGTGAATCAGATAGAGCAACGCACCAATATGAACATACTTGGGGATTATATTTTTCCTGACAGTGACCTTACCTCATTTGGAATATACCAACTTTAGCAGAACAAACTCGCACTTACAAGCTAATATAACTAGCTAACTAACTACATAGCACTATAGGCCGATGTGGCCCCAGGCTTCCCGAACTCCCTTCCGCCACCGGTTACAGTCATCGGCCTGAGACCTCCGCAATCCCACCACCTGGAGGTCCCTCAAGACATCATCAAGCCAGCGACTCCAAGGACGACCTCTTCGTCTTCTAGTTTCCATCCTAGCTCGCAGCATCATTTTCGGGCAGGCCTCCACCGGCATGCGGTCGACATGTCTCAGCCATTGGATGCGCCCAGCTTTGATGAATCGGACTATGTCTTCATGTTTTAATAATTCATCAATTTCTGCATTCTGTCTAGCTCTCCACCCTTGGCCCTCTCATACCGTTCCATAAATCCTTCTTAGAATCTTTCTCTCAAATATCCGTAGTCTAGACTCATCCTCAGCCCGCATGGTCCAAGCCTCCGATCCATAACAAACCACAGGCCATACCAGGGATCCATATAGCCTCATCTTCGTTGATCTGGAGATCACACGGTTCTTGAAGAGTTTTATATTGGCATAAAACGCTCGGCTGCCTGCCATTATTCGTGAGCATATCTCATCCTGTACTTGGTTTCATCAGTGACCGTACCTCATTTGGAATATACCAACGTTAGTAGAACAAACTCGCATATACAAGCTTATATAGTGATGCTATATAATAGTGATGCAATTTACGTTATTCGATCCAGTCTGCAGAGAACGAAGTTGGAAATCACGACAGTTTCATCGCAAACCCGCAATCCTATTCTCTCGCGAACGGCAAATGAGCTTTTGGCTCTCTCCACATGTGGGGTCCTCTTCCAGTAAATTGTAGCCCATCCATAACAGTTCACCAACATTTTCGGTGCATCCGAGTTCTGGGCAATCTACTTAACTGTTGCTTAATCGGTATATACTACCTTTGTTGGCAATTTCAGCCCGACGGCTCTATCCAGAGCGCGGAAAGTTTCTTGGAGGAAGTTGAAAGTCGATTTAAACTCGGAGCGCCACAATGGCTATTGCTCTTGGGAGACCCTATTTCTTCATTGGGCAAATGTTTCTTTCAAATATATTCACCATAAAGTTCCAAGTATTGATTTACTACACGTATTATTCGTGAAAGAAAAGTTCACGGTCAACTATTTCAGTACATTCGGCAGCATTACCTACACATCATAACTAGCAGGGGAACTAAGTATTGACCCCGAAAGTGCACCGCCGGTAAGATTGTCCCAAAAAAAAAAAGGTTTGACAAGTTGGTGTGGCACATAGTTTCCTCGTATTCATATCGCGATTATCTAAATGGTTCGATACATCGGGGTCATCTAAACATCGACATCAACTACTCTCCAAGGGTGAGGTAAGTCGGGGTTATGTTTGCATGTATTGCTACGTTCGTCTATGGTCTATTATGTAACTAACCTGGCATTAATGTTTCTAACGATCAACCCACCCCACTCTCTGACATTTCGTCGGATTCTCATGAACATTGTGGGAATACGTTAAGGATTATATGTTTGCGCATGTGAAGTGGCTACCGATCATCTGATCACAATGAAATGTGTAGAAGACCATCTAAGGTTTCAGCTTGACATTCCGGGTAATTCCGTCAAAATCGGATGAAAACTGTGGACCACATGCATTGTCAACCTCAATTAGACTTCGATGCGAAATCAAAATCGAGCAGCAGCAGAAGTGAAAGGGATTTCAACTTTATTTCTTCAAAGAATGACCACAATCCCACAGATACACCGACAAAAAGACAGACACGGAACCAAAATTATTCAAAAACCTCAAGTGCAAAATTTGGATAAAAATTTTGATTTTGGAGGCGCCATATTTTTGTTTTCATTCGATCAAAATTGAAAAGCTTAAGTCGCTAATTTTGGAGAATGAATTTATAAATGAGTTATTTATATTGGAAATTTAACCCTGAACGGGCTCTATCCTGAATTTCAAAAACAAAAACTACCAAAAATTTTCGTTTTTTTGCACTAGGTACTTGAGATTCTCTAACAACTGCCTTTCTCGAGAACAACAATCGTTGGAAGCAATCCCGCGTCTAATGAATATTGGTACAATATTTGAACAAATGAAAGGTATATTGTAAAATTAATTTTAATTAATTAATTATTAATTAATATTGTATATTGTAATAATAAAGCATGGAGTAAAATTTACGTTAGTTACCACTGACCAGTATCAGTTAGTTGAAGTTGAAGTTAGTATCTGGCTTTACTTCTCAATAAAACTACATCTAACGCGAAAATTCAACTTCATAATCAAGAAAGGTAATATTGCCTTTCGCACGGAAATAAAGGCAACACTCATGAATTTGAGAGCTGTTTTTCACCAACTTTTTTTCTAAAGCGCGTTGCGGTGTAAAGTGGCTTCGAACCACTGAATATTCAAAACACTCCCTCGATCCCATTTAGCACCCCGGCTGGACGAACGGTTATTTATATTTTCTTTGACAATGGTCGGCATACATTTGGCTTTCGACTCTTCGTCGATAGAAGAATACCGGAGTTGGCTCTTTATACAAAAATACTCTTAACCTGAAACATTCGTTGGAAGAAGAGTGAAAAAATAAGTTGGGCGGGTGCAGAAAATACGATAGTGCAAAACCACGTTGCTCAAAAGTCTAGTTCGTTTCGAGGACTCCTCATGTACCTTACTATGCCTTCAAAACTGCGGAGGGATAATGTTAGAGGGACCAACGACCGTCTAAAGGCGAAGAATGAGAAAATAATGCTCTGAGTTCTTTAGTGATTTGGGTCTGGGGACGATGTTTCTTAAAGATTGGACGCTGAAGGGTCATGGATGATTTTTATGTGGATGCACAACAGATTGCAGATCCGCAATCAGATGAAATTTCGCTCTATAACTATGCCTTCACTGCCCAGCCTAAAGGGCAGTGAAGGGTGTAGATGTTATCCAAGAAACTCCTTCCAGATAACCCGACAACGAGGAGAGGACAAAGAAGGAAGAGGATAATACATGCCCATCCACTCCAAAATAGTTGAATTACGAAGAACTTAATTCTTACTCAAACAGCAGTTAAGAGACTACATCTGCCCATTCTTTTATGAAATGCTTGAAACTTTTTGAAAAACGCTGAAAATTATCTCTCAAAGGTTATTTTCCTGTATAGATCATTCGTCGGTAAAGATCAGCTTTGCCATTGTCACTATTTATTTATTTTTTGTTTTTTACCTACCAACCATAGGTACCTACCTACTAAGGCAAATTTGAAAATTTCAACCCTTCATTTTGGAATCCAAATGGAAATTACATACTACTAAGTAAATATTTCACACCTTCAAAATCAAGTTTATTTGGAAGAAATAAACGCTTAACACTCTATTCGAAGAAATGGGGAGCTTCATATGGAAATTTGATTACTGGTTACAAAGGAAGCAAAACTGAATAGGTACAACTCGAAGAAACGAACAACGATCGCATTTTAGTCAGATAAAATTTGAACGGAGATTTGACCTCTGGTGATTCACACTCGTGATTCTCTTTTATCGAAGGAAAACTTCAAGTCCTGCTGAGCTCTGGGTGGTATCAAAAAATTTAAAAAATTCAATACTATTTTAAATTGGTGAATAAACGATACCTTTATTTCGAGAGTTTTCGAGCTAGGGCACTCTTGAAAATTTCAACCCTTAATTTTCCCCTCTTCAAAGTGACTGACATCAACCAAAAGCTTCGCTGCACAACTAGACCTCAAATGGAGCCCATATACCAAATTTCAACCAAATCGATCCATGGTTGCTAAGAAAAATGCCGCGTACGGTGTACTGCGAACGGCAGACGGACATAAAATGTTTTATTCGATTTTCGGATTCTACTAACCTTGAAACGTAAAACGTCAAATTTTGAGGGGGGGGGGGAGGCCCTCCCCGGGAGGATTAAAATGACTTTTTCTTGCTCGATTCGAATGGTTCATTATTGATAATAATAAACCAAAAGAGACATCTTGTTATCGACCGAGCAACTGTATCCAGCTCTGCAAAGTTGCAGACTAGACAAGTTCTACTAAAATCAAGACGGGTCTTCTGCAAGCCGAATTCTCATCTTCTTGGTGAATAGAAACAGAATTGTACAGAGAACTCGTACATGATTTATGTCTCAGCAAACCAGAATAAGATTTGAAGTGGCTTCAAGCAAGTTGTCCTGGTTATCTTTGAGATTGCACCACCCCAGCTTAACTAGTGCTCATAAAGTGCTATAAATAACTTCGAAAATATGGAACTTATTTCTTAAAGCAGTCGCCAAATTGTGGTGAACTTTACTTTATTATTTGTAAATTTTATTATTATTTGTAAACTTTACTGGGTTTTATTTGTTATTTTATGTAGTTGTGAGAGACAAAGCTTCGAGTGTGTTTATCAAGATGCATTTATATTGAATCAACCACAACTGTATATTGTGATTGAATTATGTTAACTAGAGTTCCTAGTTATCCGAGTAATAAGTAGGAAGTAGTATGTATTATTAGGAACAAGAATGCGTGAAAACTGAATTTCTCATTAAAACATATATTTCAGTGATACATTAATGATGAAACTTCCTGGTCACAGTTGTTTCTGTGATTTTTTAATTAACATAATATGTTTTGTGACAATTCCAGAGAATTATTAAGTGTTACCTAGTAGTTACCTATCAATAGGTTGTTGACAACGAGTTATAAAAATAACTGAGTGTTTGGACCTTCCCGCCCAAAGTGGGCAGTTGGTCCAAAGAGAAAGTAGTCCCTTTTACCAACAAAGTAGTTCCCTAACCAAATTAGATCATCTCATACATTCAATGGGTTATTGCATTCAGGACTAATAGGCCAGTATTAGATGACATCTAATACATTGTATAAGAATTAATGAACTAGTAAAGCAAGGACGATCATAATAAAGAACAATATAGAACATGAACGCACGGGGCAGATCAAGAGGGCTGCGGCAAAGATACTCCTCCGCGGTCCCGATGCCTCGGCCATAGTATGGCCGCCATACCTACAACGTACTACCTACCAAGTTTAACTCTGTGTTCTATATTTCTTGTTCAAATCAATTATTCGTTCTGTTTAATACAAACGTTTTAGTTCTCAACCAGTGTGGTTATTTAGTTCTCATTCCCGAGGTAAACACCGAGTCTAACCCCAACAATCCTTGTAGGGTTCAGCGCTACCTCAACGAACTCCCTACTATTCCTGATTACCATAACTACCATTCTGAAGATTGTTGTCTCGTAATCGTTTTCGTTTCTCATATTCGTTTTCGATTCTCTTATTGTTTTCTTTCTGAACAGTTGTGGAAGTGAAAATGATCCCAAGTGTCGTTTTATGTTGTGAAACGTGCTCGAAATCATTCAATTTCAAACCTGATCTCCAGAATCGTCACTGGTTCATGTTATAGAAATATGAGAAACAAAAACGATTACGATACAACAAGTTTTAGAATGGTAGTTATCGTAATCATGAATGGTAGTTCGTTGAAGTGGCGGGAGGTAGCGCTGAAACCCGAAAAGGATTGTGGGAAGCTAGACTCTCATAAAACGTCATGTTTGATTCTAGAGTTAGTGGAATAAATTCCACTACCTTTGGTTTCTTGCTGAATATGTTTTCCCTGTGCTAAATACTATTCTGGAAAACCATAATATGTATACATGCATAATATTGTAAAAACTGTATGTATTTTATTACAGCTCATTGAGGTTAGTTCAGTAAAGTGTTTATTGATTTATTGAATTCAGTTCTGCTTTGAATACCTTTCTCAGCACGGCTAATAAAACCCTTACCCTTATTCCGAATAAGACAAGTCAACATTATAGGAAACCAATTGCACTTCTAGTATTGCTTCATGTATGATGCCTGATATATGAATACAAACCTTCATGATGATAACTAAGCACGTACGGAATGAAATAGCTTTCGATAAGATTTATCATTATTTACCATGTGACAAGGCGACCCCAACTTTTTACTTCCTAACTTCTTACTAAATTTCACGGTATTCGAATTATGCAACCCATCAAACTTCATCTTGCAGAGCCTCAGTGAATGGCGTAATGTTACCTCGACTGCTGAGCTAAACACCTTATAATTGACCAATTAGAAAGTTTCCTTTAGCTCATAGATTCAATTATAGCTTCCCGCGTCCTCCAGAGGAAGTTTCGCGCAATTAATTACTCAATTCCACAGCAAAATGAACTGGTTTATTAAATTTACGATCACAAATCATAAGATTTACATTCCTGTATACTATTTACTTTAGACATAAGAAAAGAAACGTCCAACGCTACTACTTAGTGAATTTTCCTGGTGCATCCATATTATAATCACAACATAGACAATGAGAGGTCAGAGCTAAAATTTGGACACACCAGAATACCAGTGGGAAGTGCGTTGAGGAGTAATTAGTAGGGTTTTCATTCATTTAGAATTCAGACGATTTTTTTTAGAATCGAATGAGACCACCCAAAGCTCTGTAGGGCCAACTGTTCTCATCCTATCTGGATAATTATTGAATGTTTACTGGCGTTTTTCATCAATTTAAGATAATGTTTCAATTTTTGGAAACAAATGAGACCACTCAGAGCTTACGATCAATCATCGTTAAAAATGAGAGTTGATTGTGAAATAATTCTCTAGGACGAGACTCTAAATCTCTAGACTCTAGAAGACTCTAGGGACGAGATTAACTTATTCAGTTTCCATCCAAAATCATTGATATTGAAATAGTTTGTGCACGGTTGATCCCCTATAATGTTTTTAAATGATTTGCAGCTACACAGCATATGCTTTAGGTTATGTTCCTTTTATCCGAATCTCTTAATTTGAGATCTTACAAACTGTCCTCCATCAAACCCTGATAACCATGATAACTCAGTTAATTCAATAATTTATTGTTGAGAATTACTCAAGACTGTAGGGAACTTTTATTGTAGTGGTTAAGTCATTATGTAGGGGTAAGAGTACCCTTGTCAGAATATTCGGGAGATCTTCTCTATTTAATTCTCTTTCAACTTACAGATCTCCAGGGATTCCTGCACGAACTTGTTTTTCCAGAGCGAGTCGTGTTTCTTTTTTTGTATAGCTTAGTAGAGTTTATAACCTTGCTCTCCATACAACTCACCCTTTACTATTCCACCCCGGTACTTACGGGTACAATGGACTTCAACAACGAGTTAATTCGGCTCTACCCCTGTATAATAGGAACTCTCGGGCACCGGGTCCAACGCACGAGGTATTTATTCGAAAAGAGACCCCTCGCCACCTGCTCACCTACCTCACACTCCACTAATAATTATCCCACCCTCGCTTAACCCCCTCGCTCCTTCGCCAGACCGCTAAGACCCGACCGCTTACCTTTCTCGCCCTTCCCATCACGTGCTTCAACCGCACCTACTTCCAAGACTTGCCGGCAAACATCCTCAATCCCGGTCAAGCCCCATATCACATGTAGTCGTGAAAGTTACAGCAGAACCATGTTCAGCAACATGGCGTTAAGTTGCTGAACTAAGATGGTGCTGGAAATGGGTACACGGATTCGACGATATTCACGTCTGATGAATTATCTCCTCAGGATTTCAAATTTAAAAGATTGGTTGACCTACAGGAGAAAAAAAGTTCCTATAAAATGATTTTTTCTTGTATTTTGCGAATTGGAGTTCACCGAACAATTCTGGTTCCGTTTCTAATGTCATTGTCGTCAATTTTCTGGGTTTTGCAGGTTGGCTCACAAATGGTCCCCTACTCATTTCATCATTATTGGATAAAAGTAGCGAATGCGCATGACAAAAAAGTGTACCTAATAAAGTACATATGTACTTCACTTATCGTGCAGTTGAATGGAGAAGTAGCACTACCTTTTACTCCTACATGAGTTCCGAACAAGGTCATGAGTTGAAGAGAAGCTTTTACATAGCTAGTCACATCCTGATAGATAAAATAACCACTGATGTGAAACTCGGAATATTGCCTACCGAGAAAAGATGGAACGATATTAACCGTATAACTCAGTAATGTTATGTCACAATGTTAAATTGCCATCAAAAATCCTTGGACAACCCTTATCAACAATAATGGTCCTTGTTCCGAGAGTAGTAAAAGTTTCCTGGTTTGATTAATAGCTTTACTTTTGCTCGAGCCATGCTAAATATAATAGAAGCCCCAGGCTTTTCGAATTCGTGATGTTTTGCCAGATAAAATGACCCTGTTACGAATAAAACATGTATCAAAGTTGTAACCAACAACACAGAATCATAATACATTCAGGTGAGTGGTGTCAGAATAAACTTATCGAATATGAATTTAATAATAGAATTGGGTAATGTTGAATATTACAGCTTATTGATTGCCATTTGAATTGGAACACCAAGAAAAATTGTGCAATACTTTCCGAGAGATTGGTACATTTATTATTATTGATTGATTGATACATCAGTTTTCAGTTGATTATGGAAGAACACACTTTTTTTAAGGTCTTTGTGATATTTTATTTTTTATGCCTTGACGAAGTTCGTGAAATTTTGATCTTGAATGGAATTAATTCTCAGAAACGAGAAAAAGGATTATTCAAACTAACCCAGTTAGCGATAACGTGTTAGTAATAGCAATAAGCTTTAGCAAATAACGAGTATACAGTGCGGATGTCGCTCTAAAGAATTCCACTGAGGATTCAAAGGCTTGTTTTAATCTCAAATTCGTGGAAAAGGTCCGAAAAGAACATTGTTTATTCCACTGAGTATTTAACGTACTAAGCTCGAAGAATCTTCCCGTTTTGTGCTTGTTCACAGAAATAAACTTGCGAATGAGTTTATTCAACGAATCGGTGAGAAATGAGATACACTTTCCGAATTGGAGGCGTCGTGATTACGAAAGACATCAGCTGTTGGGGAGGATTAGGTTCTGGATGGGAAGGGTTGGGAAGGTTGTACGCAACGTCACACGACCTCATCAATCCTACTTCCCATTCGTCAAGCTGTCCTGGGAACGAGATTCTGAGTCAAAGACACAGACTTGTAGGCGCTGTCACATCTGAGTCAACTTTCCGTTTCTGCCATCTCGATTGACTACCTGTGAGATTAACCCTTGAGTAACACAACTGATTAACAAAGTTGGTACCAAGCCTCCATCAATTTAACTAGGTTTGTTCCTAGGAAAATTTGCTGTTTAGTTGGTTCTTGAAAAATTATTTATTATCAGTTGTATCTGTCATACTTCTATTGCAATGCAAATTGTGGATTTAAAATATTGTTTGAGTGATTTGGTTATTGCTTCCCGTTAACCGAGAGTGGAAAGCTTCGTAAGCATGGACAAAAAATTTTGGTTCCCCAAAATTAAATTTTTACTCACATACTCACATATCCACATATTACTCACATATTGCTTCCATGTCTGTCCACCCAAGGCACAAGTTATTTTCAGGCGAAACCTTACTATAAGAGGTACGGTAGATACGATTTTCCCTGTGAATTTCATTGGTGAATGGCACCAGAATGAATTTCTGGTGGTGGCATGAGAACATGGAATTTTTTGAAACTACACTTCCTCAAAAATCGCTCAAATTTGACTGGTATTTGGTGTAGGCTCAAGACAGTTGCGTAATAAATTCAGAAAATTTTAATCTGATGAGAGTTTCATAAGTCACTTGAGTCAGGAATCTCATTGCCGTCGCACCAAACATAACAAACTTGACTTTTTTATATTATTGATTTTGATTGCAAATTTTTTACAGATTGATTGATCGTGAAATGTACAGCTATCTCATGTGTAGAAGCTATAGTATAAAATTCTGTAAAATGATTCTTATTGAAAGTTGCAATTATTCATAGGATGGTAGAGGGCCGTCTCAAGGCTAGATTGCATCTAAATTCCGTCAAAATCGGACCATGATTTCTTGTAGTTATGCCCAGAATTTACCACGGCTAGATCGATGGACAGATAAGAAACCAAAGTCTTTCAAGATCATAAACACTATATGATTATTTGAGAAGAAAAAAATGTGCCCCAAAATCAAAATTTCCAGCTACATTTTACGTTTTAGGCCTTCCTGAACAATTTTGGTTCCGTGTTTGTCTGTCTGTGTGTCTTTCACGACATCCTTGTAACGGGCAAAACTAAATTAAGTTTTTGTTCGATTTCGACTAAATTATCGGTTGATGTCTGGAGTCTCCTATTAGGCAGTGCAAGTTACTTAGAGATTGATGTTTTGAGATTAAATACAATGTATCCGGTCAACGATACAATCGGGTTATGTATACGAGGACGCTATGTTCCACACCCACTTGGCATACGTGTTCAATAGTGAGGAAAAAAAGCAATTAGAATTAATTTTTGGTGTGAATAGAACTAGAAAGACATTTAAGAATATTGAGCAGATCATCCTCCTAGACAGTTTCCTTTAATCCACCACACATTACTTTAACAGCACTAGGTTGTACCATAGGTAGTATATGAGGTAGCTAGCCATACTGCCCACCAACCTGGGCGATGACCGGCTTCCATCATGGTTAGTTATCTTGGATGGTTCATGAGGTAACGGAATTTTGAAATTTTCGTCCGCCTGTCCAAAATAGCCTTTAAATAAGAAGATGATAAACTCCATCCCATATTTTGCCATAATCTTCACTCATCGTCGAGTGTCCACAAAAATATTACGCGGCGAATTCGATGCGAACTTTGCAGAAAAAAAGATTTCTTCGAGATTCAGGAACTTTTTCGGGAGGTATACAACGTCGAGGAGAGGGTAGAGGTCATATTCCTTTCAAGGTGTTATAACAACTAGAATGTCTCCCTTTATAAAGAAGTGAACAAAAGATGCAAGAAAAGGGGGGGAGCTGAGGCCTTCTTCTCCCGTAATGGGGTAGTCGTTAAGAAAATATCCTGGCCTCTCCCTGAAAAGGGAGAAAATTGTCCATTTTAGAGGAGTGACATTTGCCTCGTCCCATCTCCAGGGGTGAAAAACATGTTGTTGCTCCATTAAACGAAGCGAACCAAACTTTTTCTGCAAAACGAAACGGTTTGCAAAGTTTGTCTAGTACTCACGCCGTTCTTTATGAGAGCCGTATTATGGCCGAAAAATTACCTGTTATTTCAGGCGACGGATGGTCATTGAAGTTTCAATGGATTTTTGAAAGTTGTAAATGGAAACCTCCGTAACGACTTGTTCGAAGACCCAAGATTTTATAACCAGCCCTACATACTGTCATTCATTCCGTAAATTAACAATGTTGCAATTTATCAACAAATTTTCATGACTTGATGCCTTTAAAGCCTATTTTTCTATGTTTGATTTGAAAGTAATTATTTTGCCTCTCACTTTTGTTATGATTCCACATATAACTACTTTTATCAAATACATATTTGGACAGCAACAGTTTTGATTGTTATTTTCAATAATGAACCTTTTGATATCGAGCTAGATAAAAAAAATTTAACTTCCCTCAAATATTGATGATTTACGTTTCAACGAACGTATAATTAATGGAATAGAATACAAAATTTTCCGTCCGTCGCCGTACGCGGCACTTTCCTTAGTTATCATGGACAAATTTTGATGAAATTTGGTATGTGGGCTCCATTTGGGGTCTAGTTGTGCCGCGAAGCTTTTGGTTATTGTCAGTCACATCTACGACTCGTAACTGGTGAAAAATAGAGGTTGAAATTCAAAACGCCTTAGCTCAAAACATTGAAGTAATTATATTTTTTTATAAATTTAAAATTGATTCCTAAGAGGCCCAAGGAAACGTGTTCAAGAACTCGGACTGGTGGACGGAGCAGCCATTTGGCTCCCAAAATATTGACGACCCATGCACATACGAAAATAAAAGTTTGCCAAGTGGGTGTGGTACATAGCTTCCTCGTATAATATTCTATAGAATCTATAGAATATTATACGAGGAAGCTATGAGCCACACTAACTTCGTCGCATCATCTGATGATCCGATGCACAGTAGTTGATCTGAAAATATCAATCTCTAAAATACCTCGCACTACCCTCATAGGGGACCTTACACGTCAACCGGCATTATAATATAATATAATTTATATTATATATAAACAATATATTATATTGTTGGAAAATGTAGATGCTATGGCTGTAACAAGGAAATATACTTTTGTGCATGCTCAGTGGCTACTATCATTCTGGGGGCGATGATTTTCATAGGGGACCATCTACACGCTAACACGTGGAGTTGACTTTTTTTAAAAAATTTACACCCCCTTCCCCTACGAAATTTGTCGGTTTATTAAGGTATTAAGGTAGGTACTTAGAATCCAAAAATTAAATTTGAAAAAAATCCGATCATCCGCCGTATGCGGCACATTCCTTTGCACCGATTTTGATGAAATCTAGTATAAGAGCTCTATTTGGTGTCTAGTTGTGTCCAGAAGCTTTTGGTTGATATCAGTCACTGAGGTTTTCAAAACGCCTAAGCTCAAAAAGGTATAGTTTTTTCATCAATTTAAAATAGTATTGAATTTTAAGAATCGAATGAGACCAATCCGAGCTCTGTAGCACCAACCGTTCGCCCCCTGTGAGAACTTAAGGGTTGGACTTACGATAAATAAGAAACGAGTGTGAATTGCGAAAGAGGCCTAATCTCCGTTCAAATTTTAGCTGAACAAAATGCGATTGGGATTTACGACAAATAAAAATACGTACCTCTGGTGAATTCCGGTAAAAATATTACATTAATACATAATAAAACACACAAAGATTTCATTCATCATGATAGATCGAAGAGGAACCCGATGAGAAGCGAGTAGCTTATTAACTTCAAGGATGAATCAAGGTAACTCGAACTGCTGTTCCATTGAGTAGTAATACTGTTACTTTTGAATTCGCTGGCGAACCATGTTGCAGTGATGAATTCTTTTTTTGACAACGTATTTTTAATGCAATAATAAAAATTGGCCTTCACATTTTCCGATCAACACCCCCTTCTAAATAATATTTTTTTGGATTCCCCAAAATTATTAATTCAAATAACTAATTCAAAATTGAATACTGAATCACAATCAATACTAGACGGGGTGGCTGGTAGACTGACCGCCATCTTCCAGTCATCTCCAGCGCTCGTCTCATCACTTTTGAAACTGTGCGTGTATTAATAATGAGATCTTCTTTCTTGTTTGTTTCCCCGGTTTTGATTTCTGTGATTCGCGATCGGTTTCCGAGGTCGGGAGTGAAATATGGCCATTATCCGATTCGTTTAAGTGAAAGTGAGTGATTTGAGTTCACTGGAAGTCACCTGTGTTCGTTTACACGAATACGTCAATTCAACACTCCAGTTCATTCTCAGGTAAGAGACTGTAACAGTTGATATGAGACTTCATAATTATATGTCTTTATTATGTTAAATGCCAATAAGTTACGTTTTATTTCGTATGGAAACAAAGTGGTTGGTTGTGGCGTAGAACCGATCGATTCTGACACAACTTACCTGCCATGATCGTCGTTTTTTCAGGACGTAGTTTTTTGCAATTTTTGGATGTAAGGGAGCGTAATAGGGGGTTGAAATGATGACAGATTATTCATCTTCTCCAGAAACAAATGTGGAATAAACGTCAAGAACTTAAGATCACTTTAGGCATGCAGCCAAAGTAGGTAATTTCGTTGAAGAGTGAATGGAGTGACCATGTTTTCGATATAACATTGGAGTCTATTTTTCAATTTATTCTTATTGGTAGGACAAACAAGAACAAATTGAAAAATAGACTCCAACACTATATCAAGTAGTTATTTGCGATTTTGGATGGAAGGGTGGTCAGTGAGTTGTTGAAATTTTGACGGATGACGCGTTTTCTTGGCAGTATCTTGTAAATAGTGAGCTCGTTTCTTCCGCCGACAAACTTGTTTCTTCTTGGACCTTTGACTCCAAGTAGAGCAAAACAAATAATTGGGTTTTTCTGTATATTGGCTACTTTTTCTTCCGAGTCTACCAAGGTAACAAAAGCATTGCTCCAAAATCATAATTTCCACTCGCGTTCTACGTGTTAGGACTTCCTCGACGATTTTGGTTCCGTGTCTATTTATGTCTGTGCGTCTATCATGGAATCCTTTGTAACGGGAAAAACTGTACGAAGTTATAGTCCAATTTCGATGAGATTTTTAAGGAATGTGCGGGTTGGCGTGTAGATGGTCCCCTATGAAAATTATCGCCCCCCGACTGAAAGAGACCATTGTAACAGCCACTGCTTCTACATTTTCCTTCCAATTTCGATAAAAATTTTCAGGCATTATGCGAATTGGCGAGTAGATGGTCCCGTACAGAAATCATCGACTTCGAACTGATAGTAACGTAGTATAATTCGATTCGCGCAAACATGAATTCCTTAACATCCTTAAATTTTACACTTCCCATCCGATTTCAATGACATATTAAGATAATTCTCTGTGAAAATCATCGCCACGAAACAGATAGTAGTCAGTGCGCATGCGTAAACGTGAATTCCCAACCGAGAACTTAAGGGAATGACTCAAGAACTGAAGGCCTAATCTCCGTTCAAATTTTAGCTGACCGAAATGCGATCGATGTTTTTTTTTTTTTCATATTGGTTGGTGGTTACAATGTCAAAGAATAGAAAAATAATGCTTGCATACGAGTCTGCAACACATTGGGACGTTTTCATGTCAACCACTACACAACAAGGTAGTGAAGTAAGGTTGTTAGTTCATGTACCCAAGCATCAAAATAAGAAAACAGTTGATTGTTCTCTACACAACACAGTGAGTCTATTTTATTTATTTATTGGTCGCGTGAGCAAGACTTTTTTAGTTTTCGTGACGATTTTTCAGTTTATGTGCTAAAGCAAAAACATGAAAATGTCAATAAAACTTTGTGTAATAATTTGCAGCGTTTTACTTGCTGCATTAAAAATTTACACTTGAAAAAATATTTCACTGCTACAATCGATGGTATTGCACATAAATATGCACATCTAAGTAATTATGAGTACATCAGCACTTTAAGCACTGAAGCCATGTCGATCTGGCAGCTTCATTTAAGGGTTCAAAATCCAACCTCGACATTAGGGGAGAGGGACAAGATTATAGTACAACAAACAAAAACCAAACTATCAAAACGCATAATTGCATCTGATGTGCTCAGTAGAAAAGCGAATGGTGAAGTTCATGAGAAAACATTATTCAGATGACTCCGCTAGCCAATGAGACCTACTTGATAAACGAAACATCGAGAATTTAATGCTTGTATTGGAATGTTCAGTTCTCTCGGCCTTTCGCCCTTATCGAAGAGCTCAAAGAGCTATGAATAACCTATAATAAAATCCTTTCTGCAAATGACAGATTCTACTCAAAGAGGGAAGATGGGAAAGTTTCCGGGAAAGCGAGCCAACTTCAACAAAACCCCTTCTGACCTACAGATTAACCAAGTCTATACAGAACGTCTGTACCAAAGTTGACGAAGTTCTGAAGCAGATATCCTCTCAAAAGAGCCCTCTAGATGGCCAGTAACAGATAACATATTTTTCGTGTTGGAACTGAATCACTCCCAATTGAATTGTGGATAACCAATTAAATGAAGATGATTCTCTAGCTCCCCCTTTCGTTACCTTCACGTCTTGGTTGGAAAATTGGAATTATATTTGTGGTGGCGCAGAACAATAATTGACAAAAGTACAACTTTTGAAATGATATTGAAAATATTTCTTTGGGTCATTAAATCAACAAACCGTGTTGCCACCGACGTTGAGACAACCATGTAGATACGGCACATTCTCCTATCTCCACCCGGTATTTATGTTGAGCCACTGCAACACCCCAGTTCTCTATCTTGGGGCTTCAACGTACATCTGCAAGGCAAACATTTTCCTAGAGCTGTGAAAATAGTTGTAGGGCGATAATAGAAGTTTGTTTTTGACCACCGCTCGTCGGAAGGGGGACGCGGGTCGATAAGGAAGCTTCCTCCTTCCCAGTTTCCTCTCCGGATCCTTAACATATGGAAATCCCTTTGCCCGAAGAGAAAATCTGAGATACCGCCCTCCCCTCTACATATTTCATGCGCGAGCACAAAAAAAAAAAGAATATACATAACGCTATTTACGTAGGAGGTAATTTTCGCGGCATTGCAGACGCTCTTTCGCCGAAGTGGAGATAATATTCTAGTAAATAAGATACGAGTATGATGAAATGTGAATGATGATGAAAGTTAGATAAGTTTATGATGCACGGTAGAGTAAAATTATGTTGATCCCTTTTACCTAGAGCTTCTTGAGGTCAGAATATAATGAAATTATTTTATCTACTAGTAATTTGACGGTATTAAAGGTGGAAACCCACTGCCCTCACGTAACATGCTCTCATCACCGAACAAGCACTCTAGTGTCACGACCAATCATCAGTTATACGACGGGATCTGAAAAGTAAAGATCTGATTCCTTTATTGCTTCATAAGCGCCAAAGAATGGCCTCCTTATTAAGAATATAAAGGGGAATAAATTATTAGCATGAAATAGAAGAACTCTTTGACTACTTTCATCCGTCGACGGAAGATGACATCAAGAAAATGAATAGTGCTCAACTTTGGAGTGCCATCTGTTGTGGCTTATCTCCCCTCAACACTCGAAATAAAGAAATTCCCATACAAATCCACCACATGAATCGCCAGGAACGCGATCCTTCTGGGTCCCATCTTCATTTTGACAAGTTAATCTCCTCTCAAACATCTCGATGCGTCCTCAAACCTATCAAACGCACTCTTGTTGCTTTCATCATTTCTCGCCTTTTTTCGATTACGTTTTCATCTTCACCTCGAATTACCGAGTCCTCAAATTTGAGAAAAATGTATCCTCCCTGGTTGGTCGGATTCTTATATCGGACTATATTGTAATTATATCGGATTTTCTCTGAACATTATACGGTTCCTCACTTCCATTGGAATTTTCACAAACTTTTATTCCTTCTGAGAATCTTTTTTTTTTTTTTTTTTTTGATTTCGTTGTTCTGATTGTTCAGAAACCAGTCTTATTGAAGAGTCTTTGTACGAGGCTTTTTGAGTTTCGTGACAACTGAAGTTCTTCATCAGCTCCGTATCCGCTGCAAGCGGTCAGATCCCCTATTTGTAATTTTAATTTAACGAAATAATACATTTTGAATGATCATCGACTTCAACCTTCAGCATTTCAGTTTTGGTCTATTATTTTCAATAATAAACCATTGGAATCATTCAAGAAAAAACATTCATTTTTACCACCCTCTCCTCAAAATTAGTCGGTTTAGATATCTCGAAATCTAAACCGATTCAGTTCTCTACGTTTCTTGAAGCGTAGAATCTTAAAATCGAATAACAAGTTTGCCGTACGCCGAACGCGACACTTTCCTCAGTTACCATGGACTGATTTTGATGGACATTGGTACATGGGCTCCATTTGGGGTCTAGTTGTGCCCCGAAGTTTGGTTGGTTTCAGTCACTTTTAAGGGTTGAAAAATAACGGCTTAAATTCTCAAAAGGCCCTAGCCTAATAAAAAAAGTTTGTCAAGTTGGTTGAGAGGCAGTGTAGCTTCCTTGCGTTGAATAACATGGACTACAGAGGTCCACTCATGAACTTTCCATTAAAAACCTTATTTTCACTACTATGTTGATAGTTTCAAATCGAAAGATTAGTCCGTTTTTTGATCGAGACGTTATTTCACATCATGCCGATGATTTTTCGAGTTTCACATTCACTGAAGTAGATTGGATCCTGATAAAATTGATGAGTTATTATTTTGGATCCAGGATCCAACCCTCCAGCTTTCTGTTGCACGATTCAAAATTACCTTGTTTTGTGAGGTAGCAAAATTTAAAAGTTCGGAGGATTAGAGTTGAAATAATAATAAGAGATAATAGTAGAGATTTTAGTTAGTGCTTAAACTAAAAAAAGATCAAAAATATTTCAAACTAATAGAACATGAAAGGTCACTTACCAGTTAAATTCATGCGGATGACGTGGCTACATGAAGATAGATTCTGAAAATAAATTAATTTATAGATCAGTTTTCAATAGTTCTAAAAATTACTAAATTTGCTTCAAATTATACATTTAAAACTTGAAAATTGCTGAAAAGGAAGCATGAAAAAGTCCTAATGTTATCAACGTATTCAGGTTTATTATTTTCAATGAAGAACCTTAGGAATTTCCACCCCCAAAAATTTTATGGTTCCCATCTCAAGGTGCCTATTTAGAATCCAAAAATCTAATAATACATTTTTCCGTCCGTCCGCCATGTTTCCATAGGCAGTTTCCAATTAAATTTGGTAGGTACCTATATGGGCTCCATTTGTGGTCCAGTTGTGCCCCAAAGCTTTTGGTTGATGTCAGCCTCTTCAAGGGTTGAAAAATAAGGGCTTAAATTATCAAAAGCCCTAGCTCTAAAACTTTCGACATGCAGAAGTTGTTCATCCATTAATTCAGAATTTCCACGATTTTAAATAATTTATTGATATTACCCAGAACTCTGTAGGCCGAACCGTTCGCTAATTAGGATAATTAAATACCAAATCAATGAATGTTCCATGACTTTTTCTTATCAATTTAAGATAGTGATTAATCATAAGAAACGGATGAAACCACCCAGACGATCAATTATAGTTATTTGGGCAATTATTGTGAAATTTTTCAGAATACTAACTCGCCCACATGTTAGTATCCCTGTGAGTTAGTCCCACACCCCCTCCCTCCACCTGCTCATAGGAAGAAAACGTGATCTTCGCAGACGGGTGATCTTTACAGAAAAAAAAATTAGGCAGCGTTGTAATAGCTAATCCAACACAACATACAAAACACAAACTGTCCTGACAGTCATTGTCGGTATAAATATGAACTCAATACGAGTACGTATTTTTGTTATACTTGGAATGGTACACCATCTCAGGAAGCACTACAAGGTAGCCACGAGTAGTTATCGTGGTTGGATCAGTGAGTGGGACACTGGAGAGAGAAAAGAGCTATTTCGGGTCGCTGTTTGGAGTTAAAGTCCAGTAGACTGAATAAGAGAAATGGAGCATTGAACAACGTTGTTCAAGAGCAGTTTGTCAATAGGGGTAGTTGTTCGCCAAGTTCAGGCCAATTTACTCCGCCGCAGTGATCAAACTTTGCTTCATAAACACATCCCGATCTCTCTCCGCTCGTGAGTTATTGTGATGGTTTTAGGTTTCAGTGTTAGCGTAAACGGAACGATACATCCTACACCAACATCCAAGAGAATCAGGTAACAGTAGCGATGTGGTGGAAATACAGGAGCAGATTTTCTCATGTATGTGTGTAGAACCATTTAGGAAGTCGTATACGAATTTTTATAAGGATGTATTGTTTTTGACTAGGTACAATCCGATATAAAGATGATTGAGCATTGACATCCAGTACACAGCCTCTTGCTTACCATAATATGGTGGTGGTGGTTACCATAATATGGTGGTGGTGGTTCATATTATGAAGTGACTGAAAGAAATTCAGGAAAAATTGGCTTTGTGATCGTTTTTTTTTCCAAATCTCATTTTCATGAACATTGGTACAAAAGTCACCAATAATTATCATATGCGATTTGATACTAGCATATTTTAATTGTTCATATTATATGTTCTGTCTCCGGAATTTAGTTAGTTTTGACTCATTTTTCTTTCCTTCTTACTCTTGACTAGTTGTTACGGCATGAGTAGATATCTTCTCCGACGGAGAGGGGTTCCCGAAGTGGTCTTCCTTTCGTCTCTACAAATTGTGAACGTGTTGTGAAAGAAAATTTAAGTAACAAGTTGTTTTGAGGTAAGAGTGGGCAAAATATGAATCGCGGACAGACTGACCAAGTTAAGGGTGAGCTAGATTCCAAGTTGTGAGGTCCATAGGGACGTGTCCTTTTAAAGAGAGGACACATAGGTGGGATGACTGCCCGCAACAGGGGAAAACAAGTGAAGGTCTCCCCAACTGTCCTCCCTTTGTAAGTTTAGGGAAGGATTGCCCTTGGTCCGTCTACCTTTTTGGGCGTTCTTTTTGAGCTAATTACTTAAATGTAAAACATTAAAACATTAAGTATAAAAATATAAAACAAAAATATCGTATGTGAGGACGTTGAACGGTTTTCCCAATTTCGCAAACGTATCTTGACTGTCTTCATCAAAGAAAGAAACTCACTCTTAACCATCTCCATCAAATCAGTTATTTTGTACATTTTTGTATATTCATCTTGTGCCTAGTGGATAGCATCAGAACATTTTAATACTCGACAAATTTTGTAAAACCTGTGCAGTTGTAGCAGTTCTTTCCCATCTTGGGTTATACAAGACCAATGGAAACTACCAAAGTTAATAAGCTTGTCTTTTCTCAAATAAGGTAAATCACAGTATCTACAATGATTAAAGGGGCTATCAATTCCCTCCGATAATTGCCTATTAGCTTCTGTAGCAGAGAATCGCTTTTTCGAACGATTCTAAATGCTTTGTGCAGCTTTCGCCCGTCGTTAATCTCGCAAGACTTTGGGTTTTAATGGTCATTTCAGCACTATCCAATATTAGCCCTTTTTTTTGTATTCTTTCCGGAGAATCCTCCTTCTATCCTATTCTTCGCTTACGGATAAATTTCACCGACCTGGATCTGGTCCTTCTCCCTCCCAATATCACGGTGCCATATATCTTCTCCACATCAAGTATTTCTGTGTCTGAAGGGGTTTCTTTTATCATGACAAATTTACGGCCTTCGCTGGGTGGGCAACGATCAAATCGAACTTGAAATTGAATTCAGGGAGTAGGAACATTTCTTCTTCCATGTTAGTTAGAACAATATTTTGATAGAAAATTTTATTTATGAAACTTCATTTGAAATTCATTTTCATTACATTGTGTATTCCTGGTATTTTTTAACAAAAATGATAATAACAAGAAATAATCCGTTTTTTTTTAATTTACTGTTGTGGATCAATGATACCCTTTACGGCTGTGTAAGGGTTAATGCCTTCAAGCGTAATTTTTTGTGTTTGGTCTATATGTTAATTCGTGACTGCATACGTCAGAAAATGCTAGTTTCAAGAATGCTAGTTCAGGCTCAATTAACTCTTCAAATCCTACTTCTACTTACTGAAATTGGTGTATGCAGCCAGCTTGTTCAATCAACGTATTAAAACCCAGCTATACTACATTTGAAAATGCTTAGGAAATTATAGATTCATCCATAAAACATACTTGACCACCCTTATTATATGAATTTGATAGACATCTTTCTACACAATTGCTATTTGACCACTAACGAGAAATGTGACTCTGGAAGAAAATGTCAGGGAGGCATTTGCCATTTAACTCACCTCGCCATTTTCTGGTTAGCAAAAGGTCAAGCGCAATAGAGATGTGAAATAACGAGGATCGATAGAATCTCTTTAGTTTTATGATCGACTTCAAAACGCCCTACAACAAGAAGCAGGTCTCCTGGTTCTCTTACGATTTGTGTAATGTATGTAATGTAATCCATTGAAATTATAATCGTCATGGACATAAGCAATTATTATTAAATTGAGATTCCACTTATAATCAAGAAGAGATTCCATAATGTTTACATTTATTACAGCTTTGCTTCATCAGGTAGAACTGATCCATTGGATGCGCTCCAACATCTAGTACTAGTAATATTCATATTATTATCAACTTCAATGAAAATTCAAAGGAGTGTTAAGACAACTGAATATACAGATACCTAAGTTGTTTATTTGCTCTCGAAGCTAGATGGATCTAGGTAGGGAAAGTGACATGCAGTGAATCCAGTGTATTTCAGTATCCTCCGTTGAACCAACCCTTTTCGCTCGTGCCGACGGCGACGCCTGCTGGCCCCTGCTGGGCCTCCACCAATCAGTTTGTCGTCAAATGCCGCTCCAGAATAAACCTATTTCAAACTTCAATGCCGGCTTCCTCCTGTTCAATAAATGTGTGTAAAAATGTGTTAATGTGTGTTGATAAATGTGTGTGTGTGTACAAATTCTCTGCTTCCGGGCCTGTTACCTGGTCGGGCTTCTGGGGATAGCAGTAAGGCCGTAAAAGGCTTATTACTCATCTCAATCACCAGTACCAGGGGCGAGGGGAGCCCCAGGCTACAGATGCACCGACCTCGGTCATAGCATCACCTGTCTGCCCCTCAGTTGAGGTTGGATTCGTGGTGGTCGTGGTTGAGCAAACCGTACTTCATGGGCTTGTACCAAGAAGGCTACAAGGGGAGAGATGGCCTCCTCAAGGGCTTGCCCCCTGAAGATGTCTCTCGGCATGTGAGTTCTGTTATGAACTCGGGTACCAACCTGTCTAGTTGGTAGAACCTTAGCTAGATGGTTCGGCCTAACCTGTGGTGTTAATACAAACAGGTACCTAGAGGAGCTGATAGTCATGACTAGCTCCACTAGGGCTCTCGTGTGGTGAGTTCTTTCCACTCCCTCGATCACCCTTCTAGGGTCTTCGGGGTTTCATCTATCTGCTTGCAGATGGAGGGGGTTGCGAAATCCAGTTTGGATCGGCTCTCCTTGAAATCAAACAGTAGTTATTTGTTCAATAAAATTTATTGAATATGGAATTTATTTAATATGGATGCACCGTCATCGGATTCTGGCGTCGTCAGTTGACTTGACCATAAGGTATCATCTGTACGTTTACTGGCGAATGTATCGATCCGTCTTCTAAGGAAGCAGCAACAAGTACCCTCGATTGAATACTACACATACAGCGTGGCAAGAATTCTTTTTACAGGATCTCTTAAGTTCAGCTTCGCTTACTACTTAGTGGCTGCCCTGAGCACCGAAAGGATCAGTCGGCCTGCCAGTTTATTTATTATTTAATCTTCTTTGTTTTCTTCCAATCCATGACTTTTTATTTATTTTAAAAGTCAATTTATTGCATAAGAATCCGATCTGTTGAACCTCTGTTGGATCTCGTATTATTTTTCTTTTCAAAATATATCTGAGTTTGGGTTGATTGGTATTCCAGTTATTCACGAACGTCCCTACTTTGTCTAAATTAGGAGTATCACGTAATTGAGGAGATATACAATTACGAACCCATGGTTTGCAAACCCTATTGCGTAATGTTTTTGTGTGATACGAATACCTACATAAATACTAATGAATAATATTGTCTTTCAGCGAGCGATCCTCCCATAAATAGAACCTCCATTTTCTATGTTTACCATCGATGAGTTATTGTAACAACTCCATTGGGATCGTGCGAGGAGGAAAAATGAAAATATTCATTTTTCACGATATTTCTCAACCCCGTTCCGCAGACCGCCGCAGTTTGGCGGGTTCGATTCGCGGAATAATCCGACATCATAAATCACGTTCAACAACCCCCTTTCACCTTAGCGAGTCCGTTTACTTATAAATCATAGCTCGTCCTTCTTGCTGGTGTCATCCCGCCTCGAATCCAGTCCTTTCCAATTAGGTTGATCTGAAAAATTCGTTTTTTACACAGCCGTCCGTGGCACCGCAGTATCGTTATTTTCGATTAGGTCCTCGTTCTAGATAGGGCGCAATTCGTTACAATACGGCCATTTCCCGAGGACTCTTCCTTCCACGAGGAGATGCTACGAGAATTGGGAGCTCCAGGATCTGATGAGTTATAGCATGTGCCTCAGGTACCTAGACTCTATCAAGCGTGACCACATTCTCACGACGTGAGCTCGGAATGACCTACACAGGATGGCTGGTGATAAGATAAGAACACTAGGAGGCGTTTTTGCACCTCAAATGCAACAAAAAAGCTCCTCTTGGCACACGTCCAATTCTAACGAGTGATAGAAGGACAATTTGTGTTTTTTTTTAAACTTGATTTTCCGAATAAAACAAACCAGATCGCCTCAACTCTTGGTTCTACAGAAAATCCAAAAAACAATCAAAAAGCTCGTTAAATCTCTTTAAGTGAATATAAGTTTCCAAAATTCTCATTCTATCCTTTTATGCACAGAAACGACACTGAACCTTGGAAATTTTTGAATTTTAAAAAACGTCGTGGAGCAACAAATTTATTTTTCCACTCAATTTCAATCCTTGGATTCCATTAGTAAGCCTTAATAGGAAAATCGCGTGTTTTGTGAATATTATACCCCATTTGCCCCTTTCCAATGCTAATTTCGATATTCTGATAAAGTAATGTGCAACTGAGAAGTTTTCTGTGTCGAAAAAAAAGAAACACTCATATAGGTCGAAAACTTTGCATTAGGCAGCGCGCCCAATGTATCCACTTTATTTTGGGTAAATAACCTTTTACTGAGCTTCAAAACTCATATTCCTTCAAACTCTAATTTCACAATTCCGGCAACATAGTGCACAACTAAATAGATTTATGCGTCAAATGAAGAAAAAACACGTAAGTAAATCGGTTAGAAAGTAAGGTTTGGGCAGAGTACACAAAATTTTGTCTCATTCCCACATCTAAGGGTTATTATTAGTTGATTTGTATTCAGAATGGTCTAAAATGTAATTTAATATTTTTTTTCCACTGAGTGTCGTCTTCCTTCACCCCAGATTAATCGCATAAGGACACCCAAGTCGTACTGTGGGACGTCCTGCAGTAAAAAACGCTGCAAATTATTACACAAAGGTTTATTATTTTTCTATATAGATCACTCGTCTGAAAATAACACGGCTTTGCCATTGTTACCACCAACCAACATGAAGAAAAACATCGATCGCATTCAGGTCAGCTAAAATTTGAACGGAGATTAGGCCTCTTTTGCAATTCACACTCGTGTTTCTGACTTATCGTAAGTCCAACCCTTAAATTTGCGTAAGGAGCGAACGGTTTGTCCTTCAGGGCTCTCCGTTGTCTCTACAAATTCTAAAAATTCAATACTATCTTGAATTGATGGAAAAACAGTACCTTTATATCAAAATTTTTCGAGTTAGGGCGTTTTCAAAATGTTTACCCTTATTTTTCAACCCTAAGAAGTGAACTACATAAAAACAAAAGCTTCGGAGCACAACTAGACCCCAAATGGAGCCCACACACCAAATTTCATCAAAATCGGTCAATGCCAAGTAGGAAAGTGCCGCGTACTAAAGCGTACGGCGCACAGTGGGGCCGGAGTGGAAAAAACTCCAATTTTGCAAAGTGACTAAAAAAAGAAATGTAATGTGGTTTTCTCAAAGTCTATTACCTGTAGAATCAGGGTGTGAAGGACCTTCAATGTTTAAAAATTGTTTTCACTGCTAAACGGGGGCTCAAACCTGATATTTCGAGATTTTAAGCACTTTGAGAGTGGAATTTGAAAATTTCCTAACACGTTCTATGTGTTTCAAAAAATTTAAATAAAATTATATAATGTTGGATATATATATGTAGTATCTCTGAAAAATACTAATTATTTTTTCATAACATTTTAGCTTGAACATTAGCTCCAGATTTGGGTTTTTATAGCGAAGTACAACGTTAGAGGAGTGGAAAAACCGAGCTTCGCCTTCCTTCGGTTTGGCTCATTTTTTTTCTTGAAAATCTGACCATTATTAAGAAGCTGTAAAAATTTCATAGCCGTATTTCACCGAATTTAGATGTAGTGGGTTAAAATGTGATTAAAGGTACACCAAGAACGCCGTCTCTGCCGTCACCGCAGCTTCAGAGTAAAACCCTTCTAAAGGTTGTAACTTCTACATTTTCCTCTCGAAATCGATCAAATTTCCAGGGATTGTGATTGTTGACATGTAGAATATCCTATGTGGGCTGTTAGCTACAATCACAGAGTAACGGAGTCAAGTTAAGGCTACATTGGTCGGATCATCTATACAATCGGGTTATGGATACTGGGAAGCTATGTGCCACACCCATTTGGCAAACATTTTTTGTTTCATTTTTTATTGGAAAACAGAATGATGTAAATAGTGACGTTTTCGTAAAATATTTCTGCTAAGAGTCAACAAGGTTCTGTTTGAACAAACCAGGTTCTTCGAATTGTCATTCGCAGTAGTGTGGTCAGTTTGTACTGTCGTGACATACCGAGAACATGTCATCGTTGAAAATCTCTTATTCGGATTTAGCAAACGTTTAATTTGGATTCGTTCCAATATTCGATCGCTTACTATCCAATTTTCAGAGGTTTTTATCACTCAAAATTTTTGTCAAAATTAAATATATAAATATATATTTACACATTTATATTAACATATATATATTTACATACATATATGAAGAAACCTCAATTCAATCATCTTTATCGTATCCTATAACCTCTAAAACGAATAAAAAAAAACAAAATAACACACACCCATCGCCTGTAAAACCGCTTTTCTGTTTTTTTCACACGCTTTTCCACTTTGAGTAACATTATTTTTTTCAAAATTCAAGATTTAGTACTAAAATAATGAATTTAAACGTCAGAAAACATATTTTTCTAATGTATTTTCGTATTTGGAATCGAATGAAACCATTCCCAAGACGATACAGTAATTCGTTCAAAAGATAATGACTTTTTTCCGCTTTTTGGCCATTTGGCCCCACTGTGCGGCGGACGGACGGCCAAATTTTTATTCGATTTACTGGAAAAAATGCTGGAAAGCTTGGTTTATGTTTGAGTTGATTTTGCCGGAATATTCATTACTCTGCCACCCGTTGCTTTGTTTGACACTTAATCACGAAAGACCACACTCATTTTGATCGAGGATATTTTCAACGTAAAAGAATTAGCGTTAAGAAAAGTAATTTTAGAGAACAACAGCTTTGAAATGTGCTAATAAGAAAAATACTTTGAGAGGATAGCAGGAGTAAGAAAAGTAATGTACTCGAACGAAGGAAGGTATTGTGAAAGAAAAATAGTGGTATAAAAAGTATAGATAGCATAAGAGCACTGGATATTAGGAAAATGAAAGATATTGTTTCGATTCAACTAGTAATTGTAATTCAATCAAATTATAATTGAATAACATACTAAAATTTTTATTTACCCTTACCTGTTGAAACCGGCATCACATTTCGGATTGCATTTTGGTTAATCTTGAGATTTCATTTATAGCATAAATAACACTAGACAAACAAACATCTAGACCAAAAAATGCTTTGAGTTCAAATACCTGAAATGTCTCAAAAATATGTTAATCCCGCAATGGTGAGCGGTCTTGAAGAAAAGAGGTTAGCGTTGTGCCAGGCATTTTCGTTTGTGTGACTCCAAAGTGAAACGGAGGGTTAATGTGGAAGTTATACGTTCAAAAATACTTTTTTACTTGACGGTTGACTCGTTAGAACTGTCCACTGCTCACCTACGGCCGGACATGTTGCCTCTCTCTTTCCTCTCCCAACTTCCCACCACACTCTCAAACAACCTGACTTTTCCTCAACCTTCTTCATCCTACATCCCTCTCCTTCCTCCTCATCACCCGTCATCACTTCGCCGAAACTCAGAAACTTGAAGCAGTTCGCAACTCCGTGTTCTCAGAGGCCGGAGAGGGTGTTGGATGGTCGACCGTTTCCTGGCCGTGCCGTCTGGGAATGGCGACACTTGGACGAAGAACACCGTTTTAACGCTCAAGTCCCCGATAGCTGTAAAGTTTTGGTTAAATTACTGTAGTAACCACAGGCCTAAGACTTAGGAGCGATAGAATCTCATGACGACCCCCTCAAGGCTTCTCTTATCTCACCCTTCCAAACGTCGCTCCGTAAATATTCAACAATAATTTGGGACATCCCTTCAAACAGGTAATAGATCGGCCTGTAAGTGATACCACGTAAATGATGAAAACTCGATTGAGTAAGTTTTTGATATCGTTGTTGAGAATTTTAAGGTACATCGAACTAGTAAGACCTCGCAACTGTCCAAAAATCTATTTGCTAGATCGATGCACCTTAAAATCTCAACATAACGGTTCTTCAGTGATATGAAACGGAGAGTGAAGCATTTTTTGACTCGAACTTTTCTTGGGTATGTCACTGGAACAAGTCTCTGGTGTACCCCAGATACCTGGTGCCCAGCCTGAAGAAGTTTAATTAGCAAGATGGTGATTATGTAGAAAAGTACCAATATATTCCGGAACATACTCTGTAAATGTGATTGGAATATATGCGGCAGTTGTGTGTAACCTTATTTTCTGGATGTCCCTCGTAGGTAACGAATTATGAAGCAGTAAAACATGGATAATCTGTTGTACTGAAGACCTTTTCACCAATTATAGATTCCCATGAAACATTATAGAGCAAGCAACAAAGCATGCTGAAGATAACCGTAGAACGTTAACCTCACCTGTGCTAGTAAACCGAAGTAATACTCGCTTTACACGAGCATTGTCATATCAATCCTAAATTACTATCACAAATGCAATATTTTTTGGAGAAAATTGACAATATCTCATTGATCCAAGCTCTGCATCATCAATGGTTTTGTTTTCGAACATTATCAGAGTCTCTACTTCTGAAAATTATAATATTCAAAAATTATTCAGACTGGTTCTCACGCTCCTCATTTCTCACGCTTTTCCCCCTGAGGCCTTATCTAGAACACGTGTTCCGCCGCCGTATAATAGCTGAGCCGTATCTTGTTTCCATGGAGATTTTAGCTTGAATCAGAAATTGGGGGAGGAAGGAGACGGTAAATATCCAAACGCGAAAACCACGCTATCTTCTTGAGCCTTGGGACCTCTCTGATATACGAGAGTGATACGAGTAGGTACTTACTGGAATGACTTGCGAAGCGCAGACTGTGGGAATTTTTTTCTTTTGTTTCTTGCCTCTTTTTGAGTTCAGTGATGACATCCTTAGGGTTTTACATAGTTTAAAATAATGCAAACAAAAAAAAGTACCCTGTATAGAAAAAAATTGCCAAGCGGAAAAGGTGTGGTAAACATGTAGTGCCACCCTTCTCAGCCTACGTATAGATACCCTGGTAATTTGGCGGAGGAGTTCAGTTTAAATCCAGAAAACGCCAAGGACTACAAGAAATCAATCATGAATAAGTAAATGCTAACAAAATAGTGATTTGAGAAGAGGATATCGTGTACCTAATGAAGTTCAGTGCCTTTTACTCAACGGAGTCGACTTTCCCCTAATAACTTCCAATGGTTCTCAAATTGCTGTGTACCTAATTTAGCAGTTTAGGATAAACAGGAGAGATGTCATAAAAATTGCTCAAACATACTCCGAAATACACCACACAATATCTGACGTGCACCATCCTACAGAGAGAAAGACCTTCCTTGAGATCGATCTTACAACTCGCGGAGGTTTAAAGACACAATTTTTCAGCGCTCGAAGCATCTTAGGTTCTGAATAAATCAATGCCACTTGGAAAGCACAGGAGATTTTATTTATTTGGCAATCAAAAGTACATCATAGATACATAGAATAGGATAGAAAACAAAGTCGTAGGAAAAAAGAAAACAAATTAGCTCAATACCTTGCTCACAAAGGCTTAAGTTCTTACGAACTTAAATCAATCTTAACTTTACATCATACGCACCACTCACACCGAACTCGAAAAAACGACCAACAAATACTTCTTTAATCCAAACACACAACAAAAACTAGATACATCAATCTTTTGGCGGTAAAAGTTTTTGTCAACCGGGAATAAAAGACCCCTCGCTTTTGTTTTCAACACCTTTTGACACTAGATCTAATATGTTTAGAGTATTGGATTCTACATACAAGGGCCCTTCCTGTTTTGGCCTCTTCATACTTCCCATGAATCAAATTCAACTGCAGCGCAAGGTCATGAGCGTTCGAAACTATTTGCTTGACATAAGCCGTAATTTGAGTAGTCTCCTGCTTTCCTATTTTATTGTCTTTATTAAGACAAAATCGGATTATATTCTGCTCAATATTATTTATACGCCCTACTATTAGCTGGGAGTATTCTTCCAGAGATGAAGCCTGTATAACATTGGACGGATCCATCGTAACGGGGGCAGGGGCAGCGACGTAGGATATTCGCTATCCGGCTGGTGCCGACGCGGCAGTTCAATGTCCCGCGATCACAATTGTTTTACAAACGCAGGCACAACACGAGACCGAGTTTTCACCTCAATGAGAGCTGAAACAAGACTGATGTTCGGATGAAATTAGATTAGTGGTGTGAGCTGTTTAATCTGAACTACTGACTGACATTGGGGGCCTTAGTTTCTTGAGGACCATAGTAAAATAATATTCGCTGTGAGAGCGGTGATGATAACCTATTGACCGATTTCAACGCGAAAAAGGAGGTACTCAATTCAAGTTGTCGTGGGACGATGTTTTTTTTTTTAATGTCCGAACACCTTGCATTTTTTTTATTCTGGTACCAATCTGCCTGATTCGTTTTGGAATGTGTTCTATCAGTATCCGTGGTGGTCCCGTTCCAAACAGATTTCATTTCGCTTTGTTAAAAGTATCGAAAATTTGTGAAAGAAGTTGAAAAACGTGGTTCCTGTTTTCGGGAAAATTAGTCCGCATTCAGTCTTCTTCCCATGTGACTTCCGATTGAGTCGATGGACGACCATTTGTGTATAGTATTCTACCTAGTCATTCATAAATAGTTGGGTAGGTAATGGTATAGGAGATCGTTAGAACTGATAAATGCCTAACAAATGTGAGGGATATAGTACATCTAGGTGATGAGAGGGTATTCTACCAAGTGGGTGTAATTACAATTAGTTTGATTACAATTACAATTAGGTGATGAGCCCCCGTGCCCATTTGTAGACACAAACATACGCAAGTAGATTCCTCTTCCAACTGGTTAGTATTACAACATGCATCGATAGTCCATTACAAAACAGGATTGAGAGTGGGTATCATTGAGGTAATAAATGTGTTCCGAAACTCTTGGGTAGTACGTCACTGCTATCGTATGAAGGAGGATGAGAGAGTGACAATAAGTGTGATTCTCAGTAAGAATATTCCCTTTGATAACAGCTGAAGACGTCTGCGACACCAGGAAAGGCAGTTGAAAAGCAGGATAAAAATTCAACATGAGAAGGTTTTTTACTTACTTACCTACCCTTACTCCTGTTTTGTAGTGCACTTTCGACGGATGTTGTTATACTAACCAGATGAAAGTGGAATGTACTTGCGTCTGTTTGTGGCTACATTTGGGCACGGAGGCGACTTCAATCCGTACCTACCCATCCACCTTCCCATCTTAATTCCCTAAGATTATTATTTTTGACTTTTTGGTATTTACCGACATCGTTTTGAGGTCGGTCCATTTTGTTTTTCTGTACTTCTGTTGTGCTGTAATTTCCTTCACCTTCTTACATAAGAAGTTGTAAAACATTAAAGGAAAATCGATAATTTGGCCGAAAATGACTTAATATACACCTTGAACAGCTTACCGAATTTAATCAATGTTGAATGGTGATCGAGTTACAAGAATATATCAAACAACTGAATGCTAAGGACGTCGTTATTCAAGCCGCCTAAAGGAACCTAAAAGCGGACATCAACGACCGGGCAATAAAATGCAGACCCGCGGTAGCGATGATCGGAAATAAGTTCGTCCTAACGACTTCTACAGGACCTCTCCTTCCCTAACCTCGGGAACTTGGGTAATTTCTGATCCGTCCCTCTCGTTTATACTACTTGAAACTTTTCGAGGGTAAACCTCGGAAAACAGAATCATCAGGATGAGACCGACACGTTCTGGTGTTCATATTACGACTCGTTTAATATAGCGGGAGTTGCCACAGTGTTTCGGGAACAACCCGACCTGGCTTCCTCGCCGTTAGCCGTTATCTCGGAGGTGTTCCAGCGTTAACTAGATTAACGGTTCAGCGGCGATATCACGAATGAAACCGGCTGCTAAGACTCTCACCTCCCTTTGATGGAGACCCTGAGCGTGTCAATTTCCAAAAGGAGTGTATTTTAGGTGCTAATATTAGTGCTCATGGCCTCCTCCAAGAGGTATATTTTCCAAGATGAATCTGACTTCAGTGTCAAGTCCACATGAGTTCTTCAGGTGTTTTGCGGGTGACGATAAACGCACTTGCAACGCACCTGCCTTCTCTTCGCCTCTCACCTTTTCAAAAAGTTCCTCTACCTCCCATTTAAGGAATATGAAGCGTGGACTTGGCATACTCCCAGTATCACCCATTGACCATTCTATTCAAACAAATCTCGCCCTCCCATCAACCTCCCTGATTTGACTACAGTTTCGTGCCGCGGTTATGGGCCGGATTATATCACCTTTCTCCCTCAACCTAGTTGCTATTAGTTACTGTGCCGGACGATGCTCTCCTATCTCAACAGTAACCTTCTTTTACTCTTGAGTACTTCCTTAAAGGCAAAGTCAGTCCGATCGGCAAATTCGGAGTTGAATTTACTAGAACTTTACTTTCAAACTCAAGTTAGAATAGTCTGCAATTCCCTTCACTTTACGTACTATATTTTGAGTTTTTGGGTTCACGGATTTAAAGATTTTTTGAGAGTTTGAGATTTACGGAAATCTCATTTGAGATTTCCTTAATCCTAATCGGACCATGGTGTCACTAGAGTCACCAAAAACTTCCTAACAATTCCACAGCTGTCCCAAGGACCAGATTAAAATGAGAATTAAATTGCAATTTAAAAATTAATGGACAGAGCTTTTTGAAGATATACAGAATTTTTTTAACCAATTTTTGTAAGTTATTAGAAGTCAAAAAATGATGAAATGACAAACATTTTTTCATCGATTTCTTTTGACTTTTTGTCATAATTCTATTTTGAGACTCCCAATAGCCTGCAAAAAGTTTTGATGTCCATTAAATATAAAATTTCAATTTAATGTGGTCACTCCGGTGACACCTTAGGACAGCTGTGGAGTTCCAGAGATGTTTTAGGTGACACTAGTGATACCATGGTCTAATTAGGGTTAAACTCTTCCGCACCCTAGCGACTGCAGTTGGAAGTTCCAGGAGTACTTCACTTAAGGGCGGGGCTACATGAAGAGTTCAGACCTCATTCAATGATTAGACTGTTGTTTAAACAAACACGGTTAAGGGCTGATGTACTAGTTCTTAAACTATCCTCAATGTTTATGATAAGAGCTCAAATCACACTAAAGTTAAACTTAAGATTCAAGCTAAGATCAACGGGTATTTTACTAAAAATGGTGTATTCACAAAATATTTTTTCGTGTTTACAAGTGCGGCTTTTATTACGAAATTGCGGTACAGTCTGTTATGTTATAATAGTTAGTGAAATAATAACCGCGAAGACACTTCGAGTTGGATGTGAAAACTGGGATGAAGAATGAATCTTTTATTGTGTTCACCTAGCTACCTCATGTCAGGTTGGTAACCAAGGACTAAAACTAACAATAACTGATAGTCACATCTGTCACATCTTCCCTTCTTCAGCCAGATCCTGGACCCTCGGGCTTGAAAGGGACAAAATGAAAACGGTTCCACTGGATCCTTCAACCTCTCTCCGTTTCAACAAGATAGGAACGATGATGTTCTAGATTCCTCATCTTCATGTTAGTGACCTATTCGTACTGACCGGGTTCCATTGTGCTGAACATTCGAAATCGTGTGTTAGTTTAATATAAGGTCGTCGTTTTCCTGTAGGACTTCTCCCAGTTCAAAGTCATCACTACCGAGTCTGGCATCATTCGCTCTACACAATGAAATATCATTAGGAGCATGAAAACCGTATAGTATATAGTGTATACAGTGTATAGCAGCTTTGGATTTAAGGAGATCCCTTAGGGGCTTGGACAAATCAGCAGCAGCTTTGACGAATCTTGTTAAACAGTTATACATCCTCAGGAAATTGCGCAGTTCCTTTACATCCTTTGGAGGGGCTTAGTTACTTACAACGTCTGTCTTTTGTGGATCAGGAGAAATGCTGCAGATTGGGGCTCGCCGCTCTGTATCTTCGATAATAGGTGAAATTATGTCATCAGCTTCCATCGGTTTAAGCTCATCCTTAACTCCTGGTATCAGAGCTAATGAGACTAATTATATTTCTAAGGTTCTTGACGTTCTTAGCAGTTTTATAGTTCTTTAGGCATCCATATATATTTCTGAATAGCCCAAATTAATTGAAAAATGGAATGTCGAAGAATTCATCAGCTCTGATGTTGTTTTATTCGACCAATAATACTGTACCACTAGACCTAAAGTTGCTGTCAACGTTGACGTTCTATGCTTCGGTAAGCTATGTGTGATCAGTGCTTTTCATTGGGTGAACCGGTTGGGATGTCGTATTGTACACCTGATTTTACATGTGAATGAGGGACTGCATCACCAAGAAGGCATGAATTTGATCAATATATGTGGCTATACTACGTGCAAACTTAAAAAAATCAGGCCCAAAACTCAATAATAAAGTTATGGACAAACTTATTCTTCTTTGACATATTCAGTTTCCTAAACCGAACTAATGAGGACCGAAAAAAAGGAAAAAGTCGGGTAACAACTTACTCTCGTAGAATAACTTAGACATGTAAAATTTACATATCACAATATTATAGAGCGGTACCTTCAATCGATCCCATAACAGAAATCATAGTCTTCACAATGTTGATCTCATCAGTTGTCAAACTGAAACGTGCTAATCCTTTGAAGAACATTATTATGTTTGTTCTGTAACAGCCAATTAAACGACTACAATCTACTAATACTCAACCCACTTCAGAAACGAGCTCTTTTGAAACCGTACCTTTTTTCTATTCAGCGTTTCGGTTTCTATAAAAATAACTACCTGAAAAATGAACCTCAGGAGCCGGCTCTCAGAACTTACATTTTTAAGCCCGCTGTTTGTATCTTGAATACTAATGGAGGAGACTATTCACCCGAAACGACTCTCATTTAGCCAGATTGAATGTTTGCGGCGGCACCTTCAAAAATGCAGAGCACTTTTTCAACTATTCAGACACAAAATTCATTTCGTGGAGAATTTAACGATGAAAAACGGTGAACCCTCTTCTTTATGTTGAAGTTGAACTCTCTGTTATTCTCTGCACTACCTAAACCAATTATTTTGATCAACTGCACTATTAACAATCATTGATATTATAAATGCTGATTTAACACATTAACATAATTACGTAATTTGATTGACGTAAATCGATTGAATGTCCATTTGTGCAACTGTATATTGGGTCGAGTTATGTTGACGAAGATACTAGCCAACATACATGCTCTAAATTCTTGATTCTACGAAAGTTAATTTGAGAGAACAAAATGGTAGGTGGTGCATTCTTGAATCAATTGAATAATAATTATAAAATAATAATAATAATAAATAATTTACTTTTAAGTTGTGGGAGCTTATGTTCGGTTTGGCTTATGTTCGGCAATCACCTTCACCTTCATAAGTAGGTACGTTAAAAACCACTACTTACACTACACATAACTGCTGAGTTTCACGTTTCTTCCATGACTTAACAACTTTTACTGACTTATACAAGTGAACTCGTAACTACAAAATAACCTATAAATATTTAGTTTGTTATCCCACCAGGTTCGACAAGACGGACCGGATCGGAATCCCCTCGATTTCAGTCTCATACATTCTTGAAGGAGACATCCGGAGTAGTGAGAGGGTTATGCATTATGAAGAACAAACCCATATCCTCCCGAGAAGGATTAGGGAAAAGCGGAACCTCACAACCCTTCTTGGAAAAAATAAACTGTTCCCTTTTCCAGGGAACCTGTTTGCTGATTCGCCGAGCGTGAGGCGGGGGTCCATTTTTCCCTCTATAAAGGAGGGAATGAAACGGACCGGTAAAAGTATGAGTTCGCGTAATACATAAAGCATGCAGACGCTGTGAATAGTAGGTCAAGGTGGGGGAGATCTGTGGACGAGGCGAAAAACGCAGTCAGGAGGCGGATGTTGGGGAAAGATGGATGAGTGCTGGAAGGCAGGGAGAGCTGTATCCACTTCAAAACATGTCTGCGCCAAAAAAGATTGCAAAATACCTTCGGGAGCCGGTGGACCGAAAAATCGTTAGCGACGTGAAATATGAAAACATTCTCGAAACGCACGATTCGCAAACCGCATTCCACTCTCATACTCCCATCGAGGATAGCATTGGAACAAAGGTGAGGCCTCATGAGGAACACATTGTTTTCATTCTATTGTTTGAGGCCTTGTGGAGTATCGAACGCCATTCTCGCATTGTTTTCCTTTAAGGCTAAGTGTCTCCGAGTTAAATTAGGTTTTTTCGGACAGATGGTGGCACTTTCGAGGGGAAACTGCAATAGCTTCTCATTCGTCAACATAAACGGAAACGGGAAAAGATTTGCAAAGAGCACAGTTTTTCCATTGTCATTACCTACCAAACATAGGTACTACCTAGCCACCACATACCTACTTCACAATCAAGTATATTTGGAAGAATTAAACGCTTCACACTCGACTCGAAGAAAGAGGGAGTTGTCTTCATTAGGAAATTTGAATACTGGTTGCTATGGACGCAAAACTGAATACAACTCGAAGAAACGAAAACGATCGCATTTTGGTCAGCTAAAATTTCAACGAGGATTAGTCCTCTTTTGCGATTCACCCTCGTGAATCGTAAGTCACCCTCGGATTTATCGTAAGTCCAATCGATTCTAGAATTAAATTTGAAGGTGAAAAAACAATACCTTTATTTCAAGAGTTTTCGAGCTAGGGCAGTTTTGGAAATTACAACCCCTATTTTTCACCCCTTACAAGTGACCGGGATCAATCAAAATCTTCGCGGCACAACTATCAAATATCAAAATCGGTCCAAGGTAACTATGAAAAGTGCGTACGGCGGACGGAAGGATTTTTTAAATTCAATTTTCAGATTCTACCTACATACTTCGAAATGAAAACCAACAAATTTTGAAGGGGGGTTAAATTTTTTTCTTTCTCGATTCTAATGGCTCAGTATTAAAAATAATAATCCGAAAGCAATTAAAATTCTGTTTAATTATGTTTGGATTTTTAAATACATTTTTCATACATAATGTGGGGTTTATTTTCCTCGATCTTCCTTTTGTGTATTACTAGATACATCATCTTACTTAATTGAGGAGCATACTTACCACTGGTGTACCATCAGGGAACAATGAATTGCCTTCCCTTCCTGAACTGGGCTGGACCAGCTCCTTCCTAACATCTCCCAACCGTTAGGTTTCCTAAAAGAAGCTTCCTAAAAACTCCCATAACTCCCATTATTTACCGAGTAAATTCAAATTGTTTGACATCGTTGAAAATAGCGTTAAATTTCTAAGCTACTTAGCGCGTAACCAAAATCTTTTAGAAACGAAACATCTTTAAAAATCAATTCAAAAAGCAAAGTTTTAATATTTTTTGAAATTAGGCTTGTTCTATTTAAGTTTTCACTCTGAATCACTGCGCTCTTCTAAATTCATATATTGTCAGCTTATAACGATATAATATATCGTTATAAGCTAACAATATGGATAATGATATTATCATTGTTTAGGTTTATTATAAAATTTCAAGGAGGAAATGGTGTTTGAATGCGAAAAACGTATTATTTCAGCAAAAATGTAGGGTTCTTTTTATTACAATTTCAGAGTGATAAAAGTTGCATTTGAGGGAGAAAAGGAGTGCTAAGAGAGAAAAGTTGTTGCGAATCAGTAGTAGATTCGATTCCTGAAGTACTATTGATTGGTTTCGGGACACCCTTTATACCAGTTCAGCAATTATCCTTTGAAGGTGAAAAAACCTCAATTTTCGCTGAAACTTCAGCTACATTGGGAGCAAACGTATTCTTCACACACTAATTGGTGTGTCAAATATCGTACCATGGTATCGCAGAATTATACTAGTTTCTGTAATGGATTCAGTAACGCTCTGTCATTGATAGTGAGGAAGCAAAAATGCACTCTTTCAATTTGTTATAGAAGAATACAAATGTAGCCACTCCGAAATGATAGGATGACTTAAAATGGGTATGTATCTCAGGAGCGTTTTATCCTCATGAAATGACTACATACGCTAATAATTAATAGTTTGAACGTCCCAAATACCCTCTCAGTTATAAACTTAGTAGAAAATCCCTCCATGGCAACACTAGTTATTTTCTCCTGTCATCAGTTGAAGGCTCTTGCGTTCCTAGCTTAAATGTGGTGAAGGGCTGACCTACGAACCCGTCTAACCCTTCCTCTTAATCCGTACTCACGCCAACGCAAGTGATTCAATCAAGTTACAGACTCCAGTGGACATAGAAGGTGTTCACAATTGAAAATTCCGAGCCACCGCATCGGGCTGAGCGATCCCTCCAACCGGATTCGCGAATAAATAATTGATGAGGCGTCACATCGATGACTTTTCCCCGCAGGCAGTGAGGATTGATAATGTCAGCGGGTCTCTCTAACCAACCTTCGCTTCCCTGGTGGGAATTGTAATAATTGAAGGGGATTTCCATAATGACCGCGATGTCGGGGTTGAGAGGCTGCGAGCGTTTGATATTTCATCAGAGCGACCCTTGCGGTTAAGGGAGCCTAAAAGCTGTGTGGGTTTCAAGGTTTTAGTTGACGTTTGGTTCAGACGCTACCATCTACGCTTAAGTTGACTCGGAAATGTCTGCAAAGTTGGATGTCTCTTGACGACAGCTATCATTAGTGATTTATATGCATGGACAAGCCTGAATAGCTAATTTCACGTGTTGATATATTGCTCCCAAGTCTATCTACGTTTGCGGAAGCAAACGACTAAGGCATAAGACTTTGGTATGGTGAATGAGATTATTTTTATTTTGTTCTGAATGTTAGTTTTCCGACAAACAACATTACGATTGAGAATTCGTTTCCGATTGTGTTAACGATTTTCTAATTATTTACCCCGGGGTTCTTATGGAACGGACAACGTATGGTAATTTTAATAGATGAAAATCCCTACCAGTTTTTTGACCATTGGGTTTTTTTAACTCTTGGGTAAAAAATAGAATGCACACCAAATAAAAAACAATAAATCATTTTAAAACCTTAAAATAAAAACCTTTTTAACAAAATAATGGAGCGACCTCAAAATTGATGATGGAAAACCACTAAACATATTGTTTAGAAATGCATGCATTCCAAGGGACGTCCCATTTGTTAAACTTTAGGTCAATTTAAACCAGTTGGTAAGCGATAAAAAACTTATTTTTATTTACCTTCTTCCTGCACAAAACCTGCACCCAATGTAAATTAGTTAGTATTTTGAGTTAGAAATAGCGGACCCCTCCCCAATATCCACCATAAAATTTCTAGCGGGATGCGAGCCTAACGACGTATTCAAATAAGTTGATATGTACCCATTGACCATGCTCATGTGCAAACCCAAACTCACATGCTCTGGTTAGTATTAGGTACATGCGTCGATAGTGCAATGCTAAACAGGAACTATTACGTACGTCACTACTGCCACAATAAGTGTGGATCTCCCTAAGAATTGTTACAAATTAGATATATCTTCAACTAAATCGAGTATTTTTGTGTTCTGAATTGCACTGACGTCGAATGTACGACTATTGAGATCATAATTTTGGTAATTAGTGTTGGAATGTATGTTTGCGAAGAATGTTTAGAATACGTAGAGGATTCTCAGGTGTTTCGTCTACAGATGGGCACGGCGGCGACTTCAATGTTTACCTACCTTCCAACCAATATGAATATACGAATAAGTTTTAATGATTTTTTTCTCCTTTTTATTGGGTTGCCATCATAAGTTTCGACAGTCCGTGTTTTTGTTAAAAAGGTTTTTAATTTTATTATTTTTTAATCATTTATTATTTTCATTATTCTTTTGTTTACTTTTTAAATTAGTTTTTTGCAGTTTTTCGACCAGTTTTCGTAATGTTAACCAGGTGGACCATTTTATGTAGTCCGGGTCAGCTTCCATAATATTGATTAGTTTGCGTTCTGTGGTCCAATTTGCCTGCTGCGGAACAATTTTTGTACTGTAAATCGGTTATGTAATTTGTCTCAGGTCTTGTTGTTTGGATCAGTTTCTGTACTGCAGATCAGTTTTTCTACAGATTCCTAAAGCTCACAATTACACCTACAATTTCAATTGCGTTGAAGATGACGCAATGTGAACATGTAATGAACTATGTGCTACACACATGGTAGACTACCCTTTCATCACCTAACTGTACGATATCTCTCATATTTGGTAGGGTACTTTTCAGGTCTGACGAACTCCTACCTCAATAAATACGTACCCAATGTATTAAGGAGTACGAGGAAGCTATGAGCTACTTCCACTTGGCAGACTACTATTCTCATCACCGATCATCAACTCTTCTCATATTTTTTACGGAAACTTACTTGAACATGCATGAACACGTTTGAAGATGCTAATGCAGGTTCTGCGAGAATAACCCACTATAATTTCCCCGTTTCTCCCCCACGTAGCATTTTACGGTTATCAGAACCCCCCTTACAAAATGTTTCGTTTTAAAGGTTGGTTATCTCTGAATTTAAATGTGCACAAATGGGCCGTCAATGACACAGTAGGATGTTACAGGGGAAGTTACGTGAACACGGACCAATCTTTCCAAAATTAGCGAACTATTTCCCTTCACTTTTTACACTTTCAAAAAGCAAAGTGAAATTTGTTTGAAACGGGACCTGGTAGAACACTTTTTTTTTTTATTAAATGAAATATATTCAGACATACAAAAAAATCCTCGCCTCTTGACTTAACGAACTGAGATCCCTTCTCCTTCGCGCCTTCAACTGTTTTGAAATCGGTCAAAAATGTTCTATTTCTCGGCACAAACAACGAAACATCCTTCATTACTACTTCCACGGTTAGGTATGGATGGTTATAGAATGTAAAAGTAATGTTGAGTGGTTGTACATGACTTGGGACAATCACTAGACTCACAGTCATTCTTCCTAACCTCTGTTGTGGCTTTTAAACTTAGTGGGACAGGGGAAATATTGCTATTTTCTTCTCAACGCCTCTTCCATCTCGATGATGGCTCGTATATGATGGACGGAAGCGACCTCAGTGTTTTCACCCCTTACAAAAGGATTGAAAGAAAAGGCAGACGTCGAGAGCTGGGAGAAAGCGTTTTGTGTAGGTACGTGTGCACCTTCCAGCTGCGAACAAAGCCTGCCTTGAAACGAATGGCTCTGTTCAGACCTTCCCTCTTGGTCAGGCGATCTTGAGGATAAAGACGCCCTCCGTAACTAATGAATGTTAGCTTCCTTTCCAAGTTCACATTCCCTTCTTCTCTCTTCTCCAACTTTTTTGATCGTTTGAATTACTAAATTACTGAAAAGAAAAACCACCTATTCACAACCGTACAAACGTCAGCTAATTAGAGGGGTTTCTTGGAGGCAGATCACGCTCTCTTTCTCTCAAATCGAGGATTTCCCATTCGACTCTTCATGTCAAACGCAGTTTTGTACACTCCAGTCCCCCAAGGAAATTCTAATGAATGGAAGGGGTTGCTGCATAATCCCACCGTTGAAGATTCAGGGTTAGATGCATGTAATATTATATTCCCCAAAATCACCCAGTAGGTATATATAAAAAAATTGTCAAGCAAAGAAGGGCGTGTTTGCATGTTGTGCCTACCAAACTCTCCTTTGTCAAAATTCACTCCGTTCTCTTGTGGTGAGTATTATCCAAAGGCCTAATTCGATAATGAATTTTCAAATTCATCAAAATTTTACTCATTCGGTACGTGGAATTTTCACTGTCTGTCAGTGTGTTATCTTATACGTAGTTCTGGGTATATTTTTTGAAATTAGGAAAGATTTAACACGATTAATTCCTCACGATCTAGTTGCTCGGGATTGTTCAATCAATAGGAGCTACGTACATGCAATTATTTACATTTTTTATTGAAATTTGTATAGTTTACAAAATTCAGTTTTAGGTTATTTCAATTAAATTATTATTCAGAAATGTTACTACCTATGTTACAAAATTACTAGTAAGCATGACTAAATTACTTCCACAAGATCATTTGTCTGTTTCCTTCTGAGACTTCTGGGGACTCCCCAGTGGGGAGCCGTATTCTATCTCGCGATAAGAGCAGTTCGTCTTGTTTTACTGGGGTCCTGCTCGTTTCATTACCCTGAGCGTCCAAACTGCCATATGGGACGAATAACAGGCAGATAAGTAGGCGTTTGTTGTCCATTCTTATACGTCTTCTCAATCGTATTGCAGTTTGTCAATGTGTAAAATTATCAGATAACATGAACGTAAAAATTATGATCTATACAGGGATATTGATCACATTGCTCTTTAAATTTTACTTCAATCAAGCTGATTATCTTACACTGTAAAGTATCTCTTATACTGCCAAGTATAAGATATTTATGTAAGATATACTGCAAAAGTACCCCTCCATCCCAATTTTATAAATCCAGGCTATGGAAATTTTTACTTGCCTTTCATCGTCAATACTCACATGCACAAAATTTAGTGCAATGAAAAAAAAAAAAAAAAAATCGCTACCTAGTCTCTTAGGTTGGTAGGCAGCTCTGGATTGTTACCAGATGAGTGATTTAATTAGCATAGATCCTCCTAATGAAGTTGTAATCATTAGGTTTTCAATCTAACCATTTGAGGGATGTTGTTATCCACGACAGACATAAATGCGTATGCCATCAATTTTATGAGGGACAAAAAAATATCATATTTTTCTTAAACATTATATGAACTTAGATCAATTTTTCATGAAATCAGACTTCCTCTAAAGCAAGATAGTAAAATATGGGTAAAATTCCAATGAAATTAGAATTTCGCAAAGGTGTTCAATTTTCAGTGTGATTGTTATAAAATGAACTCTGAAATATCCGTAGATGATACTTTGAATAACTACGGACAATATCCTATGGTTCTGACAGAGGTGGTGTCAGTAGTAACTCAATAACGTTTCAAATATATTTATGGGCTGCAAGGAAGAGAAAGGCATTGATCGCCGAATCTGTATAGCGCATATGCTGATTAAGGGAGAAGATGAAAATTCCTCGCCGACCCTTTAGCCTCTTGAATTATTCATGCGATCATAAAGAGATTTTCGCTATGCGCGCGTTACTTCTGTGTCTCAGAGGTTAACTGTGAAAGTATCCAACATTATATCGCTAAAAAATTGATTAAATGCGGCAAAAAAATATAAAAAATACCAATTGGGTGTGGCACATAGCTTCCTCGTATCCATAACCCAATTATATAGATGATCTGATGCATAGTAGTTAATCTCAAAACACCCAACAATCTCTAAGTACCTTTCACTACCCTCATAGGGGACCATCTACCCGCTAATCTGGACAATCCTAGAAAATTTCATCTAATTCGGATGAAAAATGTAAGTATTATGGCTGTTACAAGGATTTTACGTATGCCCATGCGCAGAGGCAAACTGACAGACAGACACGGAACCAAAATTGTTCAGAAAGGTCTAAAACGCAAAACGCGAGTGAAAATTTTGATTTTGGAGAACTTGAAATCCTTGAAAAGTGAAAACAAAGCTTCCGCTACCTTGGTAGACTCGGAAGCAATATGCGAACCTTATAAATTACGGCATTTTTTTAAATAAGGTGTAATTTTACGGCATATTAGGTATTATTATTGTTTCTTTCTGGAATACAAATATAGAGGAGGATGAAAATTCGCCGGGTGATTCTGCCACAGATTAGCCGAAATTCACTCGACTGAAGGTAGGTTACACCTAAGCTCTCATTCTTCTTCCGTTATCCAAACACTTGGTCCGCTACTGTAAACAAACATGTCTCACAATCTGAAGGGATCCGGGATTCCCGGTGTTTTCCTCCTTTATGTATGTGTATCGCATTACAAATCAGTTTGTAAAGCTTGTCAGTTCGAAGAGCTAGTCTTCCCGCAGTGCTGAGCCAATACGTGTCCACTCAAGTTCGTAACTCGAATCTATACATTATGTAACATACTTCATGGTGGAAACGTATGTTATGATTTCTCTTATGGCCAAGGGTGACACTAAGAAAGATATTAGTATTGAAGGAAACAGATTTCTCGCCGATTCATATTTTATTGTACTTTTTGTATTTGCTACGTTTTCATTAGCTCATCTGCCAACTTCTGATCTGACTTTATCCAAGTATCTTGCACCCAAATGTACCAGATTTTTCAACTTTAGGATGATATAAAAGGAGTTTTACTTAATCGATCAAACAGCTTTTCTGACTGCGTTACGATCACTTTTGTAGAGATTCCCGAAAGCCTGCAGACTACCTATATCATACTGAATGCTCTATATTGGCTCAAATTCATCATCAAACATACACAACACGTACGTTCGAATTGCGTCATATTGGTTTCTGTCACCTGATGTTTCAGTCAGAAATTTTTCAGGAGTATTTAATTTCGTATTATCTACCACGGGCCGACACAGTTTATGTCAGTACTGCAAATCTTCGATCTTATTTCCCTCGCCCAAATTTATTTGACACAATATGTGTACAAGTATTCTAGTGTCAGAAAGTTATAAATGACCAAGTGAGCAACATACTGAAACATTTAAATAATGAATTATCGAAGAATGTGCCAACCTGTGATCTTATTTTCTATGATCATCTTAGTTTACAATACCTTACACTGTAAAAAATGCTGAAAATTATTACACAACGGTTTATTATTTTTCATTAAATTCTTCTGCGAAGAACAAGGTTTTCTATTAATAATAATTATCTATTATCTCGCAAGGTTAACAATCTAGTTTATTTTTATAGAAAGTTCCTATCAGCAGAACATCGTTATCCCAAAGTTATGAGCCTTCAATTCGTCTGGGTGGTTTCATTCTCTCTAAAAAATTGAATTCTTTCTTTAATTGATGAAAAATCATAGAACATACATTATTCAGCTAAATAATTATCCTCATTAGCAAACAGTTGGGTCCCCGAGCTCTTTTAGAGCTATTCTTGAAAATAATAAACCAAAGAAGAACCTCCGTTTAATATATCTCTCTATTGTTCTATCAATTTCTCAGAAATTGCGTATAAGCCTCTTCTACTTACGAAGAGTTCTTATAAATACGGTACCTCATTTTCCCATTCAAACTTGCCATATCGCACTACAGCAATGAATTTCCCAGGGGATTCACAACACTCCACGGTCTGACTCAGTTGGTTCGACTCCGCGAGAAGACGCTCCCTCGGAGCTGTCGTGTTCTTCGCAGGTTCATTAGACTTCGTGGTAGAAACTTTCCGGGGCAAAGGGAAACAAATATGAAGCTGCTCAAGTGAGGGAAAACGTAATGTTGGTGCAATTCAATTAACGATCTACAGCAGCACAACAACCAAATTGAGTGGGATGTTCATGTTGGTTTCCTGTTAAGAGGCACACATTCCAACCCATTTTAATTCATTCGTGCTTCTAATGATTCACTATGAGAATAATTATTGAAGTAAATTTTTTGGTATAAAACCAGGAATCCATAATTGAAAATACTCTCACATAATTATCTAAGGTTAGAAACTGATGTTATGACCATATCTTATGAATGCAAGTAAAATCCGAGCTCCAATTCCATCCGATTTTATAGACTGTGTGTGTTGGATCCTGAATAGTTCATTACGAAATAATTCATTGGATGTATTCATTATATGTATCGTGACCGGATCATCCATACCACAATGTTATGGATGAGTAAGCTACACTCACCCGACAGACCATTATCACTTTGGAGCAAGGGAAGATCTCTTATCTGGATGCTGTTGTGATGGTAAATTTGAATGTTTTACTACCTGATGAGTTATATTGAGAAGGAAGCACACCCACTATTTCCAGGAGTGAATGGAAGAATCAACAATTATTATTGTGTCTCTAAAAGTAACTACACTATTTCTAAACAAAGAAGAGGTACTATAAAAACGGTATAATAAAACAAAACATGAATCAACTTGAAGTTTCTCAAACTGTAACAGATTGGAATATGAGGAGTCCTACCTATCAAAATCACTTCTTGGAATACCAGTGTTGGATGGGATCCATAAGGGTATCTATCCAACATCCAAAAAACAAAGAACATCACTCTTTTCCCAAATCATTTTTACTCTCGAGTAACATTTTAAAAAATTGCATCTACATAAAAATATGCGGAATCCATATTGGGAATCACAACTCCTTACGTCCAATTCTTGAGATCGAGTGAATGACTGGAAATAGGATTCGTGGAAGCTCTCCCAACAGTAACTGCGCCATTAGTCATTCCATCTCCACTCACGCAATAATGCTCTAGGGCTCTGTTTTGTTTCGATCCTCGAAAGGGTGGGAAAGTGATAAGGGGTTTCACTTCCAAACTCCCTTTGTGAGATATTAATTGACAACAACTCGTAACTCGATCCATCATCCTCCCGAAATGGCTGCGGCAACTCCGACAAACCGTCTCATTCCCTTTTCCAGCGAATAGTACAAGTAATACGAAAAACGAAACGGTCCTTCAAGTGTATTGTAATTAGTTGAAAGAAGATACTATTTTGTGAATAATTCGTACCAGTATCATGTTATTTTGAATAGAATTTTCCACCAAGAAACTGTAAATGGTTATTAAATAGTTTCAAATTTGGGACATGACAACTAAGGATGCAGAATTTTGTCTTTTGAAAATTCCAGAGTAGATTACCAGTTCACTGTAGATTGCAAAGATTTGGTACCTACACATCTCTGAGTAGGCTTGGTTCAGATATTACCTTTCTAACAGAAGACAGATGGTCAGCATGGAATGCAAAGTAACACATGCCCAATTGATTTCGGCGTGATACAAGGTAATTTACTTGAGCCTGACCTCTTCCGTATTTTCATAAGAGACATTTGGAGAATCCCAATATTTTGGCAATGTATACTTCTTTGCGGATGGTGCAGCCTTTTTGTTCGAAAATAAATCGTGGCACAAGATGTTTGTACGAGCAAATGAGGAAATGAACAAAATATGCAAGTGGCTCAATTCTCAATCGCTCAGCGTTAACGTTAATAACAATCTAATATATTTTTCTCGTGCAAGAGACAACGGCAGTTTTATTATCTGAAACTACATTTCTGCGATTTAGATCAGCCAACATGCTCATGTGAAAAATTGATAGAGTAAAGAGTCGAAACTACTTGAGTATAACAATTGACGAAAACCTTGACTGGAGGGAACAAGTGAAATCAGTGTTACAAAAAAATTCATAAATTTCCATCCATAAAATTCATTTACTTAGTTTACAACCTCCTTAACTATTATTTTAAAAAACGTTATTGAAGAATTGGTCCCCTCAGAAAGAAACGTAATTCTGTTTACACGAAGGATTGGTCCAATTAGTGCTCAGCTGTAGAGTCCTTTGGTGAGTAAAAATTCATAGTTATGTGATTTAATGTCTCAAATGTTTTTAATGTTTTGCAAAAGGTGATCCTCAACAAACATCGTAGGTTTCCCTGCGAAAATTGTTTAAGGGGGCAAAGATGTTCACATTAAAACAGCTCTATATTAAAATTAAACATGCTTTGATGTATAGCATCCAGAAATACTAGATGTAGAACAGAATCCAGTTACCTAGCACAGGTAGGTACATCTCGCGACGGGTTCGAGTTTCTTTAGCCGAACTTCATAAAAGAAAGATTCATTCACATTCCTCATAAATGCTGCTCTACGATGTGAGCCAAAGACAACTGGCATTTATAAATTATGAATTTTCTGTACTTTTGCCTATCCCTACTCTTTTTGATATCTATATTATCGAAATCATTGCCTGTATCCAATTATTATCTATGTATCGTATTGGAGAATCCGTCGTACCCCGCAAGTCGAGTACAGGAGGCGAGCGCCTTCGATGTAAGAACATTCGAATCATTTAATTGATATATTTTGTCTCTACATACATAGAAATGAGTGTTTTGTGCTTCTATTATTTTATTTTCTGGTATCGAACATATTTAGAGTCGTATGTAAAAGTAATGAAATTATGTAATAACTCAAAATACGATCAGATAAATGATGTAGATAACTAAATAGCTAGCAAGTAGTAGTTTTAGTTTAAGTAGTTTTCCCCATGAGTATTCTGGTACCATTATGTTGTTCTCATGGAATAAATTCAATTCCACTGTAAGTCATTTAGAGTAAGTCAGTTCAGCTGGGAACGAAAAAAAAACTTTTCTCTTGTTTATCCTAGTACGGTGAAGTTAGGTAAAAAGCCTGTGAAATATTGCCGATTGAAATAACAAGTGACGGGTACCAATATAATGCAATCCAAATTCACGCGTTTGTTATCAATGATCATGGATTTTTAAATGCTATTCAATTTCGGGGTTGCCGATACCTCGGGATGTTTTCTATACTTTTTGACAATATCAATGTACATTGAAACACATGACTATGTATGTACTTATTAAGGCAAATAGCACGATTCCCTTTCGTCTTTTAAAGGCAACGATTGGATTTAAAAATCAATCTCCTTTCAGGTCAACAACGTCCACAGTCTCTCTCTGTTACGGATTGGGTTCACAATAGCGGCTCTCTACATGCACGCTGTATAAAAAAAACCACTCAAGATTTAGCTTAGTCATCGTTATTTTTTATGTTAGGTGAGAAAGAAGAGGGTGGAAAGAACCTCGTAACCCAACACTTGAAAAGACCTTTTGGTCTTTGGAGAGGATATTGAAATAAGATCCCCTGGAGGCCGATTTGAGAGACTGCATCGACCGAAGGAAGTGAGTGGGTTTAACGCGAGGTTCAGGTCATCTCGCGACCTGATAAGGAAGACCCCTTTTCGTTTGACACAGTAAACGCACGTTCAAACAAAAATTCCTGTAGGATATTTTATCGAAGTTCAATGCTTTTGTCGATCAATCAATTCGTAAAACTTCTTCGCAATCACTTCTAGAAGTCCCCGAGAACAACCGGATCAGCGCTCTGGAATGAACATGGGAAAATTGAGCTTTATGGCTCACGTGGCTAACCGAATATTTCTGAGATGTTTCCTACCACTTGGAAAGTGAAAGAAATGGTGAAAGTGAAAAGTGGAAAGAAGGCTCACACAGCTGATCGGATATTCCTGAGATCTTTCTTACCACTTCAAAGAGGATCTGTACCTACCAAATGGACAGTGAAGAGAGAGGTCACAGAGCTGTGTGTGCTCCTTCCTACCACTTCTGAGTGGATCTGTACCAAATTTTAGTCAGTCAAGGATGAACTCTAAAAACGTCCTTATTGACTTATCGCCACTCCCTTTCAGTAATATTGAAGAAACTGTGTACTGAATTCATGAGTTTTACTATGAACAAATTGTAAATTGATCACTCAGATGGTCAAAACTCCTAAAAGGCACTTCAGCTCGTCAAACCACCTGGTTTCAAGAAAATGGGACGTGAACAGTTAGCAGGTATGTCCAATTATTGGTTCCATTCATAAGCGTTGACAAAAGCTCGTAAATTAATACCTTGCTGTAACCGTGAACATTATTATTATTATTATTATTATTATTATTATTATTATTATTATTATTATTATTATTATTATTATTATTATTATGTTCCTGATTGTGACGAGATACTTGAGGATCAAAGTGGACAAACAACTCAAACGTACTTCTAACCCATTCATGAACTAATAGAGTTTTCGCCACGTCCTTTGTGACGACCGTCCGCTTGTAATATCCATGCAACCGTCTGAAAATGGTGACTGCGCATGTGTGACGACTCGGACGGCGAGCTGAGTCGTCATGGGCGCCACCAAATGCAAGCTTTTGGCAGCTTTTGAAGCAGCTTACGTATAAGTCTCTCTATTTCCCCTCCAAATGAGCTTTGATTATCCACACTTACTAGGTAGGAATGTACGCTTTTCCTTTTATGTCTCATCTTTCTCAACGTTAACGAATCAAAGTCAACAATTATGTACTTAGGGCTTCGTGACATTTCGTTGATTGAGGAAAATCCAGTTAGTTCCAAAATTCTCGGAGTTAACGTGGATCCTAAATTAAACTGGAAGTCACACTGCGATAAATTAGTTAAAAGCCTAAATTGTATAGTGTTTCTACTCCGCAGGCTCTCTGATGGGCTCCCAGATGCTGCGGTGTTGACGGCTCTTCACGCAGTTTTTCAAAGCAAAGCATCTTATGCAATCTTGTGTTGGGGACATACGCCTGCTTCTTCGTATATTTTTGGTTGTCAGCGTCGTGCTGTCAGATTTATTTCTGGCTTGGGCTACAGGGATGACTGCAGACATATTTTTGTGTCAAAAAAGATTTTAACAATCCCAGCCATTTTTTATCCGAGAGTGTTTGAACTTCGCCAAAAAAACCTGCAAAACCTCGAAAGAGTTGGTTCACACTCGTATAACACGCGTAATGCGAATGACCTTCCATTGCCTTTCCATAGGGGTCTCGCATCGAGAAATTCGGAAAAATGGTGGACGTTTCGTTTTTTTAATTCAATACCGCATAGTGTTCGCACTCTTCCGGAAAAGAATTTTAATAAATTTGTTACTAGATTTTTACAGAGTTGGCACCCTTCAGTTTTGATGAATTTTTCGCAGGAGTAAAATTGTTAAAGATCTAAATTCCTATTGTTTTGTTATGTCTTTAAATTATATGCTGTTTGAAGTTTAGATCAGCTAGGTATTTCGGACGAAATCTTATGTCCAGACTTAGAGAGCTGTCTTTTCTGTACCTATGTTTTTTTCTTATTTTTTTAAATTTAATTCAATAATTCAATCTAATTCTAACTTTGTTTATTATATACGAGTTTTTTATATGTATTATACTCGTAGTTTTTATTATTTAGTAGGTATACAATTTTATGACCATTGTTATACACTTTTGTGTGGCGGCAAATAAAACGTTCTCTCTCTCTCTCTCTCAACTAGGGTCTCTCAAATGTGTTATTCTTCCGCCTCAACGGCAAATTACTTAAGAAATAATCCAATGAAGAGGATACTGGAGTACATTGATAGGCTATCCGGTGAATTTATTGTAGCTCCAATCTACTACAAGAGTCGTCAAGATCGTAATTTTTGTCCAGCTCCTATTTCCTGGAAGTAATGACACGAAAGACTCCCCATCATTAGCTCCAATTTCGCCTTTATAAATGTGAGATTAAAGCAAATGCAGTATCACATGAATAGATCAAAGTACTCACGGGGAGGTTAACAACTCTCGAAAACCTTTATCCTGAAGTTTAAAACACAGGTTGTAGGGTGGGTTTCAGATGATTTATTCTGGAACCATAAAAACTTATTCTGTAAAAATTGGAATTGGTCCATTCTGCTACTGAGCTGAAGAATACCAAAAGAGGAGTAATTTCTCAAAGCAAATATATTACGAACCTTTGATGTGATTTATGGAAAATTGCCTCCTCCAATGCGTACTGTAACAAATGAATAACCAAACAAATTAGTTGATAATCATGATTTTTTAATTACTTTGGTCTTATCGATGAATTATTTCTAGAATACTTGTGGGATTGGTAGATATATTTTAGGCAGGATTGACCAGTTGATGTTGATCCCTTATGAGTTCTACTGTGACCGCATCACCAAAGCGTATCACGCACGTAGCGCAAAGCAAATCACGCATGTGCAGACCAACTATCCTTGAATCACGCCCAACTTCCACTATTTTCATTCAAATCCAATGCAATTTTCTGGGAGTTACAAGCATCTTCTCCCCTCTATAATGGAGAATAAGTGACGTGCTTCTAGCGATCTCAAGTTTTATTAGATTACGCCTCTATTGTTACCCATTAAATGTTATGTATTTCGTCATTTGAACTGCCTCATCTTCTTACCCGACTTCTCTACAAGAAGTATCCCACATCTATTTATTCTGACCTACTTTCGTTATTACCTAATTCAAATTCTACTAACAATATTGGTTTAAAATTCAAATTAAAACAGTATTCTTAACTTAACACTAACAAAGCTATCTGTCAAACATTGGCACCGTGTTTTGATACAGAAGTGTAATACAAAGTTGCATAAATAGGAATTGAGCGTTCACTTTTGGCCCCAAAACATGGTTCAGCACTTGCCACACGCCCCTGGTGTCAATTTTCGACTCGACGACAAAACAAAAGAATTACACAACGGTTCATCATTTTCTTGTAAAAATCACCCGTCAGCGAATAACACAGCTTCTTCTAACCCAGAGGCATATGGGTTAGAATCTCTAGGGCTGGATCACGAGGATACTATCACCTAAATATTAGTATTCTGATGAATGTCACTATAATTACCCATTCAACGGTACTTAATCGTGTGGGTGGTTTCATTCGTTTCTAAAAATTTAACACTATTTGAAAGTTATGAAAAAAGTCCAGGAATATCCATCAATTAGGAAATTTAATATTCTCATTAGCGAACGGTTGATTCCACAGAACTCTTGGTGGTTTCATTAAATTCTCTAAAATTCTATGAATTCTTGAATTTTGAATTAATGAAAAAACGACACCTGTACTTCAAAAGTTATCGAGTTTGGGCGCTTTGAAAATGGGTTCCCCCACTTTTTAACCCTTAAATTCAATTGACAAAACCAAAACCCTCGGGGCACAACTGGACACCAAATGGAACCGAAATACCAAATTTCATCAAAATCGGTCCATGGGAACAAAGTGCCGCATGCGGCGAACGGGCGAATGATTTTATATTCAATTTTTGGATCCTACAAGCCTTGAAACGTAAATATACAAATTTTGAAGATTGGTGGATTTAAAGTTATGGTGGGTTTAAGTATTATTGAAAATAATTAACCAAAACGAGTTGTGACGGCGTGACGTCATTAATCTTCCCCAGCTGGTACGAGTAGAGGGAGTATAAATAAAATAGCCACGAATGTTCCCCCTTGGGAGGGACAAGTACTACACGAGTAGAATTATAATATACGGTTCAATCAATATAGGCCAGACCAACTGACTCTCATCTTTCCACTCTAACCAGACCTAAACAGCAAATTTTCTTCCTTATTCATTCTTCGATCTTTATTTAAAGATCCTCAGTTGTTCCGTATGTCAAACCGCTCTTATGGTTAAATTCAGACTCTAAAAACTTTCTGTTCCTCATTATTTCCCTGGCCTCTGAAATGGTTCAAAAATTGAAATTCACCTCAATGACATTATGATCACAATTTAACGCATCAAGGGAGACCTGCGCTCTGTCCCCCACCCCATAAACACCCCTCGGCTCGGCTATTCACGACGGACCTGTTTATGATGAGGGGAAATTTACGGCTCTGCCGGCTCCCCGCTTTTTAGTTGATTGCCAACCAGAGACTTGGCGGTTATGGCTTTCTGCTTGGGGTGAGAAATCTCAAATCCTATACTGCGATAAAAATTTCCGCCTTGAGGATGAACGTGGTAATTCTCCTCCGTTATCTATTGACCTAGAAATTCACTCACAAAGAGCTATTGTTTCAATTTTGTGCAAACCCTACAAGAGTCTGAAAATGAACTATAAATATCAAGTGAATTGCGTGCGTCACATGTTTTCGTGCGTATTCAACAAAGACGATAAAAAACACGAAAATTTTACTTATCAAATTTTTGAGAAAATAATAAAGCTACTGCAGAGGCCCCAATTTGTAAGAGTTGTTAAATCTGTCTTATTTTCTTTCTAAGCATTTTCGAGGAAGTTTGATTAATTACACAATGTTAGTTGAGAGTACTGTCAACCCTTTACTAATTTAGGTCAAGCAATGTCCTACATGAAATCTTGTCCGATTTTGATTACATTTTCAGGATTGTTACATATTAACCTCGAGAAGGTTGTATCACGATCTAATTGCTCTATTTCTCTTAAATTTGGAGGGTAGTTTGAGGCTGAGCCCAATTAGAATACACATTCGTTCCAAAAGATCTGATCAATCAGAGCCATGCGAAAAAATTGTCAACATAATCGCGTTAAAGAATTGTGTAATCGTCAACATGATCGTTATAGTTCTATTTCTCAGCGGCGAATTTATCAGTGCTACTGATTAATAAAAAAAATAAAGCCTTTTTTCAGGATCTAATATAGGTACTTTTATTATCTAACTATATCTAGACTCCAAGTTTTTCGTTGAGACAGGCGAGAAAATATTCTACTTTTATGAATACACGATGACGTCATTTTGAAATCCCGTAGGTTATTAAACTTCATTTCATTATAGTTTGAATTTTGTGTACTACCGGTTTTAGATGATGCTTCTTTGTATACCGCTTTTGAATGGGCAAACTTGGGGAAGAATACATTTAACAACCCTCCCATTCGCCTTTGTTATGAAAGGGCACCCGGAAGAAGCGGTAGCTTTGGAGGAAAAAGGACGACTATTAGGGATGTCACTAATGGGTATAACAATAAGATCTCTTGAGATTTTAAAACAATAAGGTGAGTTGTTTTCGCACTGGGAACCATCTGTTTTTGCTGGGAGACCAATGCGTTTGTCCCTAATGATAGTACATTTGTTTATTATCACATACCATTCGTTTAACCATATCGCAAAGATATGATAATAATTATCAAATAAAATTAACGTAATTAATAAAATTCAATTGATTTTCACGTTATTCATCAATTGAATTTTGTAGGGTCTCCAATATCGATGACGGTTTTGATCTGAATATGACTTTCTCATAGTAGTTGATTTCGGCACGGAATTCGCGTTAAATCTTCTAGCGGTTATCGTTGATGGTTTTATAAAATCAAGTTGAAATCAATGTTATTCTAGCACCGAATGCGCTAAAATCACCAGGAAAAATTACGTCCTAAATTTGGGACTCGGTGCATTTAACGGTTGAAAACACAGTTGGGTGAGCAAATGATCAGAAGATTTTTGTACTATTTGGTCCAACGAATGGAAGAAGACCACTGCCTCTGATAGTAAAGCAGATACAATGAACCAGTCCTTTTTGTAATCTTGAGGTATCATTGAATCATATAAAAGTGATCATTTTAATCAGTTGATCTTAACATGGAAGATGTTTTAGCCATAGGGTAACTATCCGAAAACGCTGCAAATCATTGCTCAAAGGTTTATTATTTTCTGTATAGATCATCCTTCTGTATAGATCACTGGTTCTCCATCAATAGCACCTACCACCCTCCCAAACCCCCCCTGGGGGGGTATTCTCCCTTGACCTTCCCTCTCAAATTTCAGCTCCTGCGTTCAATAGGATTGAAAATGGCTTCGGAGCTCACTCAGCTGATCAGTGATCAGAAGAGTGAAGAAGATCTCCTCGAATGCTGGAGACGCCTGGAAGAGCACTTCCATTCAATAGGATTGAAAATGGCTTTCTAGCTCACTCAGCTGATCAGTGATGTGAGGAGTGAAGAAGATCTCCTCGAATGCTGGAGACGCCTGGAAGAGCACCTCCATTCAATAGGATTGAAAATGGCTTTGGAGCTCACTCAGCTGATCAGTGATGTGAGGAGTGAAGAAGATATCCTCGAATGCTGGAGACGCCTGGAAGAGCACTTCCATTCAATAGCATTGAAAATGGCTTCGGAGCTCACTCAGCTGATCAGTGATCTGATCAGTGAGCAATGATTTGCAGCGTTTTTTACCTACAAACATTGTTTTACCTACCAATTTTGGTTTATTATTTTCAATAATAAGCCTTTGGAATCGAGCAAGAAAAAAAAAATTTTAACCCCCCCTCAAAATTTGATGTTTTACGTTTCAAGGTACGTAGAATACGAAAATCGAATAAAAAAATTTCCGTCCGTCCGCCGTACGCCGTACGCCGTACACCGTACGCCGTACGCCGTACGCGGCACTTTTCTTAGTTACCATGGACCGATTTCGATGAAATTTGGTATATGGGCTCCATTTGGGGTCTAGTTGTGCCGCGAAGCTTTTGGTTGATGTAGGTCACTTCTAAGGGGTGGAAATTAAGGGTTGAAATTTTCAAGAGTGCCCTAGCTCGAAAACTCTCGAAATAAAGGTATCGTTTTTTCACTAATTTTAAATAGTACTGAATTTTTAAAAATTTTTGAGACCACCCGGAGCTCTGTAGGGCAAACCGTTCGGTCCCTACGAGTACTTGAAGGTTTTCCTTCGATAAAACAGAATCATGAGTGTGAATCGCAAAAGAGGTCTAATCTCCGTTGAAATTTTTTCTGACTAAAATGCGATTGCTGTTCATTTCTTCGATTTGTATAGTTTTGCCTATTTGGTTACGCAACCAGTAATCAAATTTCCATAATCAAAAGTCAATGGAGAATACTGAAGACGCCTGAGTGGTCACTGATCAGCTGAGTGAGCTCCAAGGCCATTTCCTCTCCTGTTGAACGCAGGAACCTGAAATTTGAGAGGGCTGGTCAATTGAGAATGCTGAAGGCGCCTGAGTGGTCACTGATCAGCTGAGTGAGCTCCAAGGTAATTTCCTCTCCTGTTCAACGCAGGAACCTGAAATTTGAGAGGGCGGGTCAAAGGAGAATGCTGAAGGCGCCTGAGTGGTCACTGATCAGCTGAGTGAGCTCCAAGGCCATTTTCTCTCCTGTTGAACGCAGGAACCTGAAATTTGAGAGGGCGGGTCAATAGAGAATGCTGAAGGCGCCTGAGTGGTCACTGATCAGCTGAGTGAGCCCCAAGGCCATTTCCTCTCCTGTTGAACGCAGGAAGCTGAAATTTGAGAGGGCGGGTCAATGGAGAATGCTGAAGGCGCATGAGTGGTCACTGATCAGCTGAGTGAGCTCCAAGGCCATTTTCTCTCCTGTTGAACGCAGGAAGCTGAAATTTTAGAGGGAAGGTCAAGGGAGAAGGTGGTGGTAGGTGCTATTGATGGAGAACCAGTGATCTATACAGAAGGGTGATCTGTACAGAAAATAATAAACCTTTGAGCAATGATTTGCAGCGTTTTTTTTTTTACCTACCACACCTACCTATTGGTAGGTACTACCTACCACACTATAATGGCTTCACACCTACACAATCAAGTTTATTAGAAAGAACTAAACGCTTCACACTCGATTCGAAAAATAGAAAGCTTGATATGGAAATTTGATTACTGGTTACGCAGAAGGCAAAACTGTATACAAATCGAAGAAATGAACAGCGATCGCATTTTAGTCAGATAAAATTTGAACGGCGATTAGACCTCTTTTGCGATTCACACTCATGATTCTGTTTTATCGAAGGAAAACCTTCAAATACTCGTAGGGACCGAACGGTTTGTCCTACAGAGCTCCGGGTGGTCTCAAAATTTTTTAAAAGTTCTGTACTATTTAAAATTGGTGAAAAAACGATACCTTTATTTCGAGAGTTTTCGAGCTAGGGCACTCTTGAAAATTTCAACCCTTAATTTTCACCACTTAGAAGTGACCTACATCAACCAAAAGCTTCGCGGCACAACTAGACCCCAAATGGAGCCCATATACCAAATTTGAACCAAATCGGTCCGGTGTTGCTAAGAAAAGTGCCGCGTACGGCGTACGGCGTACGGCGGACGGCGTACGGCGTACGGCGGACGGACGGAAATTTTTTTATTCGATTTTCGGATTCTACGTACCTTGAAACGTAAAACATCAAATTTTGAGGGGGGGTTAAATTATTTTTTTTCTTGCTCGATTCCAAAGGCTTATTATTGAAAATAATAAACCAAAACATTGCGCTGAAGGGGGACGCGGGATGGACACGCGCCTTTTCGACAAGTCGGTTTTCGAGGCGCGAAGCGCCAAGCTTTTCAATGCATTTAAGATATGTTGTTAGGGATATTATAACTTTTGTATTATACCTATCTACGACTAAAGGTTCTGCACTAAATTTGGTTAAATCATGTTCTATGTTTATATAATTTACGCCGTAGGCTTTAAGTAGATAGCATCTGGGGGGTCCAGGAGAGCTTGCCCTCCTAACGAAACGCGAAGTGCCGGGTATTATTATTTTGATTTTTTTTTTTTTTTTTTTTTTTTAGAGGGAGGAATTGCATCAGGTATACACGACAGAGACTTTTCGGCGTTCAGTCCTCATGATCTTTAGTTCTTCATCCTTCTATCCTTCCCATAGTCGATTGGCTTCCTTTTCTCTCACAATCTGAAATACAAAGCTTTGCAAGGCTTTCTAGCTCCACTCGTCGTCAATCAACTTAGGTATTGTTTCGGAGTTTACTTCTCCTATCGCTTCAGCAATCACTATCCTCAGGCACCCCCACCTCTTGCACATAAAAAAGGGTTTTCAGCAGTTACTTCCTCGCAGTGCGTCACTCTTTTCCTTTGACTTTATAAGGAAAGCCCTAAAGTATCCATAACCTGATAAGAACTAGATAGGGTTCTTATCAGGTTGTCCTGTCCATCAAGCTTTCCATTTACGAAGTGTTTCATCTCCCTCTTTTTTCCTTACTGCTCTTATTCGATCCATATTTTCCTTCTTTCTTCCCTCAATTAGTATTACTCAAGTCATCACCAGTACATCTGGGGCTGAGACTGTCCGGTAAGTGCTGCGCATTATCAAAGCTCTTCGTAAGCTTTTAAATCATTGTCTGTTAGCAGTTCATGAAAGTATATAAACAAACAGTATAAGTTTGTTGAATGAAACATTATTTATTCTACGCATTTTTAAGGGTGGTTAACAAAGAGGTTTTAGGATTGTTGCGGTTGTACACTAAATATCTAGTTTTTCATGAAATAAATTTTAGAACAATTACTGCAATACAAAACTTTGGTTCCATGACGTACGAAACTGAGTGACCTTCTATAAAAGACTGGAGAAATATTAATTTGTCCGAGTGGTACACCTGTCAAGTCAGATAGTTCTCCTCTGGACGTTGAGTTTGCTCTGCTCTCTCTTCGCCTTGTATCTGTGCCCCACTCTCAGGAAAATTGAAATAAGTGCCTGATTTGCTAATAATTTACAAGTCAATTTTCTCTGTCATTATTCAAAATTAAAAAGAAAGTGGATGTTTTCCGTCAAAATGAGAAATCGTTGCTCATCTTTCCCATACACATAACTACCTACTTACTACATACCATACTGCACGACTGACTGTCCCCTTCCCTTCGTCGCAGTTTTATCAAAATCTATAATTTTATGAAGGTAATCTGTTAATTAATACTATACCAACATCTAGGTTATGTGTTAGGTGCCCATATTTTCCCCTTAGATATCATTACCTATTTAAAACGCAATTTTTCTAACTCGAAATAGTATATATTCTTAACATCAAACCTTAAAATCAATACAGTCCACTTTAAAAATCATCAAAGACCTACTTATACGTATAAATATAAGTATAAGACCTTCTTACACTCATGATTTTTGGGTGTTTTGAAGTCAGCCATCTTCGGTTCTGGGCAGCGATCTCAGGTTTTCGGGAGAACAACCTAGTCAGTTATTTATTGTTGTACCAACGATGATTGTTCTTTCCTTTTTTCCACTGCTCTAACATCATTTATACACCTTCTTTGTGGATAAGGTGCCAAGTGAAAAAGGCGCTAAATCCATATTGTGTCAATCTCACCACAATTCTGAAGGTTATTTTTGTATACTACACAAGTGGTAGGGAAGAGGTGGGTGTCACTGACTAACAGTGTTCTTGTTAATCACTAATAAATTTCAATTTTCTACCGCGTTCTTCTTCAACCATCTACATCCGTTTTGGTGAACAAAAAGGCCCTATAGTTCCCCCAAAATATCGAACTATCTATTTACACGTTCTATTCAGTATTTGACACATTTAGTGCCTATTCGAATGGTGTTGAGTCCTCTTAGAAGATTGTCTCTATTCAACCAACTAGCAACATCGATTGAACGTTTGAACGGTGCAAATAACGCTTCATCGAATCCCAAATTCGTAGCATCGAAATTTCTCCGCTTTGCTCTTTTGGTCATCTGGGTTCAATCAACTGAACAACTCTGATGTTACCTACTCTTATGGTTACTGAACACTCGTTTAACCGTTTCATATTACCGCTCAAGTGAATAGCGGCAGTTTCAGGGACCAGGTTCTACACTTCTATTCTGTATTAGTGAATGTATAAACGGAACGCGATACATCGAGAGTTCTCCTGTTAAGTACTAAAATGTCAAACGGGTGGAAATCGTCGTGTTGTATGATTATTATTCTTTAATGTACTTAGAAACACACAATTCCATTCTTCATTAAAATTCTCATTGAAAAGCCATTTGGCTAGTTCCGTTGAAACATTGACTGTCGAGAAGCGATCCTCGTGTGTAAAATAACTTCTTGTTTCGCTCGTGGATCCGCCCCTGACAGCCATCCGCTTTGATCTCGATTCTTTATTCAGGTCTCAAACATTTTTGTTCGCTTAAATCGAGGTTTCCCTAGTAAACCACCAAAGTTTGTATGTGCCTATGCAACATCTGTCTCGAGATCGCCTCTGTTATCTTCTAAACTAAGCGAACTTCTAAACTAGCCCTGATTACTTCTTGGAGTTCCTCCAATTTCTTTTTTTCTGGGAAGTAGATACTGAATATTGTGATGGGTACTATACAACGAAGTTTGGAGACTTCCTCTTTTCTTATAACTTGCTGCAGTACCTACATGTCGTATACTATATAGTATTGAATTATTAACATCGAATGAGACTACCCAGAGCTCCCTATGAGGACTTACGGGTTGAACTTAACCAACCCTTAAACCAAAAAAAAGAGACGAGTGTGAATTTCAAGTGAATAGAATGAATTTCAAGTGAAGGCCATTCACTGGCGGAAATTGGCCAAATCTCCATTCAAAGTTCAGCTAGTGAAATGCTATCTATTTTCATATCTTTGGATTGAGTTTCTTTGTGCCAGTCTTCTGTATTCCTTTGCAACCAAGAATCAAATTTCATAATGAAGGCACCCATGACTCTGGGGTAGTGATGCATTTTCTATTCTAGGCATACTGTCTGTAACTTATCACCAGAACTATAGGGACTAATGACCTTTAAAAAAAGAGAAGTTTTCAAGATTTGGCAAAATTAACGTTTGGCCTCATTTTCACCTTCCAGTTCCCTTCAAAAAATGTGTAAAAAGGAGCGTTCAGGCCACTGAGAGACTTTATTCGCACTACTTTCATGCCAGCCATTTTTGGTGGAGGCGTGTCACCAGAGGAGTGCGATATATTCTCGCTACCAGTGAACAAAGGAGGCATGGCCTGGACAGATCCGGTCTCAACAGCAAGTGCAATGTTCCAAACATCAAAGTCTAGCACTGCAGTCATAGATAGATCCATTCGGCTTCGTCAGCCCTTTGATCTAGGTGACCATGTGACCCATCTCTATGCAGCTAGAAAGGAAGCAAAAAGAAACCGAAATCTCACGGAAGACAACTTTCTCGAATCAGCACTCGCAAAATTTGAGCCAGATAGGAAAAGAACAATCCAGCGAGCAGTGCTCAAGGCATCGAGAACAAAGAGTTCAAGCTGGCTATCAGCTCAGCCATTGAAAAAGCATAATTTCGACATGTCCCCATACGAATTTCGTGACGCCTTGGCATTAAGATATAAGAGGTTGCCAGTCGAAATGCCAGTTACATGCGACGGGTGTGGATGGAGGGATTTTTCGCTCAGTCACGCCTTGAGCTGCAAGACAGGTGGTCTCATAACACGACGCCACAACGAGATTCGGGACGTCTTAGGTGAGCTCATGTCAACAGCGTGGGGAAATTGTGTCAAGGAGCCTATCGTTGTCGAGACATCCCTCGTACATCCTGGACTACGAGGAGACCTGGCATGCCGTGGGGTTTGGGAGCCACAGAGGGAGGCATTGTTCGATGTACGTGTCGTTGACACTGATGCCCCCTCCTACATTCCTCATCCAGTGGCCACAGTTCTTAGAAACGCCGAAGAAGAGAAGAAAAGGAAGTACCTGGCAGCATGTGAGGAACGTCACGCCTCTTTTACCCCCCTTGTAACGTCTGTGGACTCTATGTATGCACCACAAATGGCAGCATTTTTGAGGGTTCTGGCTGAACGTCTAAGTGAGAAGTGGGATCGGCCTATGCAGGAAGTAAAGGGATGGTTACGGACGAGGTTGTCCTTCTCCATACTCCGTGCTGCTTCAATGTGCCTTCGAGGGGCGAGAAGGAAATGGAGAGCATGCGACTCATTGTTGGGATTCGTGGACGGAGCAGGAGTCAATTATGGCCTAATCTAAATTCAAAACTCCGTTAGATTGTTTTCAAAAAATTTTCCAGACAATTATTCTTTCAGAAAAATTATTTGTTATACGAAATAAATTGATTGTAATTCCTTAAAAATGATGTCAAATACTGGGAAGACAAGAACTTTAACGTTCTTTCCAACTGTTTTTCATCAAATTTATGCAGATTTTGTTTTACTCTCCATATTAAAAAAGTGTTTAATGGTTAAAAAAGAACGTTATGAAAATAATTTTCTTGAATGTAAGTTGTACTTGTTTCTTGATCGAAGTTTTTCGGATTTGGCGTGAGACATCCTAATTCATTTAGTTTATTTTTCCAATGGCGAGCCCAGCATAATTTGAGGAGAGTTGTTTCTTCTACTAACACATCGTATAGATTACTGAAAACTGGACTATTTCGAGAGTTTTCGAGCTAAGGCACTCTTGAAAATTGAGAGTTGAAATTTTCAAAAAAATGTCAAATTCAAAAATTCAACTCTCAATTTTCACCCCTTAGAAGTGACTGACATCAACCAAAAGCTTCGCGACACAACTAGACTCCAAATGGAGCCCATATACCAAATTTGAACCAAATCGGGGCAGTGTTGCTAAGAAAAGTGCCGCGTACGGCGGACGGACGGAAAATTTTTTATTGGATTTTCGGATTCTACCTACCTTGAAACGTAAAACATTAAATTTCGAAGGGGGTTAAAATTTGTTTTCTTGCTCGATTCCAAAGGCTTATTGTTGAAAATAATAAACCAAAAACACAATGAGAATCAAAATTCATTTACGAGTATATTAAGAAGTTTATTCAAATCTTAGTTTATTTGTCACTTCTCTGAAATTAGTTTTCATCAAATAAAATGAAAGCTTCTTTTCCTTCATGAACTTAAGTTTCCCTCCATCCTATATTCAAGCCGAATTGTTTGGACTAAGTCGCTTTTATGTTTCCGGTTCATCTTCCCTTCGTCTAGTTCACAATACCTTTTCACACAATGCCCTTCTCGTCCCAACTCGACGAAGTTCCTAAATAGTAGGCTCCATTAAAAGTGCCCGTACAAGTTTCTTCAAGTGAACCCGAGCCTCAAAGTTGTCGTTTTGAATCGTAAGAGCAGTTCCGTAAGCTGAACTCTGAGATAAAGAACCGTTACAGTCCCAGAGTACCGTTTTAGAGGTCATTGTGACCCCCACAAGCATGCGATGATGAGTGCAAATAATCTTCATTTAAAATGTTTAAGCCAAGGAAAATGAGGAAAATGTCGTTCTCACGTTATTAGTCGACATCAAGTGCGGTCGCCCATTTTGTCGACCTTTTCTGACTCTCACCACCTGCCCTCGACAATTACCTTCACCAGACTGGACCATACCAGCTTGAAAATTTCTAAAAAACGCTGCAAATCATTGCCCAAAGGTTTATTATTTTCGTTTATTTTTCGTGAAATGTTTGTGGAGTGAAATGAGAAAACCACATGCACCTGACAGTCGACGGTGATAGAGATGTGTCAGTGCGAAGATTAACTACATGAAATCATCCTATGTCAATGTAGAATCTAAATCTTTATTTGAGTATTGAATTCCATTGTGAAGCATGGTTGTTTTCACGAAAAATCTACAGAATACTTACCTTCTCCGTTCAATTTCAGCATGCAGTCGGTATTATTCTTCATACCAATTCATTATTACACTCATAAAACAATTAGCTTTTATGCTTTGTATCACTAAAAATAGTAAAATGGCGCCAGGAATATTATTATATTGTCACACTCAGCTTTGTTTATTAATCTACTTATTTGGTAACAATGTATATTTTGCTTCCTCACGTTTGAAGACAGAAAAGCTTTGTATTCGTGCAGCAGGTCAGAAAAATTTTTGTCCGAAAAATACCCAGGCTTACAATACGAAATGTGCGGTTTTCTATTAGTTTCAAAGACCCAAACACCCTCAGTCAATAAGTCTGGAAATTGAGGAATTTCGATTCTTTACCAACCCTGTAACATTGACTGTTATTTTACTATCCCCGGCAAAGATAACCACTTGATCCCTACCGTGAAAAGAGTTAATGAAATTAACAAAGCCCATTTGACGGTGGGGATCGATAAAAAACCAGGGTGGTCTTTGATGTGGCTAACGACGTTCAACTTAGGACTCTGAAAACAGTCCCAACCGCTTCGTTAATGAGAGGGCCTTCTCATGCTCCTTTTTCCGGTTCCCGTTTTTCCTCTAAATTTATTTTTCCTGTCGTTTTTAGGAAGAGTTTTTCTCTTTCAGGAGCTATATAAATTCGGACTCCGGCTGAAAGGTGGATTTTAATATTCCAATACCTTCCGAATAATCAGAAGTTCCAACCAATGTATTCACCAATCCTGTTTTCTGTGTCATTACACGGTTAATATAGAGCGGAGGAGGGGGACGGTAGTTTTAAAATTAAATTTATTCAGCCTTATTTACATCCGTCCTTCGCCTTAGGCGGTCTCCCCTTTCTTCAAGTTCTCGGACTCCGGTTCAAATCAATACTTTCCTTTTTATTAGATAGAATTTATTTTAAACGCCTTATACCTAGTGGTACTTTCAAAGCACTTCATGAACTGAGATTAAAACCTACCCAAAACAGAAAAGTTAACCTAGACTAATGTTTTTTATTATATACTTTCATTACTAATATTTTAAATAAATAATTTTTATATTACATAATATGTAATATATTATTCCAATATATTATATTGGATATTTCATTTTTGAGTACCTAAACCCAAGTCAATGCAAGAAAAAATGAAAGGAGGGACCTTAACTATGAAAGACTGTAAAATATTTGAAAGCCTATTATACTCAGGTTGAACATAATTTGTCCAACCTTCAAGGGATCGATTCTACAACAAATTTCCAACACGTTCCTCTTACAGTTTATCTTCAACCCCTTTTTTTCATGAGTATTTTAATTTTTTTTTTTTTTTTAATTGGACGAAGTTGAGTTTACTGATTCTATTTATTCTGTTTAAACCAGGTTTCCTCCCTGAGAAGAGCATCGTATTTCAGGTAACAATCTACCATCTCTTTATAGACTTTAAATTTGCATAATTATGATACAATCATCTTGAGAAGCTTGATGCTTTCAGCTGTCATGACGAACGAATTTGAGAATGACCTTAGAATTTTTTAAAGGATAATCCTGGGGAGAATACTAGGTTCTGTGTTAGAAAAGACATGGACAATGGTGGCGGTGTCACAATGAAGAGCTCTACCGGCTCTTCAATGATTTTGATTGATGATGTCAAATTCGTGATGTTGGGAAGATTAAGATGGTCCGGCAAAGCAACTCCTGTTATCACGCCCGAATGGTACGACGAAGAGAGGAAGGCCACGATTGAGATGGAGCGACAATTTAGAAGAAGACACAGCACGGCTCGGGTGCTACGACTGGGTGAAGACGGCACAAGATCGTTCATGCTGGAAAGATGTCTTAAAGGATGCCAAGGCCCACTCTGGGCTGATTTGACAATCCATGTCAAAAACGTCCATAAAAACACATTCTTTGTTAAAATTTTGAAAATTAAAATACTTACGAAAACAGGAGGTTAAAAAACTGTAAGAGGGACTTTTTGTCGGAAATTAGTTGTAGACTCGATCACTAGAATGTTGGACATAATATTTTTATGTTCATCCTATATAGAGTTTTTGTTAATAACGAGTTACCTATTTAGATGAAAATTAATTATTGTGATTTGAGAAGTAGGTACCTTCGCGTACCTCCATTACATCCAGATAGACGCCGTTTTAATGAGTACCAGCAATCTTCTTTCCTTTGAAATCGGGAAGGAACTTCGTTTCGTCGTGGAGCCGTAGGAAGCATGTGAGCTGGTGGACACAACTGAACATCGGTTGACGTCACAGCGTCTCCCAGCTTAACGTATAGAAGGTATGATCAGAGCTTCCGTGTCATGACATGGATACCATGCTTCAGTGACCATGGATGATGTTGCTCTTGATTTTCTTGAGGGTCCTCTTCCTTGTTGGTAGGTAGAGGACAGAAGTTTGATCTCCCGTCAGTTATATTATTTATTTTGTGTCAGGTAAATGCCAACTACCCTCAACTATAATCTATCACTACAATCTGGTAAGTAGGAACATGATCGTAAAGGTCATTGAATAAACATTATCAGCTATGAAGATATTCGACTTGGAGATAAGGAAGGAACACCCTGCTGTGAGTGCTACGTGTAAGTGTAATAGACAGTTGATAGTAACGCAAACAGCGGCAGCGGCAAGATGGTTTGCACAATAGATTATATCAAAACTTAGTTTGTCGGCTAAATTAACAGCTTGGTCTGTCGTGTTGATACCCCGTGGCCTCCCCGCTGAATTTCCATGACTAATCACCTCCATCTGTGGAACGGCCAACTTAGTTGGCTAAGTTTAATGCTTAGATAATAATTCGTATCAATCATTTTAGATAGGCGTTCGTTACTAGGGTGTCCAGGGATCGGCGTCCCAAGTCACGTCAATCTTTATTACGACTTCTTCCTGTATCTTTACTCGCAGTAGTGTTCTAGGATTCTTCAGAATGTGGGTGTTACGATCCGGCTTTTCCTTTCGTAGGTATACAGGGAAGTTAGGAGTTAGTTAGTCAGGGGGGATTAGGGTGAATGAATTAGGGTTCGTTCACATCTGTTCAATTGGGTACTTGAGAGTCCTCTAGTGAACGAATTGTGAACTAGAGGTTAATGTATTCTACATTACCACGTCAGTGTACCCCCACCGTCAAGTTCCAATCTCCAATGAAATAGTACTAAATTGAGGATGGGAGGTCAGAGGGTCAACCAGTAGGGTCAAACGATGGGCGGGCTGACATTACCGATTTACCTACCGTCGTTACGTATTCAACTGCAAAATAGGAATGATGACCCCCGTGCAGTAGAAAAGCGCCTGTTCGTCGGAAGTCAACTAATTATGAAGCTATGTACACATCAATCAGAGTTCATGTCACAATGGATTGTTAATTTGTTAGGATACACTCTAAGTCAGTGCACCAGGTCATTCGTGTTACATTGAGCAGTACGCAGTATTAATGTATGAGTTGACACAAAGTCCGGAGTTGTTCATCATTGATCCATCTACTGAATCTGTAAATGAAGTGGATCAATGATTATTGCAGAATCATCCCATTTCGTAATTGAAAAAATTAATTTAGTACGTCGTTTGACTCTGACGGCACATTGACTGAACGATGAGGCCAAATTTCAATTCTTCTGTCTAAATCGGACTCACTTGTGTTCGTAAATAGGGAAGGTTCGGATAATTTTATTACTTTTCGCAGCCGAATCGAAATTGGATAGTATTAGTCATAAATAACTTTACTACTTCCTTTACTTCCTTCAGAAATTTTTTAAAGTAAACCGTTTTGAGGTGAACCTGTTTTTGCTTCCTCACTACCGAAGGTAGGGAAGCTTTGTATTCGTGAAAGAAGTGAAAAAAAAAATTTCCTCCAAAATCAAAATTTCCACTTGCTTTTTGCGTTTTAGAGCTTCCCGAACAATTTTGGTTCCGTGTCTGTCTGTCTGTCTGTCTGTCGGTCTGTCGGTCTGTCGGTCTGTCTGTCTGTCTGTGGTCAATCCTTGTCCCGGGCAAAACTATACTAACCTGTGGTCCGATTTTGATGAAATTTTCAGGGATTGTGCGAGTTAGGTCCTAGACGGTCCCCTATCAATTTCAGCACCTTCGGACCAATAGGAGCGAGTGCGCATGCGCAAACGTGAATTTTCTGGAACCTCGGTTTCTCGGTTTCTAATGAACCGATTTTGCTCAAATTTGGAGGTTAGTTAGGGACTAACTTCTAAGAGACACCCTATAAGTTTCAATCAAATTGGTCAAGCAATAGCCGCTGCGCATGCGCGAACATTAAATTTATTGTTACAACCAAAACTCCGCAACTATTCAACCAATTTCGATGAAATTTTCAGGGATTGTGTGGGTTAGGTCCTAGACGGTGGACCGCTAAATAAAGAATCATAATTTTTTCGCCAACTGATTCTATACGTCCATGTTACAATGAGTGAGGAAGCTATACTGCCCACCCAACTTGGCAGACGTTTTTTTCCATTGATTGACACATGTTTCCACCTAATGAACGCAGAAGTTCTATATTCCTTCATGTAGGTAAGCTACTAAGGTAATAAGCTTGATCGTGTGGCTTGATAGTTTGACAGGGCCCAACAGTTGGACAGTTGGTTAATTTCTTCCTAATAAATAAGGGTACGACCCTTTTACCGACTGTGGATTCTTTCCCCGGTAAAATACACTATCTCCACTCCATGTGGGACACCTTAGTTAGACCTAGGAGTTGGAAATAGGTTGTTCAGTTCGTTTTGAAAGTGGTGGTGTCCGGACGAATGCTGTTCGTTATGATTTTGGTAAGTAAACATGAGCATATTCATAAGGTTTTCTGCTTATTTGCGATGTTTTTATGTGTATATCAATTATCGTTCCGTAAAGTTGAGCTATTTTTTTAAGTATTCATCTAGGAAGTAGACCATTAGAGTAAATATTTATTTTATACTAAGGCCGTCCAACTAAAGGAACCCCAAAAGTTGGACGGTCGTCCAACTTCAGGGCCAAGGCCTGGTTTTTAATGGCCCTATATTTGGACATCCGTGGGTTTCCAGCTTTCATGAGATTCTTTTGTAATTCTAATTGTGATTTTCATTTTTGGAATTCTTAGAATGATTCTTTTGTAATTTTAATTGTGATGTTCATTATTAGAATCTTCTTTTGTATATTTTATTCCATAAATCGTGATTGTTTGATATTTCTCTCTTCAAGAGGTTTTTGAAAGGTTTTTCCAATTTATGCTCCTTTTGCTAAGTCGACATTAATTTATTTTTATTACATTTTAGTACTTAGATTATTCTGAAGTAGATGTTAATGAAGATCAGTAAGGTATTTTTTGAGTTCTTAGTGTGAGCAATAAGACTGAAACATTAAAGACTGAATCACGAGAAAGCTTCAAACCAATGTGGACTTTTTTCGCGATTGCCTTCACTGAATCTCATAATTTTAGGAAACAATAATGAAGCAGTAGTTAGACACCACTTTTCTTCGCATTTTGATAACAAAAATATCAAACATAAAATTGTTCAATCTTGTCTTTAGGAGTTAACTCAGACAAGCTCCCATCCAAAAACTACTGGTATTACAGTCATGAGGTTATTTGAAGGAAGCTCGTTTGAGTTAACAAAAACTCCTAAAGATGAAATTGGACAAGTTTTGTCTTTTATTTTAGTAAATTTTAATATAATCCCACAAGAAAAGTGCAAAGATAGTAGTATCCAACTACTGGGCCACCACTGTCCAAGATTAGGAACAAGTGTCCAACTTCTGGGCCAAGTTAAGTTTTGACTTTCATGAATTATTTCAGAACTCCACTCTTATCCAATCAAAAAAGCATTTATTCTATCATGTAGCCACAGATTCTGAGAAGATAAGTGGGAAAAATTAGGAAGATTTACTAAAATGCTGATTTTACAGCGAGAATTTTAGTGAGAAAGCCACCTTAAGTATTCAACTATTGGGCCCGTTACCCTATACAGGGTGTCACCCTAACTCGAGGACCAAACTTCAAGGATCGATTCTACAACTAATTTGCAAACTTTTTTGTCTCTTGACATTTTTTTTTAAAACGCTTTAAAATTATACTTTTTTCACTTTTAAGATTTTGTTCGTGTTTTCGACCTTGAGCCATTAAAACGGCCATAACTCCCTCAATTTACTGGATAAACTCAAATATGAGTATACCGTTGGAAAGAACGTTAAATTTCCTATCAGTTCATTAGGACACAAAAGCTTTTTAAGCCTTTCGTATAAGTGAATAAATTGGTCAAAGTCAGAAATTTAAAACTTTCTCGAAAATCACCATTTTTCAGGCTGACTCATCTTATGTAATAAACAGCCGTATCGGCGGGCACTCAACGGAAAAAACTTGCCCAAAATCTCAGCTTTCCAACGGTCTATCAATTTTTCTTTTTAACATTCAAATTAGAAGAGTAAATGAAGTTTGAATGCCCGAAAACGTGTGTTTTACAAGCAAATCCAGTGTTTTAAGCGGTTTCTGGTCCCCCTCGACCTCAAGATGGCTTGACGATTTTGGTATCATTTTCTATGTAATTTTCTACGCTGAATCAAATAGTGATACTTCCGAATGGTTCCGACTGCTAGAAAGTGGATTTTTTGAAGAAAACCTTCGTTTTTCGTACATAAAATACGCATTATTCTTAAATGTGGTAGTGAGCATGAAGTAACACCTTTTAACTCAATAAAAACACCAAATTTCTAGTTGATTGAAGTTTTTGTTGAGTTCAAAGGTGTTACTTCATGCTCACTACCACATTTAAGAATAATGCGTATTTTATGTACGAAAAACGAAGGTTTTCTTCGAAAAATCCACTTTCTAGCAGTCGGAACCATTCGGAAGTATCACTATTTGATTCAGCGTAGAAAATTACATAGGAAATGATACCAAAATCGTCAAGCCATCTTGAGTTCGAGGGGGACCAGAAACCGCTTAAAACACTGGATTTTCTTGTAAAACACACGTTTTCGGGCATTCAAACTTCATTTACTCTTCTAATTTGAATGTTAAAAAGAAAAATTGATAGACCGTTGGAAAGCTGAGATTTTGGGCAAGTTTTTTCCGTTGAGTGCCCGCCGATACGGCTGTTTATTACATAAGATGAGTCAGCCTGAAAAATGGTGATTTTCGAGAAAGTTTTAAATTTCTGACTTTGACCAATTTATTCACTGATACGAAAGGCTTAAAAAGCTTTTGTGTCCTGATGAACTGATAGGAAATTTAACGTTCTTTCCAACGGTATACTCATATTTGAGTTTATCCAGTAAATTGAGGGAGTTATGGCCGTTTTAATGGCTCAAGGTCGAAAACACGAACAAAATCTTAAAAGTGAAAAAAGTATAATTTCAAAGCGTTTTAAAAAAAAATGTCAAGAGACAAAAAAGTTTGCAAATTAGTTGTGGAATTGATCCTTGAAGTTTGGTCCTCGAGTTAGGGTGACACCCTGTATAAATAAAATCTTTAATTTTCATTGACAAAAGGTGAAAATGAAAAAAATCAATTGTTGAAAATTATATGATTTAAATGTCGATCCTTCTCGACAGTACACAGGTAGAGATGGTCCTTAAAGTTCCTCATCACATTTTGTACCATATCAACCCTTATTTCCTCGATTTTTCGTCTTATTTCCTCTTGTAGCTCTTGAGTGATTAGTGGTTTAGATTACAAGTAAGTAGTAGGTACTTACTTCTATGGGGGATAGATGTTTGTCAGATGTCAGATGTTTGGTTAACATGTTCATTAAACTTGTGCGAGGAATTCCAAGTGCTTGAGAAAGGCGCCTAGTTAACCGACTTGGACTCCGCAAAACAGACTCTCTTACGCCTTCAAAATTTTCTGGTGTGACTGCGGTTGGAGTTGTATTCTGAGGCTTCACATTTCCACTCGTGCGAAAATCGCTCACCCATCTCAACTGACGAAAACAAAGGTCTAACTGACGACAAAAGGCGCGCCGAGTGGCCACGATTGACTCGCCATTCCGAATAAATTCGGTAACGGCAAAAACATACCACTCAACGGGCTAGTTCTCCATCATAACTGAACTTATCATCCCCAGCTGCTAGTTGAGAGGTCTATGACTTGAAAAGACTTCACCTCTTTCTACTACCTATTACGAAACCGTCCATTTAATCCTGTCCATCCAGTACATAAGTACTCCTACACAATGGCTCGCGCAACAAAATTTTGAAAAATGAAAATCATGGTTCTAATATGATTAAAGCTGTCTTTCCAAGAGTAGGAACAACGTTTGTCAAAATCAAAAGGTTTATTTTTTTAAATAAATCACCCGCCGGCAAAGAAAACGTATTTTCTCTTATTAGTACCTACCATATGGTATTATGATCATGCAAACTTCACTATGAACTCTATTTTGAAAGAAAGAAATTGCCAGCAAAGCTTCGTTAGTGGGTGCCTTGATTACGAAATTTGGTACTTGGTTCCTAAGCAAGCACACCTGAGTCTCATGAAACTTTAGCCGAAAAACGAAAAAATATAGCATTCTATCAGCTTCGAACGGAGATTGGGCCAGTTTCCGTCAGTGGCCATTCGATTGGGATTCACTCTAGGGGTTTTGCTTTACCATTTGTCCCAACTTCAAGTCCATATAATGAATGAATGGTTAGATCTTCAGAGCTCTAGGTGGTCTCATTGGATTCCAAAAATTCGATACTATTTCAATTGATGAAAAAACAGTATATCAAACATTTTCTAATAAGGGCTTTTTGAAAATGGCAGCCCTTACTTTTTACCCCTTAGAATTTACTGACAATAACCAAAAGCTAAGGGGCACAACTAGACTCCGAAAGGAGCCCAGAAACCAATTTTCATCAAAATGGTCCAAAATAACTAAGAAAAGTGCCGCATACTTTTTATTCAATTTTTGAATTCCACATACCTTGAAACGTTAACCGTTAAAATTTTAGGATGGTGGTTGGGAGATTTTTTTGCTCGATTTCAAAGGTTTATTACTTTTAAAAAGAGCGCAACGAAAAAAAAATTTTAATGTTTTTGATGTCTTCATTTGAACGATGCCTTCAATGTTGGCGAACAAATGTTTATATTTATTTTCCATAACTGATGTCTCCATTTCATATGTTCTTCACTTCTAGGGAAGGGAAATAGAACTAGTACAATGCCCCCTCTCACATATGTCCTATTAGCAACTGGAGCTTAGGGACTTTTCGTGTTGCTCACCCGAGGAAGCCCTAACTATTTGCATATAAACCTCATTAGAATTCTGTCATTAGTCTCTCTGACGGTATTCCCATACAAACGGAAATGGAAGGGAACGTTCGGTTGAAACCGCACGTGCTTCGTTGGAGAAGGCCTAATCCTCTGGAATAAACTGGGATTCTCTATCTCGACCGATTTTCTTGAGTCAACCGGAGACTCGTGTCGATAGCAAACTTCTTCCAAGTACGATGAATATTCATGTAGAGATGCAATGTGTCCCAGGGGGAATTGATGGAAATTGTTCTTGATAAAGATAGAGCAGTAACTATAAGAACAATACAGAAATGAGTCCTCCATACCCATATCTGGATAAAAAAATATATATATACCCATCTCACGAAATAATGTATACAGTTCGGAGGGCAGTTATTATTAGTCGGTGAATTCTGAATCAACATTCACTTACACTACCTGCTATCTTTAGTGAAGTTTTGTAACTCATGAAGTTCACTTGCGTAGACTTACCTGTATCTTTCACCACTAATTACCTACTCATCTCAAGGAGAAAACTCTTCAAAGTGACTTACGAGCCATAAACCCGAGAAATTCACCGTTGGAACATGGAAACGTTGTGACAGCCGGCAGAATGCCTACTCACTCAGCCACAAGTTCGAGCTGTCAGGAAACTTCCTTCGTAATAATGGCCTCTGTTGTAAACTTGATTACCGAAATCCCACACCATACATGGATCAAGTACCCTTGTTTCGAACAATAATGCTCTGGCAACGTTTCTTCAGCCTGACATTCACACAATTCACACAACAATTTGGCCCTTAAGCGAGAAGAAATTGTCCCCAAACTAGCTTATTAATTCATTCATCTACAAAGAAAACATAAAATCGAGTAAACCAATTCAGGTAAAGCCCGTACATAAACTGCCGTGAGAAACGAAACTCATCTCAAAATCGTCTGCCAAGCTGCGCGGTTCAGCTTGAACACTTACAATAACATGGACATGATAACAAGTACTTCATTGTACTATTGAGTGACAAAACACTAATTAATTCCCCAAACAAACTTGATTTTCGCGATCTTTTACCTGCCTCAAAATACCATCCATATTTGAGCAAAATTAAACGACCAGATCGAGAGTGATTCATACGTTTCAAAGTTAAGGAACGTTTCAAAGTTAAGGAACAGAGTTAAGAGAGGAACAGAGTTTCAGAGTTAAGGAACGTTTCAAAGTTAAGGGGGTCTCAGTCAGTCGCCGTTCGTTCCTTGTTCCGGGTCAGAATTTTGCGAAATTGAAGGGGCAAAAACTTGAAAAGTTGTTCCCAAATTTTAAAGGATTTTAGAAATTCATCAGTATACGGCCCTAGGGAATTGAAAAACGGAAATATTGCCGCTGGAATCATCAAAATCGAACAATAATTGCCAGAGAAAGATGGGAAAAACCGTTAATTCAGTTATGTTTTACCATAAAATGTTGCTAATCTTGAAATTTTCCAGGATTTTTGAAATTCATTAGTGCATGGGCCTTGGGAATTGAAAACCTGAAAGATTGCCGCTGGAATCATCAGAATCGAACAATAATTGCCGGAGAAATATGAGAAAAACATGTATTTTTCAGTAAAATGTATCATTCAGTAGTTTTCCCATTTTGGTTTATTATTTTCAATAATGAACCTTTGGAATCGACCAAGAAAAAAAAATTTTAAGACCCCTTCAAAATTTGATGGTTTACGTTTCAAGGTACGTAGAATCCAAAAATCGAATAAAACTTTGGCCGTCCGTCCGCCGTCCGCCGTACGCGGCACTTTCGCCACTTAGCATTGACCGATTTTGATGAAATTTGGTATGTATGCTCCATTTTGAGTCTAGTTGTGCCCCGAAGATTTTGGTTGATGTAGGGCACTTCTAAGGGTTCCAAAATCAATTTTGAAATTTTGAAAACGCCCTAACTCAAAAAATTTTGATATAAAGGTATTTTTTCCTTCAATTTAAGATTCTATGGAATTTTTAGAATTTTTTGAGACCACCCGGAGCTCTGTAGGACAAACCGTTCGCTCACTACGAGAATTTAAAGTTTGGACGCACGATAAATCAGAAACACGAGTGTGAATCGCAAAAGAGGCCTAATCTCCGTTCAAATTAAAGCTGACCGAAATGCGATCGATGTTTTTCTTCATGTTGGATGGTTGGTGGCTTTGCAGACGAGTGATCTATATAGAAAAATAAAAAATAATAAACCATTGTGTAATAATTTGCAGCGTTTTTCTCTGACGATTATTGTTCGATTTTGATGATTTCGGCGGCAATATTTCAGTTTTTCAATTCCCTAGGGCCGTGCACTAATGAATTTCTAAAATTTCAAATTTAGGTACAACTTTTTAAGTGTTTGCCCCTTAAATTTTGCGAATTACTGACCCGGAACGAAGAACGAACGGCGACCGACTGAGACCCCCTTAATCCGCATCAGCTCTGAAAAGTCTACTAAATCTGTCCATAAAGTGGGCAAAATGTAAGTGGAAATTTTGATTTTGCAGAAAATTCAATTTGAACTGCTGTAAGAAGCAATATGGCAGCAGTTTCCCACTCCTGAGCAATATGGGGTTTAAGGTAGGTTGAATTCACCCTCATTTCTGTACTTTCTTTAACGATTACATAGAATCTTAGGTTACGTTGATCTTAGGTTACGGTTATTATCTCTAGGTTACGTTGATAAGCCCCCTATTCAAATAGGTTCGATGTTTCATATACTTCAAAACATTATGTCGAGTTTCCCTTGCAAAATTGGACGTAATGGAGAAAACTCAATGATTCCCTCTGAATTTGATTTCTTGTCCTTGCTGAAAATGGACGTAAATCATCCTGCAGCGTTCATGGTGGCAATGGCCGTTTTCTCATGAGATCGGTCTATCTCAGTACACTCATAAGGTTAGTGGAATGGTAGTTTGGCTGAGATATAAAGTCACAATTAGACGTAAATACATTTTATCGCTAGAATCAATCCAAAATTTTGTCCACATTAATTTTTTCCGCAAAAAGAAGTATCCATGTTCGACATGAAAGTTTCTTTGTTTTTTAGCCCAGTAGTCAGCATAAAATTTCGACGTAAATCAAAAGTTTTCCTTCGAGTGGACAACGATTTTCGTATGTGGAAAACCGACAGAGTAACATATCCATAGAAATATGAATTTTCCTTCGAACTTTCTATATTATTTTTGTAGAATGTGGTAACTAGGGGTGGTTGTGAAATGAAATAAAATGTTTTTCATAAAGGTTCGAATTGTAATCAGGAGAGCGCATCAAAGTTTTCGGGTTGAAAACAGGTCGTGTATCTCTCCAATCGAAGATAACAACTTGATTTCGCAGGGTATCAATTAATCGACAGTCGGTGTTTCATGAGACATTAAATATCGAATATATCGATGCGTGTAATTATCGATTCTTGTATGAAAGTTGTTTTGGTCAGCATCTGATCTACATTTTGGTTTATTAGAGCTTTTCCATTCAGCCACACGGGAGGAAGAGGTGTATACATACTATGTACCTCAGATACAAACAGGATTTCCAACTGTTAGCTTCAAATGAGTTCTGAAAGGTATTCTATAGCTTCTCCAGAGAAATGTATGGAATACCCTTCTTTGAAAACACAACGTTCTCCAAGTATTGTAGCTTACTTCCTCCGCCCTTCCCTTCTCTTTTAGAAACATAAGTTTGTTTTCTGTAAACGAGATAAACTTTGAGATACTCTCTAACTTTTCCCCGATCTTCCTTCCATGTTCATTTAATTATCTTCCTGTTTTAAACGGCAAACGTGGCTTCAGCACTTCGCTGTAAGAGTTGTTAGGACTGTTGTCAACGGTTTCTTTCAAGTAACAACGATAATTTGGAGAAAATCAGGTTTCATGATAATAGGACGTCTTTCTACGTGTTTGAGTTGGAGTTTCGGATAGAGCCTCGTCGGAAGTGTTCAAGATTTCATTTAACTTTAAAAATCGATTTTTTGGGGTATTTTCACCTTTTGCCTAAGTTTTTATGCGTTCGGGGTCATTTTGCTTCCTCATTGCCTAAAGAGAAAGTTGATGGACCTTGAAAATAAAGTGTATTTAGGTACAAAGTATGTTGATTGAGCTGTGGGAAGTTAGTACGGCCTCTCGAGGTGAATGCCACCTCAGCATCTGAGGCTAAGTGGGTTCATCGACATGTACCGTGAACTGGGGTGATACTGATATGCTGGGGTGATACTGATCAACAAGCTTTTTTTCATTTGCATGCGACTGCAGCGCTCCACACAGTCCGAAATGGAAAGTTAGGTCGTGTTAAGTGTTCGTAGCAATGTTTTCTCTGGGGGGATATCGTTCCCGCCCGAAAGTCTAGGTTACCATGGCAGCTGATAAGGAAATAAACAAATCTCAAAATCGGGCCCAGCAGACATTGTGATTGTAACTTCTGTTGTGCAGGTGTCGGGTGTTGTGTGGTGAAGTTCTAGCGAAAAGATTTTGTTTCTACTAGAGCTAAGCATGAAATATCTGCAATTAGTTTGTTTTTTTCCGTGTTACTACAGTTGGTTATCTGTTAAAAACAAAAACAACTCATTTCCAGGGGGTGATAGTGATCACGGCCGAAATACCCCGAAACTATCAAAAAGTGATTGGTCCATCATTATTTTTGGCAACAAGTGCTTTAAAATAAGTTGTTTCTTGTCAGTTACCAAACATGTGCCACGAATGGTCTCATTATAATAATAAATACTGAAGAGGATATTACGAGTCTTGAATTTTGGCATTATTCTGATTTATATAAGTTAAGAGTTGGTTTTCATTAGTTTTTCAATTAAAATTGTTCTGAAATTCGTTGTTAGAAGGTTTTTTTTACCTCAGGGTACTAAAAAACAATTTTTAATTGTTTAAGTTCGATTTTTAATTGTTTTTAATATGTTTAAGTTCGATTTTAAATTAGTGATCACTATCACCCCCTATGTGGGGGGTGATACTGATCAATTTAATTATTTTTTTAAATGAGCTTAATTCAACAAAATTTCAAAGTTTGATATAGGATACTGTTCGTAAGATGTGGGAGAATATAAACTATTTTTTTCAGATTGTTTTGAATTATTACACTGGTAGTTTTCGAAGAAAAACTGTAGAAATTGATCACTATCACCCCAGTCTACGGTAATAGAAATGTGGAAGAAATATTTGTTATTTGGGGATGAGATAATCCACCAGAAGAGTATCTGAAGGTCCTCCACATGGAATAATATTTCTGAGACTGAGTAAGATTCCTTTTTGGTTTATTATTTTCAATAATGAACCTTTGGAATCGACCAAGAAAAAGAAATTTTAAGACCCCTTCAAAATTTGATGGTTTACGTTTCAAAGTACGTAGAATCCAAAATTCGAATAAAAATTTGGCCATCCGTCCGCCGTCCGCCGTACGCCGTACGCGGCACTTTTGCCACTTAGTATTGACCGATTTTGATGAAATTTAGTATGTAGGCTCCTTTTGGGGTCTAGTTGTGTTCCGAAGATTTTGGTTGATGTAGGTCAGTTCTAAGGGTTCCAAAATGAATTTTGAAATTTTGAAAACGCCCTAACTCAAAAAATTTTGATATAAAGGTATTGTTTTTCCTTCAATTTAAGATTCTATAGAATTTTCAGAATTTTTTGAGACCACACGGAGTTCTGTAGGACAAACCGTTCGCTCACTACGACAATTTAAGTTTTGGACGTACGATAAATCAGAAACACGAGTGTGAATCACAAAAGAGGCCTAATCCCCGTTCAAATTATAACTGACCGAAATACGATCGATGTTTTTCTTCATGTTGGATGGTTGGTAGCTTTGTAGACGAGTGATCTATAGAAAAATAATAAACCGTTGTGTAATAATTTGCAGCGGTTTTTCTCATTAGGGAAACTCCACCCGGGTTTCTTTTAAGGTGTTTGAATTTATAAACCTTAATTGTTGGCCAACTTCAGAGAAGGAGGAGTGTCTTCAATTCGGTGCGTCACAGGACTTAACACCTTGCATTTCTTTATTCTAGTACTAACGCCTGATTAATTTTGAAATGTGTTTGTCTACCATACACCGTGGTCCCGTTTCAAACCGATCATTTTGCTTTGTTGAAAGTGACGAAATTGAGTGAAAATAGCTTAAAAACGTGGTGGCTGATTTGGGAAGATCGGAGTATTCACGTAACTTCCCCTGTATCTTTTGACTAGGTCATTGATGAACTATTTGTGCATATTCAAATTGAATGTCTGTTCTTAATCTGCGATGAGATGCTATATGAAGGGGGTTCCGATAACCAGAAATGATGTGGGGGGTGGGAGAGAGAAAGGGAAAAATGATTTGAGAAATGATCTTTATAATTATACAGAAAAATAGTAAACCATTGTGTAATCATTTGCAACGTTTTTCATAACCAAGTCGGAGGCGTGCCGTTATTTGCCAGGCCTGTTTCCACTGCAGGCCGATAGGACTCCCCTTGCGTCTCTCGTAGGGCCTTCTCCAGAGTACGTGCCGACCTACTTTCATTATATAGAAATGTGTCGGTGGTGAACATTTCTTACGGTAATATTCCTCACACTAACCAACGTAGGAAGAAGACACTCACAAAACATCCCTAAACCATTTCAACCAAACAACCTTAGCAGACAAACCTTCCCTAAAACATGTTTAGCTAAAATCTAAATGCTTTTTCAACATTTGGTTTAATTTTAGGTATTCCATGTTCTTTCCCAGACTCTTCCGTGACCCATGAAGGCAGAGCTTCATAGAATGAGTCCACGGACTGGGAAGACTCGTATAGCTTCCAATGAAGCCGTCCCGTAGAAACGATCAGGGGAAACTATCGTCTGAATGCTCGCTTCTCCGCGGAAATGGGAATGTTATGCGTATACCAAAATATTTGACCGTCTTTTTCCCTTATCTCTTTTCACCTTTAATATAAAGCCATACCAAGAGAGACCCACCCTTCCGACAGGCCGTTCCTTCGATATATTGTCCTGCCGGGGGAGAATCGATATCTTCCTGCGGGTAATAACCAAGCCAGAGAATGCAGGGATGGGGTCCAAGAGAGGGCGAAGATCGGCCTCCCTAGGAATTCCCCCGATGTTGATGAAAATATTTTGCCTAATTACTGTACTAATGCCCCTCTTTCAGGGGGTCAATGAGTCACCCTCCACTTTTCCCTACGTTAACAATGGGCGAAAAGACCGTTTTCACCCTCTCGGAAACGAAATGGACAATTAGAACCGGTAGGTAGAATAAATTAACTTTCCTAATAAAGCCAGCTCCGTTTTTTCTCTCGTGAATGCTCTCGAAATAAATGAAGGGATGAAAAACGTGGGCATATTCCGAACAGGTGTTTTAAGAAGTGACTTCCTCCAGTTAGAAGAAAAACATCTTGCGAATTTTTTGCTTCCTCAAAATCAACCGAAGTTAAGGCAGTTTTGTGTTCGTCTAGTACGTGGGTGAAAAATTGATGATCACTTCAACAGCTTTTGAACAGTTTTCTGTTGGTAGGTTAGTTTCCCTGTGGTCGATTTATACAGGAAAAGAATCATGGTCAGACTTTGTTGAAATTTTGTGGTTGAGGCCTCCTTTCTAAATGTCCGCGACGCCAGGGATGCCAATTGGACGAAAATTCAACCTGAGATGCTTGTTTACTTTACTTTTTCTCTCTACATGTAGGAGAAAAAATAACAAGAATTTCAGTTCTCCATCATCAATGTAAGTAAACAATTTGTTAGGCAACATTAGCTCACAAAAAATCACTTTTTCCCTTGTAAGGAATTTTCTTTTCATTGGAGGCGAGAATTCAAATTAAATTCTGGTGGAGGATCTGTTACAAAAGGTACTCTGGGCCAGCACAACAGACCTGGCGGCTAAGATAAGAAGTGATGTGGTGCGGGAAAAGTGCCACGGAGTTACTCGAGTTGGGCATCTTAGCAGGTCCACTCCGTAATATCACCACCGGCGTCATGCTTGACTCATAACTTAACTGTTGGTTGTTTTATAGTGGCACTTCCTTCCATCCTGTTCTCCCACCCCCTTCTTCCTCAAGTTCTCTTATCCCTAGGGTAAGTCCTGAGAGTTCTCTCCATCATTAAAGTTTATTTAAATTTTTATGATTTTTCCAGAATGATCGGAACATGTTTAAATGTTTCCTCACTTGAGAGAAACTGGTCGAAAATGTGGTGACATTGATTAAACTAAGGTTTTTTGTTCAGATTTATTTGATTGGAGGCTAGTTGGAATCTTCCATCTCACTCGTACAAATTTGCGAGAACTACCTAAATCTAAATGGGTTAAGGAGCGTTGGACCAGATACATGAGATACCAAATAGGTATTGTGGTTCAGAATGGTACCCGCTCCGATTGAACCAGCTTCCTGATCAAGCAGGCTACTGGAATAAAACGCTAACTAAAAGTTTTTTCTTGTACAGGTAATGTATCTGCCAGCTTTAGAGTAGGCCCGTATCCTTTGATAGACTGAGTTTAGAGGTCCCTTTGATGCCAATTTTGGACGTTACCTCTCAATGATCATACTGATCCTATCCGAATGGGTATTTTTTCGGACCAGTTGCCCTATAATTCACCTCTATGAATATTTTCTCAAATAACTGAGGATGAACTGGTCGAAAAAATTATTTAGCTCACTATCTCACACATATTTCAGACCAGTTTCCCCTTTGAGAGCGTATTGGTCTGATCTGGAATTATTAGTACTCGCGCTGGAATAGTACAAGTAATTAATGGTCTTAATTACTACTAAATGGTACTTAATTACTTAATAATAAGCACTAATTAATAGTACTTAATTCCTCAAATAGTAATTACTTAGTAGTACTACTACTACTTACTTAATAGTAGTACTACTGAAATAGTACTAGTAATTAATAGTAATCTGGAATTAATTTTTTCTCTTTTTCAATTTTATTATTATTATTTGTTCTTAATTTCATTTTGTTGTAATAATTTATAAATAAAACGAACTCCATGGCTATGGCAAAACGCTGATGCCAATTGAAGGAAAAATAATAATAGTACTCTGGACCAACTTCTCCATTCGGCGCTATGAATAGGTATTTATTTATTTAAATGACCCAAATAAGGTTAATCTAGTTAAAAACAGACCAGAGATAGATCAGTTTTCCATACATTTAGGCATTTATTGGAAATTCGCCAAAATCCATCCACAAACACCTTTTTGGAGGAATTTAACTGTGGCGAGTAATAATTAAGGAAAAACGTCAGGAATAAGAGAATAAGAATAAACTCAATCAGTGTTCAACTGACGTACAACTGCTAACTGTAGGTAATTAGTTGATCTGCCTACTATTTCCGGCCTGGCAATGAACTTGATGTAAATAATATCTTTGCTCAAATTGTCGTCTCACACCACCCTCCACTACGAAAAAATATGGAAAGAACTGATTTCCTTGAAATGGCTTCTGGGGCAAAAGACGGAATATTCTGCTTAAATTGGCAGGCAGAGAATATAAAACCTGTTGGAAGGGTGGAGGCTAGCTAACAAGTGAGGCGGCCTCTTAAAGCTTCAGGCACGGCAAAAGAAGTCGAAAGTCGAAGTAGTTGATATAACTTTGAGAACTCGGGATTGGCCTGGGAAAGTATAGAATGAAGGCTGCTAAGATCACTTATACCATTCGCTTTCCACCTCACTTTCTCAAATCACGAATTTTTTCCCCCACTTCTCTCACGCTCGGGAAGGACTAGAGTATATGGTCTCAAGTTTTTATTAGTTCCACGCCGTGAGCTGAAGCAGTTTCACAACTATAGTTATGCATCAACATGGTAGACACGTTCATTTGATTCATAGGACCAACTGACGGTTGAAACATCGCCTCCCCGGGACACGGAACGCTTCAGACCATCGTTTCTCGTGTCGATTGTTCCTTTGGAACACTCTTCAACTTTACTCGTTTATTATTCTCATTCAAACTCACCGTTCTCTTTCGCCTTACACAAAAACTTCTGTTTTTGTGGGTGATGATCCGTATTTTGAGCGTCCTCTTGAAATGTAACAAAAATTATCTTGAACCAACGTTCAGAAGAATTCGTCCAGAGAATGAATATCTAGAATAATTTTCTTCATATCCTGGTATTTATTTTTCAAATGCTGCGACTTCGCAATCTTTCTTTGGCAGTCAAGATTTTCCAGGGTGTTCTTTAACTGAGCTGCTTAGTTAAATTTACTGCGCTCTTTTAAATTTACTGTCTGAATGGGAAATCCCATCGTCTTAAAGGTTTAAACACTTTCTACAGAGTTTGAGCAAAAGTAAACTGAAAAAGGAGAACAAAACAAGTTAATTTAACGCGTGCGAAATAAATGGGAACATTATACAGCAACGGAGTTTACTGCCGGGATGACCGGAATAAATAAAAAATTATTGAATTATTTCCTAATACAATAATTGTATCAATTATTGATTGTTACAATGCACAACAACAAAAAGAAGAAAAAAAGAAAGGTGCAAAGACAATTTTTCAAACAATGACGATTTTACACAAATTCTGCGGAAATTGTTCAAACCTATTACCTAACAAAATAATAAGACTACTCGGCCATAAAAACCCTCCCAGTCTTAGCGTGCAATCATAAACAACCTAAACTTTTCGAGACCTAAAATGGATTGACCTTTGCTACTTACCTATAATAATATGCTTTCTCAATAATCATTGCTTGTAGACGTATAACAAACTCTTACCACGAATTTTGTATTCAGTTCTTTTAACTCAGTGGTAAATCTCACTTTCTTCCATAATTACAGCGGTTTTGGGAGTATATAATTTATTCATAAATTTGGGGCTTTACAACAAATGGTGAACTATTTTTCTACGAACACGAATGACAAAGATAAAGCTCTCTTGGAACGACTCGGTTATAAGCGAAAATCATCAGAAAACCAACCGTAACGCTTTTTCTTAACGCTTTTGCTTCCGAGTCTACCAAGGTAGCGGAAGCTTTGTTTTCACTTTTCAAGGACGAAAAAAAAAGTTCTCCAAAATCAAAATTTTCACTCGCGTTTTGCGTTTTAGACCTTTCTGAACAATTTTGGTTCCGTGTCTGTGTGTCTGTGTGTCTGTCTGTCTGTCTGTCTGTCTGTCTGTCTGTCTGTCATGAATTCCTTGTAACGCGCATAACTATACGAAGTTATTGTCCGATTTCAATGAAATTTTCAGGGATTGTGCGAGTTGGTGTGTAGACGGTCCACCATGAAAATCATCATCCTCGGAGAAGCGACTGCGCATGCGCAAACGTGAATTCCTTGTAACGGCCATAACTTCCACATTTTCCATCCAATTTCAATGAAATTTTCAGGGATCTTACAGATTAGTATTTAAATGGTCCCCTATGAAAATCACTACCTTCGGACTGATTGTAGCCACTGCGCATGCGCAAACGTGAATTTCCTTGTAACGTCCATAATTTCCACTTTTTCTACCCGATTTCAATGAAATTTTCAGGGATTATGCGGATTAGGTTGTAGATGGTCCCCAATGAAGATCACCACCTTCGGACTGATAGTAGCCACTGCGCATGCGCAAACCTGAATTTCCTTGTAACGTCCATAATTTCTACATTTTCTACCCGATTTCAATGAACTTTTCAGGGATGTTACAGATTAGTATTTAGATGGTCCCCTATGAAAATCACCACCTTCGGACTGATAGTAGCCACTGCGCATGCGCAAACGTGAATTCCTTGTAACAGCCATAACTTCTAAATTTTCCATCCGATTTCAATGAAATTTTCAGGGATGTTACAGATTAACTTGTTTTGATGTTTTGAGATTAACTACTATGCATCGGATCATCTATACAATCGGGATATGGATACGAGGAAGCTATGTGCCACACCCACTTGGCAGACGTTTTTTCGTTTATGTGCCAAAGTAAAGCATAAAATAATGTCAAACCCTTCTTCTAATTTTTCCTTTAATGGGAAAACAATGAATCATAGATAAGTATGTCTAGTTGTCTAGGTAATATTCTACTCATTAAGGGAGAAATTAGGTGAAGTTAAATACTTAAAATTAACGTAGAATATGTAGGCATACAGAAAAAACAATAAAATTATATAAAAACAAGTAATTTATGAAATTACAAAAAACCACAAGACCGCTCAGTCTCGAAGGAGGATTTGGTCTGTGCCACGCCATATTAGGTCATGGAAACATATAAATCTTAATAATAATCACTTGGAAACCTATACTATACACTGACCACAAACTTACGTCAAATTGGCGAAACACGTTTTGACTCGTAGTTGAGTTTTGACATCCCGGTAGTTGAGCGGCGATTAGACTGTACGGCACGGCGCAGCGCACAGACTAATCCCTCCTTCAAGACTGAGCGGTCGTGCGTTTTATTGCCTACCCTTGCTCCTGACCATCACACTGTTTCTTCGCGGCCCGTTCCTAACTTTGAAGAATATTGTTCATTCTTTCCAGTCATTAACAGGCTCTGAGAGAAACAAATTTCTTCCTGAGAACTAACTCTTGACAGAAAATGGAACATTTTTTGCATCCATTGAAACTGTTAACTGAAGAGATTTAATCGGTACAACGGCCGGCCGATGAAATAATAGCCAAATTAAAATACGCACTTCAATCATAATTTTAAACAAAATCTGTAGTGTTAAGTTCATTATTATTTAATACATGCTCTAATAAATTCTTTCAACTCAGCTGATTTGTACATCTTCATCTTCTCTGTAGATACCTTCATCATCATCATTCTCGCTTGATTCTCCCTCTCAAATTTCAGCTTCCCGCGTTGAATAGAAAGAAAATGGCTTTGGGGCTCTTTCAGCTGGTCAATGATCACTCAGGCGTCAGCGTTCTCCCTTGACCTTCCATCTCAAATGTCAGCTTCCTGAGCTGAATAGGAGATAAAATAGCTTTGGAGCTCACTCAGCTAATTGGTGACCAGTTTGTGTTCTCCAGCATGCTCTCTTAATCTTCCGCCTCAAATTTTAGCTTCCTTCGTTGAACCATACGTGATTTCGTAAAGAAAATAATATTGTCTTCTCGAGATTATCGTCTCGTATGCTACAATTTCGTCTCATTTTTTACCGGGTTATGATGGCAAAAACATTTACCATGACAATAATGTTGATGTCACGGCCTGGAATTGAACCCGAGTATCAGGCAAATAATTCTTGCAGTCTAGTGACCGACTTTGATTATCGGTTTCACATCGGATATTTTCGGGCTGAAAGAAAAAGTTACTATTTTTTTCACAGACCCCTAGATAAAAACATATCCAAAATAACATATAATAGGTACCTACCTGATTCGTGTTTGTGAACTTCGTAAAAACGCATGAAAATATGGATTGTAGAGTGAATTTCAACATTCCCAATATTACATGAATCAGTGAGCGAATTTTATATCAATATTTAGCGATTTTATAATGATGATGAAGTTTAGTGTAGGTAAGATAAGTCAAAAATGCACGTTACTAAATTGATGTTTTATTGTTTTGGATTTTTTTTCTTTGGTAACATTTGAAGATAATTTTTATTCAAACTTTATGTGATGCGTTAACCTGAATATGAGTAGTTCAGCTCACTCCAAACAATCAAATCACACTTGACGGGTCCCCTTCAACCGTAACTTCAAATCGAATCCATTCGGATGCCAAAATTGCGCGGAAAGAGAGTATTAAAGTATTCCTGTTGGCAAACCTCACGAGACCGTCGAACTGGCACGCTAGGAGGCTTCCAATTAATTCCTATTGACTCTGCTTCCGCGGCAGGTAACCGATATCCCGAGCAACCTGCTCAGTCCACCTTAATTTCTCCCAAAGTTACTTTTGCTTCCTCACTACCGAAGGTAGGGAAGCTTTGTATTCGTGAAAGAAGTGAAAAAAAAAATGTCCTCCAAAATCAAAATTTCCACTTGCTTTTTGCGTTTTAGAGCTTCCCGAACAATTTTGGTTCCGTGTCTGTCTGTCTGTCTGTCTGTCTGTCTGTCGGTCTGTCGGTCTGTCGGTCTGTCTGTGGTCAATCCTTGTCCCGGGCAAAACTATACTAACCTGTGGTCCGATTTTGATGAAATTTTCAGGGATTGTGCGGGTTAGGTCCTAGACGGTCCCCTATAAATTTCAGCACCTTCGGATCAGCTGAGTGAGCTCTAAGGCCATTTTCTCTCCTGTTGAACGCAGGAAGCTGAAATTTGAGAGGCAGGGTCAATGGAGAATGCTGAAGGTGCCTGAGTGGTCACTGATCAGCTGAGTGAGCTCCAAGGCCATTTCCTCTCCTGTTTTTCGCCAACTGATTCTATACGTCCATGTTACAATGAGTGAGGAAGCTATACTGCCCACCCAACTTGGCAGACGTTTTTTAATTTGTTCTCATTTTGTGTTCTTTAAGAGAAAAAACCTTATATTAATTTTCCGTGTTTTTCTTTCCCTGAACCTTTCTTTTTGTTCATTTTAAATGTGACCGAAATGGAAGACTTTTTTAATTATAAGGCCGGTACAAACTGCCTGCTGTTTGAGTTGATCATGACTTTTGTTTATGAAAGTTGCAACTCTCAATACTTGATTCGATAACCTCCGTTAAAGCGGTTTCCGTTTAACTATTAATTTCAATTTGCAGCCATCGGAGTTGAACATAAAATTTATGTTTCATTATTTAATAATGAATGTTTACACAAATCAATCAACCAATATTCTATAACAATCTGTTTCTGAGTAATTTGGTTTACTGAGTGGCCCGCAAACTGCCTCCCTCTGTCCTTTTCCTGGAGAAGTCATTTTTGAAATGAAAAACTTGAAATCGTAACTCTCCTAAATTTTGGTTTATTATTCTCAATAATGAAGCTATGGAATCGAGCAAGAAAAAAACGTCTGCCAAGTTGGGTGGGCAGTATAGCTTCCTCACTCATTGTAACATGGACGTATAGAATCAGTTGGCGAAAAACAGGAGAGGAAATGGCCTTGGAGCTCACTCAGCTGATCAGTGACCACTCAGGCACCTTCAGCATTCTCCATTGACCCTGCCTCTCAAATTTCAGCTTCCTGCGTTCAACAGGAGAGAAAATGGCCTTGGAGCTCACTCAGCTGATCCGAAGGAGCTGAAATTTATAGGGGACCGTCTAGGACCTAACCCGCACAATCCCTGAAAATTTCATCAAAATCGGACCACAGGTTAGTATAGTTTTGCCCGGGACAAGGATTGACCACAGACAGACCGACAGACCGACAGACCGACAGACAGACAGACAGACAGACACGGAACCAAAATTGTTCGGGAAGCTCTAAAACGCAAAAAGCAAGTGGAAATTTTGATTTTGGAGGACATTTTTTTTTTTTTTCACTTCTTTCACGAATACAAAGCTTCCCTACCTTCGGTAGTGAGGAAGCAAAATATGTTTAACTCCCCCACAAAACTTGATGTTTTACGTTTCAAAGTACGTACCTAGAATCCGAAAATCGATTTTTAAAAAATCCGTCTGTCCGCCGTAAGTCGTACGCGGCACTTTTCTTAGCAACCATGGACCGATTCGGTTGAAATTTGATATATGGGTTCTATTTGTAGTATTGTTGTGCCGCGAAGCTTTTGGTCAATGTCAGTCATTTCTAAGGGTTAAAAAATAAGGGCTGAAATTTTCAAAACGCCGTAGCTCAAAAACTTCCGATGTAAAGGCATTGTTTTTTCATCAATTTAGTATAGAATTGAATTTTTGGAATCGAATGGGACCACCCAGAGCTCTATAGGACAAATAGTTCGCTCCCCAGGAGAATGTCAAATTTCGTGACAGCCCCTCGGTCCACACACGGTAAGCTTTTCGATTCTATGTCAAGACATAAAATGTCAAAATACAAAGGAGTTCAGAGGAAAAAGGAAAGGAAAATTCATGAAGATGAAAGGGGAGAAATACAGCAAAGTTTAATCATAGCTGTGTAGGGAGAAACTAAGGAAGCTCTTAATATGCAAATTCGTGTTGAAACTTGGTCACAAGCCGAATTAAAGTAAATTGGAAATTATTCCATCAACGTAAAAGATATTCAAAATTAATTTCAACGCACCAGCCTTCATGCATCTTAGTAACGAAACTTCCACATTAGCAACAGCCTGTGCACTGAGACGACCCCCAAACTGTCGTGTTCTTCTAACCACCGCTTCTTCAGTTGCACGATGGAGTACGACTGCATATATGCAGTATGTATACTTATACCAACAAAACTTTCCATGTATCAAGAATTCATTCCAATCCATGCTTGGCGATATCAGTAAAAAATATTCAAAAACAAGGGAACGCTGTTGATCGCAACATTTGGTTTTCTCAATTTCCTCCCTCAAGCCAACTTTTTAAAACATTTTTATATATATTTCTTTATATTTTTCAAATATTCAATCGCGAAATGCAACACACTCGAATTAGTTTGAATAGAAATTGAAACTTTCAAACTGTCTTATGCATGCTTTTTGGTATTCCGGTTACCTAACTGATACCATCAGGTCTTTGATTACACGATAGTTAGCGTGGGCTGCATCGTCCTGATTCAAATTGGTGATCAATTGGCCTCACCCTCATTATCAAATAATTGTAAAACTAAAAATATACGATTCTTAGCTAACCATTATCCTTCAAGAATATTCTGTTCTCAGTGAATGTACGTGCTTAAATTAATAGTTCCTATATTAGATAGTTGTGGAACAGCACATTATCAAAAAGTTTAGTTTTTGACTATAGACAAGTTAGAGAGAGAGAGAGAGAGAGAGATACGATTAATTTTTCCCCGTCAAATACGGAGTAAATGTGGGCGTAACTAAGAAGAAAAAAAACATTCAACCGTGTCCAATCCGTTTGGTCAAATACAAAATTAGACATTGATTTGGTATTCATGCCACAAACGAAACGAGGCGTTAGAACTAAGACTCAAGGCGTTTCAAGTGTATCTCAAAAATTTGCTTATTATTTCACAAGGCATGAATGAATCATCCTGTAAACTTACCAATTAACCAATAACACAAAATATAGCTTGAAAAGGAACCACGTTAAAAATATGGTCATTCTTCTTAGATAGTTATTTACTATAAAATTGTCTATGCTATTCGCACTTATTTATGTCACAGTTTTGGACACTCTGAAACCCCGAGTGAGGAGTGATTTTTTCATGAAATTACACTTAGACTCAAAATCCTCATTTGAAAAAAAGAAAAAAAAACACGAAAAAACGTTAAGTTACTCTGCTCGTTTATTGAAATACATTTTTCAGTCAATAGTTGCGGTTCTAAATTTTTCTTTTCGAAAATGACTTGTACAGGAGATGGACATCGGGATTAGGTATATGAAATTAAACCTTTTTAAAACCGATAAAAGAAACATGAGCTGTTATATCAGTTTTGAGCAAGGGCGCTTTAAAAATGACATAGTCTTTTTAAATATCTATTCCTCAATCTGAATTTCAAATTTAACCTCAAGTGGTACCATTATACAGAATTAAAAAAACTTTGGTGGTAGCATTTCGTACTTTTCAGCGTCCTCAATACGTTTCATCGCCATCGGGCCGATTGCGTCTGCATTACTGCAGCTTTATTGATGAAATTCTTTGGATCATACTCGTATTTTCCTGCAAAGGTTTTTGTGTGGTTGTGTTACATCGCAGACGAGTAACCAAGCTATCAAGTTAATAAACGCCGATCGCTAATGACACTAACAAGACTTCCCGGACGGTCAACTGATTATTTTAGTGGTAGTCGTATTCTCGGGGAATATTCTCAACATTATTTTTCAGGTGGCAGTTCTTTAAGAAAAACACTGCAAATTATTACATAAAGGTTTATTATCTCTATATAGATCCCTCCTTTGCAAAGAACTCGGCTTTGTCATTGAAAACCAACCATGGGTACTACCTCCCACCGCCTACCTACAGCGATCGCACTTTGGTCAGCTAAAATTTGAACGGAGATTAGGCCTCTTATACGATCCACACTCATGTTTCTGATTTATCGTAAGTTCTACCCTTAAGTTCTCGTAGGGAGCGAACGGTTTGTCCTACAGAGCTCCGCGTGGCCTCTGAAAATTCTTAAAATTCAATACTTTCTTAAATTGATGGAAAAAATATAACTTTATAACAAAAGTTTTTTGAGCTAGGGCGTTTACAAAATTTCAACCCTTATTTTTCAACCCTTCAACGGACGACCAAATTTTTATTCGGCTTTTGGATTCTACGTACCTTAAAACGTAAACCAACAAATTTTTAAAGAGGTTAACACTTTTTTTCTTGGTCGATTCCAAAGGTTCATTATTGAAAATAATAAATCAAAAGTGAATGACCAAAGTGGTGAGAAAATTGAAGACTCTGAAATGGGTTTTACAAATATTGGTTCTGACACTTCCTTGAATCCCAATTGAAGCAAATCAGTAACCCAGTGCAAAAATATTGATCCAAAAACAACTTTAATACTGATATGTCCGATCTAAAACCCTGAAAAGTATGAGGATCAAAAGTCACGGTAACCTTTAAAAGATAAAATTTCAGGGGAATGCTGATAGTTCCTGATCCTCATTGTAATGGGCACCCATTGAGTTCAACAACTACACAAAGATCCATGCGATTGGTAACTAACTCCCACTCTGCTATCAAGTGATAACTTCATTTGATTCAATATGGTCGTCCGCAACTTCTATTCTGAAACATCTTCCCATCAATTTACAAAATAAATATCCAAATATCCAAATTTGAGTCAACAGATAAAATAACAGTCCGATTGGTAATAACCACGAATCATAATCACAAACTATTTTTCCATTGTGGTACCTAATGTTTTTCATTGTGAAAAACTCACACCATGATCGTGAAAATTATTATTAATATTGAGGAATTCATCAGTGGTACCTTCTACTCTTTGATTCAACTGTCAGTGATCTAGACTCTTGCAAATTTTAGTGCCTGTGTTATTCTGTGGTTCAGAAAACTACACTAATTTTTTTTTTTTATTAATGAAAACCTACTCCCCTGATATACCTACCTTATAAAAGAAAACAGTCCTTCATTGTCTCTCTATTGTACTCGTTACTATGGGGAAACCCATCATAACAGTTTCTTTCCCGTCAAAACCCTGCGGTCGGAGCGTTCGGGTGCTCGAGTTTCTTCTGCTCCTACAGATTCAGAAGTGGGACCGGTTACAAGTGGTTTTAGTTGCCGCTTTTTCTCGGTGATGCTTCTCAGAGCCATTGTGCTCGTAACTCACGGCTCGAGCACAGGAACACTGGTAACTTGGGAAAATCAATGATTGTTAGAGACTGGGAATTCGCCGACCTTCTTCTTGGGACTCTTGTTTCCTTCAGCCGCTCGAGGATATGCTCTTAACACCGTTGAGATCTCAGGTATCGATATACATCAAATGAGACCGTACGCAATACCTTAAAAAGATCCCATAAGCTATGAGATATTGTGACCGGTTTTAGATATCTCTGAGTCTCTGTTATGTGGTTCTCTAGTTATGGTTCTTTCTAACGCACCCATTATTATAGATATTTGTTCCATGCCGGTATATTCAGACAAGTGTATTGACTTGTATTCAGGCAAGTTTAAGAGTTTTAATTAACCGTAAATTGTTCGAAAACGTTACATTTTTTTAAGTTGAAAATAAAATGTTTTTGTATGTACGTACAACCTCAACAACAACAGTAAAAACATAACAGTGAGTTCACTGCCTTATTGATCGGGACCTCTGTTGAATTTACTATTGAAAATCTATATGAATCCAACTGCAAAAGACTATTATGGGCATTAGTCCTCCAGTCTGAGCATCTCACTCTCCTTCGGCATCCTCATTTAGTTTTAACGCGTGTTCAGCAGGTCACTCGAGAGAGAGGCATTGACCACTTCTCGGACAAAGCCTCTTCGAGATTTAGTCATATTCTTTATGGAAAGTTCCGTCGTAGGCCACAACGATAGGGGTAAAAGAGCCTCTCAGATCCTCAGCGGCTGCATCATATGCGACTTTAGGTCGGCCGTAGACGTACGATCACGCACGAAGTTTCCCGATTGTAGGAACATTATCAGAGCTCTCAGAGTGGAACGACCCAGTTATTTCCCACATCATCTTCTGGTATTACAGGCTCCAGACCGACTGAAACCCACGCAAGGCTCCCCATTAGGATGAAGTGAAAACAGGCTCGAATTTTGGAAGTTCGAATTAATGGATCACCTGACTTCCAAAAAGTTTACTTTGGACTAAAGAGGAAACTACAAAAATTGCCACTCAATCAAAAATCATCTTTGGGTTACCTAAAGTTCAAAAAAAATGAAAATACTGAAAAAACCCTACAATTGCTATTGTGACGTGAAAATTAAGTAAACGGAATAGTAAACACTTAAAACAAGCATCGTCTCTACGTATGTAGTGTTTTTTGCTGAGAGGAAAATTTCCTCCTGAGAGGAAAAGTTACATTTAATGTAACTTTGTGTCATTTTTCGGGAAGAGGCTTCGCAATTTCAGCCGAGTTCTTATAAAACTATTCACTTTACCACACGCCATCATTGAAGCCCCAATTATCAACTTCATATGTCTTTCCATTGTTTGCGAATGACAGAGAAGTTTCAAGATTTCCTTTCCTGGTTAACTTCCATAATACTCTGTTGGGTGTTGTAAGGAGTGAGCCACCTTTCCTGGGCTCCTATTGGCTAAATCGGAAGGAAACTCGCAGCTTAGATCTTTTTTGTCCTCCGAAGATAAATGCACGGAAATCTATTAAAATTTTCACCGGTTTCCAAAGCTTTTTCCTATCGCACCAGAAAATCTTTTGGAAAAGGTGCCGCAGTGGCTTTTCGTTGGTATGCAATAAATAAACAAACAAATGGAGCTCACGATTGACATAAAGTTCAAAATTTCTGATTACCTATTCCATTCTTTCTTCCCGTTTTCACATTAGTGCCACCTCAGCCAGCATTGGTTTCTTTAGATTAGATCTTTAGCTTTGGCTTCGTCGTCATCGTCAAAACGGTCTTGATAGTCAGGCGAAGAGCTATCGCTTGCGTTAACATCTAGGGAACCACTAACTTTTTCGTAAATTGCAATGGCCAAGTCAGCGTGTTTCTTCTGCATGTTGGGAATCTTCATCAACTTTCTCTCTACTTCTTTTCACTTTCCTGTTTGTTGCGAATAATGGGACCTGTTACCTTTCTTTTCTCCTTATTTGTCTATATCCAACGTACGTAAGAGGAAATACATGTCTAGACAGCCCTCCCCCTACTCCCTCCGAAGCTCATGATGGAGACGTTCGTTTCGAAAATACCATGGTGCATTGACCACCGTTCTTAGCACATTGTTCTGGAATTTTTGGATGATGTCTCGATTTGACTGAGCCGTACAGCCCCAAAGCTGAGCTCCATATGTCCAGACTGGTTTAAGGACTTGGTTATACAATGTAAGCTTGTTCTGGATTGACAACTTCGACCGTCTCCCCATTAGCCAATGCATTTTTCTGAATTTTAGAAGGAGTTCTTCCTTCTTTTTTTTTGACATGGGCTTTCCATCTAAGTTTGGCGTCTAGTGTCATGCCTAGGTATTTGGCTTCATTAGCATTCGGAATAACTTTTCCCATGAAATGTACCGGAATATACTCGATTCTCTTGTTAGTGAAATCGACATGTACCGACTTAGTTTCATTTATTTTGATTCTCCATTTTGCTGTCCACTTTTGTATGCTGGATATTGATTGATTTAACTTGTTGGTGGATTCAGTGTTACATTCTCCGACTGCCAGAATCGCTGTATCATCTGCGAAGGTGGCTGTGGTGTTCATTCCAATTTCTGGGAGATCACTGGTATAAAGGACATACAAGAGCGGTCCAAGAACACTCCCTTGTGGGACTCCTGCATTGATTAGCTTCGACTCTGAGTAGGCGTCTTCTTGCTTTATTCTGAAGTAGCGATTGGTGAGATAAGACTGAAGCAGCTCAGTATACTTTATTGGTAGATTTTTGCGCAGCTTGTAGTTGAGTCCCTCATGCCAAACTTTGTCAAACGCCTGAGCGACGTCAAGGAAGACGGCTGAGCAGACTTTCTTTTCCTCAAGGGCTTGTTCAATTATATGTGTTATTCTATGGACTTGATCGATCGTGGAATGTTTCTGTCGAAAGCCAAACTGGTGCCTTGGAAACAGCTTACGTTCTTCGATTATGGGTACTAGTCGCTTGTGGATTAGTTTTTCAAATAATTTTGATAATACTGGTAGAAGTGAGATTGGTCTGTACGAACTTGGCTCCGTGGGAGGCTTTCCAGGTTTAGGAATCATTATGACCTCGGCAATCTTCCACAACTGAGGAATGCAACGGTGTTTTATAATTGCATTAATAATCATGGTTATTTTTGCAATGGCTTTACGCGGGAGATGCTTAAGGATCTGACCAGTGATAAGGTCGTAGCCAGGAGCCTTTTTTGGACTGATTTCCTTATCGATTATGAGCTTAATCTCTTTGATAGTAACGGGTGGAATGTCGACATCTTGATCAATACCATTAAATGGTATTCACTCCAAACATTGCTATGACAGATGAACTGACTCTAGAGGTCGCAAATTTTGCGACCTCTAGAGTCAGTTCATCTGTCATAGCAATGTTTGGAGTGAATATGTTTGCTAGGTAATCAGCAAAAATCGCTGCTTTGTCTTGATTACTCTTAGCCCAACTCCCATCGGAATTTTTTATGGGTGAAGCTTGTATTATTGGTCTTTTAAGATATTTGGTAGCCTTCCAAAGTGAGTAATCAGTATCACGATGACTTGTGAGTCCCATGATATAGTGCTCTTGGGTTTCTTCATTGATCTCCTGAGAGAAAGACCTCAGTTCACTTTCTGCCTTGTACCATTCTGATTTATGGCTGGGTACTCTAGTTACTTGCCATCGTTTTCTGGCCTTGCGTTTTTCTTTTATTGCAGTGACTATTTCCCGAGGGTAATTGATCCCTCGGAGTCGCCTTGTAAGTGTTGGTGTATTTTCCCAAGCAACAGTTTGTATACTGCAAACAAGATGCTCGAGCTCGTGTTCAATTTCTTCTGGTGATTGTAAGGACTTACTCAAGTCGATATGTCTGCATATTTCTTGCTTGAAGAGCTCCCAGTTGGTCTTCTGATTGACTAGGGCAGGGTTGGATGGCTTCTGAATGATTCGATCACTGAGTGTCAGAATGATGGGTGAATGATCTGAACTGAGATCAAAGTTTTCTTCGACTAGCAGGTAGTTCGCTGAAATGAATGAAAAAGATAATGAAAAGATAATGAAAAAGTCAATCAGATCGGGTGTCTTGTCGGGGTCTTGTGGCCAGTATGTTGGTTTCCCGGTTGAAAATGCTTCGCAGTTTTTATCATTGATTGCTTGAATCAATCTACGACCTTTTGTAGTAGTTAGTCTTGAACCCCAAAGTGTATTTTTAGCATTGAAATCCCCTCCTAGGATGAAACGATTCCCAAGTTGGGAGAGTATACCCATGTCATCGTATGTCGTTTGGTGCCTCGGCGGACAATATATGCTTGCAACATTAATCATGAATGAAGTGGTCCTGATTGCAATGGCACATATCTGGAACGCTTCAGTTTCTATTTTGACTTGCTCATGGTGATAAAGGCTTTCTTTAATCAATACTGCACTGCTGCCGCGCGCTTGATTGCTTGGATGAATGGCGTGGTAGCACTTGTAGCCTTTGAGTCGGAGGTACGATTCGTTGGTAAAATGTGTCTCAGAAATGAGACAAATGTCAATCCGGTTGAAGTCTAGAGCCAACTGAAGCTCAGTTTTTCGTGACATGAGTCCATTGGCATTCCAGCAGAGTATTTTGACACTATTCATGTTGATCTTTCCGGACGAGTGCTTTCGATTCTACGAACACGCTCATCCAGGTTGCTGATACTCTGGCTGAGTTTTGTGACTATTTCGAAAATCTGATTTATTTTTGAGTGGGTGTCTTTGTTGACGGGATCGACCGATTGCCCGGTTGGCAGTTGTTGTAGCTTTTTCTGATTTTGCAGAACTTTCGAGTATGACAGGAGATTAGAGACCTGACCGGCGGCCACCTGGGCCGTTTTTTTATTACAGAGTAACGGCTTTTTTGGTATGAATGTTTCTTTATTGGGTTTTACTTGCTCTAACTTTTCCATCTGTTGTTGATGAGGAATTTTCTTGTTTCTATTAATAGCTTCAATAGCTACTGGGCAACCGCGATAATTTGCAGTGTGGTCTCCAGAGCAGTTGGCGCATTTTGCAGGTGTATCTCTGGCCTTGGTGCATTCTTCAGTGAAGTGGCCTTTAGCACACTTAACACATCTAGGTGGCTTGGAGCAGTAGTTTTTGGTGTGGTTAAATTCTTGACATCTTTTACATTGGGATGGATGTTTCGAAGATTTGATCGGAAGCACTGTCACACGCCCTTTGAGAACCTGCTTAATTTCATAGATTTTCTCGGGATCTAAATCTTTTCGAAAATCGACAATGCACATATCTAATGGATTTTTAGATTTCCATTCAAGTTTTCTGTCTACATGAAGTACGCTGTGGGAACCAAATTGGTTTCTCAGATCATCAAGGACCTCCTCATTTGTCCATGATTTGTGGATTCCTTTAATCATGACTTTGATGGGCCTGTCCTGTTTATTTTGGTATGTATAGTGCGGAATTTGTTTGTCCGCAAAACACTTTGTGATAGCACGAAAGCCATCTGAATCCATCGTGTTAATTTTGACCACATCATTTGACACAGTGGTAAAACTAACTTCGCTGGTTTGTTCCTCGACCATTTTCTTGAGGGCTGGAAAGGAAGAAACCCTTTCAATATAAACGGGAGGAGGTTTTGGATCTTTTTTTGGTTGTGGCTTGGCAATAGAATTTATGACTGGTGGACGTAAAATAGAAACTCACGATCTGTTGAAATCATTTTGAAAACTTTTAGGTTCTTCTACAGTAAAAATACAAGGATATATCATGCAATTAGTTGACGAGAGTGCTGGGAAAGGACCGCTCAAGAAAAATGGCGAAATCAACATGTAGGTATAACCATGTATGGCGAATGAATTGTTTTTTTTTTTAAATTTCACTCCACCCTACTGCCCATGTCCCTGCTAGACTAAGCCCCCTCTCTTACAGTTCAACACAAAGTCAAGATCTATTTGAGCCCATCATCCATCACAATGACGAGGGAATCCGATCGGGTGTCCATATCTCACATCAAGTTCTTGCAGAATTGGCTCTGTGAGATCCTGTCATTGATCTCTTCCGTCAGTGAGGTACTGTCATGGAGCAGCCTTCCCCGTTCATATGTCAGCAGCCACCTTGGGGGTTCTTTCTTCTTCTCGCACTTCCTAAACTTGGTCTTCGTGTTTATGTCGGAGGCTGCCCCCTGTTCAGGCTTTCCCCATCTGAGAATCTAAGGGTGGATCTCTTTGAAACATTGTTCACACCGCCTGTTCATACTTAGTGCTCTAGTACCAATCCCTCTAGTTTGACAGTTAACTCGTCAAGTTTGAGTGCAAGCACTGGAATAAACACTCGGCGGACACAGGCTCTTACTTAAAGGTAAGTATTCCATTGATTTTTTATAGTACTATCTCAGGCAATTGCTGGTTTTTCGAAGAATTTTATCTCATTACATGGGTATTCCAAATAAAGTATGTAAAAACCTTGAAAGTTCTTCCCTTTTCACTCGATCCTCAATAGGACGCTATTGTGAGGCCTTTCACCTTTCTGCTTTTGTTTAAATGAACACATCACCTCTCAACTTTGTTAGGATTGGAATCATCCTAAGCGCAGCCATCACCCCCCCCCCTCCCTCCATCTCCAGCTCGATATTCTCTTCGTTGATGTAGCACAGGCGAAACGACTACCTACGTGGAATGTGTTACGAGGCTCGGATTTACTTCACTGTTAAGGGAGGGAACGAGCGTGAAATTCTCGTTCCTTTCCTTCTATTTCTCGCCGCAGCTTTCGATTTCGCTCCTTTTCACATCAACCGTGGGTGTTTATGAACGAATAGGAGTAGCTAACATTGAATTGATTACATATATGGAATAATCCAGAGAAAGGCTACTATCAGGTTATTTAGAATTTTATATCATGATAAAATAGAATCTGGTATAAGAATCAGTAAGAATGTTGCCCTGCTCTCTGGAGAATTATTTGATTATTACATCATTCTCGTACTGACATTCACACAGGGAAGCATTATTTTGGGCTGTTAGATGGAGATTAATCTAGATACTTGACCTTGTGTATTGCTGTATTACCTTCAACAATTGAAGAACTTCATGCACAACCTTTCACATTGAGAATTGAATCAACAAGTAAAGATCCAACGTCTGGAAAAACGATAATAACGTCTTGTCAAAGTTGAGACATTTTCAGGGATCGACCTTTTTGACATTCAACTCCACCGCATAAAAGGAAGCCTTGGCGCTATGAAGATGAAAATAATTTCGATATTTATAAGTTTATATGAGAATGTACCAGCAAGAATTCCAGCCCTCCGGATTATTATTCATTTCTTACTTTGACTCCCTAAAGGTCGCTAAGAAATGTATAAGTTTTCCCCTTCAATATTTACAAATAATTTCTATTACTCCTTCCCTCGAAAATATTATTGGGTTGAAAAGTAATAAACAGCGAGCAGCATGTATCTAGCGACCCCAAAATTATGCTTGAGATGTTCCCATGGTAGTGTAGAACTGTAACAACGCAGTTAACTTCACTATCTTCAACTCTTTTAGGGTCCCTTTGAGAGACCTATGTAAGCTGGGATTAACGTATGGTTCGTGAATTGAAAGCAAAATAATGTTGGGTCTAAGTTTGAAAATGTGGAAAAATGAAAGCTTTACTACAACGCCAACGCGGCGATGAAGATTAGTTTTTGAAGTAGGGAAACTGAGAGGGAGATCTAACGAGCTTCAAATGGGATCCCGAGGTTAATGTTCGCGGAAAAAGCCGCAGTTATCATTTTGAAGAAGAATCTTATCGCTTCTTCACATCATCTCATTTTCAAGCTTCTCACGTCGTTTTTGGGCCAATCAACTACGAAAACGTCTGCCTGGAGAACGAATCACATGGTTTACTCGTAATTCAGTAACTTGAACGAAAGAAATCTCCATCGTGTGTGGATAATTATCCACACATTATCCATTGGTTCAATTGATTATAATCAATTGAACCAACAAACACTAGCATGAGAGTTCTTTTTTTTTACATTACGTTGTAGATTTTTCAAGATGCTGTAATCGCTGAAGCGACTGATGTCTGTGGCGGCCTTGATCGCCTAGTCAGACTGTTTGTACTAGGTTTTCACCAATAGAATTTAATTTTTAGAATCGAATGAAACGACTCAGGGCTCTATAGGGCAAGCAGTTCTCTCCTTATGAGGGCTTAAGGGTTGGACGTTTTTGGACTCGCTGGGCTTAAGGGTTGGACTCGCTTTTGGTTTATTATTTTCAATAATGAACCTTTGGAATCGACCAAGAAAAAAAATTTTAACACCCCCTCAAAATTTGATGGTTTACTTTTCAAGGTACGTAGAATCCAAAAATCGAATACGAATTTGGCCGTACTTTCCCCACTTAGCATTGTCCGATTTTCATGAAATTCGGTATGTAGGCTCCATTTAGGGTCTAGTTGTGCCCCGAAGATTTTGGTTGATGTAGGTCACTTCTAAGGGTTCAAAAATGAATTTTGAAATTTTGAAAACGCCCTAACTCAAAAAGTTGATATAAAGGTATTGTTTTTCCTTCAATTTAAGATTCTGTAGAATTTTAGAATTTTTTGAGACCACGCGGAGCCTTGTAGGACAAATCCGAAGCTGTAATAAAAAAGGGGGGGTTCCATTTGAAAAAATGAAATTAGTGTCAATTGCGCACGATTGCGCGCAACTTTTTTGCGCAAAAGTATTTTTCCTGAGATCCTCACAAAAAATCATGAAGAATTGCGTTGATTGGAATTTTTTACGCTGTATTTTGTGGAAATGAAGGGGGGTGTAACCTCTTCGTGAAACACCCTGTATTGCTCTCTTCTCTCGCTCCCATATTGCTGACTCTACAATTCGTAATGACGTTAATATGAGTTCAAAAATGCAAGTTTCGGAATGGAATAAAATCTAGGTTCTGTTCCAATAATCTCTCTCTTTAGAATCATGGCACAGGATAAAGGCTTGGTACTGCCTACTTCGCATATACAATCCAGTTGCCACCGACTGAGATTTCGGTCTCGATGAATCATTTGAAGGTAGGTCAGCCCCCATTTTTTTTATTATTTTCAATAATATTCCGAAAATCGAATGAAAATGTTTTCCGTTAGAACCGAATGAGACCTCCCAGAGCTCTGTTGGACCAACCGTTTGCTCCCTATAAGAACTTAAGGGTTGGACTTATGATAAATCAGGAACACGCGTGTGAATAGCAAAAGAGGCCTAACTTCCGATCAAATTTTACCTGACCAAAATGCGATCGTTGTTCGTTTCTTCGAGTTGTATACAGTTTTGCAAACTGAACAACCAGTGATCAAATTTCCCAATGAAGGCACCCACAACTCTTCATTTCTTCAAATTAAACTTGATTGTGAAGAGAAATTTGGTTTGAAAGGTAGTGACAATGACAAAGCTGTGTTCTTTGCAGGCGAGTGATAAAGAAAAATAATGAACCTTTGTGTAATAATTTGCAGCGTTTTAACTCGTAGGTTAGAAGGTTGATACGCCGGTGCCTCAATTTCGTGGGGATATTCCAGAGCACAACTCTCAATGTCCTTAAAATTTACATCTAAATCGGAACTATGAGGGAGTAATCAGTGTTTGAATCAGCTTTCTACCGAGCGCAATAAGTTGCTTTCTCCTCCATAGTTGAACGAGGAAAGTAAACATTTTCAAGGTAGACTGTAGATAAACTAGTATCTGCTTACAAGACTGCGTGCTCACTATACCTCCTAGGATGAGATCAATAATGTACCTTCATGTACAGATCTGACGCATCTCGCATTCCTCTATCTTGATATCAAAAAGTTTTCAATCCTGCCGCTGGGCTGTCAACGTAATGCAGATATGCAAATAAATGTAAACCTATAAGCTATATGCACGTATATTCAAAGTAGCTTCGTGCGACCCTATCTATTATGGGTCAATACCGTCTGACACGTTATCTCCACCCGTACAAACGTCCTCTACATACTGTTCCATGTTGCGGAATCTCCGTCAAATCCGCTCCTCGGTTCAGACCATCATCCGTTTAATGTAACGGCGCAAACTAAACACCGCCAGCCGATACCGCCCAGAGGTGATTAATTTTCGTATAACCTATCGGGCTTTTTCTGCTCCAATTAGCTCGTAGGTGGTCAAAGACGAGGTTTTGACGATGAATTCATTATCGATCGATGAATACGTAATATTTCAGACAGAGCAGCAGCTCTACCCGTTTTCCAGTAAATTCCCCACTTCCTCTACTAGGCCTCCGTAAAGCTCAGTTATGAAATAGCTGAATTGATTTAGATTTTCGCTCTCAGGTCTACCAGGATAGCGAAAGTAATGTTTTCACTTTTTATCGATGAAAAAAGTTGTTTGACAATTCTGTTTTCCGTGTGTATATAACATTCAACTGCCCAGAATATAACACCCGAAGACAACACCTTTCCTCCTGATATCAAGCAAAAACGATGTTGAAGAGACACGTGATAAGTTTGGACAATTTGAACATTCCTCCTAATTTGTAAATATTTTTGTATATAGTGTAATTTGTAATTTTATTGTTAAATGGCTGTATTCCTATACCAAATAAATTTCAAAAAATAAATAAATCGAAGTGACTTGGAGTGATCAAAAAATTTTGGTTTGACAGGGAGAAAGAAAATTTAACGGTGTTCCCAACGGTATTGTCAGATTTAAACATTAGGAAGTTGCAGCGTTATAATGATTCAAAGTTGAAACCAGGAGGAAAAAATCTTAAATTTGAAAAAAATGGATTTCAAGTTGAGTTAACATGTGATTTTTTTTATTCAAATTAAAAAGTAGATTCACCCCCTGAAGAGGCAGCAGCCCATATACTCGAATACATCATCGATATGAATTTGTCTACAATGCAATTGAGTAAAGAATTCAGTACAGGAAAATTTATTGTGTTTATTTGACTGACTGAAGTTAGATTGAAACTGAATTATTAGAGAAGAAGAATTTACCTATGTAAAATGGAATTTGGTTTCTAGTCTATTAAAAAACCGGAGAGGTTTAAGAGGATCCTAGAATTTTTATTATGCCTAGAATAGGTTTGTTGGAAGAAGGTTTATCTCGAATGAAAAGATTCGAATCGGGTCTTACCTCCCTCGAATTGGTCTTACTGCTGGACTGTTGCTTCGCCTCGTAGCGAAGTACTGTTTTGTTGCTCCTATATTCAGTTGGGAGACCAATCTCGGTGCCCTTGAGACGCCTTTGAATGTTTGACCGTGAAACGGTTGCCCAAAGACGCTAATTATTACACCATTGATTATTAGACCACCCGTTTGCATAGAACTTGACTTTTCCTAGCAATAACATCGCTATACGAGAGTTGTGGATGCCTTCTTTACGAAATTTGGGTTCTTGGTTGCTAAGGATGCACAACCAAGTATAACACGAAACTCTATTCAAAGAAACGAACAACTATTGCATTTGATCAGCTGACATTTTAACGGATATAATAATATTATACTGGCATATTATGCCTTATATTATAAGGCATATTTCAGTCTTTTCCGATTCACGCTCGTGTTTCTGATTTTATATAAGTCCAACCCTTAAGTCTTCATAGAGAGCGAACGGTTTGCCCTACAGAGCTCTGGGTGGTATCATTCAATTCTGAAAATTCAAATTTTCAATTCTGAAAATTCAAAATTTTCAATTCTGAAAATAAATGGATTGAAAAAAAAAACAATGACTTTACATCGTGAATTTCCGAGATAGGCCGTTTTGAAAATTCCAACCCCTATTTTTTACCCCTTTGAAGCGGCTGACAATAACCTAGCTTCGCGGCACAACTACACTCAAATGGAACCCTTACAACAACCTTGATTAAAGTAGGCCCAAAGTAACTAAAGAAAGTGGTCACTAAGGAAGTACGGCGCATGGCGTACGGCGGACGGACTTATATTCGATTTTCAGATTCAACGTTCCTTGAAACTTAAAACTTCAAACTTTGAGGGGAGGGTCAAAATATTGTTTTTCCATCTCTATTTTCATTCTTTAAAATAATAAGCCAAAATTAAAAATTCGAAATTTTGACCTGTTAATCAAAAAACTGCCTTCAGCGTGAAAAAAACATAATAAAAATAAACCAGAATCATGTATTATTCTTGGTGATTATATTCACCCAAAAACTTAGCACTTATTTTGAGCTAAGATACGCCCGATTTGTGCGTAAATATTTACATCGTCGTGCACGAAAAAATCGAATGACGTGACTTTTGCATACAATTCAACATAAAACTGGAATAACAATTTTTTATTATTTGAAAATAAAACAAATTTAGTTCATAAACATTGCGCTCGTGCGTAAAAATTTCTTACTCGAATTCTACGCAAACAAAGGATACTGCGATTCTTTTCAAGTTTTTTCTCTTCAAAATCCTATCTGTGCGAAGAGTAATGGGGTAGTTAGGGTAGTTTGTCTCTTTGCAATCTTTAATCTAGCCTGGAACCGTCCCTTCATTTTGGAACAGTTCCCATAAAAATTTGAAAATTCGTTCTTCTGCCTGTCAGCCCGCCGACAAGGCGCACTAAGAAACCAATTTTTTTAATTATATAAATTTGTACTTCGATGAAAGATTTTGCTATTAATCTCTCTGGTTTTAGTGATTCTACATAACTGCAAATTTGAAAAATCTCTCAAACCCAAAAATTGTGTTATAGTTATTAATCTACGTGCAACTGCATCCGAATATCCGTGAACATGCAACAGCGGATTGTTGTTGGGTCTCCTCCGATTACCTTTGTTTGGCTCGTGTAAAAGAATTTTTTTTTCTCTTAGTTACTTAATTTAAGCTGATCAATCTAACTTACAAAACGGTCGATGAGAGTGGAGTAGATGGTGCCGTGGGATGGAACCGCGAATACTACCTCCTCATCGCAGAGAGCTGGTCCACTGACTGCCCGCATCCCCGTTGCTATGGCACCCTGCGCGCACTCTCAAAGTCGGCTTCACTTGTAACACACTTCCCACCAGCCCCCCCTTCGTGGCCTTTACTATTATCGGGTAGTTTTCCATAGTTTTCGACCCTTCTAGAAAACTTTTGATTAATTACACAAGTTAGATAGTACTATGATCATTTGAAAAAGTCCTAAAAGTCTTGCTTTCTACTCTTCGAAAGAATGGAAATTTTGTTTTCGTGCAGCAGGTCAAAAAAGAAAAAAAAAAATTGGGGCCTCCAAAATTAAAATTACTAATTTTCCCATCATTTTTCGTCCGTCCGAAATTTAGTATACGGGCTCCATTTGGGAGCCGAAAGTTTTTGGTCATTGTCAGCCACTTCATAGAGGTAAAATAGGGGATGTAATTTTCATATATTCTTAGCTCGAAAACCAATTTAAAATAGAATAGAATTTTTAGAAACAAATGAGATCACCGAAGATCGTGTATTTTTGTTTTTTCCGATTTTCGGTATACCATACTAGCATACGGTATGCACGGGGTGTGTTTCGAGAATATAACTTGTTCATAATTCATTTTCTACTCATCTATACGAACTCATAGAGTACTCACTCGGCTATTGAATTTTTGGGTACAACGAATATACGTATGTTTACATTATATATAAACTGTATACAATGTAGTATGCAGATATTTATAACATATATATATAAATTTACAATGTTTGGAAAATATTAAATTTTTCAAGTATATCTTATATTAGAAATTTTGTGCAGAATCCGAATATACCATATAATATTACAATGGTTATGATAGTAATGTCTAAAAAAAGCTAGAAAAACATGTTGTTTCTAGAAAAAGAGAGCCGTCGTTTTGTTTGTTATTTTTAACAATATGGCAAAGACTTGAAATGATTGCGAAACAATTACTCAAGTTATCGTTCGGAGTCGCACACTAAAACATATAAATATATGTGATTTTTGGAAAAACTTCGGTAATTGAATTCAGTTTAAAAATTTTCAAAAAAGGCAAAGATAAAATGTTTGAACCTGTTTTCTTTAACTTCGTTTTTCTTGAAAATTCGATAAAAGTGAACGATGTAATAGCAAGTTCCCGAACCACTCGTTTTGCGGCAGTAACACTTGCTATAGTCATCTGATTCTGGGATATGTTTCTGGAATATTCAGGCATAAGTAGTTGATATTGTAGCATCCATGATGTACTAAGAGAATAAAGACACTCCATCTTGATCGTGTGATTCATTAACAGCTCCCTAATTCTCAAAACGTAAATTGACAGTTAAGTCAAGTTTTGTACATGGTGTCAGGTGTAAACCTATTTTAAACAGTTTTAATAACGTTTATCATACCACCCCAATAATAGTTTTCGATTAATTCGGGATAAATCGGCGGATGAATCGGGATTAATTCCGCGAACGCCACCTAACCTACGCCTCGTCTACGACTGACTGCTGAAAAATGGGAGACGTTCGACCGCCGCCACCTCTAAATTTTGAAGCTCCAAATATGAAAAAGGAATGGCAAGATTGGCTACAAAATTTCAACTTCTACATAATTGCTGCAAAGAAGAAGGATGATTCAAGTGAGATTAAAACAGCCACCTTACTTAATCAATTGGGTCCCAGAGGCGTGGAGCTTTATAATACGTTCATTCAAGATGAAACCTCGATTCCGAAAAGGGACGGCTCGTATCCTGAGGAATCGGAGGTACTAAAGAAATTCTCTGAAGTAATTGAGGCCTTTACTAACTATTTCGCACCAAAGCGGAACATACTGCACGAGCGTTGTAAATTCAACAAACTAAACCTAGCCCCAGGACAGTCGCTAGTTGAATACGCTACTGCATTGAAAACCGCAGCTGCAACCTGTGATTTCGTCGATCGAAACGATATGGTTCGTGATCGCCTTGTGTCTCAAATCCCGGACAACCATCTACTCAGCCGAATGCTGGACGAGGGAGAAAAGCTGACCCTGGATCGAGCCGTGGAGATGTGCCGCCTTCACGAGGATCGACAAATCGAAATTAAGGACTTCGAGAAGGAAGAGATAAAGCTAGATGCAGTACGCCGAAAAGGTCAGAGTAATAACAAGCCTAAAAGATATCACAATTTTTCTAGTAACGTTAAACCTTCCACATCAAATTCTCGAAAATATCTATGTAAGAAATGTGACTCCGAACATACTTTTGGGAATTGCCCAGCCTACAATGTAATTTGTAATAGATGTCAAAATAGGAATCATTATGCAAAATGCTGTCCTAACAAAAATGCACCAAATAAGAATAAGCAGAGGTATAATTGTAGAAAAAAGGTTCATAAAATCGAGTCTGATTCGGATGAAAATTCGGACGATTTCTTATACTTAGATGGTATAACAGAAATCAATAATTTAACCTCGAAAAATTTAAGTTGGCATATAATAGGACGCATTAATAATTACAACATAAAGTTCAAGATAGATTCTGGTAGTCACGTTAACGTACTGCCATTAAGGATTTTGAAAATTTTGAAAATACCAGGACTTACTTTAGAGAAATCAAGAATGTACTTGTCCGCGTATGATGGTATGAAGTTAAAAATAGAAGGCGAGGTAGAATTGATAACTAAGTTGAAACAACAAGAAGCTAAAATTAGGTACGTTGTGATTGATACCAATGATAAACCTATTCTTGGTCTTAAAACTTGTGTGGATTTGAAAATAATCAAAAAATTAGAATCTATGGAAGATTCCAAAAAAAAACTATAGATAATAACAATAAAACTAATCTTCAATTCAAAAACAAAGAAGATGTGCTAAAAACGTACAAGGATGTATTTTCGGGACTCGGAAAATTCCCGGGTACTCCGTATAAAATTCATCTAAAAGAAGGTGCTGTCCCTGTAACATATCCTCCTCGAAGAGTGCCTAAACATTTACAACAGCGCCTCAAGTCTACTTTAGATAGGATGGAAAAAGCAGAAATAATTTGTAAAAGTGATGAACCATCAGAATGGCAACACCCTTTAGTAATTGTAGAGAAAGCCGATAAATCATTAAGACTTTGTTTGGATCCGAAAGATCTAAATGAACAGATTCTCGACGATAAATATCAGATACCATCAATGGAAGAGATTTTTGATGACCTATGTGATAAGCAATTCTATTCTATTTTAGACCTAAGGGATGGTTTTCACCAGATTCCAATCTGCCCTGAATCGGCTAAGTTAAGTTCTTTTGGTACCCCCTTCGGAACTTATACATTTCTAAGACTGCCGTTTGGTATAAAAATTTCGGCAGAAGTTTTCCAAAAAAGGAATGTTGATATCTTCGGTGCCATAAAAGGAGTTAAAATCTACATAGACGACATAATATGTGCTGGATCTACTACATTAGAACACGATTCAATAGTAAAACAAGTACTTGATAAGGCAAGGGAAGCTAATATAACATTCAATGGCGATAAATTCAAATTCCGCCAAACAGAAATAAAAATTTTGGGACATGTAGTATCTGAAAATGGTATTTCGATAGATCCTGAGCGAATAAAAGCAATAAAAGCCATGCCTGAACCACATGATAAGAAATCTTTGTTAAGGTTTCTGGGTATAACTAAATACTTGGGCAAATTTATCCCTAATTTAAGTGAAAATACTGCTAATTTACGTCAACTAACAAGGGATGAACAACCGTGGATGTGGACTGAACTCCACTCAAATGAAATCAAGAAATTGAAGAAATTAATAGTTGAAAGCCCTACATTAGCGCACTATGACGAAAACAAACCTTTGACGGTGCAAACAGATGCAAGTGAGAACGGCTTAGGTTGCACGATTTTGCAAAACGGTCGTCCGATTGCATTTGCTTCAAGGTCTCTAAGCAAATCCGAGGTGAATTGGGCAATTATCGAAAAAGAAATGCGATGTGTCCAATTCGCCATGGAAAAATTTCATTATTTTGTTTATGGTAGGAACGTTGAAGTGCAAACCGACCACAAACCACTTATAAATATAATGAGTAAAAAATTAGAATCGGTACCTAAAAGATTGCAACAGATGCGTCTAAAACTAATGAAGTATAATTTTAAAATATCATACTTACCTGGGAAAGATCAAATCTTGGCAGACACTCTGTCAAGAGCCTATCTCCAGAATGAAAATGTTGATGTCCATGAAATGGATTACGTAATTCATGGGTTAGTAGAATCGATGATGTCTGAAAATAGGCTCCAAATTCTCGCTGAAGCGACTAAATCTGATCCTTATTTAATAAAAATAACGAACTATCTGCAATCATCTTGGCCCGACACTTTGTCTGGGGAAATAGGTAGATATGGTGCTCTAAAAGACCATTTATACCTCCAAGATGGGTTAGTATTTTACATGGACAGAGTCGTAATCCCAATATCGCAACGTAAACATGTCCTATCCAGGCTGCATGAAGGCCATTTAGGAATTACTAAAACTAGAACGAAGGCCCGGAAATTGTTTTACTGGCCAGGCATGACTAAAGATATAGACGAGTTCATTTTGTCATGTCAAGTATGCCTGGAAAGTAGAAACACTAACCAAAAAGAGCCGATGATCCCCTCTGACATTCCACTACAACCATGGTCAAAAATTGGGATGGATATATTGGAACTCAAAGGGAAGTCATACATAGTTGCGATGGACTACTTCTCTAAATGGATAGAGTTCGATAAAATAAATAATAAAAGCGCCCAAGAAGTAATTTCTTGGTGCGAAAAAGTTTTTGCCAGTTTCGGATATCCAATGACCATAATATCGGACAACAATCCTTTTTCAAGCCGCCTATTCCGCACCTATCTTGACCAAAATGGAATTAAGCTTTTAACAAGTAGCCCACACTACAGCCAAGGGCATGCATTAGCTGAAACAGGTGTTAAGATAGTAGAAAATATCTTGCGGAAATGTAGTGTAACGTACCAAAATCCATATATACTGTTACTTCACTACAGAAATACAACTATTCCAAAATTAGGATACTCTCCAAGCCAGCTCATGTTAGGACGTTCATTGAGAGATGGCTTAAATTTCAATGCTAAAGACCTAGTAATAAAGCCTATAAATAAACGTGAAATGGCTGAAAAGATAGCCAAATCACAAAGAGAACAAAAGGCAAACTATGATAAAAACGCCAAACACTTACCTCGAGTAAATTTAAATGATCGGGTAATATATCGCCACAAAAACAATTGGCGACATGGTGTTATACAACAAAAGGCCCATACACCAAGATCATGGTGGATATTAGGGAAAGACGATGAAAATATGCGTAGAAATAGACGAGATTTTATTGCAATCAAAGCGGAGGAAAATAACAGTAATCAAGCCACAAATAATTCACCACCAACACCCACAAAACGTTATTCACTTCGCGACCGAGACACTATTCCACGAATTCAACGGTACGGAGTAGATTGAACAAAATAAATAGGTAAATGGAGAACGAAAGAAATATAATGAAATTGACGGAGTAAATTGATTTTAAATTGACTAGGTGAAGAGGTTATAAATGAGAAGGGTTCATTATGTTGAAGGTTACGACTTCCAAGGTTGTTTGAGGAAGTTTATTTACAACTAGCTGAAAAGCCTACTAAAAGCAGGCAAAGACTATTCCTCCGACTCTCCTCCCGCCACCAACTCCCTCCGACTCCTCCCGCCTCCGACTCCTCTCGCCTCCAACTCCTCCCGCCCCCAACGCCTCCGACTCCTCTCGCCCCCGACCCCTCCCGCCCCAACCCCTCCGACTCCTCTCGCCTCCGACTCCTCCCGCCCCCAACCCCTCCGACTCCTCTCGCCTCCGACTCCTCCCGCCCCCAACCCCTCCGACTCCTCCCGCCCCCAATCCCTCCAGCCTTCAACTCTCCCTCTGCCACGACCCCTCCGTGCATACGTACGTACTTACGTACGTACGGTTGGCGTTTTATATAATTAGATAATGGTTACGAGCACTCTCTTATCTCTATTGTATGCGTTTGTTACATGGACTTCCGTTCATGGAGATTAATAAACTAGAGTGATAGATTGATAAACCCAGTTGAGAGTTATCCCTCAGGGGCGTGGTCTCTGCCACTTTCGTAATACGAGGTACCTACCTAACTCAGTTCTATTTAAGTTTACATTTTTGTAATTTGAAGAATTGTATTTATTTTTATTTCATCCAAACAAGAAAGGATGTAGCATCCATGATGTACTAAGAGAATAAAGACACTCCATCTTGATCGTGTGATTCATTAACAGCTCCCTAATTCTCAAAACGTAAATTGACAGTTAAGTCAAGTTTTGTACAGATATTATGCTGAAGTTATGTCGATTTCATCAAAGTGAGCCAAATTTCAACTGACCGAACGAAATCATGCCTCTTTTCTTCAAATAGAATTTTATACAACCTTTTGTGTTGCCCTAACAACCATGAATCAAATTTTTTTATGGAAGATAGATATTCACAACATTTTGATAACGATGTTTACTCTGTGGTTATTTTGCGGAGGGGTGATCTTAACAGCAAAAAGTCTGCCAAGTGGATGTGGCACATAGCTTCCTCGTATCCATAACCAGATTGTATAGATAATCCGATGTATTATAGCTAATCTCAAAACATCAATCTCTAAGTACCTTGCACTACCCTCATAGAGGATTTTACACGTCAACCCGGACAATCTCTGAACATTGTTGGAAAATGTAGAAGTTATGGCTGTGGAAAGGATATGGACACAAAATGGTAGACACAAAATACTTTCAATTGGGGGCTATGATTTCCATAGGAAACCATTTACACGCCAACCTACACAATTCCTGAAAATTTCATCGAAATCTGGTGAAAATTATAGAAGTTATGGCTGTGGCAAGGATTTTTCGTTTGCTACTATCAGTCAGGTGGTGATGATTTCCATAGGGAACCATCTACATGCCAACCCACAAGTTTTTCAAGGCAAGAATTTCATAGACACACAGACAGACAGACACGGAACCAAAATTGTTAAGAAAGGTCTGAAACGTTAAACGCAAGTGGAAATTTCGATTTTGGAGAATTTTTTTTTCGACCTTGAAAGGTGTTTTGAGGTGCAGCTGACCAGTAAGTTTATGTAAGATATGTGAGTGGCAGTATATCGGAATCACAACATCCAAGTAAGTCGAATATTATTGCCAGACACCTCCGAAACTGGTACGGAACCTTAATTGCTTCTGGTCTCTTCAAATTCAAAACACTCTTCCTACCATCACAAACCTCTCGTGCAGGAATGTAGGAATAAAAGTGTGACCAGGCTCTTTTGGGTCACTCCTGTTTGTTCCAACACCGATGGACAACTTTTCCCAACCACTTCGAAGCGGAAAGTGAAGGGAAACCAGCCCCTTTTTACCCCCGATGTTTGACATATTCAGAAACTTAGTTTTATCGTGGGTATATAAGACGGTTATGACAATATGTGCTTTTGTTGGAAAAACACCGACTGACCCAGATTCTCAGAAAGTATTCCCTAATCCACCGTTTCCGACTTACCATATTTTGCTTCCTCCCCTCACCATATATCTAAGATAGGTAAGTTTTGTTATCGTGCAGCAGGTAAAATCGTGTGGGCAACGTCAATGTATTATATGTATGTTATGGCTGCAAATTATTACACAAAGGTTTATTATTTTTCTATATTTATAGAACACTCGTCTGCAAAGAACACTGTTTGCCATTGTTAACACCAACCAAATTGAAGAAGAACTTTCGATCGCATTTCGGTCAACTAAAATTTGGACGGGAAAAAGGCTTCTTTTGCGATTCACACTCGTGTTTCTGATTTATCGTAAGTCCAACCTTTAACTTCTTGTAGGGGGCGAACGGTTTGTCCTACAAAGCTCTGCGTGGTCTCTAAAAATTCAATACTAACGTAAATTGATGAAAAAACGATACCTCAATACCTTTATATGGAAATTTTTTGAGCTTGGGCGTTTTCAAAATTTCAACCCTTATTTTTCAACCCTTGGAAGTGACTGACATCAACCAAAAGCTTCGGGCACAACTAGACCCCAAATGGAGCCAATATACCAAATTTCATCAAAATTGGCCCATGGGAACTAAGGAAAGTGCCGTGTACGACAAATGCACGTCCAAATTTTTATTAGATTTTTGGATTCTGCGTACCTTGAAACGTAAACCAACAAATTTTTAGAGGGGGGGGGGGGTGGTTAAAACTGTTTTTTTCTTGATCGATTCTAAAGGTTCATTGTTGAAAATAATAAACCAAAAAGCAGGCAGAAGGAAGTGGGTAATTTTTTGTGATTAGCTGATTTTTTGTAACTTTCAAACGCGCGTTGCATCAATGGAAAGATCTGTGAAATAAATTAATGGTTCCAACATGGAACTTCCTAGCTCAGTAAATATAGGAAGTCAGTTTTTTTTAGTGCCCTCACTTATATTCCCTCACCTTCCAGTGAAATAATCGTGAAAACTAAAATTTCTAACGTCCCATAATGTCCAATGAATCAAATCCATGTTTTCTAGTGTTTAACGTTTGTTAATGTTCAAAGAATCGAAATTTCAACGTATCCAAGTGCCCAACGTAACAAAATATCCACTGTACCTATACCAAAGGGATGAATCTGGAAAGTATGAAAAATAGTAGGTGGCAAGGAAAGTAGTAGAAATATGGCGACTTTCGCCCTTCAGGGGTTCGTAAAGGTGACCTAATTTTCTAAGTAATTGTAAATTTAGACAATCAATGCAGCCGTAGGTGCTTTAGCTCATTCGAATGCCGATACTTATCGTGACTTGGGTTCCGAAGTGGAACTATCTAGAGCTACCAGGCAGGCAAGGGCCAGGAGGCCACTTACCACAGAGGGCACATGCAATTAGTGGTTTGATCAGGAGGGAGTTGCCCCAGGCCCAAGAAATTAGCTCAACCGTTCAAGCGGCCTGGAAAAATCCAGAGAGAGAGGAAAATAGCAAGTCCCTGAAATTACTGGTACGTATTACTGGTAAATTTGGGAGACTTGCCCCAGGAAGGATACACTAGGATATGTTTGAACCAAGAATGAGCGTCCTGGAGATAACAATGACAATGTGTCCAGCGATTCCCCGAAAAAAAAAAAATTTCCCTGAGTTTTCCAGATTTTTCAAGATCAATATTGGTCTTTTTCCAGGGTTATAAATAATCTAAAATATAAATGAATATGATCATAATTTCTAAAAATTCAGATTTTCAAGGACATTTTGGAATGAAAAATCATTAGAAAACGTCTGGTAAGTGGGTGTGGCACATAGCTTCCTCTAATCAATAAACCGATTGTATAGAGAGATGATAAGATGCATTGTAGCTAATCTCAAAACTACAATATCCAAGTACCTTGCACTACCCACCTACACGTCAACCCGCACAATTCCTGAAAACTTCTTCGAAATCAGGTAGAAAATGTAGAAGTTATGGCTGTTACAAGGTTTTTACATTTGCGCATGCGCAAAGCCTACTGTCAATTAAGGGGCAATGATGTTCTTAGGGGACTCTTTTCTTTTCTTTTCTTCGATTTCTTCGAAGGAATTTCTTGTGATAGAAACTGAAAAAGTTATTGATGTTACGAGGAATTCACGTTTTCGCATGCGCAGGGGCTACTACTCACTAATCACTCTGGGAGCGATGAGTTGATGAGTAAGGGACTACACAGCATTCCGCACAATCCCTGAAAATTTCATAGAAATCGGACTATAGCTTCGTATAGTCTTGCCCGTTACGAGGATTTCATGACAGGCAGACCTACACGACACACAGACAGACATACACGGTACCAAAATTGTTCAGAAAGGCCAGAAACGTAAAACGCGAGTGGATATTTTGATTTTTGAGAACATTTTTTTTGTCAACCTTGGAACGTGAAAACAAGGCTTCCGCTATCTCGGTAGATTCGGAAGCAAAATCCCATTATGAAAATGAATAAAGTAACCAAAATCAGACTAGTAAGTTGAGGAGAAACAGGTACGCGGTGTGGGTTAGCATTCTTCAGCTGTAAGTGTGCCCTTATGAACACTTTTAGCGAATTTTCAAAAACACTTGTAACACGTGTAAAAAGAAAAAAAATGAACTGGGACATTGAGAGATTGATTGCCTTGTATGTTCTTGAGTCAATTTATGCTGAGAGGGAACTGGAGGGGTGAGAGTGGACAAGAGACATCCCTGGGCGATGTGGTAGGGTTACCTTACCTACCCTTATGACCCCTGACCCTGTGACCCTTCATAATTCACCCCGTTCAACTCTACGACCCGTGTAGCTCAACCTCACGACGAACGACGGTATCTGCGGAACATTCACCTCATTTCACTAGATCACTTCAAACAGAAAATTATATCCCACTCTGGGGTTTATTCATCTTCACGTTTGTGGTGGGACCAAGAGTATGTACCGTCTTGATAAAAAAAATTTCGGTTTCGTGTCAGCCTATCTCTTTGTCGTAGTCAGTCTTATATCTTGTCTCAGGAGAATACAGAGTGAATACAATAAGTATTATGACATTTTGAAGGATGGTGAGGTTTTTCTATTAATAAATAGTATTCACAAAATGAATAATAAATAACAATCAAATGAATATATATTTGAATACAAATGATAAACTATACAGTATCGAATTGTAATGACTCATACTCTTAGCTATGTTAGTTCTCCAATAAAGGACAAGGGAAACCCTGAGTGACTCAACATGCCAGGTAGGTGAGGTGAGGTACGGGGAACAAACACGTCACTTGAGTCACCTTCCTCCACTCTCCCCTTACCTTGTTTAACCAATATAAGAGGAGGACTCAGGGCTTCCCTTTCATGCATTCGTCTTCGAAAATTTGACTTGATTATTTCTTGCTCTACCTCGCCTTCTCTCTGAAGCCCATATTCCTCGGAGGTCTCAGTAGGCGATAAGCTCATCTCGCCGGCCTCTGCTCCCATTTCACCTAGAGTTGTCTGCCCCTAACTAGGCCTAGGTAAATGTGCTGCCTCCTTCGGGTCGGCGAGCAATCGCGCCGAGGTACGTAGCTGAGCTGAAGTCTTTAAGCACTCCTGCACGCAGTCGGCAGTAAAACGCGCCGGGCAGAAAGTGCTGTCCCGTCCTTTGTCTTCGTTGAGTATGGACCACTAAAAACCGACAAGCCGACGTGAAGCCATTCGCCTTCATATATATTTGAATAAACATGATAAAGCATACAGTATCGCATTGATTATTAATGAAAAAAGTCTGCCAAATGCGTATGGCACATAGCTTCCTCGTATCCTTTCCCCCGATTGTATAGATAATCCGGTGTATAGTGGTTAATCCATCTACACCCAACTTTTATTACTGAATATTGTTGTAAAATGTAAAAGTTATGACATTTTGAAGGATTTGAGGTTTTTCTATTAATTAATAGTAATCACAAAATGAATAATAAATAACAATAAAATGAATATATATTAAACATACCTTCTGCTACCTTGGTAGACTCGGAAGATATTCTTGAATTACAGTAAGAATAGGCATTTACATAATACGTGAATACGTAAACGCAAACACGTGATGAGGATAACATGGGTTTTGGTCATTTGGATCGTGCAGGTTAGGCCGAAAAGGTTAGGCCCGAGGAAACCAACTAGTTATGATGATTTCGACCTTCTTTCTCGAGTTTTTAGGTGAATAGGAGGTGGAACTAAGCCTCTGAAGTTGTCTTGTGTCTCGAGTAAACCAACTAGTTATGATGATTTCTACCTTCTTTCTCGAGTTTTTTGGTGAATAGAAGGTGGAATTATGCCTCAGAAGTTGTCTTGTCTCGCGAGTGAACCAACTAGTTTTGATGATTTCCACCTTCTTTCTCGAGTTTTTAGGTGAGTAGAAGGTGGAATTAAGCCTCTGAAGTTGTCTTGTTTCTCGATTAAACCAACTAGTTATGATGATTTCGATCTTCTTTCTCGAGTTTTTAGGTGAATAGAAGGTGGAATTAAGCCCTTGAAGTTGTCTAGTTGTGCCCCAAAGATTTTGGTTGATGTAGTTCAATTCTAAGGGTCTAAAAATTAATTTTGTTATTTTGAAAACGCCCTAACTCAAAAAATTCTGATATAAAGGTATTGTTTTTCCATCAATTTAAGATTCTATAGAATTTTTAGAATTTTTTGAGACCACGCGGAGCTCTGTAGGACAAACCGTTCGCTCCCTACGAGAATTTAAGGGTTTTACGTACGATAAATCAGAAACACGAGTGTGAATCGCAAAAAAGGCCTAATCTCCGTTCAAATTAAAGCTGACCGAAATCCGATCGATGTTTTTCTTCATGTTGGATGGTTGGTGGCTTTGCAGACGAGTGATCAATACAGAAGAATAATAAACCATTGTGTAATAATTTGCAGCGTTTTTGTGTATGTTTGCGGAACTTCGCTTCACTTTATCTTATCACCATAGAAAACCATGAACGTACAATGGGTCGGAAAAACTGTCTATTGTTATTTTTAATCTAAACTAGACCTCATTGTGAGAATTTTGACACCAACCGCGACCTTCTAGCGTGAGAAGACCTTTTTCTATGATTTTTCAAAGTTTTGAATGTTTATGACGTCACAGTGGGCTGGGGGATCCCGCCCAGGCGGGAGGGGCACGTGACGTCATAATATTCGTAACTTTTAAAAATCATAGAAAAATATCTACTCATCCAAAAAGGGAGCGGCTGTTGTAAAAATTGTCAGGATGAGGTGTACTTTCGATTAAAATTTTTTTTTTAAATCAGGCGCACCCCCATTTGCTCACTGAAGACCAGGAGGCTGAGGAGTAATTAATTGAAAATTTGCGAATGATACAAAGAATAATATTTCATTAAACATCCTTCTGTTTCAATACTAGGAAGCCTGGAATCCTGCAATGACAATCAGCTCTACAGTTTTATGAAAAATGTTGGACTCGTTTACAATAATTCATTTCTCTAATGCTAATTAAATTTGCAGGGATTGTGCGGGTTAAGCCTTAGAGTCTTCCACTGAAAAATTCCAGTAACAATCTCTCGTGACACTGATTATAGTGAATTTTCAAAGCAAATTGATGTATTGCATAAGACTTAAAATGATCAGTATATCCGTTTTGGAACATTCTATAACGATTCTTTTAGTTTTTACAAAATCGTGTGTACATAAAGTATATTTTAGTTGTTTGACTTATCCCATGAAGATAAGTTCAAGGAGAGGCGGTTCGCTTCTATTATTTTGGAAAGGAACATCCTTGAAACCCTTTCAAATTTGAGGAAGCCTCTTTTGATATTTGAATTTCAACAGCGTTGAAACCGTTCTATGTCACTGTGGAGTGAACTCAGTGTTATTCCTTAGGGTATAAACTTAACTTAGCTGGACGACTAGCCAGGGCTATCTATGGGTTGGGATCCCAACTTCAATCGATCGACCAGCCCTCTCGAACGTTTACCTACTCCTCGCAGAATTCTCTTAAATGCAGGACGAAACCCTTGAATATTCATAAAGAGACAACAGTAATAGGTCCCATAAATTAAAAAAAAATTTATTCTAATTTATAAAAGAAGAGCTCACTGTTTCGTGCTTTTTCTTCCTCGCTATCGGAGATTGGCTGAAAGTAGATCGATTCTCCATAATCAAAATTTCTTCTCTTATTTTGTATCTCAGAACTTTTGAACAATTATGATTTTGTATATGCATGAGAAATTACAATTTTGTTTAATTAATATTTCTGAATATAATTGTGCTACCTACAACTCTATAATGGGGGGTGAACCAGATTTTTTTTTAAATTTTGGTTTATTATTTTCGATAATGAGTCTTTGGAATCGAGCAGGAAAACACAAATTGTAACCCCCCCCCCCCCTCAAAATTTGATGTATTACGTTTCAAGCTAAGTAGAATCTGAAAATCCAATAAAAAATTTCAACACTGGATTTGGTTCAAATTTAGTATGTGGGCTCCATTTGGGGTCCAGTTGTGCCGCGAAGCTTTTGGTTGATGTCAGTCACTTCTAAGGGGTGAACATTGAGGGTAGAAATTTTCAAGAGTGCCCTACCTCGAAATCTCTTGAAATAAACGTATCGTTTTTTACCAATTTTACAGTATTGAATTTTTATAAATTACTGAGACCTCCCGGAGTGATCTATACAGAAAATAATAAACCTTTGAGCAATGATTTGCAGCGTTTTTCGATTTGTATTCAGTTTTGCTTTCTGAGCAACCAGTTATCAAATTTCCATATGAAGCTGTTTATTTTTCGAATCGAATGTGAAGCGTTTATTTCTTCCTAATAAACTTGATTTTGAAGGTGTGAAGGCAGTATGGTGTGGTAGGTAGTACCTAGCTGGTAGGTAAAAAAAAGTTGATAGGTAAAAAAAAATTTTGGTGGGTAAAAAACGCTGCAAATCATTGCTCAAAGGTTTATTATTTTCTGTATAGATCACTGGTTCTCCATCAATAGCACCTACCACCATCTGTATTCTCCCTTGACCTTCCCTTTCAAATTTCAGCTTCCTGCGTTCAATAGGATTGAAAATGGCTTCGGAGCTCACTCAGCTGATCAGTGATCTGAGGAGTGAAGAAGATCTCCTCGAATGCTGGAGACGCCTGGAAGAGCACTTCCATTCAATAGGATTGAAAATGGCTTTGGAGCTCACTCAGCTGATCAGTGATCAGAGGAGTGAAGAAGATCTCTTCGAATGCTGGAGACGCCTGGAAGAGCACTTCCATTCAATAGGATTGAAAATGGCTTTGGAGCTCACTCAGCTGATCAGTGATCTGAGGAGTGAAGAAGATCTCCTCGAATACTGGAGACGCCTGGAAGAGCACTTCCATTCAATAGGATTGAAAATGGCTTTGGAGCTCACTCAGCTGATCAGTGATCAGAGGAGTGAAGAAGATCTCTTCGAATGCTGGAGACGCCTGGAAGAGCACTTCCATTCAATAGGATTGAAAATGGCTTCGGAGCTCACTCAGCTGATCAGTGATCTGAAGAGTGAAGAAGCCTTTGTGCAATGATTTGCAGCGTTTTTTACCCACCAACATTTTTAACATGTTTAATGTTTTAGGGCTGGGGGTCGTTCTGTGAATTCCGACACGCAAATCTGCAACGTTTTTAACACAGAATGTGTTTTTGCGATGACCTACCGAAAAAAAATCGTCACGAAAAAGCGACAGAAAAAACCGTTACGCGCCTTTTATAATGATTTTCACGTGCAACCAAGCCGTTGGTAAGGAAATAGAACTCCCGCAGTGTTCATTGCACAGAAATTGTTCACCATTCGTTGGAAAGCTCTCAATTTATATAGTATTTTTCTTGTAGTTACATATTGATTTATATAACATTTATAGGGTTTTAGACCAAATTAAATGTCTAACAATTGTTTATTTTATTATTGCCAAAGACTCCACATTTATTATTGTTTTTTTTTATTTAACGGATGACTAGCATCGCAAAAACACATTCTGTGTTCCTATGATTTCATACAGAGTATGGAAAAAGAAATAAACCGGGGGGTGCAGGGGGGCGGAGCCCCCCGCCGAGGCGCAAAGCGCCGAGTTTTTCTTAGTTACCACGGACCGATTTCTTAATTACCACGTTATATCGGCTCCATTTGAGGTCTAGTTGTACCAAGATGCTTTTGGTTATTGTCAGTCACTTCTAAGGGGTGAAAACTAGGGGATGAAATTTTCAAAACGTCCTAGCTCGAAAACTTTAAATATGAAGGTATTGTTTTTTCATCAATTTAAAATAGACTGGAATTTTTAGAATCGAATGAGACTACACGGAGCTCCGTAGGACCAACAGATCGCTCCCTCGGAGGTCCTTCAGTTTGGACTAGTGATAAATCAGAAATATGAGTGTGAATCACAAATTAATGTTCATTGTATAGAAACAATTTTCTCTCCTATTCAACGCAGGAAGGTGAAATTCGAGATGGTGGGTCAAAGGACAGTAATGGAGGCACCTGACAGATCACTGATCAAATGAGTTCCAAAGCCATTTTCTCTCCTATTCATCGCAGGAAGCTGAAATTTGAGAGGCAGGGTCAATGGAGAATGCTGAAGGCGCCTGAGTGGTCACTGATCAGCTGAGTGAGCTCCAAGGCCATTTTCTCTCCTGTTGAACGCAGGAAGCTAAAATTTGAGAAGCAGGGTCAATGGAGAATGCTGAAGGCGCCTGAGTGGTCACTGATCAGCTGAGTGAGCTCCAAGGCCATTTTCTCTCCTGTTGAACGCAGGAAGCTGAAATTTGAGAAGCAGGGTCAATGGAGAATGCTGAAGGCGCCTGAGTGGTCACTGATCAGCTGAGTGACCTCCAAGGCCATTTTCTCTCCTGTTGAACGCAGGAAGCTGAAATTTGAGAAGCAGGGTCAATGGAGAATGCTGAAGGCGCCTGAGTGGTCACTGATCAGCTGAGTGACCTCCAAGGCCATTTTCTCTCCTGTTGAACGCAGGAAGCTGAAATTTGAGAGGCAGGGTCAATGGAGAATGCTGAAGGCGCCTGAAGGGTGACTGATCAGCTGAGTTAGCTCCAAAGCCATTTTCTCTCCTATTCATCGCAGGAAGATGAAATTTGAGAGGCAGGGTCAATGGAGAATGCTGAAGGCACCTGAGTGGTCACTGATCAGCTGAGTGAGCTCCAAGGCCATTTTCTCCCCTGTAAATAGATGTATATAAATATAATAAATTGTTTTGGTTAATTAGAATCTTTTCTTTTTTCTTGACCTTAAAAAACTATATCTAATTTCTCCCTTGCGAGGGAAAAACATTAAACATGATTTAATGTTTTTCCCTCGCAAGGGAGAAATTGAACAGAGATTTTTTTTTTACCTATCAACTTTTTTTTACCTACCAGCTAGGTACTACCTACCACACCATACTGCCTGGCTTCACACCTTCACAATCAAGTTTATCAGAAAGAACTAAACGCTTCACACTCGATTGAAAAAATAGAAAGCTTCATATGGAAATTTGATTACTGGTTACGCAGAAGGCAAAATTGTATTCAAATCGAAGAAATGAACAGCGATCGCATTTTAGTCCGATAAAATTTGGATGGAGATTAGACCTCTTTTGCGATTCACACTCATGATTCTGTTTTATCGAAGGAAAACCTTTATGCACTCGTAGGGACCGAACGGTTTGTCCTACAGAGCTCCGGGTGGACTCAAAATTTTTTTTAAATTCAATACTATTTAAAATTGGTGAAAAAACGATACCTTTATTTTGAGAGTTTTCGAGCTAGGGCACTCTTGAAAATTTCAACCCTTGATTGTCACCCCTTAGAAGTGACCTACATCGCCCATATACCAAATTTGAACCAAATCGGTCCAGTGTTGCTAAGAAAAGTTCCGCGTACGGAATACGGCGGACAGACGGAAATTTTTTTATTCGATTTTCGTATTCTACGTACCTTGAAACGTAAAACATCAAGTTTTGAGGGGAGGTTAAATTTTTCTTTTTCTTGCTCGATTCCAAAGACTTATTATTGAAAATAATAAACCAAAAGGGTGCAAATCATAACCGAAAGGTTTATTATTTTCTGTATAGATCACCCTTCTGTATCGACACCTCCCTACCAACCATAAGTACCCACTACCTACTAGGGCATTTTTGAAAATTTCAACCCCAACCACCAACCAAATGGAAATGAAGGGTTGAAATTTTCAAAAATGCCCTGGTAGGTAGTAGGTACTTATGATTGGTAGGGAGGTGTCTATACAGAAGGGTGATCTATACAGAAAATAATAAACCTTTGGGCAATGATTTGCAGCGTTTTAATCTAAACAAGACCTCATACTAAGAATTTTGACACCAGCCGTTCTCTTTTTGGATGACTAGATCTTTTTCAATGGTTTTTTGACGTATCGAATATCTATGACGTCACGCGCTCCTCTCGCCTGAGCAGACCCCCCCCCCCCAGCCCACTGTGACGTCATAAACATTCGAAACTTTGGAAAATCATAGAAAATGGTCTTCTCACGCTAGAAGGTCGCGGTTGGTGTGAAAATTTCCAGAATGAGGTCTAGTTTAGATTGAAATAACATTAAACAGTTTTTCCGACCCATGCGCACACAACGATCAATCGTCTTCACACCAACGAATTATAATGTCCATTTTATTTCTCGTACGGAAGCCCTCTCTTCATGGCTGGCGTTTTTGCTTCCGAGTCTATTCAGGTAGTGAACTTTTCTTTTCGTTAGTTATTATGAACATGTTGGCAATAACTTGAAATTTTTGCGAAAGAAGTTTTACTACTCAAGTTATCGTCTGGAGAGACACACAATACGATATATTATATCGTTAGATATAAAGGAATGTAATAGCTCTGCGAAGTGCGTTGCTGTATTTTTTCTTATAAAAAAAAATTTTTTCTTTATTAAAAAATAAAAAAATCGGTCAGGTAAATCATGGAAATGTTTTCCAAGCTTTCGACGGTTTATTCCATCATCTTCAGGGAATCTACAGACAATTTACAGTTTTATTTTAAAAATAATGTTCAAAAATAAAAAAAAATCAGAGCTGAATATGGAAATGAAATACAAAGTTTATGGAAGCTTATTACCTATTAACACAGAATGTGTTTTTGCGATGACCTACCGAAAAAAAATCGTCACGAAAAAGCGACAGAAAAAACATCTGGTGATATGTTTATTGGTTGTCATGTTAATGTCAACTCCACATTTATTATTGTTGTTTTGGTTTATTATTTTCAAGCCTTAAGCCTTTGGAATCGAGCAAGAAAAAAAAAATTTTAACCCCCCCTCAAAATTTGATGTTTTACGTTTCAAGGTACGTAGAATCCGAAAATCGAATAAAAAAATTTCCGTCCGTCCGCCGTACGCCGTACGCCGTACACCGTACGCGGCACTTTTCTTAGTTACCATGGACCGATTTCGATGAAATTTGGTATATGGGCTCCATTTGGGGTCTAGTTGTGCCGCGAAGCTTTTGGTTGATGTAGGTCACTTCTAAGGGGTGAAAATTAAGGGTTGAAATTTTCAAGAGTGCCCTAGCTCGAAAACTCTCGAAATAAAGGTATCGTTTTTTCACTAATTTTAAATAGTACTGAATTTTAAAAAATTTTTGAGACCACCCGGAGCTCTGTAAGGCAAACCGTTCAGTCCCTACGAGTACTTGAAGGTTTTCCTTCGATAAAACAGAATCAAGAGTGTGAATCGCAAAAGAGGTCTAATCTCCGTTGAAATTTTTGGTTTATTATTTTCAATAATAAGCCTTTGGAATCGAGCAAGAAAAAAAAAAATTTAACCCCCCCTCAAAATTTGATGTTTTACGTTTCAAGGTACGTAGAATCCGAAAATCGAATAAAAAAATTTCCGTCCGTCCGCCGTACGCCGTACGCCGTACACCGTACGCCGTACGCCGTACGCCGTACGCGGCACTTTTCTTAGTTACCATGGACCGATTTCGATGAAATTTGGTATATGGGCTCCATTTGGGGTCTAGTTGTGCCGCGAAGCTTTTGGTTGATGTAGGTCACTTCTAAGGGGTGAAAATTAAGGGTTGAAATTTTCAAGAATGCCCTAGCTCGAAAACTCTCGAAATAAAGGTATCGTTTTTTCACTAATTTTAAATAGTACTGAATTTAAAAAAATTTTTGAGACCACCCGGAGCTCTGTAGGGCAAACCGTTCAGTCCCTACGAGTACTTGAAGGTTTTCCTTCGATAAAACAGAATCATGAGTGTGAATCGCAAAAGAGGTCTAATCTCCGTTGAAATTTTTTCTGACTAAAATGCGATCGCTGTTCATTTCTTCGATTTGTATACAGTTTTGCCTTCTGCGTAACCAGTAATCAAATTTCCATAATCAAAAGTCAATGGAGAATACTGCAGGCGCCTGAGTGGTCACTGATCAGCTGAGTGAGCTCCAAGGCCATTTCCTCTCCTGTTGAACGCAGGAACCTGAAATTTGAGAGGGCGGGTCAATTGAGAATGCTGAAGGCGCCTGAGTGGTCACTGATCAGCTGAGTGAGCTCCAAGGCCATTTCCTCTCCTGTTGAACGCAGGAAGCTGAAATTTTAGAGGGCGGGTCAATGGAGATTGCTGAAGGTGCCTGAGTGGTCACTGATCAGCTGAGTGAGCTCCAAGGCCATTTTCTCTCCTGTTGAACGCAGGAACCTGAAATTTGAGAGGCAGGGTCAATGGAGATTGCTGAAGGCGCCTGAGTGGTAACTGATCAGCTGAGTGAACTCCAAGGCCATTTCCTCTCCTGTTGGACGCAGGAACCTGAAGCAAGTCAATGGAGAATGCTGAAGGCGCCTGAGTGGTCACTGATCAGTTGAGTGAGCTCCAAGGCCATTTCCTCTCCTGTTGAACGCAGGAAGCTGAAATGTTAGAGGCAGGGTCAAAGGAGAATGCTGAAGGCGCCTGAGTGGTAACTGATCAGCTGAGTGAGCTCCAAGGCCATTTCCTCTCCTGTTGAACGCAGGAACCTGAAATTTGAGAGGGCGGGTCAATGGAGAATGCTGAAGGCGCATGAGTGGTCACTGATCAGCTGAGTGAGCTCCAAGGCCATTTTCTCTTCTGTTGAACGCAGGAAGCTGAAATTTGAGAGGGCGGGTCAATGGAGAATACAGATGGTGGTAGGTGCTATTGATGGAGAACCAGTGATCTATACAGAAGGGTGATCTATACAGAAAATAATAAACCTTTGAGCAATGATTTGCAGCGTTTTTCTGACTAAAATGCGATCGCTGTTCATTTCTTCGATTTGTATACAGTTTTGCCTTCTGCGTAACCAGTAATCAAATTTCCATAATCAAAAGTCAATGGAGAATACTGAAGGCGCCTGAACACCGCACTGAAGGCCCTGAAGCACACCGCACACCACCGCACCGCACTGAAGGCACTGATCAGCTGAGTGAGCTCCAAGGCCATTTCCTCTCCTGTTGAACGCAGGAAGCTGAAATTTTAGAGGGCGGGTCAATGGAGATTGCTGAAGGTGCCTGAGTGGTCACTGATCAGCTGAGTGAGCTCCAAGGCCATTTTCTCTCCTGTTGAACGCAGAAACCTGAAATTTGAGAGGCAGGGTCAATGGAGATTGCTGAAGGCGCCTGAGTGGTAACTGATCAGCTGAGTGAGCTCCAAGGCCATTTCCTCTCCTGTTGGACGCAGGAACCTGAAATTTGAGAGGGCGGGTCAATGGAGAATGCTGAAGGCGCCTGAGTGGTCACTGATCAGTTGAGTGAGCTCCAAGGCCATTTCCTCTCCTGTTGAACGCAGGAAGCTGAAATTTTAGAGGCAGGGTCAAAGGAGAATGCCGAAGGCGCCTGAGTGGTAACTGATCAGCTGAGTGAGCTCCAAGGCCATTTCCTCTCCTGTTGAACGCAGGAACCTGAAATTTGAGAGGGCGGGTCAATGGAGAATGCTGAAGGCGCCTGAGTGGTCACTGATCAGCTGAGTGAGCTCCAAGGCCATTTTCTCTTCTGTTGAACGCAGGAAGCTGAAATTTGAGAGGGCGGGTCAATGGAGAATACAGTTGGTGGTAGGTGCTATTGATGGAGAACCAGTGATCTATACAGAAGGGTGATCTATACAGAAAATAATAAACCTTTGAGCAATGATTTGCAGCGTTTTTTATTTAACGGATGACTAGTATCGCAAAAACACATTCTGTGTTCCTATGATTTCATACAGAGTATGGAAAAAGAAATAAACCGGGGGGTGCAGGGGGGCGGAGCCCCCCGCCGAGGCGCAAAGCCCCGAGTTTTTACTACTATGGTTAACTATAGAAAATTACTAGTACTTATATAGTTTGAGCTGGTAAATGATGGTGATTCAAGAGATTAGGACGAATTTCACAAAACCATAACTCGGTTATTTTACAAGATGGAAAGTTTTTATTGGTCTTAAAATGTGACTTAGATATGGAAATTAAATAATGTACATCACTTTTTAAAAATTTCTTTTTTTTTAAATATTTTATTTTGCGGCTTTTTGTGAATAACGAGTCGATCGTACAGACCCAGCGCGATTTTCGTGCCGAATACGCGATCCCCCCACGCGGAGTGATTCCTAGTCGAAACACAATCCTTCGTTGGGTTAATAACTTCAACGAATCAGGAAGTGTTTTGAGAACATATTGTTTAGTAATGCATGCATTCCAGGGGACGTCCCATTGGATAAGTATTGGATCAGTTTAACCAGTTGTTAAGCGATAAGACTGTTTCTCTCGATGTAATTTATTTATTACTTTAGGGAAGAAATAATGACACCCCCCCCCCCCACTATTATAAACCATAACACTTCTAGCGGCATGATAGCCTCGAATCTGAAGAGCATTTTAAAATCCATGATCTACGACACCCAACATGCGAATTCGAGTTCACCCCCCCCCCCCCCCCCACCACCAATGGTGCCAGTCTGGCACCAAAGCGGAAATACGTCGTAACATTGAACTTTCATCTATTAGGTTTAGTAGGCAGTCCGACGAATGTCACATCCGTATTCAAGGTGAAACACCAAAAACCCAAGAAATATGAGGTTTATGGTGCCCTGGCACCATGGTGGCACCACTTTTATTTCCATGGTGGTACAGGAAGTAATTCATGCAAATCCTAAGGTATAATGAGAATTTTTCCTCAATTTCAAAGCTTGGATACAATTAGTAAGCAGTAAAGGAACCGAAATATTGAAAAATTGGATATTTTGTGAATATTATCCCCCCACCAGGCCCCTCCTCTTGCAAATTTTGGTACTCTGGTGAAATCATGTACAACTCGGAAGTTATTTTAGTCAAACAAAAAAAGAAACACACAAATCGGTTGGAAATTGAGGCCTGGGCAGAGTTTATAAGATTATGCCCGCAAACGTACGTTTTTTAAGCATTAACCCCCCCTCTCACCCCCTTAAAAGGCGAAATTCGAAATTCCGGCGCCGTAGTGCACAACTAGATAGTTTTCCGCGTCGAAGAAAAAAAGAACCACGAAAATCGGTTGAGAACTAAGGCCTGGGCAGAGTCCACAAGATTATGCCCAAAAACACACGTTTTTTGAGCATTAACCCCCCCCTTCCCCTCCTTAAAAGGCAAAATTCGAAATTCCGGCGACGTAGTGCACAACTAGATAGTTTTCCGCGTCGAACAAAAAAAGAAACAGGAAAATCGGTTGAGAACTAAGGCCTGGGCAGAGTACACAAGATTTTGTTACACACACACATACACCTATACACACACACACACACACACACACACACAGACATACACCTATGGTTTTTTTCGCGGATTTGAATTCAGAATGGTCTAAAACGGATTACTGTGTGGTTATTTTTTTTTCTGTTGAGTGTTGTTCTCCTTCACCCCAGATCGATCGCATAAGGACGCCCAAGTCTTACTGTGGGACGTCCTAAAAAAAGGACCGGTGGGACCCGTACAGCTCGGACGCCAAAAAATGTCGATAGAGTCCGGGTAGCAGCCCTCACAAGCCCTCACCGTTCGGTTCGACGTCAAGCTGCACATCTCAATCTGCACTATTCGACAGTGCGTCGCATTTTGAAATTGGACTTTAAATTTCATCCTTACAAAATGATGGTGTGCCAACAATTGCAAGAAGGTGACTATCAACAGCGTAGAGAGAAAATTTCTTGGCCGCTTGATTTCCCGACGAGGCGACGTTCCTTGCCCCCCCCCCCCCCCCCCCGGCACCCTGACCTATCTCCCTGTTGTGATGATGATCTTACCTATTAGTTATACTCAACCCCATAATATTGTCACCTGGTCTTAGATTTCATAAATAAAGATTCATTCTTTTGATGGTTTCTGAATTTGCAAGTTCTAACTTATTTTCTACATTTAGTAACTTTCTATTGCCATATCATTACATCTCGGGACTTTACATGGTGTCAGGTGTGTTCGCACCATGCCTCCCAACCTAAGGAAACGACAAAGTTCGCCCGGTTCTTCGGTCGCGCATTATATCCAACCTCGGAACTTCTTCATTTATCCAGGTAAACCACCAGAACCGTTTACATTTGTTGAAAGCGAGTGGGAATATTGGTTTCGCCGATTCGAAAGATGGCGAAACACTTCAGGTTTGTCTGAGTTTGAAGAGTCTAAACAGATCGATTCTCTCATTTTGACTATGGGCCCAAAAGCCGAGATAATCTTTTCTACTTTTGCGCTTACAGAAGAGCAATCTTTTTCGTACGATACTGTCAAAGAAAAATTCAACCAACACTTCAAAAAGAAAATCAACGTAATTTACGAGCGGGCGAATTTCAACAAAAGATGTCAACATGAAGGTGAATCTGCATTAGATTTCATAACCAACCTGTACGAATTAAGCAGAACCTGTAACTACCGGGATTTTACTGACGAACTGATAAGAGATCGTATTGTAGTCGGTATCCGCGATGAAAATTTGTCTCTGAAACTACAAATGGACGAACATTTAACTCTCGAAAAAGCCAAATCACTGGTCCAACAGAACGAGTTAGTCAAGTCTCAACAAAAAGCCTTACGTGATACAAAAATTTCTAATGATGAAGTTGACTCTTTACAATACAATTCAAAGCAAAAATTTCAATGTTTTCGATGTGGAGAGTCTAAACCTCACAAAGTAAATAGCTGCAAAGCCAAAAATGCCACTTGCGGTTTCTGTAAGCGGAAAGGCCATACTTCTAAAGCCTGTCTAAAACACAACAAAAAGACTGACGTACAAGAAATTGCATTAAACGAGAACTCTTCTGACACAGAAGAACCGCAGTTCAACCTCAGTACGATTTACCTAGAAAATGTAAGTAGTGGGGATCGTGCAGGTCGGGTCCCAGCATAACGTATATCAGTGGAGCTAGATGGTAAACCCTTAAATTTCAAAATTGATACTGCTGCGGATATAACATGTGTACCCAAAACCCAATTTATTTCTTTGGGTAAGTCCACTCGGGAGCTGGCAAAATTTCCTGGAAATATAGTCCATGCCGGGAAAGGGAAATTGACCTGTTCTGGCTCCTTCTTAGGGAATCTTCGGTTGGGTTCCAAAGAGGTAGCAGAATCAATTTACGTGATCGATAATCTCAGTGAACCTCTTCTAGGTAGACCTGCAATTGAGTCATTGAAACTTATAACTTCATGGTCAGAAGACATCGCCATTCAATCTTGTGAAGCAGACATTTCATCGTTCGTGGAAGCAAAAGAACGGTTCAAATCAATTTTTTCAAATGCACCGGGCACAATGTCTGGACCCCCATATTCTTTGAACATTCGACCTAATGTGAGTCCCTACGCCGTAACAGCTCCAAGGCGTGTACCATTGCCACTCTTCAACCAGCTCAAGCTAGAGCTAAATGAGATGGTATCATTTCAAAAGTTACCGAAGCTACTGAATGGTGTGCACCTATAGTCGTAGCTACCAAGAAATCAGGGGCTCTAAGGGTATGTGGGGATTACACCGAATTAAATAAATGTATAATTCGCGAGAGATTGATATTACCTACTACTGAAGAATGCTTGGCAAAAATTTGTCATGGGAAAATATTCTCTAAATTGGACGCCAAAATGGGATTTTGGCAAATTCCCTTAAGCAACGAAACAAAAAAGTTAACAACCTTCATCACACCATATGGCCGATATTGGTACAATAAACTCCCAATGGGCATTTGCTCTGCACCTGAACACTATCAGAGACGAATGTATGAGATACTAGATGGGTTAGAAGGCTGTACGAACATGATGGACGACATACTAATTTGGGGAGAAACTAGGGAGGAACACGATGCACGTTTAAATCTCGTACTAAGCCGATTGAAACAGGCTAACGTAACACTCAACAGCGAAAAATGCGTGTTTCGAAAACGATCAGTTTCTTTCCTAGGATTCGTCGTCAGTAGCTCGGGTGTTGAAACGGATCCTCTAAAAATTACAGCAATCCAAAATTTGCCTCCCCCCAAAGACGTCGCCGAACTTCGCAGATTTCTTGGGATGTGCACCTACCTCAACAAATTCGTGAAGAATGCAGCGGAAATGTCTCGACCATTACGAGACCTTCTAAAAACCAAATCTGATTTTGTATGGACTGATTTACATTCTTCGACCTTCGTTAAGATGAAAAACGCCCTGACTGAAGCTCCAGTACTAAAACATTTTGATGTAAATGCGGAAACAAGAATTCTGGCAGATTCATCATCCCATTCAATAGGAGCAGTTCTAGAACAACTTTCAGAGGGTGAATTTCATCCTGTAATGTATATTTCTCGAGCCCTGACTGAAACAGAAAAGAAATACGCCATGATTGAGAAAGAAGCCCTTGGAATTTCATGGGCATGCGATCGCTTTTCAATGTTTATAACAGGAAAATACATTTCCATTCTTACAGATCACAAACCCCTTGTATCACTTTTGGCGGTAAAACCTATTCACGAGCTATCTCCTCGATTACAACGCCTCCGACTCAAATTAACCAGATTCGATTTCAGTATAACTCATGTACCTGGGAAGTCATTTCATGTTCCTGATGCTTTATCCAGAATCGACCACCCTCCAAATAAAATTGAGAATATGAAGGATGAAATGGATATTCATGTTAGTTTGCTGTGCCGAAGTATACCTGTGGCTGATACTCTACATAAACCAATTCGTGAGAAGACACTTACAGACGGAGTTCTTCAAGAGGTCATCAAGTGCATAGACAAAGGGTGGGAAGGTACCGAATGTGGACCACTAGCAGGATTCTACAAACATCGCAGCACTCTTGCGCATCATGATGGATTAGTTCTCATGGGTACGAGGATTGTTGTGCCGCGAGCGCTACAAAACATGCTTCTCGATAAAATTCACTCAGGCCATCTTGGGATCGTCAAGTGCAAAGGAATAGCTAGAGACACAGTGTGGTGGCCAGGAATTTCGAAGGATATTGAAAGGAAAGTTTCCGACTGTTATGTTTGTATCCAAAATCGCAAAAATAGGAAAGAGCCACTCCTGCCCACTGAGTTCCCGTCATTACCGTGGTCTTCCCTGGGAATGGATATGATGGAACTGAAAGGTAAACATTTCCTAATTGTTCAAGACTATTTTTCCCGTTGGCTGGAAATACTTCCTACTACCACCACGTCTTCGAAAGCTATTATAAACCATTTAAAACAGCTCTTTTTCCGTTTTGGTGTTCCTCATACGATTCGCTCGGACAACGGCCCTCAATTCAGCAGCCAACAATTTAAAGAATTCTGCCAGGAAATGGGAATAGCCCTCAATACAAGTAGCCCTCATTTCCCCCAATCAAACGGACTGGCCGAATCTGGAGTGAATATGGCAAAAAGTTTATTGATCAAGAACGAAGACCTAATGTTGGCACAATTGGCTTATAACTCCGCTCCTCTGGAGAACGGATACTCTCCCGCCGAATTGCTGATGGGGCGCAAGCTGAGGACAATTCTTCCAATCTTGGAGAAAAATCTAATTCCAAGAACTCCAAATGGCGAAGAAGTTAAGGAGAAAGAGGAAAACTTACGTGGTCGAATGAAAAAGTTGTTTGACAAAAGGCATGGGACCAGAGATCTAGCTCCTCTTCAACCAGGTCGACAAGTGTGGATAATCGACATGAAGAAAAAAGGGATCATCTCAAAGAAGTTAGATGCACCACGATCGTACGATGTGAATATAGATGATGGTCAATCGGTACGGAGAAACCGTGTGGGTCTTATCCCAATCTAACTTCATATTTTTTTATACCAATTCATAATTCCTAAATTCTTTTGTTTCGACATTAAATCCCGGGAGAGGGGAGATGTGATGATGATCTTACCTATTAGTTATACTCAACCCCATAATATTGTCACCTGGTCTTAGATTTCATAAATAAAGATTCATTCTTTTGATGGTTTCTGAATTTGCAAGTTCTAACTTATTTTCTACATTTAGTAACTTTCTATTGCCATATCATTACATCTCGGGACTTTACACCTGTGACTTTTTTTTGTGGGGATATCTTAAGGAAAGAGTGTACAGAGATAAGCCACGAACCCTGAATGATTTGAAAGAGGCCATCACCACAGAAATTAATAACATTTCTGTGGAAACCTTGACTGAGGTGATGAGGAACTTTCACGAAAGGTTGGAGAAATGCATCCAGGCCGATGGACACCATTTGCTCGATGTGATTTTTAAAAAGTGATGTACATGATTTAATTTCCATATCTAAGTAACATTTTAAGACCAATAAAAACTTTCTATCTTGTAAAATAACCGAGTTATGGTTTTGTGAAATTCGTCCTAATCTCTTGAATCACCCTGTATAAACACTGACTAGGAAGTCGCTGTTGAACATCACAAGAAGGTTTGATTTTCAACTGAGGTGTCGGAACTATGAGCATGACAAGTCACTTGGGGGAAGATGGGAAATTTTTCAGTTGAGTCGGTAGGTATGTGTACTATTTTCGTGGATATTACTTCTCTTTGTTCGTTTTTTTTGGGTATGAAGTAGGTGAGGGAATTCGAATTGGAATTCGGCGATCATTTTGTTATTTTTCTCCCGAGTCTACCAAGGTAGCTGAAGCTTTGTTTTCACTTTTCAAGGATGAAAAAAAAAGTTCTCCAAAATCAAAATTTTCACTCGCGTTTTGCGTTTTAGACCTTTCTGAACAATTTTGGTTCCGTGTCTGTCTGTCTGTCATGAAATCCTTGTAACCGGCATAACTATACGAAGTTATTGTCCGATTTCTATGAAATTTTCAGGGATTGTGCAGGTTGGTGTGTAGACGGTCCCCTATGACAATCATAATCCTCGGACTGATAGAAGCGACTGCGCATGCAAAATTCGCTAAAACCGTCGCTAACTCGTGTAATTTTTTATGCTCTGGATAGATTATATAGATATCTGGATAGATATACCATTTCCAGCTTGTGATCATTTTCAATGCAGCTAATCTAATGCTTTTAGATCTAATTTACCAGCGTTACAATGTTTTCTCTAATCCCCTGCACTACTTTCCATGAGTACCCTTCTGCTGCAATTTGGTTCATTATTTCAAACGTTTCAAGGTTCGTAGAATCCAAAAACGCTGCAGATTATTACACATTGGTTTATTTTTTTTATATATAGATCACTCGTCTGCAAAGCCACCAACCATCCAACATGAAGAAAAACATCGATCGCATTTCGGTCAGCTAAGATTTGAACGGAGATTAGGCCTCTTTTGCGATTCACACTCGTGTTTTTGATTTATCGTACGTCCAACCCTCAAATTCTCGTAAGGAGCGAACGGTTTGTCCTACAGGGCTCCGCGTGGTCACGAAAAATTTTGAAAATTCTATGCTATCTTAAATTGATGGAAAAACAATACCTTTATATCTAATTTTTTTGAGTTAGGGTGTTTTCAAAATTTCAAAATTTATTTTTCGTCCCTTAAAAGTGACCTACATCAACCAAAATCTTTGCGGCACAACTAGACCCCAAGTGGAGCCCATATACCAAATTTGAACCAAATCGGTCCAGTGTTGCTGATAAAAGTGCCGCGTACGGCAGACGGACAATTGATTCAACAACAAATTCAACAATTCAACAATTTTTTTTTGGGGGGGGGGGGGGGGTAAACAATTTCTTTTCTTGGTCGATTCCAAAGGTTTATTATTGTAAATAATAAACCAAAATCGATTCAATGTTGATTGTTGTTCTCCGATAGTGTACAAAGGTCCCGTTACGTTTGGTTTCTCTGTCAGACAAATAGCATTTTATAGATCAAATTGATGTTGAAATTTCGAAAAAGTGGAAATTCTGCAATTTTTTTTTTTTTAGGCCCATGGGAAGTTCACTTATTGAGTGACGCAGCGGACGTGTTAATATCAAAAGTTTTTGGGCTAGACCGTTTTGAAAATGTCAACCCTTATTTTTAATCCCTTACAAGTGACCTACGTCAACCAAAAGCTTCGGGCACAACTAGATCCCAGATGGAGCCCATATACCAAATTTCATCAAAATCGGTCCATGGGAAGAGTTTCAAGAATAAACCTTTGGAATCGACCAAGAAAAAAATTTTTTTTTCAACACCCCCTCAAAATTTGATGGTTTATTTTTCAAGGTACGTAGAATCCAAAAAATAAAATATTAAAATAAAATTGTTAAAAGAATAAAAATTTGGCCGTCCGTCCGCCGTCCGCGGCACTTTTGCCACTTAGCATTGACCGATTTTGATGAAATTTGGTATGTAGGCTCCATTTGGGTTCTAGTTGTGCCCCGAAGATTTTGGTTGATGTAGGTCACTTCTAAGGGTTCAAAAATGAAATTTGAAATTTTGAAAACACCCTAACTCAAAAAATTTTGATATAACGGTATTGTTTTTCCTTCAGTTTAAGATAGTATAGAATTTTTAAAATTTTTTGAGACCACCCGGAGCTCTGTAGGACAAACCGTTCGCTCACTACAAGAATTTAAGGTTTGGACGTACGATAAATCAGAAACACGAATGTGAATCGCAAAAGAGGCCTAATCTCCGTTCAAATTTCAGCTGACCGAAATGCGATCGATGTTTTTCTTCATGTTGGATGGTTGGTGGTAGGAATCGGATCCGTATTTGTTTACATATTCTTTTCTAGGCAACGTACTGATGTTTTTCAAGTAGACGTGTTCATATTGGCATTTTCTGAACCGTTTAAGCCCACTTTCATTTCACATATTTTGACATATTCCGCTATAAATCCATATTTACAAATATTTAATCCAATAAAACACATATTTTTTAATTTTGGGTAGTTTTTCATAATTTCGAAGAAAAGTGAATTGTTTGGAAGATAACCATTTGTAGATTGCGATTGCCGCCACGGATGGCTATCATGAGCTGTGAATCACAGATCAAGGGCTGTGATCCACAGTCAAGGGCTCCGCATTTCGATTCTGTGATTTACAGCTGCATTGACTGCGATAGGAGAGGGTGTGAATTACGTAAACCGGTGCTGCCGTTGTTTGTTTTTCTGCTACACATCAATCATTTACGATTCTTCACAAGAAGTATTCTTTATTTTTCCTTGTTCGGAGCGTGAATTATTGTGAAAAATGCCGCGAACATCGGTGTCAAATAGACGATTGATCGCAAAATATCTAAGTGAGTTCCCAGCTGAGCATTTTAGAAGTGATGGAGACATTCTGTACTGTACTGTGTGTGACAAGCGCGTTTCTTGCTCGCAACGTTCGCAGGTTACTCAACATATTGCCACGGGTTTACACAATGAAAATAAAAAGAAGAAAAAAGACAGCACATCGCGTCAAACTTTCGTTACAGCTCCATCCTCAAGTAAGTCCACTTTGAGTACAGACCTGTGTCGTGCTTTAGTGAGGGCTGATATCCCTTTCCACAAACTCACCAACCCTGATTTTAAGAGCTTCTTAGAGACCTACACTGGGAAGAAAATTCCTGACGAGAGCACCTTGAGAAAAAATTACCTACAAGATACGAGTATAATAATAGTTACCTCGTATTTACACGGAAACCTTGGCCAAAATTCGAGAATACATCAAAGACGGTCCGGTCCAATTTGGGTGTCAATCGACGAAACTACTGACGCAGAGGGCAGGTATGTTGTCAATATAGTGGTTGGAAAACTTGGTGCTGATGACACGTTTACCAAACCATTCCTTTTGAACTGTGAAGTTCTTGAAAGATGCAACCATTCCACCATCTCACGATTTTTCGATGACTCAATGCATCTCCTATGGCCAAACGGAGTTTTTAAGGAAAAAGTTCTGCTGTTTCTATCTGATGCCGCTCCGTACATGATCAAGGCTGGAGAAACCATACAGGCATTTTATCCGAAAATGATTCACTTGACGTGTCTTGCTCACGCCTTGCATCGAGTAGCAGAAACCGTGCGATCTTTGTTCCCAGACATCGATTCCTTGATCTCTTCAGTTAAAAAAGTGTTTTTGAAAGCTCCAAGTCGTGTACAAATTTTGAAAGACAAATATCCTGACTTGCGTTTGCCACCACAACCAGTATTGACGAGATGGGGTACTTGGTTGGAAGCAGCTGAGTACTACTGCGAAAATTACGATAAAATCGAAGATGTTGTCGCACAACTTGAAGACGATTCAGTGGCAATAAATACAGCCAAGTCGTTGTTCAGAAAACCCACTTTGAAGAACGAAATTGCATTCATTTCCAACCACTTTGTATTTCTGGCTCCCACCATCACTCAACTGGAGTCCCAAAACGTGCCACTGACAGAAAACGTAGCCAACGTTGAAAAAGTGGTTGAAAAGTTGAAAGGAATTCAGGGAGATAAAGGAGCCAAGATCAAATCAAAGCTTGACGACGTTTTAAAGAAGAACAAAGGGTGGATGACCATTTGCACTATTGCGGATATTCTCAAAGGATCAGAAATCTCCACTGATCGTCCTATCCTCATCACACCCAACGAGATCAGCGCCTTCAAAAACGCACCTATAACTTCAGTGGACGTTGAAAGGTCGTTCAGTAGGTACAAGGCTATTCTTCGTCCAGATCGTCGTCGCTTCACGTTCGAAAATTTGAAGCTCCACGTCGTGGCGAATAATTTCAAGGAGTGAATTGCCACTTTTCACATTTTCTTCAACGTTTACAAAAATTTTGTTGTTGTAATGTTCATTTTGCGCTTAAACATTTTTTTGAAAATATTTCAACCTTTTTACATATTTTCCACATATTTTACGAAAATGAATACTTATATATGTTACATATTTGGCATTTTTAAATACATAAAAATCCGATCCCTAGTTGGTGGCTTTGCAGACGAGTGATCAATACAGAAGAATAATAAACCATTGTGTAATAATTTGCAGCGTTTTGGATTCTACGTACCTTGAAACGTAAACTTACAAATTTTCTTCTTGGTCGATTCCAAAGGATTATTATTGAAAATAATAAACTAAAATAACACATTTTGTTAATGTTTTGGTAGTACAGGTAACTCAGTAAATTACCAAGGTGAGTGTCAAATCGCAGTATTTTAATTCGTCTATGACAACAGCCTAAGTTATGATTGTTATAATAAGGTGTTATTTTTCAACTTTCAACTGCTTTGGATAAGTTCCACTAATTTATCATGATTCGAACCAAGGGCGCCTCCCCTTCGAGGGAAGTTGAGTAGCGCGATCTCTGTCGAATTCTTCGCGCAATTCCTCGCGATTAGCTTCACCTTCGGCTCCGCAGAAAGCGCTCAAGTTGTTCGCGTCGCTCGGAAAAAGAGGTTGGGTCGGCGGGACACCCCTCGTTAATTGATTAAGATCGCGGTACATTTCGCGGCGTTCCGTTGGCACCCGTGCGGGCCTCAAACGGGTTGTTCGAGGGTCCACTAGAGTGGGCTGGTGTTGCCGATCACGAACTCCGGAGTGCGCCGTGGCCGTGTGCGCAGTGTTGGGTCAACTCTATGTGGGACATCTTCTCAGTGTCAACTAGTTAGGGGTTTCCTCGGAAATCCCATGTATATTGTGTAATATTAGGAGGAAATACCTGCAATTATGTCGTCCAACGCCCAGCCGAAACTGTCGACCACCGCCCGCGTTATTCAAAGTAAGTCGACGTCTCATTTCCACCTAGCGAATCCGTTTCAGGGAACCTACCGAGATAAGGGATTGATTTTCTCGGTCGCCATTTGCTTGCTGGTCTATTGATTGCTTTACTTGGTTTTTAGCCCCGGAGATTATATTTTTTTATGGACGAACGTAGAATAGTCGAACCAAATTGACATAGTCAAACGCACAATCGTCGACTGTCGTCAGCCGATGTCTTGTGGTCGTTTCCTCGCTAAAAACGCCGGGCCTTACTCCCAGGGTATCGTAATCTCCCTCCCCCGTCTAACCTCCTAACTTAACCTGCCCGCCACTCAAGAACAACCTTTTATTAAAAAAAAGCCTTTGACCCATTTCCGAGATCAGCGGCCGGTTCTGAGTGAAATTGGCCCTGGGCACTCCCCTGGCGAACGTGCAGTCGGATTTTGATGTCGCCACCAGGCCTTATGGTCTGCCGTCCTATCTTGATTCCCTTCACTGCCACTACCACCTTATCACTATTTAAAACCCCTTGGAATCTTGCAACAATGCAAATAATACAACCTGTTTCTCGATGCAGGCGCACCCCTCAACATATGTTTACCCTCCGTAGCAGGTGTCCTTATGTCATACTCCACGTCCTCCATCCCCATCTTCCCTGCCCGCTTGCCAAAAATCCGCGCTCACTTTTAGCTCTTCCTATTTTTCCTCATTCGCGGTTCGGGGACCCGCAATCTCGAGTTTACTTTGCAAATTTCAACCACAACTTTCCTTGCAGCTCGCGAATTCAACGCGAAATCATTGAAATCGCAACCTACTTCTGATACAACCATTGTAGGTCAATATCATTACCTCTCTGCGTACGCAATTTGGTTATGGACAGGTTCATCCTACCTACGCACAGTGGTCCAGAATAGTTAAAAAGCGCTTGAAATTCAATAACTTTTGGACAATTGGACTATGGACGAGTACGTTTGTCATTCTACCACGTCTGTTTTCGCAAATTACGAGCACCAAATCAAAAGACGCACGATTATCGCATAAATATCAATCACGTCAATTTGGGTTTCGTGTGGAATTCTACGCAAAACCATTGAAATCGAAACATAGTTCTTATATCAATCACGTCAATTTGGGTTTAATATGGAATTCTACGCAAAACCACTGAAATCGAAACATAGTTCTTATATCAATCACGTCAATTTGGGTTTCGTATGGAATTCTACGCAAAACCATTGAAATCGAAACATAGTTCTTATATCAATCACGTCAATTTGGGTTTAATATGGAATTCTACGCAAAACCACTGAAATCGAAACATAGTTCTTATATCAATCACGTCAATTTGGGTTTCGTATGGAATTCTACGCAAAACCATTGAAATCGAAACATAGTTCTTATATCAATCACGTCAATTTGGGTTTAATATGGAATTCTACGCAAAACCACTGAAATCGAAACATAGTTCTTATATCAATCACGTCAATTTGGGTTTCGTATGGAATTCTACGCAAAACCATTGAAATCGAAACATAGTTCTTATATCAATCACGTCAATTTGGTTTTCATATGGAATTCTACGCAAAACCATTGAAATCGAAACATAGTTCTTATATCAATCACGTCAATTTGGGTTTCATATGGAATTCTACGCAAAACCATTGAAATCGAAACATAGTTCTTATATCAATCACGTCAATTTGGGTTTCATATGGAATTCTACGCAAAACCATTGAAATCGAAACATAGTTCTTATATCAATCACGTCAATTTGGTTTTCATATGGAATTCTACGCAAAACCATTGAAATCGAAACATAGTTCTTATATCAATCACGTCAATTTGGGTTTCATATGGAATTCTACGCAAAACCATTAAAATCGAAACATAGTTCTTAAATCAATCTCGTCAATTTGGGTTTCATATGGAATTCTACGCAAAACCATTGAAATCGAAACATAGTTCTTAAATCAATCTCGTCAATTTGGGTTTCATATGGAATTCTACGCAAAACCATTGAAATCGAAACATAGTTCTTGAATCAATCTCGTCAATTTGGGTTTCATATGGAATTCTACGCAAAACCATTGAAATCGAAACATAGTTCTTATATCAATCACGTCAATTAGGGTTTCGTATGGAATTCCCCGCAAAACCATTGAAATCGAAACATAGTTCTTAAATCAATCTCGTCAATTTGGGTTTCATATGGAATTCTACGCAAAACCATTGAAATCGAAACATAGTTCTTATATCAATCACGTCAATTTGGGTTTCATATGGAATTCTACGCAAAACCATTGAAATCGAAACATAGTTCTTATATCAATCACGTCAATTTGGGTTTCATATGGAATTATACGCAAAACCATTGAAATCGAAACATAGTTCTTAAATCAATCTCGTCAATTTGGGTTTCATATGGAATTATACGCAAAACCATTGAAATCGAAACATAGTTCTTGAATCAATCTCGTCAATTTGGGTTTCATATGGAATTCTACGCAAAACCATTGAAATCGAAACATAGTTCTTATATCAATCACGTCAATTAGGGTTTCGTATGGAATTCCCCGCAAAACCATTGAAATCGAAACATAGTTCTTATATCAATCACGTCAATTTGGGTTTCATATAGAATTCTACGCAAAACCATTGAAATCGAAACACAGTTCTGATATCAATCACGTCAATTTGGGTTTCATATGGAATTCTACGCAAAACCATTAAAATCGAAACATAGTTCTTATATCAATCACGTCAATTTAGGTTTCATATGGAATTCTACGCAAAACCATTAAAATCGAAACATAGTTCTTATATCAATCTCGTTAATTTGGGTTTCATATTATATATGGAATTATACGCAAAACCTTTGAAATCGAAACCTAGTTCTGATACAACCATTGTAGGTCAATATCATTACCTCTCTGCGTACGCAACTGCACTATGGACAGGTTCATCCTACCTACGCACAGTGGTCCAGAATCGTCATAAAGCGCTCGAACCTCATATTTTTTCAAGTATATGAGCAAGAAACCTGATTTTGCACACTTACCAGTCAGTTAGCCACAATGAAGGTATTGATAAGTCAATCAAATTTTGACAAAGTTGAACATTTTTAATAAAGCAACAGAGTCGAATAAAAAAAAATTTGGAAATGTAAAACTACAGAAAAAATATAAATTTTCCACAATGGCGTTTCGCGGTGGTAAGCGGAGGTATACCTTTAAATGAATTGACCATGAAACAAAATCCTTCAAAGACAATAATTCTCTTAAAAGAGCAATCTGGTAAACCTAATCTCTTTTCACCTAATCAACGTCTTTGACACCAAGTGCAGTTGGTTGGTGCAACGTCTAAGATGTTGCCGCAGCTAATTCCGGTCTTCCTATACACGACTACAGAATATTCAAACCCGAAATTAGAGAGACGCAAAAGCTATAGGACAAGAGGAAATCTGATTGGTGTACATTTTTGACGTTTTCGAAAAATTAAAAAAAAAATTGTCCTTCAAACTTTTCATTATAACAACAAAAACATGCGTCAATCTTATCGTTCAGATCTAGTAATGTTGGAGGAACAATTTTGGTATTTGAGGATTTCGGAAATTTTCTTAATTTCTAGTACTTTAATGATTAAACACAGTCCTGTAATCAAGAGTGGGGGCCTGCAACTCAAATACAGGCTCTCTGAGGAAGTATCCAACACATATTGCGGCTGACATGTTTGGAGAAAATACTTCGAAAAATGAAGTTTTGAGTGTTTTTTGTTGATTCTGGACCACTGTGCTACGGTTGTCTTTCTACCACGTCTATTTTCGCAAATGACGAACTCCAAATCGCATCAATATCGATCACGCCAGTTTGGGATTCTTAAGGAATTCTACGGAAAATCTTTGAAATCGAAACCTACTTCTGATACAATCATTGTAGATCAATATTATTACTTCTTTATGGTAGTCCAGTCAAAATGAGGAGCTTGATTCCAAAAGGTACTATATCAGTGAAAAAAAAACGCGAAAAACCATAGCGACCTGAACAACGTGTTATAAGCTAATGATGTTATTTTTTTTATATTTCTAAATCATAATAAATATAAATATTTATTATGATTTAGAAATATAAAAAAATAACAAATAATGTAAATTTACGAAAAAATGTAAATTAGTTTGAAGTTTCAAATAATTTTGAACAAGATTTGAAATATCAGATTTATGGATAGTACTTTTTGAAATAAAACATGGCGTTTAGTACTTTTAAAAATCTTTTAAGTAGGTACTTAAAAAAAAGTTTTTTAAAAAAACAATATCTTGTTCATAAACAATAAAATTGGCTGTTCTGACATCTGTAATAAGAAATTAGTTATTACAAGCTTTTATTTATTTTCACCTGTCCTGTTGTCTGTCTGCCTGTAATCAAATCTTGCAAGATGAATTTGATCCACTTCCCGGTTTCCGATTGAGCTGAAATTTTGCATGCACGTATAAATCAAATTATCAATCAAGTGTTCTGTTTTTGAAAAAAAAGGATGCCACTTTATTTGCATTTTTAGTAACTTTTTCTAAATCAGTAACGTAAAACTTAGTCGCTGATGAATCAAGTGATTTAGATGTCTTTTCGTCTACCGCATTTCCGCTTTTCGTCTACCAAGTTAGCGGAAGAATTATTTTCACTTTTCAGGTTTGATAAAAAATTCTCCAAAATCGAAATTTTTACTCGCTTTTTACGTTTCAGGCCTCCTGAAATATTTTGGTTCTGTGTCTGTCATGAAATCCTTGTAACGGGCAAAACTGTACGAATTTACTGTCCGATTTCGATGAAATTTTCAGAGTGAAATTTTCATGAAGGTAGTGGAAGGTACTTAGTGATTGATGTTTTGAGATGAGCTATTACGATCTTCTTTACAATCGGGTTATGGGTACGAGGAAGCTATGTGTCACACCCATTTGGCCTACTTTTTCCCCTATATGGCAGATCTTTGAAACACGCTTTGCCTGTTTCGAGTGGTACCCTTCGTTTTGAATCGACTGGTGTGTCACTCATTTTGGTTGAAAAAGTGACATTGATGGTTTTTCTTTATAATTAACTTATTAATGATATTCACGATCGTGTTACATGTTTTCTCACTTGACTAACGTCAACACGATCGAGAATTCCTTCCAAGTCACCTCGTTACTTCTTCGTTTAATTCTTATTGACATTTTCGTGTGTGATATACACTTTATAGCGACTGAAACAATAAGTTTACATTTCATTTAGCAATATTTATTTGCATAAGTCCAGTGACAGAACCTATAAGGTGGGTTGTTCAGTATTATAGATGTAGGTGTGGTGGTTAGGATGATCACCCGGCCCAGAACTGTTAGATGATATTAAGGTGAAATAAAGAGTCGAGAAAGCCGAAAGAAGTAATCAAGTCAAGTTTGTGGAGAAAAATGGATATGGTGGTTCCTCGAGCTAAAATAGGTGGGAGGCGGGTGGAGGTTGGCCCATTCTTGATCGTTTCAAGTTCACATCTGGTCAGCTCTTTGCTACCACATTCCTTTTGTTTCGTTTGTTAAGTATTTAGGTTTGTTAGGTTTAGGAGGAAATCGCAGCGGAGGCGACGATGTTCTACTTCGTTGTCTAGAACGGACAGCATTTCCAAGTTTTCAAGTTTGTGGAGGCAAAGTTGGCGTTTCTCTGCATATTTGACCCTCTTTGACTGTTTCTATTCGAAGATCGCGATAAATACAATTTTATTTTGAAAAGTGTATTAGTTTAACGTTTGATTTCTTTGCACAGCTCCATAGTTGTATCCCATATCAGACGAATTATTTATTTGTGAATGAGCAGTTAGTTGTTGAGAGAAATTGGAGGTCCTCCCCATTAGCCCATTTTTAGAACTTTATCTTCTAGTATTTTTATCCCCCAAAGTGATTTTTCCAATTTAATCGAACGTCGTACCTAGGTATTTCACTGAATCAGCTTATGGTATATTGTAAATAATTTCCATTTATAATGATGGGACTTTTTTGTTGGTAAGTTCAGTTTCAGTGTCCAGTTCTTTGTCCAATTAGCTGTCTGGTTGGTGGAGGATTGTAGTTTTCGATGAACATTTTCTACGTCGTCTCCTGTAGCAATCATTGATTCTCAGTGTACGTAAGCTGGTCTCCAGTGTACATAAGGTTACAGAACATGCCCCAGCACGCTTCCTTGCGGGACTCCTGCTTTTATATATTGCTACATACTCCAACTTTTTGCCCAATGTTACAATAACATGTGGTAGAAAAATTAGTTAAAGAGATCAAACGTTAGAAAAAAGGCCTGAAGGCGAGCAACTTAATACGTCACACTTGCTGCCATCGTTCAAATCTTCACATTTTGTTAGCTTCCCTAATTTCTTCTAAACATTCTCCTAAATTCGGGTAAACAGACCCGATTACCGTTATTCCTGACCCCATGCTCTTTTGAAAAAAAAAGAAATAAAAGGATTGACTGAAGTACCCCATTGCCGATTATTAAGGAAGGACTTTGGATGTAGATAGTACTGCCTTGGGAGATCCCTGAGCAGCTTAAATACTGAACTTTAGTGCCAATCTCGTCAAAAGCTTGAGCTACATTGAAGTCAAAAGCTTGATCTATCGTCTATTGACTTTCTGAAAATTCATCCAAATCGAACAATGAAAATCACTCGTAGATTTATTCTGAAAAAGGAGTTGACCACAAACACGATTTCAAAATTACTCAGAAAATTCTTGAAAATACAAAAATCGCGTGAAATTTTATTTTAGTCACATTCTGAATCCTAATGTTCGCGGTGAAATTCAACACGATTGAAAAGGTGTTCCTCGTTAGGATAACTTTTTGCTTCTTTACATAACTCTTACAGGTCAGAAGAAACTTTCGGAATCCTATCAGGAGTCAATTCCCTTGAAATTGCATTTTAGTCAAACGAAAATCGAACATTAAAAAACAAACCAAAATATTCAAATGATGTTATTCCTCGATCTATTTTGATTTGTGCTGGTGCTCAAATTGTATTTGTCCAACATTAAACCTTTTGTTTAAAAATCAATTTTATGCCCAATTGTGAAGAGAATTTTTCAATAAATATGTTGAATTAGGCGTATGTATAGTAGATAATTTTTCGTTTCCTTGAAAATCGGTAATTTTCCCAAACGTTTCGTGTCGAACCCCTTATCAAAACCCTTCGATATATTTATTTCATTCCTACCGAACTCGCCCAACAATATTCCATAATTTGTAGGTCAGTTCGTACGCTCTTGGTCGAAAATACGTTGTTTTCTTTACAATTGGTTGTCTTATCAGTCAAACATGATTTCACTTATCTGAAACCGCCCATTCCTCATTCTCAGCCAGAGATTATTTCAAACGCGTCTTGACTTGTAGAATTTGTTCGTAATAATCACATGTTTGCATTTATTAAAGTAATCCAGATTCATTTTTCAGGATTAGTTTTCTTTTTACAATCATTCCTCATTATCTTGACGACAGGATTTATTTGTGGGTTAACGCAGTTGGTTTGCGCTTTGTGAAGGACAATTTACCTATTTATTGATGAATTAGGGGACTTGCCGGTTGGCCCTGTCTTGCACGGGGTCATCTGTATTTTGTTACTCCATCTTGGACACACATTGGAAAAAGTTTCCTAAAGCTATGTTACATTGATATTGTTCTGAATTCTGAATGTTTAAAATTTATAGAGGTTGTAGGCACACGTCCTGTGCACTTTGTTGAGTTCCAATTCGTACATAAGAAACCGAAACCCCGGCTCATAGCCTTGTGCTTCAGCCGTATTATGCTTGTTGGTTATTGTTACATATAACTGTTTCTTCTGAATAAAGCATTTCATCGTTCAATCAATCATTGGAAGATGTTGGTTTAATAGTTCATACAGTTTTCCTGACTTCGTTTCAATGACTGTCAGAGGTTCCTGAGAAAATTTGTCCCAATGCTTTTATGATGAACGAATCATCAAAGGCCTAACCAGCAAAATATTGTAAAAATATTACTACTCCATTCAATATTGGTACTCCATCCACAATCGTGATTTATTCAAAATTCACTACAAGATCCGAAACTAACTCGACAACGTAGTTTTTGACCCTAAACAAGCTCAACAACCAACATGTAGAGTTGTCCCAGTCAATCTTAACTTATCTTTCTTTCCCCTTTCTTTTGGACGAAAATTATTTGCTTGGGCTAGCCGATTGGACACGACCCATGGCTCAGAAGTTTTGGGCAAAGGGTCCATTTTCGTTTGAGGTCAAATAACCATATTCAACCCCCCTCGTTGAAGAGTGATGAACAGGCCTTTTGGATCCATATAATAATTTTTGTTAAATTTTGAGAAGATTTCATTTCCTCGATGTCTATACGGTGTATTGAGGGGTACCTGTTCAGATGGTTGACTGATGGGATGTTGCGGCGTATGCCATGAAGAGCAGAGGAATCTTTGCATCCCAGGTTTTCTCGAGGCTGCCCACAAACATGCTAAGTTTTTATTGAGCGCTCTGCTCCTAGACCTGTCAGAGGATGCAAAGCTGTTGTCCGGATCTCTGAGCAGTTTGGCTTTAAGGTTTATTACCCGATCCGTTTGGATTTCCACAGTGTGAAAATATTTGGAGTCCACACTATGAGGGGTTGACTGAACACCTCCGCATGTTGGTTGAGAGTTGGTTTGCTGATCAAAAAAGTTGAGTTTGTTTTAGTTCTCGTTGTGAATTTGGAATTAATCACGCTCGCAAATTTGTTGATTTGAGTACCACTCGAATTTGTACAGTATTTTTGGTACCTATAAATAACGAATTCAATAGTCAAAAAATTAAGAATAATTATCGCCTGCGATCAAGTAAGCGCGTGCGCACGCGCAAACCTGAAAACTATGTAGAAACCTAAATACTTACATTTTCTACCAGAATTCTGTGACATTTTCAGTAAATTATGGATGAGACTGTAGAGGGTTCCCTTCCATTTCTTCCAGATCGTCAAATTTTTAGGTATTTGAAAGAAAGTACTTGGAGATTATAGCCTTGAGATTATCTACTGTGCAACGGACAATACACATTACACAATCATGTTACGGATCCGAGAAGCTATGTGCCTCTGTCACGTGGTTGATATTTATATGGTGTGCCCATCCGCCTTTGAGGCGATTTCTTGAAAAAGAAAAAAAGGTTTATGGAACTCGTTCTTGTACATTCTATTGAATGGAGGATGAATCTTACATGCGTAGATAATACATGCTATGTTGAAACAAGAAGGGTTGGTAATCGTACTTTAGTCTGACGAAGTTCTTTCAATCCGCTGTTTGGGAAATATAAGCCGGTTAGATTTACTTAGAAAACCTTCTTGTCATGCAACAAACGGAAAATCGAGTCAGATAAAACAATAGTGGTCATTGTTTATAGTGGGTTCATTGGTACGAAATAATCTCCGACGGACCAAAAAGCAAATCTTGCAACAAAATAAGTAGTAAGCATCCTTAGGAAAACCGCATCGAGAGTCAAAGATTGGGAAGGATTGAAAGGAAATGAAATGAGAAAAACAAAACAGCTCAGTTCCTTCTCCAATAATAGGTACTGGAACGATCGCCGCTGAACAAAGGAAACTTATAAATAAAAGAATATCTCGTCATTTCACCGCGTTCAACTCGAAATATTTAATAAGGGTTTCATGTCCTTTTCCAATCTACATCTTCAATGAACTGGCGATCTGCGAGCTTTACATATAGAGCGTAATTATTTTCCCGTACCGGACCTAGAGGGTACATTCAGAATCGCGTCCTGGAAATCATTCGGGGAATTTCTCATACTTCGGGTCAACATCAAGGGAAAACGTTCAATAAATTCTCCAAGCTCGAACGAAGAAAACCTGTATGTGGCTCGCGGCCATGCTCGCTCTAATACCATTGAGGATGTCGCTCGAGCCTTCACAATCCGCCCAATCAAAGAGCCAGTCGCTCCTTTGAAGATCTTAATGAACGAGGAGGCCCAAATAAAATGGATATCCCTTAATGAGGGAGGCCTCAGAAGTCTGGCTGGTGACTTCATGGGTTTGTTGAGTAAACCTAATCCTTGACGATGAAATAAATTCGAAATATTCAGATGAATAACCGAAATCGAGGACTCAAATTCAGAGATAATGTGGGATTGAAGACCGATTTTTCCATTCATTTCCAATTGTCCATTAAAACTACGTGGAAGCCCAAAGCTGTACTGATCTTTTTCTTCTAATTTTCAAAACTTGATTTTAGGTATACTTTTCGAGCTAATTTTGATCGAATGTTGGCCTTATTAATTATGCAATAATGGTCGAATAGGTGGGCGAGAGTTATTGTGGAGAGAGTTCTTAGATTGGTGAAGAATTCGAAAGGATCACATATATGTCATCATACCAGTGCTCAATAGCAGAGTAGCACATTATGTCCATGCTGCTTTAGATATCACATATTCTCACATATCCATAAGCAGCATTTACTTACTCATCTTACGGCTTGATATTTTTGACAATTGTTTTTAGGTGAGAAATGGTCTGTAATGAGTAGTGAGGGAATTCGCTTGATTGCAGTAGTCTTCTTCAAATGATGTGTTGATTGCAGATCCTTCGTGATTATATAAATTCATGCCATAGGTTGGTTGATATATATGGTTACCTTGTGAAACCTTGGGGGTTTTAACATTTCGAAACATACGCCGTCACGTTCTTGGTTGAAAATGCGAGAAAAAGACGGAAGGGGAAGCTCGGTGTTTTTGAATACCCTTATTTTCGATGATCACTTGTATCTAACCGAAAAATTTCTTTGTTTTACTGCGTGAATATGACATGTTTGAGGATATATTTCGTATCGTCGAAACAAATCCATAAGTACTGTCTACGTAACAACATCAAATCAATATGGCTACTTTTGATTTCAAATACGAAGCTGTACTCGCTAAAGAAGCAGAATTGTCGCGTAATATCGTTTAAACGAGAGACGAAGAAGAAGAAAGGTTCGGGTAATCAACCGTTTTTGCCAGGGTTTCCGTTTGAGTTTCAGAGAGTATGGGGTTCCCCTAATTACGTTTCCAAACTGGACTCTTTTGCGGCGGTCGCCCAGAGGGATTGTTTATCATCGTTGGAGTTGACGGCAATCCAATCAACTTGTACACACATTCCCAAGGATTTAACCCGCAAACCACCATCGCCTGGCGAAGTTAAGCAAAACCATTAAAGAGATGACAGCACTAATACACACTCCGTTTGAGTGTAAGTACTGTGCATACAACTGTCGACTCGTAAATCGTCATCTTCCTCTGGCTCATTTTCACGTATTATTGATTTTATAGGGCTTGAAGGTATACGTATTTCATTCGACCTACTACTGTATTTTATGTTTAGCTAAGACCGTCATCAAAATCTAACCGGGATAGACCACAGGAATATATATCGAACGAGGTGGAGGTAACCTCTTGAAAGGACGATAAAATCGGATCTACTGGATGACAGAGGGCGAGCCCAGAGGGTGATCGGCGGTTAGGCTGAGTAAAGCGATAATCGATCAGCGATCTCTGGTATTGTCTCGCTAATTTTATTCATCACCTCCTCATCGCATCCACCATCCACATCCTTGACCCCGCTGGCTGGAATGGCGATGCCTCCACCATCACCTCTCGTAGCGGGGGTTGTAGTGAATACTGCCTTCAGGCAAAGTGAGGTCATATCGGATTCATATTTACCTATCTCACATATACAACCGACGGCTAGAGAAACCCGTTTTTCAGTCAACACCAATTCTCTGCCAGGATGAGTTTCATTTTGTATTTCTTAATTTTAAATGTCTCAATGATTGGTTAGAAAAAGGAGCAATATTTCTTGTTAAATGTAATAGGTCTTTGATTCTGAGAACAATGGGGGATCTCATTTCACCAATTCATTGCCCAAACGAAAAATCGCCACATTGATGATGGACGTTGATGGTGCTTGATCACCATTTGGTGCCTTTAGTCTAGTTGTGCCCCGAAGATTTTGGTTGATGTAGGTAACTTCTAAGGGTAGAAAAATGAATTTTAAAATGTTGAAAACACCCTAACTCAGAAAATGTTGATATAAAGGTATTGTTTTTCCATCGATTTAAGATAGTATAGAATTTTCAGAATTTTTTGAGACCACGTGGAGCCCTATAGGACAAATTGTTCGTTCCCTACGAGACTTGTATGGTTGGACGTACGATAAATCAGAAACACGAGTGTGAATCGCAAAAGAGGCCTAATTTTCGTTCAAATTATAGCTGACCGAAATACGATCGATGTTTTTCTTCATGTTGGATGGTTGGTGGCTTTGCAGACGAGTGATCTATATAGAAAAATAATAAACCGTTGTGTAATAATTTGCAGCGTTTTTAGTTTGGTACTGATTTGACTTTCTGAAGAGGCCGCGGGAGAGTAGATGTATCAGTATTCCATTGATGGCAATACGACGACCCCCATGTTTGGCAAAGTAGGTCTGTGTTAATCTCACGATTTTTTCAATACTGGTTCCCAACATCCGAAAATCTGCAAAATTCCCTAGGAGCTACGGGAATTTACCCCTGGTCATCGTCGACTATTTTCTGTACTTGTTCTGTATTTGTTAAAAGATTTAAATTGAATGAAAATTCGACCTAGAAACACTTGAACAAGACAGAAAATCTCAACGCTGTCAAGATAAAACTGTAACTTGTTTGAATTTTGCACATTTTAAGATGTTTCGAATAATGACATAATTTAGGTTTTTCGTTGTTAGATCGGAAGTTGTTAGATCCTGTCTTTATCGTATCTTTGTCTTGTATATCGTTGTTAGATCGTGTATTCATCCTCGGAAGAGTGTGGTTGAAGACAATATTCCACGAGAGTAAGAATGGTGTTGGTAGGACGAACAGTAGTGAACTAGGAAGCAATTAAAAATGGCCTATATTTTCGTCGAGGTTCCTTTCTTCGTCAGTTCTTAGAGATGTTGAGGTGATCCTCGAGGCGTGCAATCTAACATTATAAGCTAATGCCGAAGGTAGACGATTTCACCCTGGTTGTGGTTTCATAGCGTTTGCCGTTTACCATGTTAAGATTTAGTAACACCAAGTTCTATGCAACTTTAATTATTCTAGTCATGTCCGCAGGCTTGGCTTTTTCTCTTGACACTTGGGTTATCCACACGGACGTCCACCCTTCCTTCATAACGCAAACTAGGCCATGAGTACCTTCACGAGCTCCCCCTCTCCCAGTAATTCGAAATTTGCGTGCTCGAGAGAGCGTGGCGCCCCAAGCACCTCCAAGGCTATGAGCTACACTGAATACTAATACAGGCTTCACTTCTTTTTTGCACGGAACTTGTCAAGTGTAATCATTTTGTGTCAACTGCTTCCTTGTCGTGCCCCCGAGATTTTCGCCTTTACATGTTCTTCAGTTCCCCCTTTCCTCACAAAACTAGTCTTATCTTTCCGCCTGTTAACCCATACTATAATTTCGCATCATGACCTCCCCTGAAGTTAGATGAACAAATAAATGAGAAATGTAGTTTTTTTCTCCAACAAATGGAATATATGAAAGCTCACAGGACTCCTATTTTCGAGTTATTATAACAGAACTAAAACGAAGTTGTGGATCTTAATTCACTTAAAATCTTCGTGAGTTGTCATGGGTCAAACTAGCACTGTTCTTGTTTTCCATCAATCATATTTTTTTTTATTGTAAAAAACCAACTGGTTTTACAGTCGTCAACAAAGGAAAAATTAATGGTAAATAACAATAATAATGGTAAAGAAGTATCAAGAACCGATTTCATAACGATGACTCATAAATTATTTGTACACTATAAAATAAAAATAATAAATAATGACGAACAAAGACTAGCGGTTTAAACAATAACAACACTGTGAACATGGCATAAAGGTACAACTAAAATGATATAACAAAAGAATAACAGGTGTAAAACCGCCACCGGGGCATTCCCGGCCGGCCCAGACCCGCCCACCACGGCGGCTCCCAGGGCCACCAATCCATTTCTGGAGAGGTAGCCCTAACGAGTGATATGGTTCTATTCGAACCAATCAAACCCTCAGGCCGACCAAGAGCACCCGCCCAGCGCCAACACACGCATACAATAATTTACACTCACTCGTTCACATTCTCACAATCTACTACCAATATCACAGCCAAGTCAAAAGGTATCACAGTCAGTTTCAAATCACAGTCATATAAATAAATGGTAAGTGCTAGTTATTGTTGATTACTGTTGAAGACCTGTCGAAATCGATTTACCTACATAGTAGATAACTTATTATTTTTGTAAAAACTGAAACATACAATTTTTTCCGTTTTTAATTCATCGTACTCGTCACTCGCCTCCCTCCCTAATTCAAGTAACTATGATCTGCAGTTTTGCGGGATTGTGGCCTCGCAGGATTATACTCGTAGTTTCACGGGATTTTCTGTCTCGTGAGATTAGGTGTCGCAGGATTTAGTTTCTTGTAGCCTATCCTCCTCCCTACAGTATGCAACATCATATTACCAAATTTTATGCATTTTGGACGAGAGAATTGAAAGTAATCGGTTAGGGAGAAAATTGAATCTTACGCCAGAATTCATAATTATGAAGGGTGAATAGCACGATGCGAAAATTCTCATAAAAAATTCCGCAGTTGTTAAACAATTAAGCACAACTTGGCACCACTACGATACGTTTTGGTTCCATCGGAAGGGTTGTTAGAAGCGATTTTAGATGATCTGAACTTAGATATCGACTGCTGCCGCGAGGTGAGTGGAATTTAGTTTGCCTACCAGTAGTCGCTCTGCGTGGAACGTAGTTGATAGTTTGAAAAATATTACTTCAGGAGTCATCTTTCTAACTTTCATATAAACTAAAACAAAATAATACTTCAGTGATTTTTTAAATATCTACCTGCAATACAGATACCTAAATAGAAATATCGTCATGATCCTCGCGTTCTTTTTACAATATGGGGCGAGGGAAGCCCTTCAGAAGCCCTACGTCCGACCTGGCGTCTTAGAAATTGAAACCAAAGGCGAACTTATCATTTGTCGAGGAAAAGATGAATCAATGTGAGCTTGGAGTTGTGAAAAAACTGTCAAGATAAGGTAAATGCCGACAGTCACTAAGTAAATTTGACTGTGTTGATACATATAATAGTTTATCTATGTTGAACATACCTGCTCATCTTACATTGTTATCGTATTACTGAGTAGATCATCACTCAATTCTATTTAATATTCACATTTTGAGCTTCTTTACATTGAAGTATACAAGTTAGTATACATGTTGTTCCTTCATTAATTTCCACAAGATACTTTCGGAGACTTAACAGCTTCCAAATCAAAGGTATCATAAACTGGGGTGATGATGATATACCAGTGTGATTTTGATCAATACCAATATTGATGAAACCAATGTTTCATCGAAATCGGTCCTTTCGATAGCGCAATCAGTCAGAAAAATCCATTTTCAATGATGATGTCGGGTACAGCTCGATAAATGTTCGATAAACCAAAGAGAATTGAGGGGAGAAAAGTAATGATTGAAGCGAAAAGGGAAATACTTATTTTTTAATTCTTTTATCCACTACTTTTACACCGTAAACAGTTAGTTACATAATAAGAAATAATCCTTAAAAATGAGACTCCTCCTCAGCTACTAAAACTAGCTAACACAAACCGTAAACCCTTGTGGATAATCAGAGTGTAAATAAAATGAAATACGGTAGGGCCGTAGCTGTACCGTAAGCTAGTCGTTCAAATAAAGAACAACCTCATAATTTGGGACATCAGCAGAAATGATAAGGCAAAGTCGAGTCTGGAACACTTCAACCAAAAAGTACTATAAAGGAGCTTAAGGGCTGGAGAGTTAAGATGGCCTTTTTTTTTCAATTTCACGGTTGCTGCGTCCGTTGATAAGATCTTAATGAAGAAACTGCAAAGCTTTTGTGCATCCGTGAGGAATCGTCGAACAGAAGGGGAAATGAATACATCGCATTCCATTTTCTCTCTAAAAATCCACCATATCGATACCCTAAAGCACAAAGGAGCTATGTCCAAAAACGGAGTTTTGAGAAAAACGCAAAAGAAATTATCACCAATGCACAATTCCTAAAATAATGGCTTATTACACTAAACTCTTTAATTTTCTCATTAAATCTTCAATCTATTATCGTCAAGAAAACTCAATAATAGTTTTGTTGAATTTGAGTTTTCTGAAATTAAAAAAAAATAAAAATGTGGGAGTTGGATGGACCTTTGTGCTTTAAGGTATCGGTATAAACTATGAAAAAACGCCCAAAACTTCATTAACATTCAGCCATAATACATGAAATACATTTTTATCACTATCCTTATTTACAACTTAGTCAGCTCTCGTTTTCCGAAACCGGCACACCCTTTTTTTATTATCACTTGTTCTTTTTTACTTTTTTCGGTAATTTTCATGTCAAACCGGCACACTCAGAAAGAAAAAAATATTCTATTTAATATTTTATGTTATTAGAGTCGGTTTATTGATAATAATAGTTTCAACAACAGGTAATTAAAAAATATATATATTATATTTATTGGAATCGGTTTTTGTTTCACGATGACCGTCATTCATTGAGACATGTTAACAAAACAACATAGATACTCGTACAAAGATAGATACCCCCACAGATCCCTACATAGATTCAAATTGATATTGAATTACACTGCTTGCACCAATATAATCTCATTTTTCCGCATCAAATTTACTTAAATTAATCGACAGAAATTTTAGGCTTTTCTTCTTTTTTATAGAAAAATTATTCTTTTTCTATTAGGGTCATTATGATTAATTCTGTTCAGGAGAGGTGGATGGGGCATATAATATATCTTCCTAATTATCTTCATCTTATCCATGATTGTGCGGTAATCTGATGCATTCCTATGCATCAGAACGTCAATCCGTTTGTATTTTATAAATCGGATGGAAACAGTGATGTATGTTTGTTACGAACGCAGCGTTTACCAGTGATTCGACCACGATGAAATCTTAGCGTTAGAGAACAATCTAACGTCACCACCGCGCAATTCCTGGAAATATCGTTGAAATCGGATGGAAATGGTAGATTTTATGATGATACAAGAGTTATGCGCTGAGTCCTGCTTCTATAAATCCGGTGGTCTTGAAGTGGGCGGGTAACATTCCAATCCCAACCCGCACACACCCTGAAAATTATCAACGAAATTTAACTACAAATTCAGTTTTGCCCGTGACATGGATTTTTGGTCACTGAAAGTGTGATAGGCAGACATGAAACCGTTCAAAGAAGTCTAGAGGGAGGATATTTTGATTCTGACGAGTTTCTTCTTACATCCCATAAGTAATTTTTTTTTCTTGGTAGGCTCGGAAAAAAGTAATTTGAGAAATATATCTAGTTCAATAACAGAGAACATCTTCTTCAGCAATAATAATAATCAGTACTTCGCGGCACAGAGAATATTATAAATGAAGGTTCTTAGGTTACATACTTCACGCAAAGTGGGTGACATTTACCAGATCCCTACTCATTTGACACCAATTACGTACCTACTCGACGTCGACTTTCAAGCAATTTTCTTTAATAGCCAATGTCTCCTAAGAGGCCAATCGAAGATGAAATAACCTTCATTTAGAGACGCCTTCGGAGATGAATAATTCTTCATAACCCAACTTCTGCAGTAATCGAAACAACACGATAAGAACTATACTCTTGCCTTTATTTGAAGAGCTCTCGACCACGGGTTCGAAAACCCCTTCCCTGGCAGGAGGTGGCGGACAAAACCCACTATCCCTCTTCCTTCTTCCTCATCAATCAGCATACATTTTAATTTATCTTTCGGTTGACATATTTTTGTAATTTAAAGTCGTAACGTACTAATTATTCTGATGAAAATGAGTCCAAATTTCCTGTAAGTCGGCAAAGAAACAATTGTATTATATACAACAATATTGTATTGTACAATCGAACAATACGATGACATTAACCTACTGGATAAAGCTAGTACGTATAAGACACCTCAATGGTGTTTATCCCATCCTGCCAGTCATCTGATATTTTTATAGGTAGATTAGAAATCCCTGTTGTAAAACAATTTACTTGAATGTTCTTCATCACTCTTTTTTAAAAGTACCTGACTCGAATTTAGACTCGATAATATGTTCAATTTTTCTCGCTGATCACGATTTTGGTGATGGATTATCGAAATAATTAGTGAATCAAGTATGCATTTGCAAAAGGGGGTAAACTGTTGGGATCGCGCAGGTAGGACTCGACCTTCCGTTCGGGCTCAGATTCTTGCAGTGATGGCAGTAAGTACGGAGGAGGCGCAGCCTCTGCTGTGGCTTCAATGGAGCCTTGGTGACGCGAGCTAGCGCTCCACCAAGGTCCACACGGCTGGCAGTAATGGTGGCCACCCCCATGAAGTCGACTCCAAGGTACCGCCAAACCTCCAGCACGGATGGAGACGGAATGGGGGATTGTCCTACGACAAAACCCCCATCTACAACTATCACCTTATGCTGGCGACCCGACGGGACCAAGGAGACCGACCCACACTTATCAGGGTTAACCACAAATCCACACCTGGCTAGCTGCTTAGCAAATGCATTGAGGGCTATCTGCTGCAAGCCCTCATGGGTTTCTGCGAGTAGGATAACATCATCGGCAAAAGCCAATGCTCCTACTCGCACTCCAGGGGCGAGATCAAACACTACTTCTGTGGGCTGCTTACCCAAGGCCGTAACCACGACCAGGTCGAAGAGAAGCAGCAACAGGGGATCCCCCTGGCGTACCCCACGCCCGATCCGTACATCCTCTGACACCTCACCTCCTGCCTCGAGGACCGTCACGCCTTCCTGGTACAGACAGGCCGCATGTATGTATTGAGTATACTCAATTAACCGAGATGGGGCCCCCACACAACGAAGGCAATCGGTCAGGGCGAGGTGACTGACTGTGCCTTAGCGACGTCCAGAGCGGCGAGGTGGAGTTGCCGGCGTTTAATACGGGCCAGCGAGACGACAGCTTGGAGAACTGTAAGGTTCTCCGCTGTGCCATCCGCTGGCCAAAAAGGCTCTCTGGACATAACCAATGACACCAGCCACCTGGAGGTGAGATGCCAGTACTTTTAATGATTTTTAATTTTTTAATGATATACAGGGTATCCGTCCTAGTGACTACGCTCCCCCCCTCCCCCCTTACTTTCTTTAATTGTGGACGAAAAAAATCGGACCAATAGGGTGTATGGTGTGCGCCTGGGTCGGAAAAACTGTTTATTGTTATTTTTAATCTAACGTAGACCTCATTCTGAGAATTTTGGTACCAACCGCGACCTTCTAGCGTGTGTAAATCTTTTCCTATGAATTTTTAAAGTTTCGACCGTTTATGACGTCACAGTGGGCTGGGGGGTCCCGCCCAGGCGAGGGGGGCGCGTGACGTCATAAACGGTCGAAACTTTGAAAAATCATAGAAACAGATCTACTCACGCTAGAAGGTCGCGGTTGGTGCCAAAATTCTCAGAATGTAGTCTACGTTCGATTAAAAATCTAAAAAAAATCAAGGCGCACCCCCCATTCTATTCTTCATAATTCTTTGCCTAGAATTCAAAAATGACAAAGTTGCGCAACCAAAAGATTCGGATTCTTCGCCAACTTTTAAAAACATTTTACTTCAACAACTTTTTTTGAACGCGCGCAACCCGTTCTGCGAGCGCTCAATGATGCGCAACCCAGGGATTGCGCCTAAATTTAGATGAAGATAGACCTCGAGTGTGACTTAGCACTGTTTTTCTACGCTGAAACACGTGGTTTTTCTACCCTTTCTCGATTTGATTTCATTTTATCGCATTTACAGCCGAAAAAATCACTTTTTGAGGAACAAATCATCGATTTTCCGTGGAATCTATTCCGAGTATCGTTTTTAGAAGACTGGAAATTCCTTGCGAAATTTTGTGATTTGTAGAAATTAGCTGTTATTTTACAATTTTATATATTTTACAATTTTTTTACTCTTTATTGGGATTGATTCATTACCCTTCATAAGAAAATCGATGAATCCTTAAGATGCGCGCTGCACAATTTTGTCATTTTTGATTTCTACGCAAAAGATTATGAAGAATAGCGTTGGTCCGATTTTTTTCGTCCAAGATTACAGGAAATAATGGGAGGGAAGTTACTGGGATGCCCTGTATTGATGCCTGGACCACTTTGAACTACGATCTAACATTCTGAGTCGGAGAATTTAAACTATGATTCCAAACAAATATCATCAGGATTGGATGTGCAGTTAAAAATTCACCAACTTTACAAAATTATAATCGCCCTAAGTGGACCGGACAAATGCCGGTATATTTTGGCTCCAAAATAAAAAATAAAAAACCTTTCGTGCAGCTGAATAATATAGCAGAGGTTCATTGAAATTCCTCACATTACCATCTGCCACGTGGTTCAAAAAGTCGGGAATATGTATGCGTGCTTGCGTCTTCACAATGATAAGTTGCTTCGCTGGAGGAGGCACGAAGCTTTTTCCGAAAGGTCACATAAATTGTACTTTCTACCCTCGTCAAAGACATTTTGGTCGTGGAAGTCACCCGAAAGAAGCACGGGGAAGGGATGGATAGAGGAATGGAGGGGGAGTTAAATTAAATCTCGAGCTCTCATTTCGCATTACTTTGTGCGAGGAGCGACCCTTGATTCGCATCCATCCTCGACACAAAGGGCTCCCTAATAGATAGATCGTTTCCTCGCCCTTTGTACGAAAAAAGAACCTTTTCTGCCCTCTGCGTATATTGGCGACGGAACAACAGGATTTATAACCATTACAGTAGGGATATCTGAATCTTCCTCGGAACCGTCGCCACTTCCCACTCTTGAGTACTCGTATTAGTTCAGTTGGTGTTGACAAGGTGAAATGAGGGGGCCATTAGCCGAGTCTGACGTTGAAACAATCATCACGAACGTTACCTAATTTCGCTGGCTCCAGGGCTATTCGTTGCTTCTTGTTGTTCTCAGATTACCTACCTGTAGGTTGTGAAATCGGAAGAGTAATTTGTCCAATAAATGAAGCCTCGTAACAAAGCTTGTTTAAAAATTATTGATGTTGCTTTGGAGTAATTGTCTACAATTTTTTTACCGTTCAGATTGTCTATCAAACGGAGACCTTTCCGTAGTAGGTACTAAAAACTAACGAAAGTTGGGGGAGAAGGGAAGAAAAAACGATGCAAATTATTACACAATGGTTCTTTTTCTATATTGATCACTCGTCTGCAAAGCCATCAACCATCCAACATGAAGAAAAACATCGATCGTATTTCGGTCAGCTTTAATTTGAACGAAAATTAGGCCTCTTTTGCGATTCACACTCGTGTTTCTGATTTATCGTACGTCCAACCATACAAGTCTCGTAGGGAGCGAACGGTTTGTCCTACAGGGCTCCGCGTGGTCACAAAAGATTTTCAAAATTCTATACTATCTTAAATTGAAGGAAAAACAATACCTTTATATCAAAATTTTTTGAGTAAGGGTGTTTTCAAAGTTTCAAAATTAATTTTTCAACCCTTAGAAGTGACCTACATCAACCAAAATCTTCGGGGCACAACTAGACCCCAAATGGAGCCTACATACCAAATTTCATCAAAATCGGTCAATGCTAAGTGGGGAAACTGCCGCGTTCGGCCGACAGACGACCAAATTTTTATTCGATTTTTGGATTCTACGTACCTTGAAACGTAAACCATCAAATTTTGACGGGTGTTAAAAAAAATTTTCTTGGTCGATTATTATTGAAAATAATAAACCAAAAGCGTGCGACATCTATAATGGAATGCTATTTCACTCCCTCACTTGGGAAGTGAATGACACAGAGATACTCAGTACTTACCCGAGAATGTCACGCTTCCTCACTTCGACTTATTCCCGACAAATTCCGAATTTCAATCTTGGAAAATTAGGATCCTTCGTTGACGGCGAAGCTGAATCTATTCGGTTAAAGTTGTTTAATGACTACCTCACAAGCGGAATTTCATTTCATTACCAATGTTATTCTTCTATATATTCCTTAGACAATTGATGAACATTTGTGTTTTCTGAAATCCGAATAGTAAAATGAAATAGAAAAAGAGTAGAAAAGAATTGAAGCACGTAAAAACTAAGTGACGTCACGGCTCAACTATCTCCTTTACACTCGTTTCCCACGTGCGGGAGCATAATGGAGATAGTTTTGTTCTGACATCAATTCGTTTTACGCGCTTTTTCTTTCCTCTGTTCTATCCACTTCTGGTTATTTCCAGCCCATCATATTAGGCCTTTTTAGAAAGCTTTCCGTTTGAACTATAATTAGGAAGAATAAACAAGATTTCTAGTCTCTTTGGATGTGATTATGGAATGATGGCCCTGAAGCACTTCTGGAGAAAACTGCGCTGCTCTTCTTTCAAACAAGGTGTTTTCGGAAGACATACTCGTAATATTCATCCTGGTGCTTCTCGTTCCTTACCTTCTTGGTGAAAATCTGGAAAAGTAATCGAAACCAGACATCTCAGGTTGATTGCCTCTGCTATAAATGTTTTCCTTGAGAGACCGATCCCTCTCCTCCGTGTTCTGCTACTCCTTTCCGACAAAAACTTTCTTTAAAAATTGGTCTTTAATTCAATTCGTTTTCCCGTTATTATCATGAATTGGATGATAATCCATCATAAATTTGAGGATTTCCCACTATAGAGGGTGGTCTCCTATGAATTAGAGGATGGTCTGTCATTAGTACAAGATGGTCCCCAATGAATTTTTCGACGTCGCCATTCGATTGAGCGTGAAAATTTACCACGAAGATTACTCAAAACTATAGTTCACAAAGGGTACGTTTTCCAATACATCACTTTTTTAGCATTCAAACCTCATCTTCTCTCTTGAATACAATAGAAAAAATACGTTAGAAAGATAACTTTTTGGCGCATCACAAAATTCACTCTTCAGTTTCCATTATCACTTCTCAATTCCACTCAATAAGGTTATATAGGCAGTAAGGCGGCAGGGAATTTAACGAGCTTTTCAATGGGATCCTCCAATTTAAATTGTCAGTGCAAATATAATGGACCTTTGAAAATATTAGTGAAATACGGTAAGAGTAGGGAAAACACGAAAAAAACTCCAATTGGGAATGTGGTATTTTATAAATCACGGGACACCCTGTATAAGAGAGTATTTACGAGAAGCAGAGGAGCTCGTATATTTGAGCTTCGCAATTTCTGCTGTCAAAAACATTGTTGTACCCCAAGGCTTTTGATGAGTGACAGGAACTGTTGGGTTAACTACCTTTTTGAGCAAGCTCTTTGGTTTTTCAATCTTCCATTCCAACGGGGTCTTAATGGTCACAGCCCTCTATTCAATTTTCCTACCTAGCTCCTGTTAATATCGTTATTTCGCATATGGATGACATTCTGAGTGGCAGTTCTGACGGACTTCCCAAGTTTTCACATGCAAGCTTAGATTTTTATAAAAATCGTTGGAAATTGGAAATCAAGTCCTGTTCACTGACGCCTGTCAAAGTCAGTGCAACATGCTTCACTCGGCAATTATTTTGGTAAATTGAAAATATTAATAACTTGACGAGAGGTGTATCGATGATGACCATATAATGTGCACTGGCCCTTCTTGACACTCTATTATGTGATAACGTTGCGAATCATGAACCTTCTGTTTCAATTCACCATTTAGCTAAATCAGCTATCAACCAGTCTCTTCTTTAATATATGCGTGCTTTACGTTCGAATGGCTAAAGACTAGAGGCTGTGGGCTGTCGAAGAACAGAAACAAAGTCATCCTCAAGTCGAACAAATATTTCGTTGCTTCATGAATGGAATTACTCCACAGAAAGTGCTCGATGAGATTTTTAAAACAAAATTTGTGGTTTCCATCAATCTGTTGAATTATTATACATTCCAACTAATCGGTTTGGAGTGTGTGTTGGTTCATTACCCACTCAAATGATAAAAACAAGAGATTCCGAACTACCAATTTCTTTTCCAAAGCGTTGATGGGATCTGGGATCGTTATGTTTCTGTAAATATTTGTCTTGCTTTGCGAGGCTCCGTACCATTCCATTACTAATTTATTGTTTTTAGAATTGTCCCGTCCTCAGTCTACACTGTTGTTATATGCTAATCATAATTAGTTTGTTTATGTTTTTTGTTTGAACCGTCGTTTCACAGCGTCGAAAGTTTGTATCTTTGAAACAAACAAGAAGTGTAGTATCCAACTATTTGTTTGAAAAAACAAGGGTTTGGTCCCTACAACAACATTGTTTCATTTTAGGTGGGAGATGAGCTCACACTTGAAAAGTTTCAGTAGGTCTCTTTGTGAAATTTGGCTTGTTTAACAAGGGCCAAAAACAAAAGTGGACAAGTGACAAAATATAATCCCATCCAATTCATCGTTTGTTCTCTCTTTCTTTTCGAAAACGCACGTTTTTTAGGTTCAACACCCCCTTTCCTAGCCTTTAAGGCAAAATTCGAAATTCCGGCGACTTAGTGCACTACTTGATAGATTTCTGCGTGGAACTAAAAAAGAACCACGTAAATAGTTTGAAAACTAACCTGGGCATAGTACATAAGATTTTGACACCTATGGTTTTTTTTTCGCGAATTAGGATTCAGAATGGTCTAAAACGGATTTTTAAGCGGTTATTTTTTCTCTCCTTTGACTGTTGACCTCCTTCATCCCAGATTAATCGCATAAACATGACCAAGTTTTACTTTGTGACGTTAAAAAACTAAGAAAAATGAAGAAAAAAGATAAACGAAGAAATGGATTGTGGTGCTCTAATTTGGGTGCGAACTTCAAGCCATTTCTAATTGGCTTCAACTAATTGGGGGGCTGAGTGTACAGCTGAGGGGCAGGTTTTCAGAACCAAACTGGTGTTATATCCAAAATTGGCATGGCATTAGTTATTTTCACATAAACATTTTCATCTAGTTGGCTGAATACCTAATTGTACTGGATGGTAGGATAAAATTGTGCTGGATGCTTGGAGTTCAAGTCAGAAGAACCTCAAAATATCAGTGGTCTGGAACTTGATCATTCACCCTAGTTTCCGCTCAACTAAGCTGAAATACACAAAAATTACTCCATCTTATTCATTTCGGTGCCAAATCAACTGATATTGGTACTATGGGTATTGGTACTATGGGAATAGGTCGCTGTACTTGGTACTTTTCAACCCTTGCAGAATCTCAAGAGTGGAATTTAGTGGATATTGACTTCTACCACTGGTAGAAACAGGCAGATATTGGCAATTGTCTTGTAGGAACACCAGTTTGATGTAATGATGTTGCGTTGAAGTTATTAAATACTCCCAGATAGTTGAGGGGCGTCGGTGGTCTAGTGGACAGTGTACCGGACTGCGGTGATAAGATAAGGACCGTCTAGCGGGGACGCGCGTTCGAGTCTGGTCGCCGCAGAAAGTTTTCTGTCTATTAGACGATCGGCAATCTCTCGTTCTAACCCAGGGCGGTGATGTTTGGGAAGCCATGAGCGAAATCATCAGAACAAATTCTGATCTCCCCTTAGGGAGACAGCTGATGACGTCCGCGACGCCAAGAATGGCAGTCGGACGAAAATTCAACCTGAAATGGTTGCTTACTTTACTTTACTTTACTTTACTTTTTACTTTACTCCCAGATAGTAATATTGAGACAGCGTAGTTTAGTAATCAAATAACCTATACTTCTTTTTGAAGTGACGGCCATGTCATCGCAGAAAATATGGTTTCCGTAAGAGTTATATCTGGGAAAGCTAGATAATTTGTATATTTTGATTTGTTAGCAACCTTCATTTCATCTGGATGTGTCTGATTTTCCGTTCGCATTCTTTCAGAAATCTGTAAAATACATCATTCTTTCCACTACTTGTGCTCTCTCTACCTCTATCATGCTTCAAGAAATTCATCTTCAGCTTTGAAAATAAAAATACCGTTATTCAATTAACTAAGAAATTTTTTTAAATTTGTTCAATAAAAAACCTGTAAATTGAATTCAGGGCACGTACACACCCACTCGAAAACTTTTCCCTTGCCAGTCGGAGGTGAAAAACTCCAGCTTCAATTTCCTCTTTTCAAGCGAGAGCGTGGAATTGAAATCGAATAAAAAAATCTTACCTCGGATTTGTATTAAAAGAAATGGGGGGAAAACTCGATTCTGAAAACGGGGACGATAAAAATTTGACTGGAAACATTTTTTATATTTTTTGAGATGAAGAGAATGATGAAACCCTAACATATCGACCAGAAAGTCGATATTTATCGGAGAAATCCAATTATTCGAGATTTTAACTCGAAAGTTCAAACAAGTGTGTTGTCTCCGAACCCTCCCACCTAAGCTGACGCATAAACACTTGAAAGTTTCTTACAGATTAGTCATCTCGGTACTTCCTCCACCCTCCAGTAACATCTGTCTGAGATTTGTGTGGAGGAGCGGTTTCAGAGATGTCTTCGGAGTTTTTTTTGTTTGTGGGTTTTGAATAACCAGACAGAACGGAGCTCCCATTCAATAACGTCAAGCCACACTTTTTGGTGGAGCTGAGCCGTTATCTCTTTCGATAGAGTCGGATATCTGTTAGTTATAAAATGAGATTACGGTATCGTAGGTCAGTGCGTATTAGGTATCTCGGATATTTCGCATTACGAGTCATCGATCTGTTCTATTCAGAGATTACCTCTAATTCCACTTGTTTTATTTTGTACAACTGAAAGATCTCAATGAGAACTTTCCGAAAATGAAAAGCGAGAGGTTTCATTAAATATAAACGAAGTAATCTGAAAACTGGTATCGGGTTCAGCAGCTTTGGAAAACCCCTATTTTAGTAAGTAAATAACCATATAAGGTTGAATTTTCGTCCAACTGCCATTCTTAGCGTTGTGGACGTCATCAGCTGTCTTCCAAATGGAAGATTAGAATTTGTTCTGATGATTCCGCTCGTGGCTACTTGTTGCCTCGCCCGCTTAAGTGGAGCGGGGTTCACCGACGGCCCAACCAGAAAGATGATGAAGACCCGCGATACCGCCCTCGAGCGGTCACCAATCCAGACAATCTCCCGGGCCGACTGGCCCTAACTTGGTGATCTTACGGGAATCGGTTCATTGAACCAGCCAATGACCGTTGGTGGGAAACCCTAATGTACTGGAAAACGATTTTTCAAAGGTGCTGAACCGGTGCATTTATCCCAATTTCTTTTCTTAACTAATCCTCTCATCAGATCTACAAATGTTTGTACAGGAAAAATGATGTGATCAGCTTTGTTTAATAATTAGTCCTTCATAATGTTAGGTGATTATTATAGGGAATGGGGGATACCTTAGTAAAATCAATATCAATCATGTTCAGCGTTTAATGATTGACTCTAAACCACTTCTGTTCGAAAAATACGTTAAAGACTTTGGTCTGATAGTTGATTATGAACTGAAGTGGAAGGAACAAGTTACTCTCGCTTGTAACAAGATATACAAGGGTCTTTACCAGTTGGGACGACTAGCGTACCACATGTCGCAGGATGTAAGAAAGAAGTTTATACAATCCTCGGTATTCCCCATAATAGATTGTAGTGCCATACCGTATTCTGATAAGTCTGGTGAAATGTTCCACAAGTTGCAGTTAGCTCAAAATACTTGCATTGCCTACATTAATTTACGAATTTCCTCCACATGATCTTGTGAAGCATACTATGTCTTAATGGCTGGTTAAAGATAAAGGAATGGTGTATATTTCGTTCGGGCACTCTGCTGTTTAAGCTGTTGAAAGAAAAATAAACAAAGAAAAACATATTGTTTAGTAATGCATGCATTCCAGGGGACGTCCCATTGGATAAGCATCAGGTCAATTATTACCAGTTGGTAAGCGAAAAAACTGTTCACTCGATGTAATTTATTGAGCATTTTAGGCAAGAAATAGTTATCCCCACCACTCCCCCCTCTTCACCCTTATCCACCATAACATTTCTAGCGGCATGGGAGCCTCGAATCTGAAGAGCATTTTAAAATCCATGATCTACGATACCCAACATGCGAATTCGAGTTCAACCCCCCCCCCCCCCCCCCCTCATCCAATGGTGCCGGTCTGGCACCAAAGCGGAAATACGTCGTAACATTGAACTTTCATCTATTAGTTTTAGTAGGCGGTCCGTCGAGGTTCACATACGTGTTCAAGGTGAAACACAAAAAACCATGAAATAAGCGGTTTATGGTGTCCTGGCACCATGGTGGCACCACTATTAGTTCAATGGTGGCACATAGAATAATCCATGAAAATCCGGAGGTGTAATGAGAATTTTTCCTCAATTTCAAAGGTTGGGTACAATTAGTAAGCAGTAAAGGAACCGAAATATTGAAAAATAGGATATTTTGTGAATATTATCCCCCACTTATCCCCTCCTCTTGCGAATTTTGGTACTCTGGTGAAATCATGTACAACGGGGAAGTTATTTTAGTCAAACAAAAAAAGAAACACAAATCGGTTGGAAATTGAGGCCAGGGCAGAGTTTATAAGATTATGCCCGCAAATGCACGTTTTTTAAGCATTAAACCCCCCTTTCCCCCCCTTAAAAAGCAAATTCTGAATTCCGGCGCTGTAGTGCACAACTAGATAGTTTTCCGCGTCGAAGAAAAAAAGAACCCCGAAAATCGGTTGAGAACTAAGGCCTGAGCAGAGTACACAAGATTATGCCCAAAAACCCACGTTTTTTGATCATTAACCCCCCCTTTCCCCCCCCCCCCTTAAAAGGCAAAATTCGAAATTCCGGCGACGTAGTGCACAACTAGATAGTATTCCGCGTCGAACAAAAAAAGAACCAGGAAAATCGGTTGAGAACTAAGGCCTGGGCAGAGTACACAAGATTTTGTTACACCCACACATACACACACACACAGACATACACCTATGGTTTTTTTCGCGGATTATGATTCATAATGGTCTAAAACGGATTACTGTGTGGTTATTTTTTTTTCTGTTGAGTGTTGTCCAACTTCACCCCAGATCGATCGCATAAGGACGCCCAAGTCTTACTGTGGGACGTCCTAAAAAACGGGTGCAGATCAACTGAGACGGAGTAATAGGGCTTACTCTGAGCTAGTCGACGATCACAAATACCGTGACATGCACCCCCCCTCTGTTCAAGGGCAATAGATGAGGTGAGACTGAGTGGGCTTCAACACGGATATTGTAGTCCCCGACAACCCCAAAATGGTCAAATTTGTTCGGTTCCTTAGGAAAACTTACTTGACACTTTCCTCCACTTTTCCACGAATCATTTGGACAGTGAGAAACGCTTGTGGCATGACGACCAATTCCTGCGATTCATTTTATGCCAAATTCAACCGACAGTCTCCAGTCCAATATTCACTTTCTTGGATGATCTCTCCAGTACTCAAGTTGACACAATGATGGCCATAAATAGCATGAAGTGGACAACTATTGTTTCAAAAACCTTGCATTCTGAAATTTGTTTGTATAGGTGTGGGTCACAGTAGACATCAGTAAAAAAAAGTAGGTAAATCAACCTTTCAGTTTATTACTTTTCAAGTAGGTAAACAACCATTTCAGGTTGGATTTTCATCCGACTGGCATTCCTGGCGTCGCAGACGTCATCAGCTGTCTTCCTAAAGATCAGAATTTGTTCTGATGATTTCGCTCATGGCTTCCCATTGCCTCACCGCTCTGGGTTGTGACGAGGGGGATGATGAGAGCCCCGGACACAAAAACTCACGCTGCCGGCGATGAGACTTGAACCCACGACCCCCGCAAAAGTCGGCCCAAATTCCACCGCCCAACAACGCTCGCCTCAGCGACCGTAGCTACAACGGACCCCAGTTGACATCAATAGTGTGGTGGTTTGTCAGGTGAGATGGTCCGGTGGGAAAAGGGTCTCAGTTGACATACTCTCCATCGTCTCAACTGATCGAATCCCCAAAAAACCAAGTAATCATGGGATAGATTTTGTATTTGAATTCATTGGTCAAGTACATACTACTAATGCTAGAAAAGCTTCCAGAACGATGCAAATCCCAGTACATAGGACAGAGACTTATGGTAGGTCTTTCCATGCCCAATGTGTCTGCTTTTTCAATAATAATACGCAAATAATTGTTGAATCGGTCAACATAAAAATTTCAAAAACGTTTGAAAGAGACAATATTAACAGTTTATAGAAAAGTGAATTACACAGATATAAGTAAGATAAATGTAATAAATACTACACTTACTGTAAAATATTAATTTAACTCGAGATTGATATTAATTTATTAATTTTTATATGACATTTTTTGCCAAAAAGGAAGAGAAGACCAGTGGATCTTATTTTTGTACATATCAATAAATAAAAAAAACAAGCATTCTCAGTGAGTTGCCCATATAAACATAAGCCATACTTTTACGTATATTCTTAGCTTAGTAAAAGCTTCAACGTCTAATAGTTGTTATGATGAAAACACATTTTTCGAAAATTTGATGAAAGTGGAGAAATTTTATGTTGGATCCTGATCTCAATAAAATCTACATATCGCTTATATTTCGGATCGAATGCCATAAACTGCTGTACCTAATGAACTTCCTTGTCTTACATCGAAATCACAAAGATGATGGAACGACCATAAAAGTCACGTGGTTGAAAGGAAGTTGTTGGACTGTGCTACTTATGTGATGTATGCAGTGCTTTGACTCGTTTTTATTATTATATCGAAGCAGTCCCATTTCGGTTCCTTGTTCCGCCTCGTTCACTCTTGATACTCGCGAAGGCGAGACCCAATAAATACCCGTCACAGAAATACCGAAAGGCCGTATTTTCCGCGGGAAATACTCCCCATCGAAAGAGTTCGCTTGTACATCTCCGAGCCTGTAAGAGGGGAGGGCCGAAGGAGTGGAGTGGTGTCACGATAATGGAAGGGAAGGCACCCTTAGATTGGGGAGGGAAGAAGGTTTCATGTGATATATGGGGGATCCGGGGTCTCATTCTTCAGTGGCCGCCTCCCTTCTCGCCAGCTGGGTAGAAAATTCTGCCACATAGATAGGTACACATAGCCCGCCTACGTCCTCCACAAATTGAATCTGTTAGGTTCATTTTCCGAGGCCAGCAGACTTCTTATAGCAACCTCTCCCTATGCTTACATTCCCATGGAGGGTAGACGTTGTTGTACCTACCCGACCTCCTTGTTTTATATTCATTGAAAGAATGACACTCAGTCTTTGTGAAAATAGTTTGGCAATACAAGGGTCGCATCACAGAATCTGAACTGAATATCATTGGAAAGTTTTCGCTTATTTTCAAGAGTAGCATTTGAGTTCCGAATCCAAACTTACAGTAACAGTAACTGTTCGTGCTGAAATCACTGTGACACTGGATTGGACATAACACTATAGTTGAGAATCATGGATAATTTCAATCATTTTCTTCTCCTATCCTTCAAAACTCCTTTTGGTTTATTATTTTCAATAATGAACCTTTGGAATCGACCAAGAAAAAAAAATTTTAACACCCCCTCAAAATTTGATGGTTTACGTTTCAAGGTACCTACGTAGAATCCAAAAATCGAATAAAAATTTGGCCGTCCGTCCGCCGTACGCGGCACTTTTGCCACTTAACATTACCGATTTTGATTAAATTTGGTATGTAGGCTCCATTTGGGGTCTAGTTGTGCCCGAAGATTTTGGTTGATGTAGGTCAGTTCTAAGGGTTCCAAAATGAATTTTGAAAACGCCCTAACTCAAAAAATTTTGATATAAAGGTATTGTTTTTCCTTCAATTTAAGATTCTAAAGAATTTTTAGAATTTTTTGAGACCACGCGGAGCTCTGTAGGACAAACCGTTCGCTCGCTACGAGAATTTAAGGGTTTTACGTACGATAAATCAGAAACACGAGTGTGAATCGCAAAATAGGCCTAATCTCCGTTCAAATTTTAGCTGACCAAAATACGATCGATGTTTTTCTTCAAGTTGGATGGTTGGTGGCTTTGCAGACGAGTGATCTATAGAAAAATAAAAAAACATTGTGTAATAATTTGCAGCGTTTTAGGACGTCCCCCAGTAAGACTTGGGCGTCCTCATGCGATTATCTGGGGTGAAGGAAGACAATTTTCAATGGAAAAAAAAGTCGACCAAGTGGCACATGGCTTCCTCGTATCCATAACCCGATTGTATAGATGATCCGACGCATAATAGTTAATCTCAAAACATCAAGCTCCAAGTATCTTGCACTACACTTATAGGGGTCTCTAAACGCGAACCCGCACAATCTCTGAACATTTCTTCGGAATCGGATGGAAAATTTAGAAGGTATTGCTGTGGAAATTCACGTTTGCGCCTGCGCAGTGGCTAGTGTCAGTTCCTGGGCTATGATTTTCACAGGAGATTATCTTCACGCCAATGTGAACTATCCTGTAAAATTTCATCAAATTCGGATGAAAAATGTAGGTGTGGCTCTTACAAGAATTTTACGTTTGCACATGCGCAGAAAATACTTCCATTTTGAGGGAAAATGATTTTGCATAAAAAACAAACAGAATACAACAAAATACTCGTACCTATTCCTACTGTGATGGCCTCCTAAACTATTAAAAAATTATATTTTATGCCTTTGTGATAATGTGTATCTCCAAAACCAACTAATTCTGTATAAACCCATTGAAAAGTCCACTTCGGATCTGCAACAAGTTGTTTACGATTCGTCATTGAAACTCGAGAGGCGATCAGGATTTATTTACAACCGTCTAAATTCACCTAGATCTCCTCCTTCATCGAAGAGCTACTAATAAGGGGATTTCCGGAAGTACATTTCCAAACTCCAGCTATGCTTTTTTGGTGTTTACTTTCGTGAAACTTCTCTTTGTGGAACATAATGTTTGTTTACGCACTGAGGGCCGGTTTCACCAACATTTTGATCGGAGTTCGAGGGCCGATTCAACTACTGAACCGAGAAAATGGGTTTCACCAGAGGCGATCAACGCCTACCTCGGTTCATCCGGCGTTTGGCGCTGATCGCTCAATTTTGGCTGGTTAATCGGTTTGATCTTCGTTTAAAGCGACGGACGTGGATGCCATTGTTATTTTTCCTATTCCGTCGAGCTGTTTTTCGTCCGTGTTTTGCTGGAGTTTTTATCATGTCTCGAGCTTTTGTGCGCACCTTCTCGTAGGTATCATACGGGAGTGAGAAAGGACAACGAAATTGTGAACCATTTCATTAATCGTGGTCCCAAAAAAATCCATCGCAGGACGTCGCTATTTCAGCCTACAAGTTTCGTTACCATCTCCGATATTTCCGTTTCCCAGTTGCTGTGTGCATTTTACGTACCTATTGTGAGTAGTTGGTTTTGCTGATGTTAAACATAATGAAAATAAAATTGTTACATACCTATATGGTATCTGGTGAATACATATTTTTTCGCAAGATCCCCCCTTCATACCTATTTCTTTTTTTCTCGTTAGGTGTTTACTGAAGATTGCTTACTTACGTCGTTTATATTCTTGTATAGTTGTTTGATTGAATCATTATTCTTATTATTTGATTACGCATTATCTCAAACAATTATGCCGAAAATTCTTTTCTTATTATTTACTTACCTACGAATTTATTTTTGTTTGCACCATAATCAGCATAGGTAGGTAGGAGAAAAAAGAACAGATTTGTTGCAACATAAGATTGACTTAGAGAAATGTGTAAGCAGATGAACAAATCAATTCATACGTATCACGTTTTATTAAATACAATAATTATAATTCATTCATTCTTATAAAATGCGTACATAGAATTTCACACAAGTACCGATCGTAGTAGTATTTCATGAATGCTGAAGTGATAATGGGTTTTCTTGACATGAAGAATGAAATTCACCTTATTTGTTTAGAAAAGACATCATTGACACACAGTTCGTAGCCTGTTATCCGAAATCTGAAACAAAAATTTGCATCCGCACATTATAAAGCAGTTAGCTATGTCTACTAGCTCAGAGTAGTTGAAAGTAACGGTGAGTAGGTACCTATATGGTTTAGGAGTCAAGCAGTAAAGCACATTTGTAGAAAAACCCGGAGAGCCTGGAAGAGGGAATCACCAGGGATAAAAGTAGGTAAAGGTACTCACGTTGATGAAGTAGGTAGACGTCCAATCGAAAATCTGAACTCCAGCAATCATAATGAACAACACAAATTATAGCGCTGAAAGAGGATAGTTGACGTATTGATGAAATATCGCGGATTGAATGAAGTCATAACTATCGAAAAAGTGATTCTGCGGGAAAACTGTCACAAAACAATGTCGTTATCTCTCGTATCACCAATTCACTGCCTTCCAGATCAGAGTTGTACGACGATTTTCGATGCTTCGATGGCAAAGAAGAAGTTTACCAGAGGTCAACGAAAACGCCGTTCCTGAGAACCCGTTCAACTTGGTGAAACCGAAACAAATTTTGACTGGAGATCAATCTCAGTTTACTTTAAACGCAGTTTTCGTCGAACGGAGTTAATGGATTGTTGGTGAAACCGGCCCTGACTCTTGTGTACTCAACGGATCGACTGTTCGAGGGGAGCTCAATGGTCGAGTGTCTTCAGCTCCTAAAAGCCGTTGGAATGATCTAACTGCGGACTGATGCAGTAAATGTTGATTATTTATTTTCAGCATTAGTCAATTGAGAAACTGATTTTCAAAACGTCTATTTCCTTTTTTCCGAAGTTCATTTTTTGCTTATTGGACTCCTAGCTTCCCAAAAATGAAACTGGATGGTTTGTGAAGCCAAACGTCCTCAAAACACTGGAAATCAGAGATTCAAAACGTCCCGGGCTCATAATGAGAGTTAAAAACCTCTTTTTATCGCGCACGACCTGCACAGTGATATTCGAAAATCTTGTCCTTGTATCTCTAATATTCGAAAAGTTTGTCCGAACCCCGTTCCCAACTAAAATAGCGATAAAACGCTGCAAATTATTTCACAAATGTTTATTGTTTTTCTGTACAGATCACTCGTCTGTAAAAATCATAACTTTGCCATTGTCATTATCATTATTTTTTACCTACCAACCGTAGGTACCTATTACACATACTGCCTTCACACCTTCACAATCAAGTTTATCTGGAAGAAATAAACGCTTCACACACGATTCGAAGAAATAGGGATTTGGGGTTCCTTCATAGGGAAATTTGATTACTGGTTGCTAAAGAAACTGAATACAACTCGAAGAAACGAATAGCGGTCCCAATTTTAATCTGCAGAAATTTCAATCTTCGATTGAAGTAATCGAAAGAAAACCCTTAAGGTCCCGTAGGGAGCGAAAGGTTTGTCCTATTGAGTTCCTCGTGGTCTCTAAGAAGTTTTTAAATTCAATACTATCTTAAAATGGTGAAACAACAGTACCTTTATTCCGAGAGTTTTCGAACTAGGGCACATTTGAAAATATCAACTCTTGATTTTCATCCCTTAGAAGTGACTGACATCATCCAAATGCTTCGCGGCACAACTAGACCCTAAATGGAGCCCATGTACCAGATTTCAACCAAATCAGTGCCCCGAAGATCTTGGTTAATGTAGGTCACTTCTAAGGGTTGAAAAGTGAGGTTTGACATTTTGAAAACGCCTTAACTCAAAAAATGTAGGTATTGTTTTTCCTTCAATTTAAGATAGTATAGAATGTTTAGAATTTTTTGAGATCACGCGGAGCCCTGTTGGACAAACACGAGTGTGAATCGCAAAAGAGGCCGAATCTCCGTTCAAATGTTAGCTGACCGAAATGCGATCGATGTTTTTCTTCAAGGGTGGTAATTTAATTTTTATTTAATGTGCTTCAAGTTTGAGATTACTTCTTATAATGATAAGTTAGCGACTTATATCACAAAATTTCTTCTCGCAAAACCGTGACATTAAAAAATTAAGTTTTTGTAAAAATGGGGTGGATTAACGTTTTCTTCAATTTTGCTTCCGAGTCTACCAAGGTAGCGGAAGCTTTGTTTTCACTTTTCAAGGACGGAAAAAAAAAGTTCTCCAAAATCAAAATTTTTACTCGCGTTTTGCGTTTTAGACCTTTCTGGACAATTTTGGTTCAGTGTCTGTGTGTCTGTCTGTCTGTCTGTCATGAATTCCTTGTAACGCGCATAACTATGCGAAGTTATTGTCCGATTTCAATGAAATTTTCAGGGATTGTGCGGGTTGGTGTGTAGACGGTCCCCTATGAAAATCATCATCCCCGGACTGATAGAAGCGACTGCGCATGCGCAAACGTGAATTCCTTGTAACGGCCATAACTTCTACATTTTCCATCCGATTTCAATGAAATTTTCAGGGATTGTGCGGGTTGGTGTGTAGACAGTCCCCTATGAAAATCATCACCTTCGGACTGATAGTAGCCACTGCGCATGCGCAAACGTGAATTTCCTTGTAACGTCCATATTTTCTACATTTTCTATCCGATTTCAATGAAATTTCAGGGATGTTACAGTTTAACTTGTTTTGATGTTTTGAGATTAACTACTATGCATCGGATCATCTATACGTTCGGGTTATTTTGAGTAGTGACTCACTTGCATTTTTCATCCGAATTTGATGAAATTTTCTAGGATTGTCCAGATTAGCGTGTAGATGGTCCCCTATGAGGGTAGTGAAAGGTACTTAGAGATTGGTGTTTTGAGATTAACTACTATGCATCGGATCATCTATATAATCGGGTTATGGATACGAGGAAGCTATGTGCCACACCCACTTGGCAGACGTTTTCTACCTGAGACCGCTCAAGATGTTGCTGATTGTAGGAGATTCAAACACTAAATGTTGAAAAAGGGTATTTTTTAAAGTTTTGGAGAAACTGAACGCCTCTTGTCATTCTTATAGTTTCAAAACGTTTCTCGTCCAACTTCTGCTAATAAGACTGACATTGATTGGATCGTCCATTTTCGCTAGTAAAATTATCCTAGGGTTGAATCTTGGTAAAACAAATTAAAAAAAAACGCTGCAAATTATTACACAATGGTTTATTATTTTTTATTTTTCTATACCTATTGATCACTCCTCGTCTGCAAAGCCACCAACCACCCAACATGAAGAAAAACATCGATCGCATTTCGGTCAGCTTTAATTTGAACGGAGATTAGGCCTCTTTTGCGATTCACACTCGTGTTTCTGATTTATCGTACGTTCAAACTATAAATGCTCGTAGTGAGCGAACGGTTTGTCCTACAGAGCTCCGGGTGGTCTCAAAAAATTCTAAAAATTCTATAGAATCTTAAATTGAAGGAAAAACAATACCTTTATGTCAAAATTTTTTGAGTTAGGGCGTTTTCAAAATTTCAAAATTGATTTTGGAACCCTTAGAAGTGACCTACATCAACCAAACTCTTCGGGGCACAACTAGACCCCAAATGGAGCCAATATACCAAATTTCATCAAAATCGGTCAATGCTAAGTGGCAAAAGTGCCGCCCGCGTACGGCGGACGGACGGCCAAATTTTTATTCGATTTTTGGATTCTACGTACCTTGAAACGTAAACCAACAAATTTTGAGGGGGTGTTAAAATTTTTTTTTCTTGGTCGATTCCAAAGGTTCATTATTGAGAATAATAAACCAAAAGAAAGACATTGGTGAATTCTTTACTAAGCAGCAGTTTATTTTTTTAATTTTCAAAACTCTTCCGAGATGGACGAGAAACGTTTAGAAATTTTGTTGTTGATGGATACAAATTTCGGGTTTACCAATGACCTTGTTGTCAAACTGAATTTTTTAAAACTTTCTTGAGTCCACCAACCCGGAAACGACTTATAGAAAATGTTCCCTTGGAGAAACCACCTCCAAAATTGAAGATCATAAATATTAGAGATTAGTAACTACAGGATATGTACAATAAATCTCAGTGATGAGTAATTTCGAAGAAAGAAATGAAAAATTTGGGCTCCTACTGGAAGAATCAAAGTTAACAGTGTGTGCTCCTCACGTTCCGCGCATGTCCGTTCGTTAACAAAAATGCCAATTTTGAATTGCTGGTTTCCTAAACATTTAGTTAGTGAGCTTACTGAGATAGAGCTTTTCTAAATTCATATAACGTTGATAATCTGATAGGCATATAATTTTGGACACCCTTCCTAAGAATTTCGACTACCTTCCTGAATTCTTCGATCAAATTGCAATTTCCCTCATCCCAACCGGGCGTGGTCACTCGATACCTTGTCAACGAGAAGGAGGGAAAATCGCGGTCACTCAATTGAAAACAACATTTTTGCCGTAGTAGGTGTTTTTAAATCGGTAAAAATTGTACGTAACTGACGATATTTTACTCAAAAATGAAACAGAAGAAAATAATCTTTTTTCTAATTGTTTTCAATAATTAGAATACAGCATTTGTTGGCACAGCCTTGAAAGACTTACCTACTAGTAATATTTCTCATCAACATTCGCCATCAGGGGCTCTGCCCATCGATCAATTCCCTGTGTAGATTACTGTCAGGTGTTCCAACGCTCAATTGTGTAAAAACCCGTCAGAACAAAAAGAAAAAAACGAGTTTTGTTGTGTACAGAAAATAGAGCGTCGAAACGTGTTGTGTGACCGGATACAAATGGTCAACAGTTCATCATGAATATTTCTCGCGCATAAGTAAACAACGTCAACCGGAATCCTTGAAAGCAATTACTTACGTAGGTTTGTACCTTACAGTCCTCTACCGAGGGAAGCAATGATCCAATCAGTCTTTTTTTGTTAGGTACATTCGTTTTTTTCAGTTTGTTTAAAAGCTTTAATACGAAATTGAGTTCCCCACTTACTGAAGGTTAACGTCTGGGTAGCAATGTTTCTCCTACTTGCTCTGAGCGTTGTTTATCGCTCTACAAAGGAAAATTGAATCAGAAAAACTCATTTTTAGCCGTTCATTCCTTCGCGTTCTAATAGGCGGAAGGAATGATAAAATTCATGTCTGTTGAAGCTCGGTGTAATTCGATAATGTTCAAGGTGTCGAATTACTCCCAAGTTTCTCTTGAAAGGTCGAAATTACGTTTCAATGGCGAATTTTCCCTCAGGATAGTTTCGTAGAAGTACCGTAGAAGTAAGTTGTGCTTCTGAAGTTTTCTGGTATGGAATACTCTCCATATTACCAACTAGATTCTCCATCAAGCATAGTTGGTTTTTGATTCGAGCTCTTCGTTATGAAACAACTAGGAAATTATTTATGGAAATTTTCTAGTTTGCTCGATTGATTACTATCAGTATTTGTAGTCTCGAGCGTTGTTTGTTGGTTCCTATTGATTTAATTATTTGATTTATTCAACGCCGTACGCGACAGTACGTCAAAGAGTTTGCATCTAAGAAATGAGGAGTTTTCTTTCAAACGAGCTTATATCCACTTGGAATTTTTCGTGGGAAATTGAGAAAAACTAATTTCATGGCGAAGGAAGCTATTTAGGGTTCCAAAATTTTCCAAATAGCTTGTTTTGTTGTTTGAAACTTTTGGTTGAAAGACCAAATTTCGAAATTTCGGCATGCGTTCTGAGAAAGACACGGCCATTTCTTATTTGGATATAAACCCATTTGATGAAAAACAATGGATATGAGCCACTTTGAAAAAGAAAGTTATTGGTTGTGTGAAGAAACAACTCATTTTCGTTCATTTTTAATTTTCACTAATGAACCTTCGGAATCTAGCGAGAAAAAAAAATATCCAAACCCCCTCATAATTTGATGGTTTACGTTTAAAGTATGTAGAATCCGAAAACCGAATAAAAAAAAAAGTGTTTATCAAAAACAAAGGGATGGGTGTAAGCCGTTTTGTCGGCAAAGTTTTTAGCAAGTTTTTAAAGCGGGATGCAAACCGTTTCGGAAGGGAGACAACTCGTGATATAATAGGCCTTACCTTATCCAAAAAATTCAAAATCCGAGAAAAAAAACGAAAGAAAATGGATATAAGCCCATTTGAGACAAAACTCTTCAAATAGAAATGAGCGCGAAAAATTCGCCGTTGGGATTGATGTCCGAGGTTTGTGATTTATCGCACGGAGGAGACACTTTAATGCACCTATTTTTCGACACTTGAAACTCTTTTTTTCCCTAAATCTCCCATAGTACAGAAGTAAATGCTTTGCATTATAAGCAAATTTTTCAGTGTTCGGTACAAGAACGACGAAACTTCAGGGATTGATTCTGCAACTAATTTACAACAATTTTGTTCCTATACCATTTTTTTCAAGGCAATTTAAATTTTTTCAAACGGTACCTTCACTTTTGAGTTCACCTTGTGAATTACGGGATTTATGACCATTGTTGTGACAGAAGGTCCAAAACACGAAAAAATCTTTAAGATGTAAAAAACGCCGGATATGAACACCTTTTTTGGTTGACACGAGTGTATGTTCCGACTAATAATCATCAAATTAATGAATATTCCCTGATTTTTTTTTTCAATTCGAGGTAGTGTTCAATATTTAAAGAATGAAACCACTCAGGTTAATTTCGAAATTTATCAGAAAATGTAGGTACTAACTCTCGTGGGGAGCATCCCTGTGAGGTACCCCCCCTCCATCTACCCCTTGTCATTCGGGCCATGAAGGAGCCGCGTTCTTCGCAGACGGGTGATTTGTTCAGAGAAATAATAAACCATTATGTAATCAATTGCTGCAATTTCATTTGTAGTCGCCAGGGTGATACAATGGTAGAAGTATAGATATTATATTCACGTTTCCTCAAATATGTCCTACTATTTCTAAACTGGAAACGGCGAAAATAAAGCAGCCCTGTTGGCTTCTCTTTGTTTTGACTACTCGAGGCGTCGGTTTAAACTTAGTTTCGTGTAAATATATTTCTCAAGTTGAGACCCCTTGCGCTACAGCTAGTCCTCCTAAACACTCAAATCTTCAACTTTTAATTTAATTTAACTATACTTCTGTGGTAATACCTTTTCATTCGTTCAATTCCCATGATCAATGATTATAATATCAGGTATTGATTTGAATACCTATGAAGTATAAGATAATAACAATATCTGAGAGGTATTCATGGCTATAATGATGTGAAATACCTTTGATTCCAACAAAAGCAGACTTTTTCCCTAAAGAGCATTCATAGTTAAGTGTTAAACTACAAATTTCATTTCACTATTCTTAGTTCTATCATTAAACGTGTTGACCATGACCAACTCAGGTACTAACAACTGAGCTCATGAAAAAAAATGCATTCTAATCTGAAAGTTCAAAAATGCATTTACCTACCTCTACCCCATGCAGGGAGTAAGTACCAGCTATTATGAAGGTAAAATAGCAACCCCCAGTAATGTTTTGCAAGGAATCCAAGTATGATTCTTCAAACGTCGCAAAAGCCCGAAACGAACGCCAACTTTGTTTTTGTTAAGTTGAAAAACCTAGTTTTTATTGCAGATTCAAATTCTAAGTCAAATTGTTAAGAGAAAAGCGAGCAACCCGTTTAACGCGTGAGTGAATTTGATTTTTGGCGAAATTGACATGACCAGAGCCCAAGTTTGGTAGGTACATGATTTATCACTATAAACAAAATGCTTTGATTTAATGAACAATGAATTTTCATCAATTTACTCGAATTCGTCTTTATTTATCTTAGTTGCCAAATGTTGTATCTTATAACCTGTAAAAAGGAGATTGAAATACCATTGCGATTTAGAGTGAAAATGGTCGAATTTCACTCTAAATCACAGGAGGTTGGGTGTTACAATTCAACTTTCTTTTAAAAGCTAATTTAAAGTGAATTAATAGCTTGGTTCAATATAGCCGGGACACTCAGTATACACAGTTTTGGAGCTTCTTGGTGCTCGTATTAAGAACTGGACAGGTTTTTGTCCTCAGAATTATTAGTTTGTTTTAGTGATTTATGTAATATCGAGTCAAGGCATGGAATAATTCATTCTTATACACTATTAATTAATTTCCTATAATCGTGCTCTCGAAAAATTATTCTTTCAAAAAAACGTTTCGTAAAAAAAGCCGATTTTTTTTCTTACGTCGGTTATTGAGATAACCATGTTGAAATTTCGTAAGTGTTGAGGAATATTGACTGTGAAGTACGTTAGCACTGTTCCATATGGATTCCAAGTTTTGTCTTCGGGTATGTTGATAGTTGAATGCTGGTGGGTTGGGCTGCACAGTGGTCTTTGAAAGGTCTTGAAAAATCAAAAAATATCACAGAGAACTGAGTCTGCTCTCAGCGCCCAATATTATTTTATTTATTTTCTCTCCTCATCACTTGGCGATGCTCTCTGCATATCAGGGAATATTTCTATAAGTAACAGATTTCTTGGGCGATTCTTCAATTCTTTTTGAGCACATTTTGAAGAGTTTTGATTATTTTAGGTTGTGGATCATTATTGATTCATGCTTTATAGAGAGGAGCTTGTGTTATCTTATTCAAACTTATCTAAGTTATTTGATCAGAATTTTAGTAATAGTCACCAAAACCCTTGAAATTGCGTTTTTACGTTGTAGAAGCTGCGAAGTTTGACTTCGGAGAATACCAAGTATGTTGTTTTCATTGTCTTCCTAAGGTTTCCTTCAATCAATTCAAAATAGAGTATCTTTTTTGGTATTTGATGCAAGCAAATTTGAGAAGAACGACCCTTGTTGACCATGGCGTAATCACTGAAATAAAGGATTTATTTTGCTTTAATATTGGATGAAAACTTTAGTAGGAAGGTGAGTAGGTAGTTTTATTTCATGTGGCGTGATGATTGCACATCCGTGACCATCTTCAAATAGGCATTCCGTGGCGTAGTCACATTCTTTCTGATTCCCATTCCCTTCATGAGTTTTCACTTCTCTTTGAAAGGGGAGACTTCCAACGCCCCTAACCTGAATTTATTCGCTCCTGTTTAATACTTAGGCGTCTCCGCCCATTCCGTAAATCATCGTCATTGTACCTACCTATTCATTAACAGGCGTGATCAGATACCAGAACTTTTAAGCTTCCACTTCTGGAAACGATAAGATTCCATTTCGAAACCTCACGCTATCCCGCTTTCTCCGCTCGCTTTTTATTTGCCAGTCAATAATGTTTTTAACGTTTCAACTCGGACTTGCAGAATTGTTGTCTTTATAGTGATTGCATGTTTGCAAGTTATTAGCCATTATCCTTGCAAGGCCTATTCGGGATCGTACACGGACTCCAAAACATTATTTCGTGTCTACAACCATTAGAGAGCGTTCGAATTTTGTTGGTTGATATTCTACTAACCATAGTTATTCGTGGTCGTGCCATTCTGTTAAATCTGTGTCAAAGACAACCTGTTTGGGTGCACAGTAGGAACAGATTTACGTTGAAACGTTCACTCATATTGCTACTTGGCAAGGCTATACAAATGTAGAAAATCTCCTAAAACCGGCCATAACCTCCCATCAATGAAAAATCGGCAAAGTAGTTAATTATTTATGTTTAAAAGTTGCTCCATTGCTGGAGGAATTTGATGAGAGTCATCCTAGAGACGGTCCTCTTTGAATTTCACAGGATGTGTGCGAATGAGATAAATTTTTCCACAATTTTTCTGATTTAATTTTGGTGCCCATTTTTACTAAAACTTTGAGGGGAGTTTAGGGTGGAGCCGAGGAAGAATTCACTTTTATTTCATCATAATCTGGATCAAACAAATTATCAACGTGATCGCGAACGACTTCACAATCGTGTTGATATTTTTTCGGCTTGTGATGGTCACGAACTTAATAGTGAAATTCAAATTTCGATTTGAGGCTTATCAACAGTAGCGCTTGAAATCTTGCATTTTCACATTAACTGGTAACATGTACCTACTTTCGTCCATGTTACTCTTCATGAAGACGCTTTTTCCACTTCACTCATTTGCTGGTTTTTCCTTGTCACAAACCCAAACGGCGACTAATTATAATTTCTTGCTTGTTTCAGGTAAGTGATCATCCTCCCCGACCCCCCCATGGAATTCGTGAGTATGATATTGATAAGATTGAAGAAATCAAATGGCGCTGATATCAAGTTATGCAGTACGCAGGTATATAACAATATCGACTGTGAATTCTGAAAACCAGGTGTATCTTATTCGAGAAATTTTACGGGAGGCAATAAAAACTTTTGTGTTCCTCATTATTATGAAGGGAACTCTTCAATTTTCGCCATTTATTTTGGCAAAAATTGAATTGTTTCTTTCATAATAATGCGTGGTGGACCTTGATGATTTTATTATGTCCTGTAAAGTTTTCCGAAGAAGACTTACATGGTCTTGCTGTATTGTGGCCAAAGAAATCAAAGTAGATCATAAGAGACATAATAAGCCCCAGACACTTGATAACGAAAAACAATTTCAATGTTAAAACGGTCAGTGGATGAGAATTGCGTTCTCTCCAGTGCGACCTAGAAGGACTTCAATATTACGCTGTTAAATAATTTCATCTTTCTTTCTACCTCTAAAAAAGTGGTTTATGAAAGTGTGTATATAACGTCTGAATTATCATACAATAAGAGTTTGGGGAATTATTCATAGCCAATTTCACTAAAAATAATGTTTAAAAAAATTAAATTCATTTCACGGCTGTCGGACGCTAAAAAAGCGCCATTGCTTGTTACATGAATATTATCCTACTAAACAAAAACTAATGTTTTTTTATCTCGAGGAAAATTGAAAATTGGTAACTCAAGTTCACGAAAAAATGAATACTACTAAATTCTCCGTCATCCTAGATTCAAGTGGGAACAACCGAAGTTGGAAACACATTCTTGGTTTATGATTTCCTTTGAAGAGGTTTGACTTGATATCGCTGGCCGGCAAGAAAAGTGACACAACTCAAAGAATTTCAATTTTCGTTTTATTTCACAAATACGATTAGTTTAGTCAGGAAGAGTGACACATTTTTCGAGATGTGTCACTTTTCTTGCAGGCTAGCGATATTGTAATAAATTAGTCATTGTTATTATATTCCTTCTGATTGAAGAGGATCTACCTGTACAAGTCCCTTCGAAAAACGAATCGACGTCGTGGTTTTTAATTACGCCATAAAGATTGAGAATCAAAATCTTGATTTCTCCTGTCTATAGTCAGAAATAGTAATTATTTGTCTGGGCTGCCAGCAAAATTTGGTTTGCAAATCAAAGTAGACACCTTGTGCTTCCGTGCTCGCAGCCTTGAACTTGAGATTACTCCTATCGCGTCGTTCCCCTCTTCCTTCGTAATCGATTTGTGCTTCGATTCCCCGGCTGTCGATCTTTCAATCGGCGAGGCTTCAAACGGTCTGAAAGGAGGGTTATTGTACGGCAACCGGCATTCATTCCTCTCGCATGCCTGTGGAAGGAATCCATCGGTGATTGACGTGCGCCTTGTGCCACTGTCGCTTCCGATAAAGTTATTTGGGACCCTCCTCAGTCTTTGTTAAGGCTTGTCAAGGTCGTTGAGATGATTGCAGCCATTAGCGCGCATCTCCATAGCTCTCCGGTGGCCCTCTTATCTGAATTTTATGAAAAGAATATATCCTTCCGTGTCTCTTACTACATGTTCTTAATGATTCCTTCTGATCATTCGGAATACTACGTGGAGAGAGGACGGCAGGTCGTTTTGATGAAAAACACGGTTGTCTTGAAGCTACAATTCCACGCACCTGGACGTTTTCCAATGAAATGCCATTACAGCGTATTTCTGGACTGAGCTTAGCGATCTCAAACGAAGCATTCTTTTGAAGGGCATTATTAAACGCCCAATATCATACGATATCAAATTGGCCGTTGTGCTTGCCAACTGCGAACTATTCCTAGACATATACGTGTACCCTTTATGTTGAAACTTGTGTTGACATTTGATCTAGTTAAAAGTCCCAATACACAGGAAACTGTGTCCCTTGCCTCTTCCCACCGTTAATCTTCCTATTTCCATGGAAATCATCAAGTAAATTCAACACTGGACTTCCCATTTCCATAGGAAATCATCAAGTAAATTCAAAACTGGACCTCAAATTCATAATTTCTGTCTCACGTTCTTCCATCATAGAGAAATACATTGCTTTTGAAGCGGGGACAATATGAATGCAAGGTTATTGGAATTCACCTCACACGCGTTGTTCCAGAGAGCTCCAAAAATGCGTGATCAATAAAGAGCATAAACACGACAAGACCATGGGGGGGGAGGGGGGGTCGGAACTAACGATCTGGGGCATGACCAGTGAGGGTGAGAACTTCTGTTCGCGTTCTGTAGGAGAAAAACACCCGGCACCTCACAACTGGCCACCATGCGGAATCCCACAGTCTTTAATTTCGCTCTACAAAGTTACCAAAACTAATAATTGACTCCGGATTGGTCAAAATTAATGAATTTTTAATTATCAATCTGGAGTAACCCTCTAGAGGGTCACTCTATTAACCTTTCCAGGTTGATCTCGTTGCTTAATGGCGACTGTTTTGTGGGCAAAAGGTTGTGGGTTCGAGTCCTGCCGGGGGCTATTTTTTAAATTGAAATCGCCTGCTGCGGACACATTGTGTATAAATGATACGTTTGCTAAGAAATTCTGAAGGCCTGCTTCAACTGTCTTCCGAATTATCAATCGAGGAATTTTACAATTATGCTCTTGGACAGAGAATGAGGTTTTTATTCTTTAACAGAAGTTCAAAAACCCCGACCGTGACATAACTTATGTTACTCTGCTGTTCTACCTGGGAATTTACTTTCCTTGCTAACTAACAGCCTATTTTTAATACATCCGTCTGTAATCTGGCGTTTTTGTTGGTAAAGATATGAGATGAAGTTCCTAGAGAATGGAGAACCTTTCTTCGCTTCATAGCGCGAGAAATTATCTAGTCTTCTTCTGATCTTATTGAATGCTACCCACGTTTCTTGTATCGACCAGATAGTTTTTGGTTGCAAACTTGATCGATGTTAAACACAATCATTTTCTGTTACTTCCCATTTTACGATAGCTATTATCAATGTATATGTGATGCCCCGGATATACAAAATTTGATACCTGAGATGCATGGAACTCTACCTAAAGCCGCATCAGATATTTTTGGAAAAAGAAGAACTACAATCATCTCAAGCCTTGTGACAAAAAATTACTGTGGGTCGTCGGTTCTTTCACGCTTGTGTTTTGTGCACGATGTTTGGTGCAATCGATCAGTCTGGTTAGTTTTCAATAATATCATTTTGTGAAGGCCCCGAAAGTTTTCAAAGTTTGAAATCAAAGTTATATAGATTTTTTCAACTCTTTATGTCGACCGCCTTTTAAAAAAATTTAAACCACTGTCCCTAGGTGCTGTATATAGAACGCCTTCTCAACTTTCTTCTAACATCGTGACATAAAAAGAGACGCTTTGAAGAGGGCGATGGAATTAGTGACAAACCAACCAAAATGACATTCGGATAATTATCATGTTCCATATTCTTGTCTCCATCTTTAGCCTTCTCAATTTATATTTTAAAACGCTTGCATACGAGTCTGCAACGCATTGGGGCATTTCATGTCTTAAGTTCCTGCAAAATTTTAGTTTAGAGAATTTTGAACAAATTTTCACCATACTACCAGACTATGCTGTCAATTCCTCCCCCGAGTGTGACTACCTTGACTCATCAGATTTCTCACTAAACTCATCCGATAAAAATCTCATTAAAATCCCAATTTTTCTCAAAATTTGGTTCGTTTTGGGTTGGCCTCGAGATGAATGCACATTAATTCATCGCGATTCGATTAGTCGGAGCCACGTACTTATGGGAAAGTGAATAATTATTACTAAGTGAATAATAATTATTATTATTAATTGTTTACCGTTGTTGTGACTTGGTCTTCTGACTGTGTTTACAATTTAGGTACCTAATGTCTCAATTGGCTTTTCTTTAGAACCTTCTCCTGCAAGGTAGTGGAAGAAATAGTCAAGAAGGGAGATTGCAGACTGGCGTGTAGAACCGTTAATAACTTCAGGTAAGGGTGAGAGTGGTCTTTCTGGCATGCAGAACAGTTACTGGATCAGGGTGTAGGGGTTAGGAGAGATCAATCGGCCTGTAGGATCGATATTGATCGAAAATGGTAAGGAAAGTATGCGAGAAAGAGTGGAAGGTGTGCAAAGTGATCAAGTCAGATCGTGAGGCTGGACTGGAAGCAGCGGCTCCTCGAGTTGAGGTATTTAAACAGAGGAAATCATAATTACTGTCATAATGATTAATTACAGTCATAATTACTGGTATATTGGAGTGGGAGGCAAAATTAATTTTACAGAACATCATATCTTGAGGATCTGATTCACAATAACTTACTGTGGAACTTGTGTCTCGCCATACTTGTACCACCAAGAAATTCATGTCGCTTTCTCAGAGATTCAAGATAGTGGACATGGTAGTTCTTGTCAGAATTAAGAACGTTGGAGTGGATTACGCACCTTTCACGGGTGCATAGAAATTCGCCATCATTAACTCATTATTCTCTCACATCTTAAATTTGAGGAAAACCTGGACAATCCTGTTTGATTTGACTTTGAACTAATTGCTATGTTCAAAATATATCACTCTTCTCTCGGATACCTATCGATGCAATACCTCTTAAGTGTGTCGCAGTGCAGCGCTGCTCTCACCCTCGTATTTTCCGCTCGAGGTTTTCGCACGAAAACAAGAGGTATAGTTGGGAAGTGTCGGGCGAGAGAGGTTCCGCCAGGGCGGGGGAGTTGGCGACATAACTCGGGGACAACACAGCAAAGATATTTATACCCCAGAGGGAGCTAAGATTGCCAAGCCGTCCTCTGCACAACAATCTTCCGCGGAGCTCAGTCCTTTCATCCGTGTGGAGAGGGGGGAGCTTATGTCGATGGAACCGTCCTTGGATTGTGGCTTGATGGAGGGAATTTTGGGTCCAGTCTGAATATGGTTCCAAATTAATTTCATAGCCCCTGAAATCCTAGTAATAAGTATAACCTGTGCAGTGTTCGGGTGAGGCTCAAGATGAATCCACACATTATGTCTGCGAACGTAACATCTTTTGTAACAAATATTTCTTCTTAAGTGTTCAAATCATAATTTTGCTACAATATCTAACGTCCCTACTCGAGGAAATATTACAGGAGCTCTTAACTCAGGTTTGAAACTCTTGAGAATAACCATCAGATGAGTGGTGCGAAGCCCCGCACCAGATATCTTTCTCGCTCGACTATTCCAAGGCTTGTAGGTTGTGATAGAAACCTGGTGTATTATCACGATTTGATGATCGAAATCGACATGTTTTTATGGACAAACTTTATATTTTTTACAGTTATGTTTAGTTGACCATCAAAAGAGGTTTTTGACTTCCCTAACGGGTAGATTGAAGTTGTAGAAGCGCTAAGTTGTAAGTAATTTTATTCAGTCAACAAAATTGCCATTGAAATAGTGAAGTGAATATGTTCTTTAAAAGTCGTCTTGATTGTATTGGCATTGCTGTAAAAATCCATGTGCTCATCTGGTTGTTCCATCGTGACGTCATAGACTATCGGTATGCTTCAAATATTGGATTCCACAGGTCTCCTCCGTATTTCGGCCATGATTGTCCACTTCTCTTGGTGTGTGTGTCTAGCTAATCGTATTTTATAATTTTCTCCGATGTTTTGATGAAATCCAAATCAGGAGGTTGTGAATGGTACTTCCGATCATCCATGGATATTGGTTCAAAAAAAAAGTAAAGTAAAAACCATTTCAGGTTGGATTTTTGTCCGACTGTCATTCCTGGCATCGCGAACGTCATCAGCTATATTTCAAAGGGAAGATCAGAATTTGTTCTGATGGTTTCGCTAATGGCTTCCCTTGCCTCTCCGCTCTGGGTTGGGGCGAGGGAGGCGGCGAGCCCCGAACGCACGAAAACACGCCCAGGACGAGATTTGAACGCATGACCTGCCGCAGTAGTCGGTTCGTGTCTCGCACCCAGAAACGCATGCCGAGCAACCGCGGCTGTACCGGACTGGTTCAATATAAAAGGTTAAGAAGGAGGAATTGTTTGCTTACTTACGTTGTCTATGTTGCCCTTTGGTGGTGTTATTAGAGAGTTCCTGATTTTTTATGCAGTAAAATTAAATCCACAAACAAGAAATTTATGTATGAATGGTGATGAGGCATGAGATGAGAGACTGATCAATGATGGGCAACGTTCGCGTATCAGCGCTTATCACTGCCTTCTCGCTTTACTTCTCGGTTCGTTATGCATAACAATCAATTATTATTAGTATCGATCGACACGATTGAACAACCATTCAGTGATGGTCCAATCTTTCTTCTCGGATTTACCGTTTTTTCAAGAACACTCGAACTTTAATCTTTGTGTTTTGTGATCGTATCAATGACGAACCAAAAATTTAGGAAATTCTCTCTAATAGTGATTGTTTCGATGTTGTGCTCAAGCTCCGCTAAACTCAGTATTAATTCGTTGAAAATCTCATTCTCTATTCTTCGAGAAGAACAGTCAGCCCCTTGAACTCGGTTGCATTTCACATCCAATTCTCGTTCCGTTATTACCTAGAAGTCTGTCTCGCGTATTTCTTTTTTAAACGCCCTCTTCCCGCCATGGCCAATCTTCACAGGTGTTGTAGTAGCTCATTCCTCTCGTGAATGAAACTGCTATGTCGACAACCGTTGTTATGAATCGCTTAGATTTCCTTCTCTGGCGTCACGCGTGACGTACGTTTCTTCCTTCGCTTCCCTTTTCTTCTCGAACTACCTTGTTGACTCCGAAAGACTCGAATTAAACTCCCACGTCACATTTTTTCGGGACGTGAACCTTATGGGAGTCGGAAATAATTTCGCGTCACAGAGATAAGCCCAGATTCGTCCTTTTCAAGTTATCTATACCCACTTTCAGTTCCTCGAAATTGGATTCCCAATTGGATTTTTCCCTACGCTGAAAATATCTCTTTCAATAGGCTTTATAACTTGTTATACGGGTATGAATGTTCGTATGTACGTACTTATAAACAATGTGAGGTGAATGTTGTTAGCGTGGTTTTCAAGAGCCTCAGAAATTCTTTTGAGCTTTGGAGATCTCACTGCGATCTGCATAATTGATTGATTTGGTTAATATATGTAATGATTAAGTACTGTTATCCTGAGAACTACAAATAGGCTGTAATGACTCGTCCATCGTATATGGAAATCGTTTTCGTTTATTATTTTCAATAATGAACAACTGGAATCGACCAAGAATTTAAGTTAGCAATTCTCACTTGATATTTATTCAGAGCCTGGAAATTATCCAAACACGAGGGTTTAAACTTAGTGATTATGAAATTTTTCGTTGTTCCTTTGATGCCAAATTGAGGTTGTTATGAGAAGATTCACTGGTTGAGGTGGCGCAATATTTGCCACAGCTTCATATCCGATCAGTGGTTGCAATTTTTTGTGGTCAGTGCCAAGCTACCAACTTCAAAGAATTTTATTATCTTCTATTTTTCATTCGTCTCAATTACTGTTGAAACCTCGGAATGTTTTAAAGACTATTGTTGTCCCGACTTTTTTCTTCTCGTATTTATTTTCACTGTCTAAGTTCTTGGAATCTCTCCAATGAAACTGTGTCGAAAGATACGTCCAAACGAATCGCGCATTGTTGTATTCATTGTGAATATCACCCTCATTTGCTCATCCTGATGAATACGTACCAAGTCGAAGGGGAGATGGCCTAACGCCATAACATCTGGATAGATGTCAACTGTATTCCAAAAACATGTCAGTTGTACGTTTTAATTATTTTTGTCGGCTCCACGCTGTCACAGTTCATGTTCAGTTTGATTTTTTTTAAATAAGTCTGCTCTCATTGTAATTGTATGTTATCCGTATGTCTACCGTGGTTCTTCTCCCCTAAAATCATTAAAAAACAAATTGACCAACCTCCAGTTTTAGAGGATGCCAAACGTTGAAAATCGGATTGATTTCAGTCTGTGCAAAATTGATGATAATAGAGTATAAGCTAACATTTTTTTGTGAAATTATGTTTAACCTTACTTTGACTATCTCATCGTAATAAATTCTTGGTTTGCCCTGCGCAAAATAATCCTGTATTTAATACATGATCTTGTGTATCTTGGTGTTCACCTTCAAGAATTTACGATTTGTGAAAAATACCCCGATCGACTTGCTTCAAAGCATATTGGCCCATTCGTCGAGGTGTTGATAAACTCGCGCTGGAGTTCGCGGTTTCTTTTCCTTCAACGAAAACGTTTATAGCGCAAAAGTAAAACAAGGTATTTATTTACCTCAGGTAAATACTGACTCTGTGATTCATACCCCTTCTTCCGTTTGTGGTTCCCATTTATAAAAACCGCAATTAAAGCGGTGTGGTCAATTCAGTCTACGGGTTTTTTAAAAATAAATTCGAGGGTGGTTGCACTGCGGTCGGCCGGCACTACAGAAAATTCGCGACCTCAGAGACGCCGACGTTGAGCCAAAGACTGAACTGATATGGAAAGAGGGAGTAGCTACGGCATACGGCATTTCTTCAACTTGAAACTAATGTTTATCGATCCCTACGTACGTATTTCCGAATATTTTCGAACGAAATAAATGATCATCTGTGTTATTAATCATCAGAAACCCATTTAATCTCGGAATATATATTTATTTACTACAAACTCAACAACAACTACAACAACAACAGTAACAACATAACCAAAACAATTTTATTTGTCTAACTTCAAATGAAAAAGTTGGTTGGTAATTTTCAACAATCTCATTCCTTCACCGTATTCATTAATTTCACGATTCCAGCTCGCATATTATTATAGAACAATGTCATTCTGTTTAGCTGGTTTATTTCGACAGAAAGCAGGCCCTACCTATGTCTACCTATCTACAACTGGATCAATATTCTTAACCGAGAGTTGTTGATGCCTTCATTACGAATTGCTTCCGGTTCTACCAAGGTAGCGGAAGCTTTGTTTTCACTTTTCAAGGTTGAAAAAAATGAACAATTTTGGTTCCGTGTATCTGTCTGTAATTTTTGGAGATTATGCGGGTTGGCGTGTAGATGACCCCACCTTATGAGGGTAGTGCAAGGCACTTAGAGATTGATGTTTTGAGACTAATTATTATGCAACGGATCATCTTTAAAATCAGGTTATGGATACGAGAAAGCTATGTGCCACACCCACATGTCAGAATTTTTTTGGTTGCCGAGGACGCGCAAGTAAGTGGCACAAAGTTCTGTTCAAAGAAAAGGAAAAAGATCACATTTTATCAGCTTTATTTTGAACGGAGATTCGGCCAATTTCCGTCTGTGATAATTCGTTTTCGATTCACACTCGAGTTTCTGCTTTGTTGTTTGTCCCCACTTCCAGTCCAAAAGAGCTCAAAGGGGTCTCATTCGATTCGAAAAATTCGATACTATTTTAAATTGGTGAAAAACCATGCCTTTTTTTATTGAACGTTTTTGAACTAAGGCGTTTTGAAAATGTCAGCCTTAATTTTTCAGTCCGTAGAAGCGACTACCATCAGCCAATAGATTTGGGGCACAACTAGACCCCATTTGAGCCAATATACCAAATTCCATCAAAATCGGCCAACCGTAATTAATGAAAGTAATATGACCGCGGTTTGTGGGATAGAATTTTAGATCCCAAAGCCAGTTTTTAGATACCTAGGCAGTGGACAAAATAGGGAAAATTTGAACTTTTCACTTGTTGAGCTGGTTGAATTTACAAATTGATGTGCTTGCTGAATTTAACATTCTCTTCAACTTTCATTGTACCCATACAATTTACCCAAACAATGCCCCAGCATCTTTTTTTTATGAGCCTTATTTTGTCTAATCAATTGTAAAATTTTGTCTGATCAATTTAGTCAGTCAAATTGGTAAAAACGGTCGATTTTCGATAGTTTATTTCGATCGAATCATAAAGTTTTGGTAGTCCTTGGGTAATCCTCTACAATTGAGTAATTCGAAACAAATTTTTTAGGCGAAAAACCACTGCATCATGATCCCTTTGAGCTTCTCTATCTACTCGCTGTTGTGATTTGCAGTCTTGTTAGATTGTAGTCTCGATTCCCATTAAAAGAACCAAACGTTATTAGTTCATAATTATTGACAGTCGTTTTAGAAATCAGATATTTTTTAGAAATATATTTTTTTAGAACTATTTTTAGAAATATTGACCGAAGATGTTTTGAAGTAATCATAATGTATTTTAACGTTTTGGAAACTCCGGACGTTTGATATTCGACTAGGCTGTTTGTAAGTTTTATCCGACAATCCTATGTATCTCTCGAATGATTCTTGAGTTTTGTGAGTATGACACAAGCAAGCAGCTAAGCGTTTGGATGATCGTCCTTGGTAATTAGGAAATGGGGAAACCTCATAAATGGAGGTTTTTACGACCAGAATAAACGGGCTTTGCCGATATTAAACTGACGGTCAAGAAGCAACCCCTATAGAATACCCATTGATACATGGATTTTATTATGACCCTGCATTAAACCCAGTCGTAAATTCAAACGAGTCTGATGTCTCGACCCCTTTTTACTTTATCACATGAGTCCTCTTTGGCTATATGTCTGGTGGCATCGAATGGGAGACAATCTTCTAAATTTGCTTGAGTGTTTCGACATATATCTCAATCTTTCACCTCAGTTAGAGCAATAGGGAAGTGCAATGCATTATAATGTGTTTCCAGGTGTAATTCAATGTCTAATGGGTTAAACTAGTCATTGTGAATTGTGGATTGTCATTTATTCTCCTGCGAATAAAATACTTCGTTCTAAGGATTTCCTCTATAACTAAGGTTTTCCGGTCTTTCTAATTTAACAAAAAACTCCAATTTGATCGTTAAAATCGTGTTTCATAATAGTAGGTAGGTAATTTATTACTGTTCTGACTCATTTATTAATTTTTCTAACTTTAAATTTTACTTTATGGAGTCGTTTTCATGACTGTTTCAAGTCAGAATGGAGTGTTCGCTCTCTGAGCCGATACGGACGTGGGAGGAGTCACTGAAAGTGACTAATAAAGCCTGAGATGAGAAATATATAATTCTATAATGTAGGATATTGAATAAATAGTATTGTCTTGATTTTAGGTTCTATTATTCAGAATAGATGAATACACACCTAAATAAAAAAAACGCCATTCACTAAACTGAATTATTCATCTCACTTGTCATCCTGTTACCAACATAATACTATTTATATACTTCCAATAACATGATAATATTTTGTGTTGACCTAATCATTCACGACCAAACGGAGCATGGTCTCACTTGGCCCTGTCTGTCGAACTAATGATCTTGAATATTTCTTGATCATGATAATCTTGAAGCGTCATCATCAATTATATGCGTGGTGACGTATTTCCATAAATCAGCAGCGTGTTTCAGTAATGACTAAGTAGAACGGGAATAAGAAAACCATACATTGGTAACAATATATGAATGAATTTCAGCAGGATTGAGAGAGTATTGTTCGAAAGCTATGGTTGAAATTTTAAATTTCTAGTGCTTTGCTGGTGAACCAAAAAAGTGACGTATTTTGTATCAATCCCTCGGCCATAAATTGTCCAAATATTTTCTCATGTTGAGCTTCTTTGTCCGATGGGCGACTGGCAAGACAGGTAGCGGACCTGCTCCGATTTTTTCGTTCATATATAATAATAATACATTATTATATATATATAACAACCATTGCACATTATAAATCGTACGTTGCTAGTCAGTTATCACTTGCAAACCACTTGGTAGACACCTACTATAAACGCCTTAAGTCACCGCATATCTAATACCTAGCTTGTGATACTACTCAACCTACTTTCACAGCTTTCGATTGAGTGATGTAAGTTACATTAGTTTCGGGTCAATACTCGCTATGACCCATCATTATTAAATAATGATGGGTCATAGCGAGTATTGACCCGAAAGAAAGAAAGAAGAAATTTTTAAGAAATTTTCTTCCCTCCTGTTCACCTCAGGTGCTTTCGATCAATTCCGCCCACTAAACCACAAACAAAAACTCGATAAGTTTTGGTCCTTGCGTTTTTCGTTCGTTATATTATCCTCGATAATAAACCTTAGAAATCTAACTTGAAATAAATAAATAAGCAGAAAAATTAAAAAATAAAATACTGAGTGGGGGGGGGGGGGCACAGAATTGGACGTTTTAATATAAGTAGAAATTAATAATAATACAACTGAGGAAGAAAATCGCATATTTATGATCAGGAATTGATTCTAAATCTTGATTAGTTTTATCATTAATAATCTTTCGAAATAAGCTAGGATGACATCTGTATCAGTTCTTTCGTCACGATAGTGAATAGTGTATTACATCCATCCCTTTTCTATCTAGCACACATGTCCACATTTATAGGGCGTAAACCGTTAATGTATTGCATTATTCATATCTATCACATTTACATTTTTTTAAATTGCATATTGTAAAATCCTGTATTGTGTAACTAGTGGTTAATTAAGCATTTCTACAAAAATGGTTACCATAATATACCAATCAGTTAATTAGTATTATAAAACTATTATCATAACTCAATCCTTATGTAACTCAGAAACTATTGATCTTACTTACTTTGGTACTTCAAAAATAAGTACATTAGGTATGGGTCGTGGGAATTGAAATTGTATCAAAATGAACTATCAACATTTACTTTGAAATTGCAGTGATACAAACAGTTAATTAACTGGCTTGAGCTTTGAAACTGGTAAAAAAAAAACTATCTTTCAGAAACATTGGCGAAGAATGTAAATTTTGCTTCCGAGTCTACCAAGGTAGCGGAAGCTTTGATTTCACTTTTCAAGGATGAAAAAAAAGTTCTCCAAAATCAAAATTTTCACTCGCGTTTTGCGTTTTAGACCTTTCTGAACAATTTTGGTCCCGCGTCTGTCTGTCTGTCTGTGTGTCTGTGCGTCTGTGTGTCTGTCATGAATTCCTTGTAACGGGCAAAACTAAACGAAGTTATTGTCCGATATTTATGAAATTTTCAGGGATTGTGTGGGTTGGTGTGTAGACGGTCCCCCATGAAAATCTTCATCCCCGGACTGATAGTAGCTGCTGCGCATGAGCAAACGTGAATTCCTTGTAACAGCCATAACTTCCACATTTTCCATCCAATTTCGATGAAATTTTCAGAGATGTTACAAATTAGTATATAGATGGTCCCCTATGAAAATAACCATCTTCGAAATGACAGTAACCACTGCTCATGCGCAAACGTGAATTTCCTTGTAACGGCCATAACTTCCACATTTTCTATCCGATGTCGATGAAATTTTCAGGGATTATGCGGGTTGGTGTGTAGACGGTCCCCAATGAAGATCATCACCCCCAGACTGATAGTAGCCGCTGCGCATGCGTAAACGTGAATTCCTTGTAACAGCCATAACTTCCAGATTTTCCAGCCGATTACCATGACATTTTCAGGGATTACGCGGATCAGGTTGTAGATGGTCCCCAACGAAAATCAAGGCCTAAAAATTTACAGAAGCCTCTGCGCACGCGCAAACGTAAAATCCTTGTAACAGCCATAACACTTACATTTTTCATCCGAATTTGATGAAATTTTCTAGGATTGTCCAGATTAGCGTGTAGATGGTCCCCTATGAGAGTAGTGGAAGGTACTTAGATTTTGGTGTTTCGAGATTAACAGTTAATAGTAGTTACTACTATGCATCGGATCATCTATATAATCAGGTTATGGATACGAGGAAGCTATGTGCCACACCCACTTGGCAGACTTTTTTTGTACTGATTCTAATCAGTTAGACTCACTGATTTACGTCATCATTCAGAGATTTACGTTACTACGAGTATTTACTTCATGAGGAAACTTATTGCTATTAGTTACTTCTAGGAACATGAGGGGATTCTGAAATGTGGGCTCACTGGCGAGTTGATTTTGTGTGAGAAACATGATCGCTGCTTTCGTGTGGGGACTAATGAAAATATTCTCTTTGACGTTTTTAGGTTGTGAGTCGACCGTTATGGGTATTGCGACAGGCTGTGCTCAAACAGTTTGTGAAGTTGGAATTAAAGCTTCAAATGCAAACACTGTAGGATTCAAATGAAATTGCTTTTGTTTGTAGGTACATACGACTAGCTTGGAGTTTTTTTGTCGGCTCTTTCTAAAACACTGAGTTCAAACGAATACAATTTTCCTTATTGAAAAAATCGTCTCGTTTTGACGATGACGAGGCAATTGTAGAATTAACGAATCCCTGATGTTTATGAGAATACTTATAAGGGTACAATTTGTTGAAGACCCCGAAACAACAACGAGCCAACTACAAAAATTCGCCCGATCTAGTATGGCGGTAGAGTTCGAAACGAGTGTTTTCTAACTATTCATCGAAAATTTTGGTGTTTGCTCGTTGTTGCTAGATGGTTTTTAATTGTTATTGTGAAGACATGCTTTCGTATAACTTGTTTTCCCTTTTTATTTTCTTCGGAGGTATAATTACTGGTTTACGATGATCAGGACTTTGCCTAGAACATTATGCGCGAATATGCGCAATGTTTAGCTCAATGCTAGAACTCAATACGGAAATGCTATACAAGAACGGTATGCTTGTGCCGGTATGACATTGTGCACAGAGAGTGAACTTTTGGAAGCACACTTTTAAATGATAAGATTGTTTTGTATTGGAATATCGGTATTGTCGTTACCATCAAAAACGCTGCAAATTATTACAAACAAAAAAAAAAAAAATATTACACAAAAAACGCCGTTTTTTTCTATATAGATCACTCGTCTGCATAGAACACGGCTTTGCCATTGTTACCACCAACCAATATAAAGGAAAACATCGATCGCATTTCGGTCAGCTAAAATTTGAACGGAGATTAGACCTCTTTTGCTTTTCACACTCGTGTTCATGATTTGTCGTAAGTCCAACCCTTAAATTCTCGTAGGGAGCGAACGGTTTGTCCTACAGAGCTCCGGAGGTCTCTAAAAATGCAATACTATCTTAAATTGATGGAAAAACAATACCATTATATAACAATTTTTTGAGTTACGGCGTTTTCAAAATGTCAACCCTTATTTTTTCAACCCTTAGAAGTGACCTACATCAACCAAAAGCTTCGGGGCACAACTAGACCCCAAATGGAGCCTACATACCATTAACAATTTATATTTGGAAAAAATACTTCACCGCTACAATTGATGGTATTGTACATAAATAATTACATCACAGTATTGTATCAGCACTTTGAGCACTCAGCAGTCATGTCCATCTGGCTGCTTGTTATCAGGGTCCGAGATCCGACCCCGGACATTGGGGTGAGGGACAAGGTTGAATCACCTTATCCCCTTAAATGATGGAGGGAGGATTGTGCCTCTTCTGGCTATGCCATCAGTCGACGCTTCTCCTCCCCATGGGTTTCGAGTTCAGCTCCAAGTCCCACGGGGCCCACTTGCTCGAGCCGTGGCATGCCGTCGTGTGGCCGTAGCCCTGAATTTAGACCAGATGAATGATCCTCCTGTTAGGACTCGGGTGGTCATCCACTCCAGGATAAACAGTGGATAACCAGCCTGAATCAGATCCTTGGCTGACTTGCCATGCCATATCCCTCTCCAGGTGATCGTTGCTCCAATCACCTTCAGTTGGTTTCGCTGAATGTTTGCAAGTGCTGCTGCAGCCTCCAGTAATGCGTCAACTCCATATTTTTGAATTTTGGAAGCATTGATGTCTGCGAGTGATCTCTGGCCGGAGCCAGAGACCACTGAGACATCAATAATGAAGGCTCCTTTTGGTGTTACCACCAAGAGGTCTGGACGATAACCTCGCTGTTCCAGGTTAAAGTGTGGCTCTAGCCATACTGGCCATCCTTTACGGCGAGCGTAGGCTTCCAGTAGGTTGAGGGCAGAATTGTGACGGGCACACCTGGGTCTTACCACGGCTGGGCAAATCTGGAGCACATGCGAGGCTGTTTCGGGTGTTCAAATTTCATCAATATCGGTCAATGCTAAGTGTGGAAAGTGCCGCGTACGACGAACGGACGGCCAAATTTTTATTCGATTTTTGGATTCTTCGTAGGTATCTTGAAACGTAATCCAGCAAATTTTGAGAGGGGTATACAAATTGTTTTTCTTGGTCGTTTCCAAAGGTTCATTATTGGAAATAATGACCCAAAAGGTACTCGATATCAAAATAAAATATTACTTTAAAAAAGAAGCTATACAGTTCATAACTGCAATAACTTGCATAACTGCAAGTCATAATAACTATAATTATTACGTAAGAAGATGGCGGGAGAGATTACGATACCCCGAGACTATTATCCTGCGACACTGTAAATCCCAACCAACGAGCCTGAACCACTTTGTTGAGCAAGTCCATCGATCTGTTAGTGTAGCTACTTACATATGCATTTATCTCAAATTTTGAAAATAATGAAGAAAATCTGACTAAATCTTATCACTAGGGCTCGGATCGATATGCTCTATAACATCTCCGAATATGCGCTGAAAACCACCCCGATATGCACGTAAACATGCACAAAAATCCATGGATATGCCCTTGAAAATTTAATGTATGCTGTAAAAAATAGCTTTTGGCCTCCATTTTTCAAAGCGCAATTACATCACCGACTCTACAAAAATATAGAAAGTATGGGAAGAAGGAAGAAACGTTCACAATGCAGTTCAGCAGATGATCCTAACGTAGGTATTTAAAGCATCCCTCTACACCCGCCCGCCGACCATCACTATTGTTCTGTCTGCCCTTCTAACGAGAAAGTTAAAGTTTCCCAGTTCAGGTTTAAAACTGACCGCGGATTTTATAGGGATTACCGACCAGTTCAGGTAACTCAATTACCCCGCCACCAGGTCAACTCCTGCCCCTTATGACCACCAGTCCTGAAACTCTACTAATTGACACGTGGGGGTTCCCTGACCTTACCTGACATTCTTTGCTTGAAAAGTATGTAGCAAAGGAATTCTAAGAGGGTAATTCAAAAAATACGCTACTACTAAAAAATTCAAAAATAGACTTAGCCAAAAACACCTCAAATATGCGCTTAAAAAGGAAAGTGCCGAAATATGCATTTATATGCTCTATAAATTTTAATTCGGAACACCACATTCGCTCCAAAAAGGTGTATTCGGGATATCTGTATCTTAGGTATATCGCCAATTTAATATGCAAATATGCCCTGATCCGGGCCCTACTTATCACTTGCCCCTTGTTACCTACCTTACCCTTGGTACTTACCTTACTTATATTACCCCTTGTTCTGCCAAAATATTTTGGCATGTTTCTCAATTGCCCGATTTCGATGAAGTTTGCAGCATTCTATCTATTTTCGAATTCTCCAGAGGTTCATCAACTATTAACGTTCAAATTATTCATACTATTTTAAATCGATAGGTTAGTATAACAAATGAAATGTTTGACTTTTAGGATATGAATTCCTGTTGTTCATAGACAATCCTAAAACATGAAACTTGTAACAAACTGTGTCGAAATAGACTGAAAGTTGGCTTAAGAAAAATGTGAAAAGCGAAGTAATTATCGTCTATGTATAAATATGTAAGATAATACACAACTTTCCTATTCTACGAGCAGAAATCTTCCACGTGACAATAGGTAAGAAGTTACCTAGTGGTATAGCGGTCTGCCCAAAAAGCCAGACAGATGTTTGTGTTTTGCCCAGCTGAGCGACTTCCACAGGTCCTCTTCCAAATGTACAGTCATCTCAATGAAGAGTGACCGCTCCAACAAACTCGAGCGGGAAGCGGAGTTGGAAGGCTTCTGCGTTTCCCTTGATTAATTCCTGTTGAGCCCGCAGTGATGTCACGAAAACCACCTCCTCTTACAGGAATTCTCGCGTGCTCCCTTCAACCCAGTATGCGATCGTGTGCCAAAAGCCCTGATACTTTATATCCGTTTTCGTTTTATTGGCCTCCATTCTCCGTGTATCCTCGCGGTTAACGATTTCAACATATTATGCGTCGAGAGCATTAGCGCGGTCGCATGATAGGCACATCATTCATACCTCACGTAAGTGTCGTGCGGAGTTAATAATATTATTATTTACGACACCGCATTTCTTAAGAGGGGCCGACGTGTTTTCTACCATACCTCGTTATAATTTTGACGATAAAGATTGGTAATTTACGTAACATGGTCACAGGTCTGCCATGCAGTATACCTACGTCGATATATGGATCACTTCGGTACCCAAGAAAGAAAAATATATTTACAAGAAATCTTTTAAACCGTTATAAATTACTTCAAGCCATATAGGTAGGTCGTTCGAAACATTATTTTTTCATATCTTTGTATCAAGTTTATTCCTGATTATAAAAATGATTAACGATGTTTTAACTTAGTTTTTCATGTAGTGAGACACACTCTGTGGTGAGAGGGACACATTTGTCACTTTCCAGGTATCATTATTTCAACTTCTTTTGAAGTATTTTTTCTTCCCATGCATAATCATCGATTCAAGCCCATCGAAAATTTGAGAATTTCCCTGTGAAGGAAATTCTGTAATTCATTTCCTCGAACTAATTTAATTTGTGTCTTTTGAAATTTGGTTCATCCTTCAAACGTCCAGTTCCTTACTCCAGACAACATAAATTTCCTACAAAACGAAATGATGGTTTAATTTTGATGAAATTTTCAGGCCAGGATTGGCTTTCCTTGGTTCTCTATAAATTGAAATAGCCGGAAATATTCCGTAGGAAAAATCAGCTCGTATTCCTACCCAAAATATTCAAAATAAAAAAAATTAAGGTTATAAATTAACTAAACTACGTGTAGGTATGAATTGGGTATAGCTCAATAACAAAGCGGAATTTGGTGATATGCGTCCGGAATAAAATACAGAGTTTGAGTGTCAAGGGATACCGGAAACATAATAGACAGTGCACTTATCAGATGATAGGTAGAATAGTGATGGAAGGTCCCCTACCTGCCTTGAAGATGTAACGTGGGGTTCTCCGCTCCATCCTCGCGTTCTCGTAGCAGTATGCAGAACTGCTATTAAATCCCATCGCCGTCGCTACCAAGAATTTCTCGCGAAGGAACGGTTTCCCATAAATTTGGAGGACAGTTGGGAGTAGGTTTTGTTGATATCTTATGAATTTCGTGGAGATCAGATCTTACTGCGTGTTTAGAAAAATTCACATAAATTGTGAATACTTTCATTCGAGTTACTGTTTCTTCGAAACTTCAAAAAACTACACTATTATGAAATCCTGATCGTCGTGTGTGAAATCGATTGTGTGTGTTTATCAGTCTGTGTATCCGCTCACTTTTTTGTCTCGGTTTTTAATAAATAAATACAATGATGAATTTGATTAAATAATTTTCACTATAGCAAATTCCATACATCGTGTTATTCTGTATTAAGAAGCTCTAATCCCAATCAACCAGGCTAACATGTACACACAGTACACACAGGGTAACATGTAGATTCCTCTCTAACGAGCACAGATGTGCAGCAGATGAAGAAAATGTTGATTAAGTTTGGGGTCAAGTTGTGCCCCAAAAGTTTTCGTTATTGTCATTTACTTCTAAGGGATGGAAAATGAGATTTGCAATTTAAAAATGCCCTAGCTTCGAAACTTTTGATATAAAGGCATTGTTTTTTCGCTAGTTTGAAATACAATTGAGGTTTTGAATTCGATTGAGACCAACCAGAGCTCTGTGAGACCAACTGTTCACTCCCAATGAGGACAAATTATGAAGTAGAAACACTGGTGTGAATCGCAAATTAAAGTTCACTGACCGAAACTTCTCCGCAAATCATGGAAACAATCCCCACTCAAAAGCGATATTTTTCCTTTCTCCTTATAGAGTCTCATGTCGATCAGTCCTGCTTCCTTTAGCAACCAAAAAATTCGTTAATAGGCATGGTAGGTACTTTCGGTGATAATAAACTTGATATTCAACTTTGCGCGAAAACTTAATTGGTGGGTACTGATAATGAAAAAACCATGTTTTTTACAGACGAGTTTTGCAACGTTTTTAGGAATATTGCGGGTTAGTCCCAAGACAATTCTTTATAATTTGCATTGTGAGACTAGTAATGATTGCGTGTGTCGTGTGCACATGTTATTTCCCAGATGGTCCCATATAAATTTCATAACAATCATTTTGAGCTCATTTTCGCTGAAATGTAGACGTCAACGTGCCGCCCACTCCACTTAGACAGCCGACGGAACGAAAACCCGGCCACGATATTAATTTGGAATCGCCCCAACGTATAATATTGAGTCTGAGGTTTATTATTGACCCGCGAGAGCAGGAAGGTACCTTGGATGCTCAAAGCATCTTGACAAGCCTAGAAAACTCTTTTATTTTTATAAGGCCGCAATAAAATTATCCTTCGCGGCCCGGCAAGGTCGGGTTACAAGCTACTGATATTTTTATATTCTGGGTCACCCGAGTAATAAAAACGAAGGAGAAGAAAACGAGACGGAATGGAAAAGTTGGAAAACGGAATCAAGTGCTCTAGGGATGTATTTCCCAGATGAAGAGTTCCACTTTATACTACCATTTTATTACACCGCCAACCAATATTTTGTTGATACTTTGATCTTTTGTAGAAATGATGGACGGCTTATTTTTTTATACTAATCTAGTCAAGTTTACGCTGCTCCATGAAGAATCGCTTAACAGAGACCACAAGGTGATTGAAGACTCAGTGTGTATAAAAATAATGTTGAACATGAGGTCACGATAATGTTATCAATGATAATGTTATCAACGATAATGTTATCAATGATAACTTATCATCTTTCCATTATGAAGAGATTCTTTTGCGTTTTTCTTTGCAAAGAAGCCAAGTTCTTCGTGTTGGAAGTTGGACCTATTGCAACCCAAGATAATTTTTGAGACTCACAATCGTATTGAAGTTTCTTCATTTTAAAAACTATCTATTTGATCGTGAAGATCATGTGGCACATCAGGTAATTAATTCATTATTGCTCTGATTCATTTATATTTTGCACCAACAAATGTTTTTGTGCAATAAGTCATATCTCTTTGAGAAGTGCAAACTACCAACCGGCTTTGCAGCTTTTTCTAATAATAAAAACAAAGTTATCAGGTTCGAATTCATGATTTGTAGATAGAGAAACGGGATTATTTGTTCAGGGTGTGGTCATTTGACTGAGAGCTCACCATTGCCTTTTTTAAAATTTTGTACGTACACCGTAGGTACTTGGATATACGAGTAACAAAATCATTTTCTGGGTCGATTTCAAGAAGACAAATCCGAATAACAAATAGCACTTTCAAAATCACGAATTTATTGTTTTTCTGATGGGTTAGCTATTAAAACTAGAGTAATAAACTTCACCTCGGTTCTACCACTTAACACCTCACCCGCCATAATATCGTCTTATCGCTCCCCTACCGTTTGCTAGGTTTCTTTTAGCATTCATATTGACGTAATACGTGGAAGCCGAATACAAATAAAGCTGCTTGAAACTTGAATTACGTGATTTTGCCTTGAATGACGACCAAACCAAACATCGTGTGTTCACACTAGCAGCCGTTAGGCGCTACAACTAATTGAACCTTGGTTTCGATCTAGGAGTTGGTAATTGCAGGGTGGTTATTAAAGCTCTCGACACGAATTCGGATCACGCTTCCAACCTTCAGCACTTATTGGGAAATCGAACGGTCGGCTAGGTTACTTTTCTCGGCAAGAACGTTAGGAGAGACCCGCATACCGTATAAATTGCCTGATGGTACGGCGGGCTTCTCAATTTCGAGCTTAGTTGACGGTCGTTTGCTTCGTCCACACGGCCCTAAGGGTGCTGTAGTTGTGATAAAAGACATAAGGGGAAGAGTAGGTAGCTATTTTGATAGTCATGTTTTCATAAAGACAATCTCGTAAGTGCCCAGTTAAATCATGTTGATACCTCATCCAAGTACTTGTAATGCTTAACCCAGCATTTTATGTGATATTTTGATTCTCAAAAAAAGCAAGATCGTGTAAGAGATCGATAATGCAGAGGATTAAAATTTAGTAAATGAAAGCTCTTATCTTCTTAATAATGCTCCAAATTTCACTCGTAGAATAGTCGCTGTTATATTATGAAAATCTCTTAATGAATCCTAAAATTTCTAAAGAGTACCTCCTCTCATTCAGCTATACCATTTGTCATGAAATACGACTAATTCAAATCAAAACCTGTACCCCGTCTCCTCAAACGACCACTTAAACATGGGATTGATCCCTGAAACATAGAAGATGCGATTATCCAATAAGGCCGACAGATTTTGATTAAATAATCTTACCCAACTCTATTGAAAACCAGAAAGTGGATGAAATATATTTTTAACTTCTGAAATAAATAATAACTCATAACAACAAGTATAACAAAATCGATAGAGTTGCTATCACTATTTATGCATTAATTTATACATCTCGTCTCATTGGTTTATTATTTTTAATGATGGAACTTTTTAATTGACCATGAGAAGAATTATAACCCGTCTCAAAATTTGATGTAGAATCCAAGAATTGAATACACATTTTTCCGTCTGTACACCGTACGAGGCACTTTGCCCAGTTCCCGTGGACTCATTTCGATGAAATTTGGGATTCCGGCTCTATTTGGAGTCAAGTTGTGCCACGACGGTTTTTGTTATTGTCAGTCGCCTCTATGGCGTATGAAGTGGGGAAAACATTTTTAAAACGCCCTAGCTTGAAAACTTTCGATGTATAGGTACTGTTTTTTCATTAATTTATAATACGAGTAGAAACAATTTTTCATTTTTTTTTTCACCATCCTGGGCTTTGTGGGATCACCCGATCGCTTAATGACGATAATTATTTACCTAATAATGAATGTTTCCTTAGCTAGTCCCCTTTCCCCCACCTATCCTCAGTCTTCAGAAGTGGCTCTTCGGGGCATTCGGGGTTCTTGTCTTAGCTCCGTGTTGGACGAATAATCAGAAACACGGGTTTGAATCGCGCATACTATTAGAACTGAGGCTATTTCTTTCTTCGAGTGGAGTTTCAGGTCACTCATTTAGGCAACCATAAATAAAATTTCTGGAAGAATATGAGAGCGTTCAAATGCGATCATTAGCAAACAATAATCAAATTTCGTAATGAAGGCACTCAGAACTCGCAGATAGCGATGTTATTGCTAGCAGGTAGTTGCCATTAATGGAAAAGCCGCGCTCAATGCAGGCGGGTGATCTATACAGTAAGATAATAAAAATTGTATAATCATTTGCAGCGTTTTATATTGAAGCGGTCGGTGAAGGAATTGACCCGGAGTTACTGTGCCAAAGTTTGAGTTTGTTCGTTAGCGAAAACAACGGTTGTAACTAGTCAAAACCGGACAAAGCCGTTTTGATGGTGTCCAACAATTTTTGGTACCCTTGTCAAGCCAGCTATCTCCCTTACATTGAGAGCAAGGGCTAACATTCAAATAACGTGCGCCCTATTAAAATATTCCATTAGCTTCCATTCGCTTCGCTCCTCGCGACGCTTTGCAATCCGTTTTCTGAATATTAACCACTAGATAAGTATCGCTCGTCCAAACCTCAGCTGGATGTACCTCCGATGAATTCATAATCTTTCGCACTCACTCTTACCGCAACTTATTGATTTTTCGTTTCGACTACTGAGTAGGAATGTTGGCACGTTGCCTATTGTTTGTTCTGTTTGGTTTTTCTTCACTTCGCATGAATTCAGAGCCAGCAAGCAAGATACATTTTGGTTTCAAGTAGGAACCTACGAGTATTTATGAAAAAAACGTGGTATATTTTTATTGTAATTTATAATAATTGAACAATGGAGAGTTCTATTACCATATCGAAAAATTCAATATTAATAATATAACGAAGAAAAACCCGCCTGAAAGATTTGTTTCATATTCAATGGCAATTATTATTTTGTTTCTAACAATAATTTTTCCATGTTTCAGGTAAGCTGACTATGTCTATTCACAAGTTGAATATCGAAACAGGTAACTGGTGGGCTTCGTGTTGGTATGGATGAAGTACAACTGTGTAAGAGGTAAATTAAGTGGTGGTGTAGCCATTTTGAAAAGATAAGACACTAAAATGCAAGTAATGATCAAACGCAGTAATACTCTAGGCCTTAGTAGTTAAATTATAAAATAATATAGATAAAAATAATATAACATCAATACACGGCCCCTCACTGTCAGTTAAAAAAGGTTGTCTTCGTATATTCTTAGTGGGGAAAGTCTTCATTGTAAGCAGGAAGTACAAAAAATGCGGAACATGTAAATTGTACCCTTTCAACTCCTCCAAATCTAAGCCTCAGAATGTTGTTTTGGGACTAATTTCTTCGCTTTCTCTCACACGGAATTCATTGATTAGCCATTTCTACTCTTTTTGTCTCGATTTCCCTGACACTTAGTGCGCAGATGGATTCGGACGTGGTGAGGGGGATTTCGATCAGCTGATTTAAAGATTACTTTTGTTCTGATCATCCATAGCGCAGACATTTGGTTTAAATAGGCTCCTGGACTCCAGGAGCAGGAGACTATTGGAAGTAGTTGGAAAATAACTCTGGAATGTCAGAATAAGCTGTCAGTCGCAGGGCTGACTTCTGTCCTGTTCATCTAATTGTATCTGGTATTTAATACTCAACCACTGGGAACATGTCGAGAAATTTTGGTTTTCATGTCAGTTTTTGTTCATTTAAGCGCCTACTGTCAGATGTTTCCTGGGATTTGGTTGAAAAATGTGAAATTAGGAGATTCAAACCGTCTTCAATAATCAAATGAAAAATAATCTCAATTCTTAGAGTTAACAATTGAGATTTTTTCACACAAAATAACCAAATTCAGTCATTATTCCCCTCCAAACGGACCAAATAGAAAATTTTAAAAAAATATATGGGATCAAGTGAATCATCGTTCAAACATATTGGAAATTCATGTAGGTACCACACTTGGGGTTTACTAGAATATTCTACACAGTTTTGGTCATAGGCAACTTTGCACTCTCAAGGAATGGGTTGCGCGCACTAAAAAAAATTAGTGATGAGGAGTCGAAAATTTTTGAAATTGTGCGTAAAATTTAAATATGCAATAAGAAAAGGGTTCCCGTTTGAGAAAAAAAAAAACAAAGTTAGTGTGCATTGCGCATGCAGATTTAAAAAATAAAATTACCACAGAAATTACTGTTCTAGACGGGGGTCTTTGTCTGGTGGGACCCTGAATATTGAAACTGTCCACAATCTGCTTCAATCCTGGATCAGGATCTAATTGGATTATTACTTTAATAAAGTCCTTTCCCATTATGGAAACTTTAGTACTTACCACTGAAACCAATGAGAATTTGGATCTTTCCCGATTCTCTCGTGGAAAACCAAAAGCGGTCCATTAGTGAAGGTTGACCTGAAGGAGAAAGAATCAGTTTGAGAGGGAGAAAACTTGGGATGATTCCAAGATTTCTCACTCGGTCGAATTTTCTCCGTCTTCAATGGGAGGATGAAACCATCCGAAGAAAGGAGTCTATCGCTTGGAGATGAGAAGCGCTGTTTTGGAAAGGGCGTAGAGAAAGGCGTAGATTAGTGTTTAGTTCTTTTGTCTTAAGTCTGGCATTATTCCCCCATCTCTTCTCAAAGTTTTAATATTGCCCGTTTCCGACCCTTCTCTCTCGAAACCCTGCGAAGTGGATGAAGTGTTGGAGGGGTGTTTTCTGGAGTGATGCGTAATGGCCCATGAACCTCGAGTTCAATAGCGTCATCTTAATTCCCCTTCTACTTTTCTTCGGCCGTTAAGCGCATTACTTCGCATTACCCCCTAATGGGCTGCAGCACAATTATCGTTTCTGAAGGACAAGTATCGTTAGATCCTTACGAGACCCTAATCACACTGTTCATCCTTTTATATTCCCCTCGAGGTAGATTCAGTTCCCGTTTTTTAGAACCTCCCAGTAGAGACGTATGTATGTATGCGATTAATCTGGGTTGAAAGAGGACAACACACAACTGAGAAAAAATTACCACATACAAACCTTTTAGACCATTCTGAATCCACATCAGCGAGAAACAACATAGGTATACATCTGTGTGTATGTGTATGTGTGTATGTATGTGACAAAATCTAGTGTGTTCTGCCCAGGCCTTAGTTTTCAACCGGTTTGCGTGGTTCTTTTGGTTATTATTTTCAATAATGAACCGTTGGAATCGAGCAAGAAAAAATGTAACCCTCCCCTCCCCTCAAAATTTGATGTTTTACATTTCTAGGTACGTAGATTCCGAAAAATGAATAATTTTTTTTGTCCGTCCGCAGCACATTCCTTAGTTACCATTGACCGATTCTGATAAAATTTTATATATGGGCTCCATTTGGGGTCTAGTTGTGCCCCTAGTTGTGCTATTCGTTTCTTAGAGTTGTATTCAGTTTTGAGTCCTTAGCAACCAGTAATCGAATTTCCATAATATGGAAAATATGTGGAAAAATAACTCCATATTATGAAGGAACCCCAACTACCTATTTTTCAAATCGAGAGTGGTTAGAAAAAAAAAAAAAAATAGTGACAATGGCAAAGCTGTGATCTTTGCAGACGAGTGATCCATACAGAAAAATGATAACCCTTTGTAAAATAATTTGCAGCGTTTTTAGTTGGATGAGAAAATCTATCTAGTTGTGCACTACTTCACCAGAATTTTTAGTTTTGCCTTCGAAAAGGAGGAAAGAAAAGTGCGTTTTCGAACATAATCTTGTGTATTCTGCCCAGGCCTCAATTTCCTACCAATTTTGGTGGATCTTTTTTTCGACACAGAAATCTGTCTAGTTGTGCACTACGTCGCCAAAGCTTCGAAATTTGTTCAAGGCTAGAAAGGACGACAAGTGTGCAAGAGAGACAGCCACATAGAGAAAAGAGAGAGAAACTTATTCATTTTCCCAGTTTTTCTCAGCTACCAGTAAACCGATTTTCAATCTGTAAAATTATCCAATTTCCTTTCATCGTACTCTAATTGGATTTGACCACTGTTTAGCTCGGCAAAAGCTCTAAATTAACTGTCTTTACCCAAGAAACATGATTTTATCCGTGCTTATTATTAGGTCATTGGGTTTGACAGACCCTGTCGTTGTTTTTCGACTTCCCATCTAATTTTGAGATTCAAAAACTTTAAATCCTAGGTTTCTGGGAGAATGACCCATAGGGTTGTTGTTTCTTCTTCGGCTGGAGCATGACTGAAAAAACCTTCAAAATGTCTGCAAACGAATCAAGGTGTTACCATGGGAGGTTTAATAATGCACTCGTATAATGAGCTTTCCCTTGATTTTGTCCCTTCTTCACCAGTGAATAGAATCTCGGTTAGCGTTCTAAACTGCAGACAATCTTGAACTTTTGTCCACTTTATTACCCCCGTTCGGTGTAATTTTATATTTGAGTCCGCCTTTCAATCATAAATTGAAAGCTAGAAAGGTACAGATATGTTAATGTTTTACGGAAAAAAATTTAAACGAATAAAAAAAGTACCTGATTAGATTTATTGGGTAGATGAAGTCTCTTGATAGCGTTTACTGCGTAGTCTATAATTATAACGTGTGTGTCTGTGTGTCCATACTGCAATCATGCCGTATTTCGGACCACTGCTCTCTTTATCCTCTCTGTACAGATGTAATCGATCTTGCGCTGGGCAACGAAGTTGGTAGGTCAAAATAATGAACTGCTGTATTCTCGCTTTCACTCATTTTCTCCCTCAGAAAAAACAGTGTTTGTCTGTGCGTCTCATCCATTTACCTCATAGCTACCGCTTTATCACAAGTCCCGCCGACCTCCTGATGAATGCTCACGCGGTTTAATATACGATCTCAATTACCGGAGGTTCTCCACGGTTACGGATTATTAATTCTTTCTGCAGCTTTTCTCATAATTCTATTCTACCCTTACTCGACTACCCTACCTATTCTACATCTTCTTTATTCTACTCCACCACCACTGCCAGGGTCGCTGAGTTACTCGCGCCCTTTTATTTCATCTCCAAAATTATTCGCCAGTCATCGTTCTTTTTGGTTCTTCTCTCGTCCGCGAGCGTGAATTATTCATCAGTTCTGATCATGCTACGTAGGAGTGTACTCTTGGTACAGGCCCTGCTTGCATTCCGGAGGAGAATTCTTCGCCGATCGATGAAGTGTCATAACTCCTCTTTTCAATATCTTCTTGTTCTACACATAAGACATTTAACGTTTGCGTTAACATTGTCTCTTCTGAACGGCTTGGGTCATTTTAATTACGGTGATCTTTAAATGATCGCCTTTAAATACCCAAAAGGTATTCTTTCTAGATCTTCATGTATCCATTTTGTTTCGATTTTTGATCAATTACCAAGCGAATTTTCAACGAAAATAAAGCTATTCCAATAAACTAAAAATTTTCAGCATGGACATTTTTGTAAACAATTTTTTTTTCCACTGAAATCCATTCTAAAACGATTCCTGAAGTTTCTCCAAAAATCATATAAACTATAAATAATTTTATAATATATAAATATGTGTCACACCGAACGATAACTTGAGTAAATATATCACTGTTTAAAAGTATCTCACGTTCAACATTTTGATAAATTTCTTCTAAATCTTCTCAATATTTGTTTTCCACTTGAACTTTGTCGGTAGTGAAAAGTAGTATTATAATTTTTCCCTGTCAACATTTCGAAATGCCTCATGATTTATTTTCTGAGTTATTTTCAAACAAGGTCATTTTTAAGGGCATGTGTCTGTTTACTAAGGTCATGAGTGCCCTATGCATCCTGTAGATACTGCTTTCAAGGTACTATTTTCCTCACAAACAGTGTCTCCCTGAAACCTGGTTGGCACGTAAGCTATTGGGAAGAAAAAACCCTCTGGGCACTATTGAAATCATGAATGGGGAATTTGTAGCTCTGCAGTTTGGCACTCGATTTCAAAACATTCGGTGAAACTCGGCACATAGGAGGCCCTTGCTTACTTTGTTGTCTAACGCAGATAGAAGAGAATAATGAGAAAAACTGAAAAATTACCAAACTTAGGCCTTTTGTACCGCAAGCCCTTCAATTTTCCAAGTTTTTGCCAGGATGTTTGTTATAACAAACGAAAAGACGAGTTCGTTTGCCTTGAATTTTGAACTACGTTATGGGGTTCAAAATTCAAAAAATAGGTTTTTTAAAATAAATATTACCATCCTGAACATAGTAGTAAAAAATTCATTCGGAATCAGCACGAAATTTCTGATTTAAGTTAGGGCGTATATGGTCCCTTATGAAATCATTGCTTCCAGATTGATAGCATCTATTGCTCATGCGCAAACGTTAAATCCTTGTAAAAACCATAACTTCTGAATTGTTTATGAACAACGATTTCACAAGAAGAAAAAATTTCAGAAAGAAAAAAAAGGAACAAAAAGAATTGTTTTTCCCAATTTCATTTGGTTTTGATGAATTTATCAGGGATTGTGTGTTAGGGACACTAGTCGGTCCCTTATCAACTTCATCGTGATCAGCTCATTGGTAGCTACTGCACATGCGAAAACATGAAATTCTTAATAATCGTAATTTCTACAGTTTCCACTCGATTTCGATGGAATTTCTAGAGATTGTGAGGTCGCTCTCCCTGGATGGTTTCTTATTGATCGTCTGATCAGACTTAGAGATTGAAGTGTATATTATCTATTCAATCGTGATATGGGTTCGAGGAAGCTATGTGCCTCAACTAATCGGTACCAATTTACCTTATTCTTTTTGAAATGTGTTCTTAGTCAAGACATTGGTGAAAGAGAATACATAATTTAAAATTGAATTCCATCAATTGCTCAAAGTTTTGTTGACAATGTGTTCGATCACCACTTGGTCGGAAAAGAGGAATGACAATTCTGTATTTTTACGCTGTACTCTCCTTGCCATTATGGGCGTAGAAATACGCGTTGGTAACTTTACCATGACCCTCTCTAAATTGCGAGGAAGGTTCTCGGTTATTATTGAATCTACCCGTGGCTCGGTCTCCGGGTATTTGCGTACCTGTTATTCAATTCCGGGCATACATAATCTAATTGTCGTTTTAAAATGGATGAACAAACGAATTCCGACGTTGCCCACCGACCGGCTGAACGAGTATTCAAATGAAAGGCCGGTACTCGAATAAATACTGTCACGACGACACTAAATTAGAGAGGGGAGGGAATTAATTGCGAGAAAAGACCGATGGGGCAGGCGGCGGTTGATTGGGGATATATTGGGCCCGAGGCTCATATCTTAGGAACCAAGTGCTCCGGTAAATCTCGAATAACTGCTCCCACGACCCCTCCACTGATCTTATTAGAATCCTTGGTTAAACCAAGGTAACTGAAGCTGGTGAGCCTAATTTTTGTCTCAATTTTTCTATTTTCTAGTTCGATTATAAGACCTGAACAAGAATTGCACATCCACTTCTCCTAAGTTGATAGGAACATGGATATTATATGTGTTTTTGGAATGATGTCACATTCCAAAAGTGGAGTGGGATGTAACACCGAGAAGTTGGGGTCTGGCCCACCGAGAAAGTTGTTGGTTCATCGAACCGGGTGAAGTTGAGATCTTGCCCACTGAGGGAAGAAGGGGTCTAGCCAACCGAGAAAACTTGGTGTCTCGCCATTCAGAAAAATTGCAGGCTCGCTTGCAGAGGGAAGTCTATAACACGCTAGGACGTTCGGGTTTTGCCCATTGAGAAGGTTGTGGTCTAGTCTAACAAAGAAATTAATATCTTAGACACTATCTATTGATATTCTATCTATGAGTCTAGAGGTATTTTGGCGAGACATCAAAAATGTTAAAGATTGCTTCGACTTAAACAGCTTTAACACCTTTGAATAAAAGTATCTCCATAAATTTGTCAATAGAAATCCGAAACATGAACCATTATCATGTAAACTCGCCCCTTATAACAAGGATTATTTATAAACAATTACGAAATTGGATCTGATAGCACCCTTTCACAGAATAAGACGGATACCAGTTATTTCTTCTTTTCCTTGCTGGCTCAGGATCATTTGATTGGGTCTTCCAACCAATGATCAGCTTGAAGTTTCATGTGATAGAACGAAAATGATAACATAGACTCAGTGTGAAGACCATCTCATGTGTCTTCTGGTTCAACCCTACATCTCTGAAATGTTCATAGGAATCGGTTGAAAGTAGTATTTAAGAGCCACATGGGTCCATCGTACTGCCAAGACACTAACTCAAGAGTATCAACGAAAAAATTACATCGTTGTTGGTAGCACTGGTTCTTGTTCGAAATTCGTTCATACAGCGAAGTTATCTTTGGGTAGCCAGATAACTTCACTGTGTAAACCAGTTTTGAACGAGGAACAGCACTATCAACAACGATGTAATTTTTCGTTGATATTCGTTGATATGTGTTTACAATTTTCGTTGATATGTGTTTACTAAAGATTGGCGTATACTACTGATGAAATTCTCAACTTCACAATGAAATTAATGGGGTTTGGTGAAAACGTTGAAATTGTTCCATCGCTTGGTTGCGAAAGGATGGTGGAAAATTGTATGTTTGCGATTCGTGTTTGGGAGCAGAGTTACTCGTATTAAATGATTAGAGAACCATATAAACCGAACCACGCAATATCTCAAAACTTGATCAAATTCATACTATAAGTCATTGAAGGTTTGCCCAATGCTAAGATTTGTAGACTGGCAGGCGGAAAGAGACAAAAAATTGTTATTTAAGGTGTAAAACATCAATTCATAATCATTTGTGTTCAGATTAAATGTGAAATATCATTCGAAATTTTGATATTGGAAGAAATTTTCCCGGCATCCCAAAAGCGAAAACAGTGCTTAATGTTAATAATTCATGTAGGGACGATCTTTTTATCCACCGAAATAACCAACAATTTCAGTCTACTTCTGTTTCGCCGGCGAATTCCGGTATTCAAATTCACGCCTTGACCCAGAAATAATTGAGGTTTACTTCCAGGCTTAGAGCGTTCACAAACGCAAACGGATAGATTAGGTACCATTCGAGAGAACAAACATGGCCCAGTTATAATTGAAAAACTGAATGTAAACCCCGCTAGTCCAGAGGTGGATAAATAAACCTTGTAGGTAAGTACAATAAATTATGAGACTTTTTTAAAGTTTCGAAAATTTCCTGGTCACTTGCCAAATCAAGCAGACAGTACGGGTTCATATTATTTTTGTTTAGGTAAGTCATTTTGTTTGTGTTCGGGCAGTAGGTTAAGAAAATCTGGGTCCTCCTAAATAAAATGCTCACTCGCTTGTTGGTTTAGAGTTTTGAAATTAATTTTAGTTCAATTTATGTCCATCCTCGTGTCTGTGTGAGGCAAAACCTGGAGTTTTCGGGCAAAAACTTTGAAAACACGATTATCATTTTTTTGTGAAATAAAGCGGGTTAGTCCTCCTACACTTCTCTCTGTCTCATAGAGTAAGCGTGTACGCATGCGTTTTGTTTCTTGGACAGATATACAACGATTGCCAATAAAGTTTACTGCATTGGGATCAGTAGGGACCACAGTGTTCGGTAATAAACAAACTTCAAATTTCTTGTGCTGGGCCAAACCTACGAAAAAATGAATCTTTATTACATTTTCTATCATTACGTGTATCCTTCCTTAGATGGTCCCCTGTAAATTGCATATTCATCACTTTACTTAAATCACTTCCTCGAACTTTTCTTAAACCGATTCCCCTCAATGTAATTGCTAGATTTTGCTTCAAGTTTGAGGGTAGTTTGAAGTTGCTGATGCATTTATTAGCAGTCCAGTCCGCAGACGAATTCTGAAAAGACAACCAAATATTCTGATAAATCTATGTAACATCCAGAAACATCTGTGATACAGAAAAATACACATAAAAATAAAACTATCGAAAGTTCAACCATAAATAGTGCAATATAAGCAAATACATAACACTACAGATTCTTCAATGACCGAGCCTGAAAATCAAGCGAAAGCCAAACCCCATAATTCGTCTTCTGGTTTAGTGACGGATTCTTTTGATCAGCGGGTTTTGGCAGGAAAACTTCGAGGAAAAAGGCTGACTGCACCGGAAGTTCTCGTAGGTGTGGATACCAATATAGAACAGGGGAAACGAGATGCCCGAGCGATGCTTGGCCGTCGTCCTGAGGAATATGGCCTTTGTAGCTAAGAAATTCCGTCAGTTCTGTTCAATTCCGAGGGTCGACGTCTCCCAGGCACGAATATCTGCGAAGGGCGAAAGAATTGGATTTTCCTTGATTGAATAAATCGGGCGTAACGAGACCGCATCTTTCTTCAACAACAACGTTCTCCGTTCCTATGGGAATCTCCAGTTGTGTCTCATATTGGTGCTCCCGCTTACAAATTAGCCAAAAAGCTAAATTCTTCGTTTCGAAATAAGATCAATTTTCGGCCCCATAATACTGTTCAAAATTCATACGATTTGGTTTCTAAAATTAGCAACATTCAAGCGCCTCCGAATGCCAAACTTGCTTCCTCTGATGAGGTTAGTCTGTTTACCAATATCGATGTAGCTAGCTGCAAATTTGTGGTTAATGGGCTCATCCATCGGTAAGATCTTGATGTTTTTGAAAAGGATGAACTGTGTAGTCTAATGTATGTTTGTATGGATCATCATCATAACTATAATATAGTTGTAGTAGGTATAACTATAATATTATTATACTCAGCCGGGGGTAGCCATAGTTTCACCGCCGTCTCCTTTGCTTCCGGATATTTATATGGATCATCTTGAAAAACAAATCTTTGAAAAATGTAAATCAAACAACCTTTTATATTGGTATAGGTACGTTGATGATATAATAATTCTATGGACAGGAATGGAAAGGCAACTAAATTCTTTCATGAAAAAATCAATACACTAGATCCTTTTGTTAAATTCACTCTTGAACTAGGTGGAAATAAGCTTAATTTTCTTGAACTGTCCATCTCATTGATTGACAGAAAACACGATTCCTCCATTTATAGAAAAGATACCTACAGTGTTATCGCTATTCATAGTACATCAAATCGTCCCTCAGTTCATAAACATGCTGCTTTCCATAGTAGGTATGATCAATAGAGCTTTGTCTATACCAATGAGTGGTCAAAATTTATCTAAAGAAAAAAACTATTATCAAAAGTATAGCCGCAAGCAATAGATCAATGTCTCATTGATTCCATAAGGAATTCGGTTCTTAGGAAAAAGTGTAAAGATGAGGTTTCTAATTTGGTTAGAGAAGTTGTGTTAGAAGAGAAAAAGTGGATAAGTATACCTTGTTATGGAAAGATTTATGACAAAATTGGCAAAATGTTATCATCTAGAGGTTTCAAAGTAGGGTTTAAAAATAAAAATAATCTTAGAGCTTCGTTGGGTCCTGTTAAAGATAAAATTAGCGTTCAAGATAAAGTGGGGTTTATAAGCTGAAATGTAGTAGTGCACGGACCTAGGGAATTGAGAAACTGAAATATTGCCGCTGGAATCTTAAAAATCGAACAATAATTGCCAAAGAAAAATGAAAAAACTTTTGAATAAAAGGGTTTTCCCATGTTTTTCCCTTATTTCTTTGGCAATTATTGTTCGGCTTTGATGATTCCAGCGGCAATATTTCAGTTTCTCAATTCCCTAGGTCCGTGCACTAATGAATTTCTAAAATCTTTGAAAATTTCAAGTTAAGCTACATTTTATGAGAAAACATAACTGGATTAACGGGTTTTCCAATTTTTCTCTGGCATTTATTGTTAGATTTTGATGATTCCAGCGGCAGTATTTCAGTTTTTCAATTCCCTAGGTCCTTGCACTAATGAATTTCTAAAATCCTTGAAAATGTCAAGTTTAGCTACAACTTTTTATGGGTTTGCGCCTTCGATTTGGCTAAATACTAACCCGGAACGAACGGCGACCGACTGAGACCCGGTGGTCCCTCAACATGTTTCACCGTTGATGGGTTCAATCCTGCAATAGATTGATGACTTTCACTTTCTCGACCAATGGGATTCAAGCTCCCTTTCACTTATGACTATATAAGCTATGCTCTCTGTGATGTACCTTCAGTTATTGTTTGTTACTGATGATGACCTAACCGTCGAAATCGATATAACTCGTTACTAATTATTTTCGTGAAAATAGACAACGTTCTACTCATCTCCGTTTTTATAGGAATTTGACCATACTCTGTGAATTCTTTGACCAACTCCCCTATAATCATAACTTGAACAATTTTGTCATCCGTCACACGGTCACTTCTTCAACATAAATTTGGTTTGCATAGGTTTCTTTCAGAGTATGAACCGCTAATCCATTTCGATCTAGAGATGATAAATTTATCAATACCAGTGGCCTACTTGATCATGATTATAGAAACATTACACATGGTGATCTAGGAGAAGTACTGTGATCTGTTTGTAGAAGGGATATTTGTACAGAAAATAATTTACATGTAGGTACCGATTAATGAATAATCTGCAGCAGTGTTTCACTATTGAGCTTGTGGGCTCTCTGCCACCATCCATTTCTTACCAGATTCCATGGAAAGGTGCCTAACCGCTTCTGCGAAATTATTGACGTGTTTTCTTACCGATAAAGTACGTCGACCTCGCATTTTTTAAATGAAGTTCCCGTTTTACCTTTCCATCATTTAGAGAAAGTGCCAGTTTCCGACAAAGTTGTCCATTCGCGCTAAATAATTCCCGAACCTCATACGCTCGCGGGACCCCCGCGAAGGGGCTACTTAGGTTTAGTCGAAGTGATCTAAGAATAGAAGGTTTGATTCCTTCTCGTTTATAAATAGGCGAAACCCTGGCGAGCCCATAGGTGAGCCATCAGTGCTCCCATGACCCCTTTGGAGCGGTTTTGTTTTGTAGTGCAAAAGTCACGACTGTCGAGGGGCAATTGGACCCCGATTATTGTGCTCTACCGGTCATCAAAGTGGGCTTCCTTCCCAGACCTCCACAACAACTTGATAGAGCGATTGTTGAACTCTAATTCAAGTCGTCTCCGGGGTTACGTTGAACAATAATGGAGCCGCTCAATTCCGCTGTTTCTTCGTATTTGATGGAAAATGTTCAGAATTCAGTAGGTATCTACTTCTGTAGGGATTTATTTCTCGTAAAAATTGTAGGAGAAAGGGTTTCAAAATCGCCTTCAACTCTATTGGCTCTTAATAACCTTTTCAAATTAAGTTAACGTTTGAATTGATCTGGAATTGGTCTCATTCACATTAATTTTGAATCACTGCATGGCTATAAATATATTTCATATTGACCCAGTAGCAATCCGAGTTTAGATACAAATTTTCCCCTTCCCCCCCCCCCCCCAGTTTCCTTTGAGGGGATCATCTAAAGCACAATATCTGAAAATCGTGTAAAATATAGTGTTTAGTAATGCATGGATTCCAGGGATGTCCCATTAGATGAGGATTAGTTCAATGGAGTGTGCGTATGGGTCGAAAAACGGTCTATTGTTATTTTTAATCTAAACTAGACCTCATTCTTAGAATTTTGACACCAACCGCGACCTTCTAGCGTGAGAAGACCTTTTTGTATGATTTTTCAAAGTTTCGAATGTTTATGAGGTCACAGTGGGCTGGGGGGTCCCGCCCAGGCGGGAGGGGCGCGTGACGTCATAAACATTCGAAACTTTGAAAAATCATAGAAGAAGATCTACTCATCCAAAAAGAAAACGGCAGGTGTCAAAATTCTCAGGATGAGGTCTACTTTCGATTACAAATTGTAAAAAAAAGTCAGGCGCGCACCCCCTATTTCAACTGGCAGGCAATAAAACGTAATTTTTGTTCAGTTTTACTGCACAAAATGGTTTCACCCATTGTAAGTTAGTAAGTTGAGGAAGTACCATAATATGGTGATGATGGTAAATGATATTATCATTTATAGCTACATGAGTTCCAAAACAGGATAATTCGAAATCGGAAATAGTGGACTCCCTCATCCTTAGCCACAATGACATTTCTAGCGACATGCGGGCTTCGAATTTGAACAAAATCTAAAATGCTATTCAACTTCTACGATACCATGATCTACGATACCCAACATGCAATTTCAAGTGACCCCTCACCAACCTCTTACGATCCCAGTCTGGTACCACAGCAATACTTCGTAACATATGACTTTTACCTGTTGGTTTTGAAATGATCACACCTATATTTGAGGTGAAACACCCAAAAACCCATGAAATATGCGGTTTATGATATCACTGGTTTGTTACTTGGTGGCAAAATGAATAGCTCATGGAATCCAGAGGTATATTTATTATGTTCACTGAATTTCAAAGCTTGAGCACCGTTATTAAGCCTTAATACGCACGTGAAAATTGAAAGAACATATATTTTGTGAATATTATCCCCCCATCTGCCCACTCCCCTACAAATGTCGATGCTCAAGTGAATTAATAAATGTGAAACTGGGAAGTTGTCCGAGTCGAAAAAAATAAACACGCAAACTAGTTGAAAATTGAGGACTAGGTAGCGTCAGAATGATTCTTTTATTCAGTAAATAACCCCCTATTCCTTCCCCTGCAACTTTTATTTTGATATTTCGGTGAAGTTTAAATTATTTTCTCTAATGAACGTAATGCACAACAAGACAAGAACAAAATAAGAACCACGCATATCGGTTGGAGAATGAGGCCTGGGCAGAGTACACAAAATTTGGTCAGACACACACAGACGCACAACTATGGTCTTTTTCCGTGGATTTGGATTAAGAATGGTTTAAAACGGGTTTGTATGTGGTTATTTTGTCTCCGTTGAATGTTGTCATCCTTCACCCCTGATTAATTCCATAAGGACGCCCAAGTTTTATTGTGGGATGTCCTGAAAATTGGGAATATAAGTAGGTCGAGTTTGCCCGGATCGATGCAAAACCAAGTTTATTGTCCTGGAGATCTAAAACGTATTGATTTAAAAGCAAGTTGCTTTCGACCCCAAAATATTGTCTTCCCACAAGCTATCTTTGTAGACCAGGAAGCAATTTCCATTATAATGCTTTAGAAGAAAACACTGGTAAATCTCGAATCATAGTATTAGATTTCAAGTAAGATTGAGAATTTTCCAAATGGAATTGAGAACTTTCCAAAGCAAATATTCTCCATATCTTGCTCTCTCTAAATCATCTCTCACGCGGCTCCTGTTTGTTTTCCCTTCAAAGTTGTTAGAAATAAATTGTATTGGTAATAAAAAATAATAAAAACATTGAGGATTTTCCAAATCAAATTGAGAATTTTCCATTTCCAATTACGAAACTACGAACGGTGATCATCCGTTTGTCATCAAAGAAATCGGAAGACAGGTACTACATCAAGACAGGTATCACATCAACCGGACTGCCTTTTTATCTATCCTACATTGCACTTTGCACGTCTGCAACCCTGCCGAAAAAGCTTTTTCAAAAACCAAAACGTACGTCAGAAATGTACCGAGTAAATCTGAAGGGCAACAACACATCCTGTCAGATGTCATATCTGGAGGGGTCGGAACAATTTGGACCACCCACTGCTCAGATTGGGCCATGAACATGATACAGCTTCCCAAGGGAGCCCCTGGAATTCCACTTCAAAAAATTGCCATTCTTTAATTTCATTTTCAATTTTTTTTTCTTTAGGAGACATGATTTTTAATGTCTGCACTTTTTCAAAATTTTATTGTGAACTTGAAAAACTGAATCAATTCATTTCCATCTTGCATTACTCATCTTTTTCGTCTCTTCTACAAATAGAACCTGTATAAAAAATCTCATAAAAAGTTCTGAGTTCTCAATTTGATTTGGGAAGTTCTTGAATTGATTTGAAAATCAATATAATATATTGTAATATATTGTATATATAATATATTTGTATATACATATACAAGTTTTCCAAGTCAGTCTATAATATTATTTTAGACTGACTTGGAAAACTTGTATATGATGGAAATAATCGAAAGAAGTTTTTTTCTTCCAAACTTTTAGGGGAAGGGGTTCACATTTTCCGGTTAAAACTCATTAAAGTAATTTCTAGGATCGTCCAAAATGTCTTCGCTTTGTGCTGACCTTACTATTTATAAATAGTATCGTAATGGTGAGGAATCGAGTAGCTGGCTCTCAAACTCATCACGTTTCTCCACTTGGTTATTATTTGTTCAGTATCTTCGAGGATTGTCGTGGACGTGAGGGTTTACCGTACAACGTTTAATCATTTCGCGTCTAGTTACTGGCTGAACTTATCTTCGGGGTTACCGGCAAAACCGTCGAACCCCCACAATGGGGCTCGAGTGGCACCACTTCATTAACAGTAGACACCCGCCTGCAGAGTGGGGCCGTGATGAATACTCAATTGGGAACCTCTCTCGCCAGTGTGCCCTCTTATGCCAGGACGTGACTTCCTCTCTCGAGGACAGTCGCGGTTTCGGATGCATTTCCAGGGCTTTATTGCGACGGCTTAGTTTTGCCCCCTCAAAGTTGGTTACCTCAGAATGATTGAATCTTGTCTTGGGCAGCATAGGCTCTGCATAGTCTGGTGGGAGGTGATAACGTCAGCTGCCCAGAATCTTCTGAACATTTTCTCAAAAACGTACGTGGTTTATGGAAACTCTTCTCGTTACGTTATCCAGGGCGGGTCGCCTATCGAGAAACCAGGAAATATCAGAAACATAGGGGAACGTATTCAAAACGAATTGTTCACATTCTACCTTGAAAGTACTCGTCGAGTAAGATTCAGAATACACTTGAACTCATTCATATCAAATAATCATGAAATTAATTAGTAGTTAGTTACAAAGAAATAAGAAGTAAAGTAAAGTGAACAACCATTCCAAGTTGGATTTTCGTCCGACTGCCATTCCTGGCGTCGCAGACGTCATCAGATGTCTTTCAGAAGGAAGATTAGAATTTGTTCTGAAGATTTCTCTCATGGCTTCCCATTGCTTCATCGACCTGTGTTGACACGTGGGGGGACTGAGCCCTGCTTGTACAAAAATACCCTCGCAAGGCGAGCCTCGAACTCACGGCCCTCCGCGGCCGGTCCGAGACTCGTCGTCAAGAGACGCACGCCGCAACGAGCACGAGTAATGGTTTCAAGACATCTACCCTCCTCGATCACTTCCCAAAAAGTCGGATTTTATGGGAAGCTACCTTTATTAATCACTTCTTAAAAACGCTGCAACTTATTACACAACGGTTTATTATTTTCTGCATAGATCACCCGCTTTCAAAGAACACGGCTTTTCCATTATAAATACCTACCATCCATAATATCAACCAAGAACCAACCTTCAGTGATTATATTAATAATAATAATATAATAATAATAATAATAATAATAATAATAATAATAATAATAAATCTTTATTGCTATCACATCAAATATAAAAATAAGATAGAGCAAACGTCGTCTATATTAATGTTTGTAGGTACACAGCATGACTAGATAAATGGACGTTAGGTAAAGAATTCTCTTAAGGAGTAAAGTTCTAAATTTATCAAGTATTTTTTTATGGCGTTTCGGAAGACTGGAACTGGAGAATCAATTTTGACAGTTTTCCTCTGGATGTGCAGAATGAAGTGATTGACGATGCTTATTATTTTGTATTTTGGGCATTTCTTAAAAAACTGAAGGCTGTGGAGAGGAACCTGATGAAGGTGATTTCCAGCTCTTGTAGCGTACTCATGGCATAGTCGGGATGGGTCGAAGCTGCTCTGATGTTTTTTGTAGTACATAAGTGCCTCAAGTACAAAAATACTTGGAAGTGTTAAAAATCCTTCCTTCTTGAAGCGGCCACGGCAGGAGGAACCCGAAGGTAGACCCAGCATTATCCGAAGAGATCTCTTTTGCACAACAAATACACTTTGGAGGTTTAATCACTTTTAAATTATAATCACTGAAGGTTGGTTCTTGGTTGATAAGCTAGCACAACAGATTGACACAACATCCAGCTTTTCCAACCCTTATAAGTGACCGAAAATAACCAAAAGCTTAACATTTAACTAAACTCCAAATGGAGCATAGACACTAAACTTCGTCAACAACGGTCACTAAGGAAAGAGCCGAGTACTGGCCGACATTTTTTATTCAATTTTCAATTTCATGTACCTTGAAACCATCAAAATTTGATGGGAAGCGGGGGGGGGGGGGTAACTTTTTTTCTTGCTCAATTCCAAAGTTTCAATTTCTTTCTTTTTTTCAAAATTTCTTTTGGAATTTTCTTAAACCAAAAGTTGCGATTACAAGATCAGCCAACAATATGGGTAAATCTGGCGTGATGACTATAAAAGAACATATAGGTACAGCGAGTTTTTGAAGAAATATTTTCTCGCGTAATAAAGTTTCCTTATCATTTCACGATTATTCCGAGTATATCGTATCGTTCACGATAGCATTTCAAGATTGAGCAAGATAGCCACCAGAAATTCGGAAAACACGTTTTTCAACTCCTGTTTAAAAATTGTACATTGCTGAACTATAACATGTTCTAATTTTCAACTATTCTTGAAGGAAATTTCAAGCTCATTCTGAATTTCCAATAAAAATATTAAAAACTCCTTTTTGGTTTATATTTTTTAAAAATGGGCTTTACGCCAGAATTTGATTTGATTTCAGAAATTTTTTAGTTGCCTGATTGATTCCCTTCCGTTTCGCACAGTGATCTGCGTAGTTGGATCTAAAAAGCAGTTATTTTATTCAAGCAGCAACTCGCCCCAATTTTTTCCTCTGATTGAAAAACTTCCTTTCAGATATCTGGTTTATTTATATTCAAATGAGTTCTCCGATGGACTTCGGATCGCTTGCATAACATTCGATTTGACTATTGGCCCTTGGCTTTAGCAGGTCATAATGGAATTCTACTGGCTCCAGAAGGCTTTTTAGGATTTGATTCAAGGTTGCGGATGCGATTCATTTGAAGGTTGTGAGTTGTCATCCTCTGTTTAATTTGAAATAACTTCGAATAGATTAGAGGTGGGGTATGCACCACGTGTACAAAACTGAACCTTTCGTTTTTACCTAGAAGTACATGTTGAGTAGAGCTCCAAAGAGATTTGAACTCGGACACAGACACTGGCGTTGAAATATGTAGTTGCATGGGAATATCGGTTCATTTCGAGATGTCTTGGTGGTGGGGGAGAGGTTTATACTCTACGTAAGAAGGCGTAGGTCAAAAGTAATTAACTGAGTAGGTAGTTTAGGATTTTGGTTGCGTAGGTAAACATGTCAAATAGTAAGCGCTAGAAAAAAAGTCTGCCAAGTGGGTGTGGCACATAGTTTCCTCGTATCCATAACCCAATTGTATAGATGATTCGATGCATAGGAGTTAATCTCAAAACATTAATCTCCAAGTACCTTCCACTACCCTCATAGGGGACCATCTACAGGCTAAGCTGAACAATCCTGAGAAATTTCGTCGAAATCAGATGGAAAACGTAGAAGTTATGGCTGTTACAAGGAATTCACGTTTGCGCATGCGCAGCAACTACCATTAGTCTGAGGGAGATGATTTTCATATGGGACCATCTACACGCCAATCTGAACAATCCTAGCAAATTTCATTAAATTCGGATGAAAAATGCGCAGAGGCTACTGTCAATTTTAAGTCCTTGATTTTCATTAGGAACAATTTACAACTTAATCTGAATAATCCCTGAAAATTTCATCGATACTGGATAAAAAATGTGGAAGTTATGGCTGTTACAAGGAAATCACGTTTGCGCATGCGCAGCGGCTACTATCAGGCTCTATCAGTCCGGGGCGATGATTTTCATTGGGGACCGTCTACACTCCAACCAGCACAACCCTGAAAATTTCATCGAAATCAGACATTAAGTTCGTGTAGTTATGCCGGTTACAAGGATTTCATGACAGACGCACAGACAGACAGACACGGAACCAAAATGGTTCTCAAAAGTCTGAAACGTAAAATGCGAGTGGAAATTTCGATTGTGGAGAACTTTTTTTTAAGCCTTGAAAAGTGATGACAAAGCTTCCACTACCTTGGTAGACTCGGAAGCAATATTGTAGTCCATCGCTAGCCTTCGCTAGTGCCATCTCTCGTCTCAGAATCATACTTGACCCCCGTCGCCTTTAGCCTTAAGATACGTTTACACAACCTCTGAAATATCCATTTATTCAACTGAAGGTAGGCTCCACGGTTGAAACGTTCACTAAGATAAACCGGTTCATGATTTGATTGATGGCTCACAACAATGGAACAATGCCTACCAAGTGGGTTGGGCAGTAGAAGCTTCCTCGCAAAGAATATCGAGGACGTGTAGAATTATTTGGTGTAAAAACGTTCAGCAGTATCTCACCGACTGGTGACATCCAAGTGAGATACTCAATTTTCACGATCATCTTGATGTTTTTTTAAAAGAATTATTGCAACACGATTGAAAAGTCATTCTCGATTTTGTTGAAAGTCGTTCTCGATCTCATTTTTCACTTTTCCGTATGAACCGTGGCTCCTACTAATCAGATATTGATTAAATTATTTGCTCTCCTTTTGTGTCCAGCCCCAAACTTCAATTTAAATTTGAGATAAATTGGGCTATTATTGTTTGGACGCGGAACCAAAATTGTGTATTATAATTTTGGATCATCCAAGATTTCATTTGTATCTTCTTATTCGTCAGAAGGATTGACAAGGTGAGATATCAAGGCGCTGAGATTCCGAATTCGAAGAATAACCCTGGGATGTGCCTCCGTTCCTTGGGGTGGACTGTACAGCCTTGGTATTGTTGTGCGGTAGGAAAGAAACTCTTTTCAGGTCAAAAGAGGTCTGATGGAATGACTCAGTTCAGGACGATAAGAAGAAAAGAAAGAAGTAAAACGAGAAGAAGGGGACTCCTTGAACTTATAAAGGAACTCAGGGAGGGAGGATCCTTTTTCTAATGATTAGTTCCGTACGTAATCAAAAGGGAAGACGCACGAGATGAAGTGAGCAGGAGAATGGGTTCAAAAGGAAGATGGTGAAAGTAAATAAAAAATAATGATTGGGACAGTCAGAACCTAGTTTCTTCGAATTTTCGAGTATTCCCAAACATCAAGTACTAATATTTCATGAAAATTTGAATTTTAATATAGAATATTCTCCATGAAATTGTAAAAGATTTTGTGTGTTGGGCTCTTGATGGTCTCTTGTGAGTCCCATTGCAGATCATTGGAACTCTCTACTCTACTCAATTTTAGCCTTGTGAAAGTATAAATTCCTCCTAATTGCGATTGATCACTTCGCTGAAACTTGGACAGTAGAGGATGGACGTTAATGAACTTCCTTGAATCGTGAACGGATCATAGTCGTCAGGGTCTCTACTTGTTCCAGTCTTGGACAACACAAACTCACCCCGCTTGGAGCAGGTCTTTCTCGCCGCTCGTGTATTGAACAGATTCGTCTCACATCTCCACCAGGATAGCGTCGATATTCCGCCACCGCCCGTCCCATCTTCCATCTGAAACGTTTCTAGGGAAAACCTCAGGGCCTTCAAACGGGGGTACCCATCTACCCATTTCCCCCGATCGGAATCTTCTTTCCGACCCCGCGAACATAGTGCATTCCTATTCCTGGTCCTTGTCATGTCATCCGATCTCTACTATTATTCCTTTTATATAAATGTAACGGGTTTGTAACGTCAACTCACTGTTGAGCGTGCCACAACTCCGAAATGTATCGCCTCTTGGGACCGATTTCGTTTGAATTTACAACTGTGTGTGGGTTAAGAGTGTGCTTTCAGATTTATTTTAAACTTGTGTGATATTATCAGTACTCCCTCCGTAATCCGGCATCTCAGCTCTCCGGCGCTCCCAGTAATCCGGCGTTTTGTAATCGAGTACACATGAGCTCAACCCTTGATTTGACTTAGGACTGGTGTCTGAGTAAACTGGACGGAGGAAAATGGTGTCTCTGCTAACGATTTCTTAGTGTCAAGAAAGTTACAAGAACAAGTACTAAAAGTGTCTCTCAACAGTAGAAAGCAAAAGACAATATTGATGAGTATGTTCAGCCGTCTACTTCCAGGAAATAATATGAGTTATACTATATACTATGTATTTTTCTACTTTTTTGCATTGTATGAACAGTACAATGTATGAAATTATAACTGATTTATCAATGATAACTGCCTGAAAATATCCTGTAATACGGCAGTGCTCTGGTTCGATACCTGCTGAAATGTAGAGGGAGTGCTGTACCTTCACATCGTCCTATCTAAGATAGGAAAGCTTTATTCGTGCATCAGGTCATATAATTATCTCCAAAATCGAAAATTTCACTAGCTTTTTGATCTGTGTCTATCAAGTCTTTCTTTAGTCCCGGGCATAACTTTCTATGAAATAATTGTCCGAGTTTGGTGACATTCCCCAGGTTGATGCTCATAATGGGGGGTGCGCCTTGATTTTTTTAGATTTTTAATCGAAAGTAGACTACATCCTGAGAATTTTGGCACCAACCGCGACCTTCTAGCGTGAGTAGATCTGTTTCTATGATTTTTCAAAGTTTCGACCGTTTATGACGTCACGCGCCTTTCTCGACTGGGCGGGACCCCCCAGCCCACTGTGACGTCATAAACGGTCGAAACTTTGAAAATTCATAGGAAAAGATTTACACACGCTAGAAGGTCGCGGTTGGTACCAAAATTCTCAGAATGAGGTCAACCTTAGATTAAAAATAACAATAAACAGTTTTTCCTACCCAGGCACACATCCTATTACCAATTACCAGTTTTTCACGATACCATAACTCTATCACACAAATTGTAGGGTGGTTTGGCGCTGAGCCCAAGAAGAATGCACTCGATTCCAGCCTGATCCGATCAGTAGGATCTACAGTGGAAGTTTTTTTTCTTTCTTCAAGATTTAACATATTACCGAACAATGCGATTTTTGTCATTTTCCAACATTCAAGTATCTATCAAAATTTGTGATGTTACACGGAAAACCCTGCAGCATAAAACTCCCAGAAAAATTAATCCTCACTGATCTATTGTAATCAATAAGATCAACTGATTCAAAAGTTAAGCCGCAGTTTTGCTGAGTAAAAAAATACCGTATTATTCTGTTCTGTCCTTTTTTTAGCTATACGGTATACCTACTCAGTGGAACTTATAGTCAACTGAATAATATGAACAAGTAAACAAATGGCAAGTCACAAGAAAATGAATGTAGTAAAAATATCGTTTCAAATGGGAAGAATCGAACGAGGATAATTTATCGTCGAAGAAGGAGGAAACCATAAAAATCGAGGCTCAACGTGTGAGGCTATTCTTTGGAAAAACGAGTTGGAGGAAGGCCAGAGCTTTATGATGATCTATGTATAGATTAGGGCTAAGCTGACCAATTCTTCAGGGCTTTTCGCTATGAATCAAACCTAAAAAGGGGGCTGAAATCTTGTTTAAACAAGGTCATTTTCGTAAAGGCGTGGAAAGTTTTAAGATCGTCCCAGCCAGCAAATCGGTCAAATAGATTGAGTTACGTAGTCTGAGAACCGACTAGGATTGCTTGGTGTGATGTGTTTTAATTACTCTAAACGTAAACCTACTCAATTTGAGGCATGACTTAAGAAAATTTAAACAAAATTTGCTGAGAAATGCCTGCATCTTTAGAATTATTGCAGTAGCTCAATTTTGTTTTCGATAATTCGCTCAAAGACCCTATGAGAACCGTAAACAAACAGGCGCATTCACGAGTAAGTGCTCAGAGGCAAGGAGCGGGTTCAAGTAAACAATCGACATGTTATGTACCTGTTATATACTGTAGGTGTGGGTTCAGTTCGTTTCAAGAAATCACTTAGAATGTCTCGTAGAGTTACCAGTGGTGTGAAAGTTACATTTACCCGTCGTCCACAGATAACCAGAAGGATGAAGCTTCCGGAGAAAGCAAATGGCAGAAGTTAGTTCATACCAGTATTTTATAGGTTTTATTTTTATGCTAGCAATACTCCGCTTCGCCAAAATGGTGCTTCTATAGAAAAAGTCCACCCAATTACGCATCTTAGCTGACCATTCCTTGCCAAGTTTTTCCTCGTGTTTTGGCCCTTGCGGCACTTGGTCATACCTCCCACATTTTCCATGTAAATTCAGATCTGATTCCCCCTTTTGAAAAAAACATTAAGTTTCCCACATGATGAACTCTTAGCCAGTTCAGAAAAACCTCGATAGGATCGTTTTTCTTCCTCATACTTGAAAATTTGTTGAATTCTTTCTTTTTTTTTCAAACGTTTTGGTGATTCATTTCTGCTAAAACACGCTCTTCCTTAGAGGCCATCAAAAGCTTAAAACATGCTCCATTTCATCAGCTTTCCAACGGCGACCCATTTAAAAGTGAAAAAAGTTACATTTTAAGCAGAATAAAAAAAAGTGCTACAAGGGAAATGTTGCAAATTGGTGGTTGCAAAATCGATTCCTGAACTATTGTTGATTTCGGGACACCCAAAATATGTGTGTAGGTAAAATTATCAAGTCCTAGCTGTACTCCAATAAACCAGGAATGAAGTAAAAGACAAGCAGAAGAGTGGGGAGCTATGGTAAATGATGAACCCTCGACCGATTGTAGATGCAGGGTGCCTCCATCCAGTTTGCTCTCATGTATAATTCAAACGCGTGGAAATGGTGGACTACAAACGATGACCTTCAATTCGCCCAGAACTTCCTAACATTGACCGATCGTTTTTATAGAACTGTAAATCAACAGGTTTCGCCCATCTTCTGAGAAGTAAATTTTTTATTTTCTGTGTAGTACAATACTATTTTGTACCGTGCGAATGATGGGGGAGGGGGTGATAGGGTGTGCGCCTGGGTAGGAAAAACTGTTTATTGTTATTTTTAATCTAAGGTAGACCTCATTCTGAGAATTTTGGTACCAACCGCGATCTTCTAGCGTGAGAAGACCTTTTTCTATGATTTTTCAAAGTTTCGACCGTTTATGACGTCGCAGTGGGCTGGGGGATCCCGCCCAGGCGAGAGGGGCGCGTGACGTCATAAACGGTCATAAACTTTGAAAAATCATAGAAACAGATCTACTCACGATAGAAGGTCGCGGTCGGTGCCAAAATTCTCAGGATGTAGTCTACTTTCGATTAAAAATCTAAAAATAATCAAGGCGCACCCCCCATTGTGAACTTTATTGTATGGTGCGATATATTTCTCTTGTATGCAATAATTTTGCTGAATTTGTTCAACAAAGCACGATATGACGGAGTATTTTCTATAATATTCTATTTTTGTGTGTTCTAAGTTCAAGGTCATGTAATCTCCCAGATAAGAGATGTAATAATTCCTGTTCCAACTAGGCTTTTTAATTTAATGTTATAACAATTTAATCATGATTTCATGCATCAACGTATTGGATTAGCACTCCGGTTGTAGCTCAACCTTTCTCATACTCCCACTGTAGGTATCTATCTAAATATATAAATAGAGAAAAGTATATCTTTCAAGAAGGGAACTCGGTATATGTCATACGAGAATATCTGAAACTACTCGACCTTACGTCACTATCTGCAGCCGTAATGCTTCCAGGCGCGTCCTTGACTCATTTCGCTGAACTGAAATCGATACTCTGGTCAACTGCTCACCCGCGTGACTATTCTGATCCGGTACTTGTTGATTCCTTAGCAAGTTTGCCGGATTCTTGTCAGCCTTCTCTAAACGTTACAACCGTTCCAATCATTACGACACATTGACGCGGGTGGTTCAATCCTTGAGCTAAAAATCTTTAAGATCCCGTTTTGTGAATTGTGGCTGACACCACAATCTATGTAGATACCTAATTGTATATTAAGCAGTAGAATTAATTATAATAATACTGACGGAATGAATTTCTATTGCAGACGTGCCTTTTCCTCCGTCGCACAAGTTGACGTCATCTGAGGTGTTCGAAAGCAGGGGCGGTCGGCCGCGACCTGATGTTCTCAAGCAACACTTCATGGCCGAGGGCCGGATCGACGAAGCCTGTGCCCTCAGGATCATCAACGAAGGTGCCACGTTGCTCAGGTCCGAGAAGACCATGATCGACATTGAGGCTCCCGTTACAGGTAAGTCGAAGAAATTTCTACAAGTCTTCGTACTATTTTCTCTTTCTTAATTCATCGTACTATTATACTTCATTAAGCCAACGAATTCCTATTTAGTCAACATGCAGGGAGTTGAAGGGGTGAGTCGTGGTGCTTTGGATTGCTTGTAGGAGACGTTCGCGAGTTGTGTAATGGCCGGGGCATTCTAAAATTATATGGTTGGGGGTTTCTTCCGCGAGGCAGCATGTTCTGCTAGTTCAAAAGTAAGTTTCCCTCCGTTCAAAATCGAACGGACGAGCACGGAAGCGAGAAAACCACAACGTGGCGGACTTTAGTTGGGTCCACTTTAGAAGTTTCTGAATTTTCCTCCAAGTTTTAAGGTCAATAGTAAACATAAAAAGGTGGATAGCAAACCCGTCCGGTTGGGAAATCCGTTCAGTAATTCAGTTTTTATCGCGTGAAGGTGAATCATTGTAAATATTCATCGATAAGTGCTGTATAATGAGAAAAGTGCATAAAGTGCCCTGATGGTTAGAAAATGGATGAAATCGTTCAAAAATGGTCGGGGAGAAATGTCGACATTTGAACTAACCCTTGTATTGATATACTTGTTGGAAACGAAATTCCATCCGTAACTCCTCTTTACTTTTGCGTTGAATGTTACTCCATGAAATTTATTGAAATTTACTCGAAGTTGTGGAATGTTCACAAGTTTGCATATCTTTGTGCAAAATGGGCGAGGGGCACAAAAATATAAAATATAAAAAAATGGGTGTACATAAAAAAATTATGAATTACGTAAAAATATAGAAAAGAATATATTTAGAATTCTAATCAACCATTTTGGTTTATTATTTTCAATACCTAATGAACCTTTGGAATCGACCAAGAAATTTTTTTTTCTAACACCCCCTCAAAATTTGATGGTTTACGTTTCAAGGTACGTGAAATCCAAAAATCGAATAAAAATTTGTCCGTCCGTCCGCCGTACGCCGTACCTATTTTCCCCACTTAGCATTGACCGATTTTGATGAAATTTGGTATGTAGGCTCCATTTGGGGTCTAGTTGTGCCCCGAAGATTTTGGTTGATGTAGGTCACTTCCAAGGGTTCAAAAATAAATTTTGAAATTTTGAAAACGCCCTAACTCAAAAAAATTTGATATAAAGGTATTGTTTTTCCATCAATTTAAGATAGTATAGAAGTTTTAGAATTTTTTGAGACCACGCGGAGCCCTGTAGGACAAACTGTTCGCTCCCTACGAGAATTTGAAGTTTGGACGTACGATAAATCAGAAACACGAGTGTGAATCGCAGAAGAGGCCTAATCTCCGTTCAAATTATAGCTGACCGAAATACGATCGATGTTTTTCTTCATTTTTGATGGTTGGTGGCTTTGCAGACGAGTGATCTATATAGAAAAATAATAATAATTGCCATTGTGTAGTAATTTGCAGCGTTTTTTAATAAATGTACATAAAAATAAAAAAATATATATATATGGGTGTTCATAACTAAAAAATATGATGAATAATTTAAACGTATTTTTTCGATTTGGAATCATCCGCTGCAGAATGAATGTTCCTAGAAATATCATCTAAATTTTACTGTGTTGAAAATAATGAATTTTAATAAATTGGCAAAATTTGAACTGAACTCCGAATTTGAATTTGGGATTTCTTAGGTAGTGAAAAAGAGATAGGACTAATGATGGATGAATTCAGCCAGCCCAAAACACTGCATAGGTAGATCTAACTGGCCCAATACCGTTAATAAACCCGAAACCGTTGAATGATTGAATGAAGGTTGAGGTAGGACAGCAAGTTGGCAAGGCGGACTAGAATGGGTTCTGGTGGTTCCTCGAGCTACAGATGGGCAGGAGACGAGAGAGGCTGGCGCCTCTATGAAAATAGGCATTAACTTTCAGGTGATGCGGGTTTTCATAGACAAGGTACTACAAAAAGTCATCGTAATTGGATCTACACTAGCGCCAACGTGATTTTCTTCAAACATCACATTTTCCAGTCTCTCTTTAATTGATGGTCGACGTTCAGTCTATAAGAAACTTGAATGAAAAGTTGATCTCTCCCTCGGAACGCCTCATCATCACAGGTATGTCAATCTTGATGATGGACCCAGAGCTAGGAGGGTAGTTAGCAGTTGATATCATCTCAATCCAATCGGTAGAAGCCAGATACATGAGAATAAGCGGAAAATAATCTGCAAAATCGGAATCAACTTCCACGATCGTGTTGATGTTTTTCAACTCTATCAACATGATTGTAAAAATCAGATTTTTTGTGAATGTATTAGTGGTACTGCTTATGCATCCACACATTTCACTTTAATTCATCATAATTGTTCATGTGGAGAAGCTGTACTGTTCTTTCCAACTTGGTAGACGAATTTTTGCAACCATTAATTTCCAATTTAACCAGCTACTACTTCAACTCCATCTCTCAATAAACTCACTCAATATTCACTTTTCTCTTAAGGGTCATTTGTTCACTGAACGTGGTCACCAACTAGTCTCACTAAAAACAACTAGTCTTTCCATTATGGAAGATAAGGAATGGAGGGGGGTCTATGAGCTCAAATATGCAAGTGAATCCCTTCATTCAGTTTGTTTTGCGGCCTTCTTTTCGTCAATTTGAATGATCATCTGGAATATGCTCGTGTCAGTGGACGGCCTCTAAATGGGGTATTTCGGTCAATTTTTCTTATTTATTTTTTCAAAAGAGTATGGCTCAGGAATAACGGTAATCGGGTCTGTTCGTCGAGAAAATGTTTTTAAAAAATCAGAGAAGCTAAGGAAAGTTGAAGATTTGAATGGTGTGACGTAGCTAGCCAATCGTGACGTAGCTAGCCAACTGTCTTTGAAAAAAGTATCCATGCACAGAAACCCTTGGAAGGCCTCTTGGATACTACAAAACACCACTCACACAGGCGCACGGCGTAGTCCGCGGTGTAGTCCTTTCCTAGTGTGTGTGCATTTATAGCGGCCCGCCTTTTTCAAACGTGTGATCTCTTTAATTAATTTTTCTACCACATGTTATAGTATCATTGGGCTAAAAGTTGGAGTGTATAGGTTTTCAAGGGTGCTGAATCCAAATTTGAGGTCAAAAACCTGAATTTCCGACCCACCGAAATACCCCATTGTCCCCAACTCAATTCATAACCTCACACACATCCAAGTTAATGGGTAATGAACCAGTAAGAAAAAGGATGGTTGGATAAAATTGCCGACGAAATTTTGTAGATTTATCCAATTCGAATTACCTTAACAGTTTAAAAACTCTATTAAGTCTCGAAGGTCGGTCACCAAATTGATCTAAAACTTTCGAACGAACAATGAAATATTATCAAGGAGAAGAGAAGTTTGCCTACTCTCTGCTCTGCCTGCTCGGCGAGGAATCTCGTTAGGAACTCCGAGTAATCAACTTATCATGTTGTATACTCGTAACATCAGCCCACAACCCGCAGTCCCATTCGCGACAATAACACCCCTAATTCACTCCTCTACGGGTCCCGTTATTCTCCATAGTTGGAACAAAGCACAATTTGAATAGAGTTGTATAATTAACAAAGAGTCAATTCACCCAAGCCCATGTAACGGGCTATTCCAGGTAGTTGGGTTCAAATGTCAATTAGGTACGAGTATATTGAGGTTGGATGAATCCTGGCTATTATATAATAAACATTTTCCCAGTATTCTCAATAACTATTCAACCAACTCAGTGGTCATTAATGAAGGTATGATTGTATTTTGTTGATTTGTTATATAGATTTTGCACTGGGAAAAGAAGACCATCATCTGTGCTTGTAATTAATGCCACTGCGTTTCAAAACTAGGACTAGTTGTCCTAGTTTTGGTGACCACGTTCAGTGAACAAATGGCTCTTAAGAGAAAAGTGAATATTGAGTGAGTTTATTGGGAAATGGTGTTGAAATAGTAGCTGGTCGAGAAAGAAATTTATGGTTGCAGAAAATCGTCTGCCAAGTTGGAAAGAACAGTACAGCTTCTCCACATGAACAATTATGATCATGAAATTAAAGTGAATTTTTAGTGAAATTTTTGAATTTCAGTGAATAAAGTTAAATTTTAAAGTGAAAAAATAAAATCGGATTTTTAGAATCATGTTGATAGAGTTGAAAACATCAACACGATCGTGGAAGTATTGATCTAATTAAGATGACATTTGTATAGAATCTTCTCTATCTTCCTCATCATCTAAAAATATTGGAGCTAGAAATTGAGAACAGAAAACGGTAAATTAAAAAAAAATAATATTAAAAATGAGAGTGAACATTTTAATTTTGGAAGACCCTTATTTTTTGATCCACTGCACGAAAACAAAGCTTGCCTCTCCTATCTTGACTGCGAGGAAGCAAAACACGGACACACACACACACACTGACAATCACTCACAGTGCGAAATTCCAGAATTATGAAATTTTTTTGTATCGTATTTTTTTACATCTTGCGGAAAGGTATGAAGAGTTACATAGACTAAGCTTGATTAGAAGACACTTCATGGTGAGTCTCTACGTAATGTGTATCTTTAATATCCAACCTTTTGATTAGAATGCTTTTCATACTAAAGTCTCATTGTTTTGTTTTAATAGAAAATATATATTTTATTTAGACAGTTCATTATTCATTTGGCACAGAAAAAACAGTTTGTACAGTTCAACAATGAAAAAATGTGAAAACGGAAATGATGCTTTTTGCTTTTTGCTAGTACGAATGAATCCAAGATTAGCGTAGAGGATGAACGATGTTCCTGCGATCTTTGCTCTTTGGAATTCCGTACTTGTGTTCAATGTAGAATCTAAGGAGCTAGAGCAGGATAATTCCTTCAATTTGCATGGTCACGACGATCACAATGGCTAATCATACTCACGCAGAGAGATTTTGGTTTGTCAACAACGATCTATTGAGGAAAAAGTAGATTAAAGGGCGCCAAACGAGGGCACGCGCCTCAACTCGCCCAGACCGGAAGAGTTCACTGAATGGGAAATCAATTGCTACGGTCCGGCGAGCATAGGGGCTTTTCGATACGCCGAAAAGACGATTAGTATAAAACGAGAAAGCTCCTCGACAACCAGGAATATTGAGAGACTCATAATGGAAGGTGTTACCCAAATCTAATCGAAGGCTAGTGGCCTTCCTAATTGGCGCAGGCCAACAGGTACCGACGACGGCGGGGGTGAGTTGAGCTGGGAATCGCATGACTAGAGCCAATGGATCAACGCGATTCTTGGCGTGACTGCGAAAGCTCGGTTCGCCGTAGAGCGTTTGGCGGACCAGAATTTTACTTGTGCCCTACAAGTGAAAACCCTTCGGCAAAACAAAAATACGAAAACGTCTCGCCGTAGTTGATCAAATCGCGTTCGTGAGTTCTTCATTCTCCGTTGATTTCCCAAGCGATTGCAACAGAAGACGGACTTGTTAGATTTGATTACAGTAGAACTCGTTTCTAACATTGTTCGTGCCCTTTGAAAATACCTTGTTCTACCGTTCATACAAGATTTTGATTTTTTCGCCATCTAAGATAAGGAAACTCTCATTTCGGCCCTCAAAATAAGGAAAACTCTCAGATAAGGAAAACTCATTTCGGCCCTCCAAAATCGAAATTTTGACTATCATTTTGCGTTTTGGAGCTCTTTGAACAATTTTAGTTCCGTTTCGGTCTGTACGCCATAAGCAATACCAGTTATTCAGGTCATACGAATCGGGTAGGATATACCAGGCCGAGCAAATACCAGTTATTTTTTGTTTGATCTCAATGGAATTCTCAGGAAATGTACGTGTTAGTACCTAGACGGTCCCCTATGAGTTTCATTGCTGTCTAAGTCACGTAAATCACAGTTATTAACAATTAACGTTAAATAAAATACGAAAGTACCGATCAAGAACAGCAAGTATGATGATCGACCCAACAAACAATTATCAGTCAACTGATTGGGAATGGGGTCATCAGAAACAAAATTCCTCTTTTGCCGAGCTTTCGGTGAATTCATCGCCTTCCTCAGGGCCTACAAAAACAGAAAACAATATTCTCCCTCAACATTTAAAATGAGATAATGAAATTCTAATTTCAAAGTCACGTTAATATTTTCTGAAGTGATAAATGAGACTAACACAATTGAGAAACCCCCACTGATAGTAATAAAGGTTTATAGGTATTATTGTAGATCTTTTTTCCAACATTTTGGATACATTTAATTCTAAATATCCATGGTGCGTAGAGGATATCGGCTGTTGGTAATACATATAATAGCGAGATCTCTATCTCATACCAGTAAGTCTACAATAACCAGGACCAAAACACACGTTTACCGTCGTTTGCTTCACTCCTCTCTGAACTATTTTATGACGCAAGTCTAGCGATTGCCGGAACGAGATAACCTGGTTGAATTTCGTAGGGGAATTAAACTCTCCCCGGAGTATCACGATGTAGGTTATCATGATATTCATAGTGTCCTCTAGGGCTCACGCTGATGCAAGTTTACGCGGGCTCTCTTCATACCCGCTAAATAAGATAGTCAGGCTAGAGAGGGTTGGACCCCAAGGACCATAAAATACTAGAATTCCGCATTTAGAAGGGGATGTTTAACATCCCTCAGTAACATGACAAGACGTAGTGTCGTCCCAAAGTTGTCGATCTGATATTTCACCTTTCGAATTGGAACAGGAAGACACCACTGAGAGAATAAAGAGCCAGCCACATAGAGTATGTCAAAGTTTGTTTCCAACAAAATCTTAGTAGTCTGCTATTGCATGGTTGTTTTTTCTCTAGAAGTCTCTGTCGGGTCATGATGAACAAGTATTCTGGGAAAAATCCCTACCTTTATCCTCTCCTATTCATGTTGCTGATCTTTTCTATTACTTACCTATTACTTGTTGCTGATCTTTTCTACTGGCTTAGTCTTTTGAGAGGCTATTTTTGGAGTCTCTAAAGTGTTAAAACTTTGAGAGAAATTCTCCGTGAGACCTAAATATTTAAAAAAATTAATTTTGGGCCTATTATGACTTTAGATAAGGCATTCACACAGTTATCTGGCTGAGATGAACTTTAGGGAAGGGGAAAATGGGATGGAAAAACCGATGATCCTCCAAGGGCCAAAAGTCCAACTGTGTAAAGTATTCCTCACTGATGCTCGCGCTAAACCAGCTTTGTCATAAAATAACAAGATGTCGAGTTGGTGTAGAGTAGTAGTTTATGGGTCACTTGGTCACTCTATGGGCCTATTATGACTTTAGATAAGGCATTCACACAGTTATCTGGCTGAGATGAACTTTAGGGAAGGGGAAAATGGAATGGAAAAACCGTTGATCCTCCAAAGGCCAAAAGTCCAACTGTGTAAAGTATTCCTCACTGATGCTCGCGCTAAACCAGCTTTGTCATAAAATAACAAGATGTCGAGTTGGTGTAGAGTATAGTTTATGGGTCAATTGGGACCACAGTACTGCCAACACACTAATACAAAAATTTCAAGATTGTATTATGGGTGAGATGTTGGTAGCCCTGATTTGTCCCATAGTTGGTGCACATGCTGAAGTTATCTGAGCACATAACTCTTTTCTGATGAGGTTATGGGATGGATCAAGGGTTAAATGTTGGTTGGTACTCTAAATGCAGGAATGGTAGGTGATAATTTTTTTGCATTTAATGTACCAACCAACATTTAACCCTTATCCATCCCATTACGTCATCAGAAAAGAGTTATGTGCACCAACTATGGGACAAATCAGGGCTACCAACATCACACCCATAATACGATCTTGACATTTTTGTGTTAGTGTGTTGGCAGTACTGTGGCCCCAAGTGACCCATTTACCACTTAGAGTTATAGACATTTTTTCCTTTCATTCGTTGTATAATCAAAGAATATTTTTGTTTTCCTCGGAAGACATGATTCCTCCCACCGCGTGTTCAAGAGCGATTCATTTATTACTCGTTGATCAAAGAGGAACTTGAACATTCATGGCTGCAGGGGATCAGTGGTACAATGTCCGTACCCCTTAAATTGACTGAGTGCTTTGCAGCAAAATAGTGGCAGAAGCGTAGAACCAGAATTTTCATCATTCTTTCGGTAGACCGTAGGAAGCTCTGAACGTGAATGACCCCGAAAATTCCCGTTGCTTCGAGGTATTACAGTTGTACCAGTGAATGCTAAAGGGTTAAGCGTTTGCTACTGTAGCATCAAAATAATGGCTCCCTGGCAAAATTAATTATGTTCCCCAACTACGTCGATAATGGATAGTAGTAGTATCTCCTCGGTTTGTGACCTAACTCAAATAATACAGGTCATATTCTGAGCCGTAGGCGGTCTATCCCCAGGAAAGCTTATATCCAATATAACGAGATATACCCCGTGTTGTGTGAATAGTCAGCCACTAACTCAATTATTGGTCATCAAATTTGACTCAGGAAAGCAATTTTCGTTATCGTTCTCATCTCATCGTATTATGAAGGATTCGTTGTCCCAGATTGGCATCAATGCGGATAATCCAGACTGGCTCCCATCATCGATATAAACTCCTAGTCCGTCTCCTCATATTTGAGCGTGATTAATGTCTTTTGGCACGGCCTCTTGTACTCCATACACCCCAGTTGGGCCTTTCAGTGCGCCTCACTCCATTCATTCAGTCACTGGGAAATATTTCACTACCCGTGTCAGGAGCATTCTCAATCGATTTCGTCTACTCACCCTACAGTGCCCTCGCTTTTCGAACGACCCAAGAAACGCTTGTAAATGGGATTGCATTGTGATATAAACGCGTTGTCATTCCTATCTCACTAGAAAGTTCCTTTTCCAACTCAGTTAATCCATCTTCTAGAATCGTACATTTTCTTCTTTTGTGTTTTTTTTCTCAGGCCGGAATCCATCGCAATTTTGCGCAGGTTTCAGAGAATTCACTCCTTGAACCCCTTGCCATTCTACCTAAGAACGCTTGTATCATAATACTGAACGTTACTGAGTTATGCGCCAATTGTGCAAAAGACGTAGTACCCGCTGAAATAAATTGAAAATCCGAACCGAATAGAATGACAGTCTAACGGGAGCTGAAAGCTTTTGATTATCTCTCCGCCGCTCAAGCGATCCTGTCACATTAATGTTTATACCTATTTAAACATTGATTAAACACACATTCCATAGCACAAACATTCATAAAACATAACAAAACTAAAATTCATCTAATTATTTATTTTTTTAGAGAATTTTTGAAGAACTTTAGTTGGGAGATTAAGACAGGACCTGTATGAAAAGTGATTGGGAGGAACCTAGAGAGGATGAGAGAGAAAAATCAGATCAGCTCTCACTCATGTAATTTGAATTTCGTCTTTTATTTTCTCTATGTTCCCCCCGATCACTTCTCGCTCAGCTGAAAAGGCAGATAGTCTTTATAACCCGAAATAGTGTCTCTTGGCCGGGAGCGCAAATTATCACGAAATTACAATCCTTTGACACAGCTGATGTGACATTCCTCACTTGTCGCCCAAGGTTCCTCCCGATATTATTCACACGGCTGATCTGACTATACACTCTCATTCCCCCTACTAAGACGGAAAAATAGTTTGATGACTCATGTTTCCTCTGCTTTCCTCAACCATGGAGGGGAAAATTTCATTCAATGGTCTTGAGATGGTTGGAAAATTATATATCCAAGGTTAGGAGTCACGAAAACAGTTGTTTCGTTGACATCGGATGGAAATTGAACGAATTCAGTTCTTATTTTTGAATGAAGAGAGATTCGATTCCAAGATTTTTGACACCTACCGCACTATCCTACGATGTGATTAGTGTCAGCATTAAATCTACTTTCATTTGAAAATATGAAAGGCGGGTTTCCAGCCTCATTGATTTCATTGTTATAATAATTTGGACGATTCCTTCTCTCTCTTACAATATATTTTCTTGTTATCGTGCGCTTCAAAAAAGTGCCAATGACTAAGTGGGGTTCTTTGGAGAGGTTGAACGGGAATTCTAATACGTCTAGAGACCCAACAATTGTCGTAATTCTTTGTTGTCGTCCATTCCTCTACAAGAGGCTCCCGGTGCTCCGTCTCAGCCTATCCGGTTCATTCACCATCGATTTCCTATACCCCGAATCCTAAAGCGATCACCTGTGAATCGGAGGGACCGATCCCTACCTCTGGTATAATGTCATTCTTGTTATGCACTAAAGGAACTCGAAGATTTCCCAAAGGCAGCTACCCCTCTTAGGAGCCCAGAGATGCTCTTCAACCCAACAATAGCTTTTGTTGTTCAGGTTCCGCTCCGGCGCTCTAACCGGCTAATTGTTCACAAAGACCTCTCCTCACCTCACCCTCTGAGCTTATTACCCACAATGTGTTGCTCTCAAATCATCTCTCCTGAGATTCCTGAAATTTAAACCTTTCACAAATCAAGTAATAATGACCTGATTTTCCATTGATTGTTTGCTTTATCGCCAGAATCTTTTTCTTTGAAATCCAATATTTTAAAGGTACGCAACGATCTTTGGGGCAGCAAGCAAGATCGGCCATGGGCCTCCGGCCCCCAGTCGATATTGCTCGTACATACCTGGTTCAATCTATAACAACTGTCCCTTCCTTAAACCTATTATGGATTTCCAAGTCAGGTAAACAATCATGGTCCTGGAAATGTCTAATTGTATCCTGTTTATGCATTTCACTTTGGCCCTTGAATTCATATGTCGTTTTTTCAAGAAAACAAAAAGACTCAGTTTTGAAAGTTGCGTTCTGGAGTATCACTAGAACTTACCAAACTCTTCTAAAACACAGTGAATTACTCACCCAAACACCTCGACTTAGCTACGAATCGTAATGCATCATGACTATAGAGGAAACAGTATTCGTGTTGCTGAAAATTATTACACAAAGGTTTATCATTTTTCTGTATAGATCACTTGCCTGGCACAACTAGACCCCAAATGGACACCATATACCAAATTTCATCTAAATCGATCCATGGTAACTAAGAAGAGTGCCGCTTACGGAAACATTTTCGGATTCTACGTACCTTGAAACGTAAACCAACAAATTTTGAGGGGTAGTTAAATTCTTTTCCTTGGTCAGTTCCAAAGGTTCAATATTGAAAATAATAAACCAAAAATTTGGGTTATCCAGAATCAAAACGTTCTTACTCGCATTTAACGTTTCACATCTGTCGGAAGCAAAACCCTTTTTTCGGGCAAATTCATTTTTAAAATAAATAAAATAGTGTGATCATAATGGAATTCTCAGTAGTTGTGCTGGTTATTCCGCAGACGTGAATTCCTTTTAACTGCAACTTCTCAGCTTAGAAATTTGCCTATAAATCTACTTATTAATTTACTTACCTAATTTGCTTATTACCTATAAATTTCATTGCATTTGAATCAGTTAGGAACAAAATCGGGCGATTATACCTGTTATTAGTGGTTTTATCAACCAAACTCATGTTCGAATCCACATATTCCATCAGTTCGTATTTCTTTGTGAGGTAATTAAGCTGTTCACCCAATCAATAGAAGATTTTTATTCTATTTTATTTTTGTGGATGTTTCCTAGCTCAATGTGTTCCTAATCGACTATAGCATAGATCACCTTCGAAATTATTGATACATTGTTGGGATCCCTTGGGAACGGTAGAGGGCGCTTTAAATGGTGGTTGAAATTGATAAAATGACAAAAAATTTAAAATGTTGCTTTTCATACTCAAATTTCATTCCATATTGTAGGAATCAAGAAAGAGAATTGGGTTAGGCATTTGTTCGGGATTTTTGTAGCAAAAACCTTGGATTCTGCATAAATAAAATCTTAAGACGAGAAACACCGGGTTCATGTTCACCCCAATCTTACAATCATTGTTCCTCCTCTGTTGAGATAGGAAGTATTGTGTTCTATTGATTGTATTAGCTCCTCTGATAACAGTGATTTACTCTGAATACAAGGACAGCATTGTCTTACCAGTACGACACATATATATATATATGTATAGGAAGCTGCCTCTCATCTGTCCTCGCCAGCGCTGCCCGCAAGCTGATCGATAATCAATACACTCAATTATCGATTAATGGACTACGGTTGGGACTGGTTTCCAGTAAGCGTGTAAATTTGATCAGAACGGTTGTAAATGGAAGTGACCCCCCGAACTAATAAGATTAGTGCAAACGTTTTGAACTCTTCATTCATAATTTTATTTGGTTTGCTAAACCTGTAAACGAGGAAAATATAAGAGCATAATTGAGTACCTACTCAAGACCGAAGCGAATTGCGTTCCAGGGTGCCTTTAGAACCGGGACACAATGTTACCAGTAAATGTGATGAGAGTTGTTTATCTATCGTTTCTGTAGGTGGAATCCACTGTAACATGATGGAATATATAAGATATCGCTCGAGACAGCAAAGGCTAAGTTAGCAACTGGTTTGTATTCATCGCCCAACTACGCCAATACATCAATTGAACGGTTACCGCGGGGAAAATCTCTGGGTGAAGCGAGACGAAGGGAAAGAAGCTGCGCATCTCTGCGGTGGAGGCCGTTAAAACGTGCGACACACACCGCACTGCGGACGTCTGCCCCCTAGTTGGCAACGACTTATCCGCCTCAGCTCTCGAGGTCTATTTATTAAAGAAAACTCGAGCGATGAACCGTCTTCCGCAGGTACGGGGATGGAGGGCACCTCTGATAACAAACGGCCTAATTTTGAAGCGCCCAGATGGCCAACTCCTGCCTGTCTGGAAGAACTGGTGAAACTATCCAGCTTTTCAATAGTGGACAATCATCTGTGAGCGAACAACAGGTTCGTGAAGAATAAAAGTCCCATTCGTGCAGCATGAGTGAGTGATCGAATTTTCTACGATTTTCATCCATTTTCAAAACCTCCAAAAATAGTCTACACGTCTCCACGAACTCCACCTTCTTGCTCATTGTTGCCTTGCACGCATCGCTGGTCCAAAATACCAAAAGACTAATTTTTCGATTTCTATAGTTGTAACACAATCAAAAATTTTGCGCTGATTCCGAGTACACAATATCAATATTATCAAGACTTTAATTTCCACAACTTTCCACAACCTCTCGTTTTTCACTCTAATGTTTTGATATTTTGACCCATTGGAGTTCTTCAAAATTTCTGGCTTTCGAATTCGTCTTTTCAGTTGCTATTATTAACATTTTGGCATATACATAGATTTTTCCTACATAATAGCTCAAGTTACTATCCTGCCACATACGAGCTTTGCTCACCAGCCTGTATAGTACTCATCTTTTCCATTAATACCATCTAGGTACTAGCAATTTACGAAATTTGTTTCTTGGTTGCTAAGGAAACCCAACTGTTAAACATGAAACTCGATTCGAAGAAACGAACCAATTCATCCTGCTAACTTTATTCAAAGAATTTGATCAGTTGAAATTTTAACGGATATTAGGTCTATTTCCTTCAGTGAACAATCTTCTAAGATTCACTCTCGTGTTTCTGATAGTCCTCATGGGGAGCGAAGAGCTTGTCATACAGAGCTCTGGGTGGTCTCATTCGATTCTATAAATTCATTTCTATTTTAGATCGGTTTCCAAAATCGAAATTTCCGCTCCGTTTTACGCTACAGACCTTCCTGAACAATATTGGTTCCTGTCTGTATGTCTTTTATGAAATCCTTGCCACAGCCACAACTACTACATTTCTCATCCGATGTCGGTAAAATTTTCATGGATTGTGCGGGTTGGCGTGTAGATGGTCCCCTATGAAAAGCATTACCCTCGGATTGATAGTAGATACTGCGCATGCGCAAACGTGTATTTCCTAGTTACAGTAATAACTTCTACATTTTCCTTCTGATTTCGATGATATTTTCAGGAATTATGCGAGTTGGGGTAGAGAGGGTCCCCTATGAAAATGATAGCCCCCAAATTGAAAGTATTCTGTGCGCATGCAAACGTGAAATCCTTCTAAGAGCTTGTGAAATAACTTCTACATTTTCCAACAATATTCAAAGTATGTGCGGGTTGACGTGTAGAGTCCCCTACGAGGGTAGTCCAATGGAGAGTGCACTTAGACATTGATTGACGTTTAGCTACTATGCATCGGATCATCTATACAATCGGGTTATGGATACCAGGAAGCTATGTGCCACACCCACTTGGCAGACTTCTTTAATGAATGCATTTTCCTTTGTAATACTTTTTGCATACTTCAATATAAACCACGTTGAAGGAAGTTTCTGAACTTGTAATCTCCACGGGCCGACTATGAAATGTTGAGGGCAAAGCTAAAGCATTGGTAAGTTCATTCACTTGGAAGGAAAGTGGACGATAAGCTTCACTAGAATTCGAGTACAAAAATATTTTCGTAAATCAGTAGGAATCGAATTGCTAAAAAAATGCAGATTTCATATAAAAATCAAAACTATCTAGTTGTGCACTACGGTGCCGGAATTTTGAATTTTGCTTTTTAAGAGGGGGAAAGGGGGGGGGGGTTAATGCTTTAAAAAAAAACGCTTGCATACGAGTCTGCAACACATTGAAACATTTTCATGCCCCCCTGGTAATATCAAACTGTAAAGTACCTACCTACCTAACAACTTCACTTCTGATGGTCATAATCATCATTGTGGCGACTTGGGACAAATATCGTTGCAACAAATATCGTTGCAACAAATATCGTTGCAACAAATATCGTTGCATCAAATATCGTTGCATCAAATTTCGTGACGATTTTTTTTTTATGTGCCATATGAAAGACATGAAAATGTCAAAAAAAAAAAAAAAAAAAAATGACCGTAACTAATTGAGGTCCTGAAGAAAAAAAAAGTATTTTTTGAAAAAGTTAAGAATTGTTATCCCGATTTCTGATGACAGGAGTTGGAACTGGTAATGGTAATGAAATTACAGCCATACATCATTATGATAAGTTTTTCTGGTCTCATGAAAAGTGGTCAATTCTTAGATGTGCGACGCTGGTTCTTGAAGGACGATTTTGAAAATTTTATGTCTTTACTTTGGCTCATAGAATCGAAAAGCATGACCGAAGTGCGTTTCACAAATATATTCGAATGACAATATTCGCTCCTGGTTGCCCCGAGAAGCTGAAATTTCACAGGTAGACTCTGAGACTGCGGAGTTCGAATGACAAACTATACTCCTCCCTGATCAGCTTGGTGAACTAAATACACTATTATGATGGTGGGGGGGGGAAGGCATTCTAGGTCCAATCGCTTCCGTATGCAATACAACAAATAAATGTATTTCAAGTGAATACATCGGGGCTCTAACAACCATTGATATCCTTTTGGGGACGATATTACAACACGATATTGTGACTTAAACCAATCTGCTCGGCTGAGAAACCAAAGTTCTTCGCCTACCTCACCATTCTAGAAGTCTGTTTACATCAAACGAGCCCCATTCGCGAATGTTTCGAAGTATTAGCGTACGCTCACAAAGGATCCCGTTGACGCGGGCCGAGCACACTCGAACGGACTCAAAGCCTCTCACACTGGAAGCGCAGAATCCCTTTCATGTTACCGTCATAACGTTCCTGAATGGTTACCGTTCACACTCAGTGAGCAACTCCTTGTACATTCTCACGGTTTGCGAAACATTTTTTTTAAAGTGCATTCCTTGTAACAGCCATAACTTCCGCATTTTCTATTTGATTTTTATTACATTTTCAGGGAATATGCGGATTAGGTTGTAGATGGTCCCCAATGAAAATCAAGGCCCTAAAATTGACAGTAGACGCATGAGCAAACGTAAAATCCTTGTAGCAGCCGTAACCCTTACATTTTTCATCCAAATTTGATGACATTTTCTAGGATTGTTTAGATTGGCGTGTAAACGGTCCCCTATGAGGGTAGTGGAAGGTACTTAGAGATTGATATTTTGAGATTAACTGCTATGCATCGGATCATCTATACAACCGGGTTATGGATAGAGAAAGCTATGTGCCACACCCACTTGGCGGACGTTTTTCTTCTACATTAATATTATCAACTAAATTACTGGTTGTTGAAAAGTTCTATTGAAATATTCCTTCAATTTTAATTTGAAAGAATGGATGCCACATACTATTTTAAGTTATTTTGGTATACCATTGAAAAGGAAGGCTCCTCGGTTATCTAAGCATTTCTGCTTATTGATAGTACACGCTTAATATTAGGTAGTAAGCTTAAAGAGGCCTCAGTCGGTCGCCGTTCGTTCCTAGCATTTCTCGAAATTGAAGGGGCAAAAACTTTAAAAATTGTACCTAAATTTGAAATTTTAAAGGATTTTAGAAATTTATTAGTCTACCGACCGAATAATATACTCAGGTGATTGATTCTATTCACTAATGTTTACCCACCAGAATTAACGACTGATCTAGTTTTAGGTTGTAAAAATGAAATTGACAATGTTCGATTTTAAGGATTGAAGATTGTGAAACCATTTTGAAAACGCTGCAAATCATTGCTCAAAGGTTTATTATTTTCTGTATAGATCACCCTTCTGTATAGGTCACTGGTTCTCCATCAATAGCACCTACCACCATCTGTATTCTCCCTTGACCTTCCCTCTCAAATTTCAGCTTCCTGCGTTCAATAGGATTGAAAATGGCTTCGGAACTCACTCAGCTGATCTGTGATCTGAAGAGTGAATTCAAATTTCATTATTTACGATAGATACTCCTATTTTGTTGTTTGAGACTGGGTTAGTAGGTAAACGACTGAGTTGTAGGTAGGTACTTACCTGTCTCTAGGTGCAATCGCTGTTACCTCAATAAAATATTTTAAAATATTTGGAAAAGTTCTTCTCAATTTAATTTAATGATCCCAGAATGTGTGGCATTTTTATAGACCACGTGTTTGTGTGTTGATTTCTACGGGAATACCTACGGGATTTGAGATGTAAATCTACGGGTTTTTGACACGATCGTGTTGGTAACACTGCGCGATTCATTCATCATTTTTACTGGTCCGCAGTTCACTAGCTCTTTTGAAAAACCGTCAAATAAATTCCAGACCTCTGACTTAGTATTCAGAAAATGTTAATGACCCAGTACCATTAACACCAGCAATGTTTCTTCAGGATCTGCACCAAATAGATTGTCCAGACTGTGACATGTATGAAGAAACTAGCCTTTACCAGTGCTTGCGGTACAGACAGGAATTGAGAGATACCCCCCGTCAAAGATTTAGATCAGAATACCTTGGCCATCTCACATGGAGTTGTAGAAAGTCGACTCAACAGCCTACCAAGGGTGAGGTTGTCTTGATTGAGTCTGAGAACTCCAAGAGATTGGAGTGGGTCCTGGGAGTTGTGGAGAATGTGAGTTATGGACGTGATGGTAAGATCCGAGTTTTGGAGCTCAGGACACCAACTGGTGTACTTGTACGTCCCATCCAAAAGGTTCATCCATTGGATCTGAAGATGAGCAGCTCGGATAACAGTGGAACTCTGAATAGCTAGAACGATTGTCCCTCCAAACAGACTGGAATATGAAGTTGAACCCTTTTTTCCACTGTTCCTTGGATTGATTTGTATTTCCTTGATTTGTACATAATTTGTCTTATTTTGTTGTCTTAATTTTCAAGTAATTAGTTGAAAATTAGGTGGGAGATTGCGAACGTACCTACGCTAGCGCCCCTAGCGGTTTTGTTTATGTTACCAGATTTATTATTTCTAGGAGTATCCAGGCACAGTGGCCAATATGTTTTTTTGTTAATATATGTTCACTGTTCACTACGTTAAGTTCGTCTCGCGAGTTTTCTTTCCGTTTCTCCTAACAATTTTCTTCTTATATTGAACACGCAGTTGATTCGCTCTTTTCAAAAACCGATCTTCACCAAACACTACCAACACTGAGCTCAAAAGATCCGAAGAGCCGCGGTTCATTTTTACTGACCCGATATCCACTCGCTCTTCTGAAATAGTCGGCTCAATGAGCCAGTTCTTTATTGAGCGATCCATCTCTATACGTAGTCGGTTATCACCACAAATTGTATAAAATTAATTTAATTTAATTCAATTCAATTTCAATTTAATTGTTATTTACGCTCTCCGGTGTGAGCTGTGTTATTTACCTAAGAGAACGTTGTTAGGGCGGGCGAATGTAACTGTGATGGACACCGGACACTGAACGCTGACCTCAAGGAAGAAGTCGGTCGATGTAGTTGCCTGTTTACTCAACAAACCTTATTGGGGTGTCGGCTATTGAACCGCGTATTTCTCTTCGAATCATACCTCTCCCTTCAACCATCACTCGCGGTCCACTCCTAAGGCGATACATGTATGTACTTTAGACAATTTTCTAATATTGGTCCAGGTAGGTACTGCATTTTCAACTCAAATTAACTACAAGTTCGAAATCATTCACTTTTTTTGTTTATTATTTTCAATAATGAACCTTTGGAATCGACCAAGAAAAAAAAAATTTTAACACCCCCTCAAAATTTGATGGTTCAAGGTACGTAGAATCCAAAAATCGAATAAAAATTTGGCCGTCCGTCCGCCGTACGCGGCACTTTTGCCACTTAGCCTTGATTGATTTTGATGAAATTTGGTATATAGGCTCCATTTGGGGGAGTTGTGCCCCGAAGATTTTGGTTTATGTAGGTCACTTCTAAGGGTACCAAATTAAATTTTGAAATTTTGAAAACGCCCTAACTCAAAAAATATTGATATAAAGGTATTGTTTTTCCTTCAATTTAAGATTCTATAGAATTTTTAGAATTTTTTGAGACCACCCGGAGCTCTGTAGGACAAACCGTTTGCTCACTACGAGAATTTAAAGTTTGGACGTACGATAAATCAGAAACACGAGTGTGAATCGCAAAGGAGGCCTAATCTCCGTTCAAATTAAAGCTGGCCGAAATGCGATCGATGTTTTTCTTCTTGTTGGATGGTTGGTGGCTTTGCAGACGAGTGATCTATAGATAAATAATAAACCATTGTGTAATAATTTGCAGCGTTTTCCATTTGAGGAACAATAATTGTTCCTAATTATTGTTATAATTATTATAACTAATTGTTATAATTATTATAACAAAATAAATTGAGCTAAAATTAATTTATTAAATATCTTCTTAATATTAAAATATGGGGCTTTATGCAAATTTTGTAGCAATGATGATCTGGCGGTAAACTAATTTTATTAAGCTGTTGCCAAAAAACGTGAATTTTGACCCGAAGATATGGTTTTACGAGTAGTTGAGATGACGATTTTGGTTGTTGAGGATGGTGGTGGTACCTAAAAGGCGAATTCCAGCATCACCACAATCCTCTAGCCTCCTCTCTACGGGAAACAGAAATCTCTATTCTACTGCACTTGTAGTCTCCCAGGACAGTATTTGTGATTCAATAGGCCTTGGTGACTTTAATCAATAAATTCGTATAGTTATGCCAGTTACAACGATGTTGCATGGCAGACAGACAGACACGAAACCAAACTTGTGCAGGAAGGTGTGAATGAACGTGAGTGGAAATTTTGATTTTGGAAAACCTTTTTTTTCAACCTTGAAAAGTGAAAACAAAGCTTCCACTACCTTGGTGGATTCGGAAGCAACATGTCGGCCTATTGGATTGGCCTATCCAATACCGAGATAGGTATATGGGGATAATTGTTAGGATCTCCCCCTAAGGTCAGAGAAAATCGACAAAGCTATCTTACCCGACTTCGCCCTACATGCTAAAAGCTAATTATTTAATCTTATAACGGAAATGTTCGATTTTCAGTGACGTTTTCGAGTTGTTTGATATAATTTTGCCTGTTATACTGAGTCTCGACTGTAAACCGAAATGACGGACTTTTATTTCGTTCTTTCTTATTCCTTATAAACACTCATGCCTTGAAACACGGTATCTGCGGAACACAACTGCAGGAAATGCGTAAGCGGAAATTACCCTCTAGTACCTACAAATTAGATTCCGTTCGGCTAATCGTGTCTTCCCCCTCACCTCATGCATGAAGTGTTCAGGCGCTGGAGTACATCGTTCGCTGAGTGGATCTCGTAGCAATTAGAGTCTCGTGTGATTTGCCGTGTTATGATGACCCTGAAGAGGTTGGTCCTTCACCCTAAATAATTACCTGGTCGTGTTAATATCATTAAGTGGTTAGTTAATTTCGGATCTTCTCATCTCGTATTCCCGTATCACAGTAAACGAACAATTTTCTTTCCACTATTTTGTTAAAGATTTATCGTTGATATATATAGTTGTTTTATTAACAAAATATTTTTATGTTTCAGGTTCGTTTTGTTTTTACAAGTTGCACTGTCGGTAAGTAGACGTCTACTTAGTTCTACTTGATAAAATACTGGGCCCATTTCGAAATCCCTAAAGTCTCTGTCGGTCGCCGTGGGTTCCTCGTTTCGGGTCAGTATTTCCCTAAATTTCAGGTGCTCAAACTTTAAAACTTGTACCTAAATTTGAAATTTTCAAGGATTTTCAAAAGTCATTCGTGCAGGAGTCTAGGGAATTGAAAAACTAAGAGATTGTCGCTGGAATCATCAAAATCAAACAATAATTATGAGAGAAAAATGGGAAAAACCTAACTGAATATATTTCTCTTATTATTTCTCTGAAATTATTATTTATCTTATTTTTTCTCTTATATTTCTCTGAACATATTTCTCTTCACATACTTTGCCATTCTATAAAACAATTGAGTGCAGTAGGTATCTTCCTTCTGGTTTCGTCCGTAACCGGATGACGAAAAAGATAAGATTTTATCTTTTCTAGTCTTTTTCCACTCTAAATAATATAAAACTTATGCTCTCCTCCTTTTATTAAAGATAAAATAGCCATTTAGGGGAGAAAATTCCCTCCAAGTCCTTTATCTTTGCTTTCTGAGGGAATTATTATTAAATTTTGAATATATTGCACAGAAAATTTCCTTCATCCAAATCCATTTTGGAACACCCTAAAACAATTCCATACGTTTTTGAACTTTAGGAATTGTTTCCATTCATATATATTAGTATCCATTCATTCGTTGACGTAAAGCACGATTTTTTTTTTATCGAGGAGAAGTCAGGTTTAAATAAACTGTTATTATGCATATTTAAACCAGAACTAGGCTCGATTACATAGAACATTTTAATATTTATGTGTCAACATGTAAACGTGTAAGCATGAACGGTCGATACCCAACAATCACAATACCATGTACTTCTATGAACTTAAGAATGAGTTGGTTGTCATTACGGTCAGGATATTCGGCACGCTGATTCACGTTACAGACATCTCAACTCAGGACAGGATGACACCATGAACTGCATTGAAACGGGACAAACTAAAGCTATTCAACTGCGATAAAAACTTAATTCAACCTTTCTTAGTACCTACAGTTCTAAAACTGTGAAAAAATTCCAAGGATCCATGTTTTTTTTTATTCTAAAATCTTTTTTTCGTGGGTCTGATCTCCCTCCGCTTTTTTATCAACTGGATTGATAAGGCTGTCCGGTAGGGGAAATTAAAATATATATATGCAAATGGGTTGCGTGATAGACCTCAACCAGCTGTAAATAATCATGATCCTTGTTTTTTTTTCTCGAGAAAGCACTTTCTTTGGGGAAAACCCGACCCCGGTTTGACCCAGCGTTTTAAACACTTCCATCGGAAAGGGTCTCACGCCAGTTCGCTCGGGATTCCTCAATTTTTTATTTCCAGAACCCTTCGGCATGTAATGTACAAAGGAGTATATGAAGTAATAATGCATTCATGCATTGCGGATAATGGAAAACCCCTGGGCTTTACATTCCTTCATCTCTTTCCAGGATTAGTATAGAAATGGAGACCAATAGGGTAGATCAATATATTAAAGACTTGTAGAGTAATAGATTAATTTCTGCGGGTTAAATGAGAAATTACCGTCTACTATGTGGGTTCTTTATCCTGATGCGAGGTCCCTACATGCTTATTCAGAATCTTAGCCCCGTTTAAATTATTTTTCCAGAGATGAGAAGGTAATAATTGAAATACCGATGAAAATAGGAAATTCTGTAAGCTGCACCAAAATCTTTGGAGGAATAACATTGCTGAAAAACTAATTTATTATATTTTGGTTGTTCTAAAAAATAACTGACCTATACATAAATTTATCTTTAAAATTGATCTGATGCTAAGCCCAATGTTTCTTTGGAAGTCGTTTTCAGAAAATAGGTTAGATGAGTTGGAAAGTAAAAAATGTCTGCCTTGTTGGATGAGCAGTACCTATAGCTTCCTCACTTAAAATAACATGGACACTACTGTGAAAGGAAGAACGTCTCACCTCAAAACTTGTCGAAAATGGGGGATTTTTTAAAATACCTATCTCCCTTCAAAGGCAAACGGTCTTGATTTGACGGGGGAGACACGCCATAAATAAAAATAAATAGTCAAATCGAATATTAACCGGGAGGACGCCCAGGACTCACCCGACGCCGGCTGTACAGATGTGGGAAAATAAGGAAGGTGGGAGTGGGAGAGAGGGATGAAGGGAAGTGCCTCTATAAAAAGTCCACCAACTGAGGTATGAGCCTAGCGAGACGCGGGTGGTGATACCACGGAGTACACCTCCGAGATGCCCCACTCGCGCTACTCCGTGGAACTTTTCTCGCACCACACTTCGCGCCATGACAATGTTGCAGCCATCACCCTGATGTTGTCGGGTGCCACTCCTTTTAGCTCCGACACCGCTAGCCGTAAATCATTTGTGTCATACTTTCTCACCTTAGACCGCCAAGTCTGCTCCATGTCCAAGCTGCCATTGACGACTTGGACATCCAGGATAATGCAAGACTGGTCGGGCTTGACGGCAACGATGTCGGGCTTCCCTGGTCACTCGGCATGTGGTACAATCTCTCCCTTCAACATCCCAGCCGCTAGATGACAAAGCACCTGCTATCTGCTTGGCGACCACATCATGAAGTAGGATGCGGCCCCCATGAGCATCGGTTTCATTTGCAGTTGATTGGTCACTGTTTGGTTGATTAAAATTTGTAAAATACGAGTAGAACCTTAGCCTAGGAGCTGATCTGTGCAAAACCGATAAACCGTTGTGTTTTATAGTATGATGATTTAAAATAATCCTCGCTTTCAAATCCACCTCCCCCTTATTTTTGGACTGTCGTGATGTTAGAACCTCCTAGACCCCAAATTAATGGAGTCTATGTCGGTCATACTTGGAAGCTCGCAGACAGCGAATCCCGGACTGACGTTGCAGATTTGGATTCTTCGAGCTTTAAAACGTGAAACGACAGTGTAAGAGGGGAACAAATTGTTTGTCTATTCAAATACAGTTTAGGTTCGTGGGAGATTCATGTATAATTGGGTATTTGAAAGTCATCGCCTCGAGGCGTTTTTTCTCTAATCTGAGGTGTTCTAACTCAATATTGGTCTTGATATATTTTTCAATTTGTTCAAAGGAAAACACCCCAAGGCGTTTTACCTCTAATTTCTGAATAAATGCTCAATGGAAATGAAATAAAACACCTTTCAAGTTATTTCATCAATTAGAATAGTTTTTTTTTCAATACTAATATCTTGTTGGAGACTTTAACTAATTGTTGATATTGCCGTGAAAATGTTGAATTTATCTTCAACAGGAGGGACGTCGAAGAAACAGTGCAAAAACATTGGAGCACTCTCCAGAAAAGTCGTGATTTAGAGTTGAGGAGTTTTATTTGGTTTGGGCGTGTAGATTAGTTGGCTTATTGTTATTGAGCAGTTACGCTGATAAATTCCCTAATATGGTTGACGATTCACTTTTCAACATTTACCGTGGTTTCTGCTGATCAAATCATGATGATGTTAATGAGCTTTCTTCAGGGCCCAACTCCAAATTACCCTCCGAATATGAGCGTAATCGAGATAAGATTATACGAGCAAATGTCCGGATCCTGGCCATCTTTTGATTTGGAATCCTTGGTGATCGAGCTGGGATGAAATTAGATGCAAGTATTCTGAACACAAAAATACCAACTTAATAGATTGTTCCCGATTTTCATCTTATGCCTCCTTTTCCAGTGTCCAAGGTTTCCTATCGCTCCCTGTGCGACGTTCCTGCTGACATGCATGTTCTCTTACTTATCTGATACTTATGATACTTGTACATACACCTGTAAATGATCTTCGGAGCTCATTACCGTGGCTGATAGTCCTGTCTGATACTTAATAATTTCTGAATGGGGAAGAAAGACTGACCCAAGAAAACCCCTATAACGAAGTCTCGACTGTTTCTTTCCCCAGTTCTTCCATTACGCCCTCTTGTTACTCCTTAGTTAGCTGTTCTGAAACAAGACTTCTTCGTTTAATTGTTAAAATAACAACGAGCTGTAAAACTTCAAGGGCTTTAGGGATAGAACCTTGAATGTCTAGACATCTCTGGATTATTTGTTCGGTAAAACGTTCCCAAAGTCAAAGAAAGACTTTGTTCTCAAGATGTGCGGTGTTTGTAACTTGAAGTTGCGGAATTCTAGAATGATTCTTAGTATTCTCGTTGTGAATGGAGGGGATGAAGAAGAAGAAACACGACTTTATTTGTAAAAAAAGTTGAACATTACAAATGCGCTGTAAATAACCACTCAATAATCATGGTCAAATGGCCGTCTGATGAGTTCCCCCCACCAATACTTCTTCATCATTAGAAATAAACTGACCACAAGTGTAGCACTTGAAAATAAGAGGATTTGACAAATTCAGATGTAAAACTACATTACAAAAATTCATAAATTTTCAATCTTTCAAATCGTACTCGACAATAGTTCTAAATCTTATGTCCCTTGCAACTTAAGCCCCGATTTCACGACGCGTCCCCGACCGCCCTCCCGTTCATGGTCCCGATCTCCCTGCCATCGGTTGGAAATCTCTCCCAATCTCCCTGCCTGGTCGCCTCCCCAAAACGTGACCAGCAGCATGGGTTTTCACCATCGGATTTCAGGGCCGACGGTGATCGGGCCCGATTTAGGGTCCCGAAATCAGGTCGTGAAATCCCCGCTTTAAGGGGGTCTCAGTCGGTCGCAGTTCGTTCCTCCTTCCGGGTAGGTATTTCCCTCAATTACCGGCGCTAAATTTTAAATTGTCAAGAATTTTCGAAATTTTTTAGTTTATCTGCCTTGGTAATTGAATAACTAAAAGATTTCCGCTGGAATCATCTAATTCGAACAATAATTGCCGGCGAAAAATTGGAAAACCCTAACTGAATAAACGATTTTCCCAATTTTTAACAGAATTAAACTGAAGCCTCTTTCACAACCCTAATCATCTCGAAGTACGCGCTCCAATCAATTTAAATTCAATCATCGCACTGAATGAAGGAGTGTGTTATCAGTCAAACAAAAAAACCTCTGTCCCTCGTTGTCACCGTCATCAGATAAATTCAGTTGAATGAACAAACTCACTGTAAATACGAGTCGTATACTGTTATACCCGCACTTACCGTGTAGTCTAGAACTCTAGGATGTTCGACGAAGCAGGGATTCGCAGGAATGAGACCTCCTTACTACTAGAAGAACCGAGTGTATTGTATTCATAATACAATCTAGTAAATACTTCTATCTTTACAGCTCCAACGTTCTTAAAACTCCATCTCACGTTTAATTTCAGCGCAGCGCTCTCGGAATCAGTATTTCTATTCCTTTTCTTCGAACAAACAAAACTAAATTACCGTAATTTAAACAGAAATGTAAGCTTGGATATGGTAGGGGAGCACAATATCAGGGAAGAACCTACCCTACCAAGGATAGGATGGCAGTTCCGCAGAGCTACTCGTCGCCATATTTGAAAAATAAGGGCCCTCCAGGCTCGCCTTGTGCCCTCTCTCCTCATGGAATATTCATCTCCCCTCTCATTCAAGACTTCACTCGTGGAGTTTCACAAACAAAAAACAAAATCTATTTAGCTTTTATACAAAACGGCTAACGAGCGGAATTCACTTCTGAACCTCTTTTTTTCCAACTCCCAAATGAAAAATTTACCTTAAAAGGAGTACTCTGTTTTACAATTAAATAATTATTCAACCGTTCTAATTAACTATGATAATACATTAAAACTGTTGAGAATATAACTAGAAACGTACATTATTTGTATTCATTTAGGCCATTCACTCAACGAATGTGGAACATCATCAATCCTATGTTACCTAGCGAATAGGTGACATAGTTGAGAAGTAGGTATATCCAGTATTTCTCTTATAGATTATTCCAATAAAGTGGGATTAGGCGGTTAAATATGTCACCCAGTCTCAATGCTATCGGACTATCAACAATCAAAAGGCACCTAGAAGTCCTATCTAACTCATATTTTCAATGGATACCTTCCATTCATTTTTTTTTTTCTCAATCATATCCTACCACTCGACAAAAGAACGTATGATAACATGGTCATAACATTGAAAGAAAACATTAGTTTTTTGTTCAAACATTATGGACTAAAGGGTTAACTTTTCGAAAGTATGGAGGGAAAGGGTTCTTCAGATTTTTAGTGAAAAGTACCGTTATAAACATATTGATATATCTTTAATATGTTATTGGAATCAGCGACGAGAGAACTTGATGATTCGAAAATAGTCCAAAAATGCCTGAAAGTACTGCCTTACGAGGTACTGACGACGAGACGTTGGCAACACTTGCTATGCGACTCTGAGCGCATTCTGTCGGCCAACTAGGAATTCAGCCAGATTTGCCGGATTCCAATAGTGAACACTCGTATATAGACCAGGAGCCGAGGCGGAAAATAGTGATTTTACGAGTTGAAAGCTACAATCCAATTTTCAATGAATTACCATTCAAAAGTGCCCCTTCTTTCAAACACGGCGGCCGTTTTTAATTGGTAAGTTTAGCGAAATGATTAATTACGCAGTCAATGGCCGTAAATGTATTAACATGCAAGGACTAATAATTTGAATATGGAAAACATGAGTCTTCCGAGTTCTATACTGGCAGTCGATCAAAATTTCGTCAAAATTTTGACCATTTTTTTACTCTTTTGTAATTTTTAGGACGTCCCACAGTAAGACTTGGGCGTCCTTATGCGATCGATCTGGGGTAAAGTTGGACAACACTCAACAGAAAAAAAAATAACCACACAGTAATCCGTTTTAGACCATTCTGAATCCAAATCCGCGAAAAACCATAGGTGAATGTCTGTGTGTGTCTACCCAGCCCTTGGTTCTCAACCGATTTTCGTGGTTCATCTTTGTTCGACGCGGAAAACTATCTAGTTGTGCACTACGTCGCCGGAATTTCGAATTTTGCTTGTTAAGGGGGGGGGGAAAGGGAGGGTTAATGCTCGGAAAACGTGCGTTTGCGGGCATAATCCTGTAAAATCTGCCCAGGCCTCAATTTCCAACCGTTTTGAGTGTTTCTTTTTTTTTGTTCTACTCATAATTCTTCCAAATTGCACACTATTTCACCAGAGTATCAAAATTCGCTAGAGGAGGGCGTGAGTGGGGGGATAATATTCACAAAATATCCGATTTTTCAATATTTCGGTTCCTTTACTGCTTACTAATTGTATCCAAGTTCTGAAATTGAGGAAAAATTCTCATTATACCTCCGGGTTTTCATGAATTATTCTCTGTCTCACCATGGAACTAATAGTGGTGCCACCATGGTGCCAGAACACCATAGATCGCATATTTCATGGGTTTTTTAATTTTGCTTCCGAGTCTACCAAGGTAGCGGAAGCTTTGTTTTCATTTTTCAAGGACGAAAAAAAAAGTTCTCCAAAATCAAAATTTTCACTCGCGTTTTGCGTTTTAGACCTTTCTGAACAATTTTGGTTCCGTGTCTGTGTGTCTGTCTGTCTGTGTGTCTGTGTGTCTGTCCGTCTGTCATGAATTCCTTGTAACGCGCATAACTATACGAAGTTATTGTCCGATTTCGATGAAATTTTCAGGGATTGTGCGGGTTGGTGTGTAGACGGTCCCCTATGAAAATCATCATCCTCGGACTGATAGAAGCGACTGCGCATGCGCAAACGTGAATTCCTTGTAACGGCCATAACTTCTACATTCTCCATCCGATTTCGATGAAATTTTCAGGAATGTTACAGATTAGTATTTAGATAGTCCCCTATGAAAATCATCACCTTCGAACTGATAGTAGCCACTGCGCATGCGCAAACGTGAATTTCCTTGTAACGGCCATAACTTCCACATTTTCTACTCGATTTCGATGAAATTTTCAGGGATTATGCGGATTAGGTTGTAGATCGTCTTCAATGAAGATCATCACCCCCGGACTGATAGTAGCTGCTGCGCATGCGCAAACGTGAATTCGCTGTAACGGCCATAACTTCTACATTTTCCATTCGATAACAATGAAATTTTCAGGGATGTTACAGATTAGTATTTAGATGATCCCCTATGAAAATCATCACCTTCGGACTGACAGTTGCCACTGCGCATGCGCATACGTAAAATCCTTGGAACAGCCATAACATTCTCATTTTTCATCCGAATTTGATGAAATTTTCTAGGATTGTCCAGATTAGCGTGTAGATGGTCTCCTATGAGGGTAGTGAAAGGTACTTAGAGATTGGTGCTTTGAGATTAACTACTATGCATCGGATCATCTATATAATCGGGTTATGGATACGAGGAAGCTATGTGCCACACCCACTTGGCAGACGTTTTTTTTTTGTGTGTGTTTTACCTTGAATACGGAAATGAACTTCAACGGAACCACCCCAGAACCACCATTGGTGGTGGTGGTGAGGGGGTGGGGTCTCGAAATCGCTTATTGGGTATCGTAGATCATGGTTTTTAAAATGATCTTCAAATTTGAGACTCCCACGCCGCTAGAAATGTTATGGTGAATAATAGTGAAGAGGGGGGGGGGATCACTTATATGCTATGCTTAATAACTTACATCGAGTGAACAGTTTTTTCGCTTACCAACTGGTATTAATTGACCTGATGCTTATCCAATGGGACGTCCCCTGGAATGCATGCATTACTAAACAATATGTTTTGATTTAAGCGGGAAAACCTTCACACGGTTATGAGACTGCGGGGAGGGAGTTACGTCATGATTATGATGGACATCGCAACAAAATTGGGGAGAGGAACAGGAAAACAACAAAAATATGCTTCATCATTGTGAAATTAAAAATTAAAAAAAATATGCAAAGACTTAAAAATATTACTATTATTTTGCATCCTTATTTCAATGTTTCTTACTTGAATCTGGCCTCGATTGCAGATGTACTATCGAGAGTTTTTTTGCCAGTAGATGCCAGTGTTGTCTAGCTCTCCCGCCAACACAAATAATTCATATTTCCTTATGAAACTATGGCTAAACTAAATGGAATTTGGAACTGAAAAGTGGTACAGGATCGTTGTCAAGTGCGCTAAATTCGAATCTGACGTCATTAATAAGAAATTCCGACTCACTGTGGGATCTACATAATTTAATTGATGCATTTGTCAAAAATTGGTCTTTGCCGACTATTCGGACTTCCCACCTAGATTAGGCGGGAGACCGAAGTTAGTTCCTGCACCGACCGCTGCGCTAAATTGGTTCTATTCATGCAATCAATAATTTGTTGTATTCCGTAATAATGAGCCAGCATTAGGTCTACAGAATTCAGTTTATTGAGTAGAACAATTGACGAATAATCTGAGATTCAAATGTAAAGGGTTGATCTATGTGGTCGCGGCCATTCCGAATCTTGGGGTAACCGCCCTTCGCCAACTTCTGCTACGGGGGTCACAGTCGGTCGCCGTTCGTTTTTAGTATTTAGCGAATTTGAAGGCGCAAAAACTAAAAAAGTTGTTCCTAAATTTGAAATTTTAAAGGATTTTAGAAATTCATTCGTACATGGGCCTTGGGAATTGAAAAACTGAAATATTGCCGGCGGTATCATCAGAATCGAACAATAATTGCCAGAGAAAAATGGGAAAAACTACTGAATAAAAGTGTTTTTTTCATGTTTTTCCCATATTTCTTTGGCAATTATTGTTTGATTTTGATGATTCTAGCGGCAGTCTTTCAGTTTTTAAATTCTCAAGGCCCATGTACTAATGAATTTCTAAAATCCTTGAAAATTTCAAGTTTAGCTACATTTTATAGGAAAAACATAACTGAATTAACGGTTTTTCCCATTTTCCTCAGGCGGTTATTGTTCGATTTTGATGATTCCGGCGGCAATATTTCAGTTTTTCAATTCCCTAGGGTCGCGCACTAATGAATTTCTAAAATCCTTTGACATTTCAAATTCAGGTACAACTTTTTATGTTTTTGTCCCTTCGATTTCGCAAAATACTGACCCGCAACGAGGAACAAACAACGACCGACTGAGACCCCCTTAACATCGACTCCGAACTGTAGTGTTGACGTAGTTCCTTCAAAAGAGTAATGACCCATAAACGATAAATTTGGGTCAGTAATTTCAGTTCATGTTCACTTGAAATGGTTGGTTGATTACTCTTATATGACTGCGCTCGTTTTACCACCCCAAAACTATTCCATCTTCCGACACGAAATTTCGATCGCGAGGGTCTACGGAGTGAGCAGCGAACGTAACGACAAATTAATTTCTCCTCCAAAACCAGGTTTCTGGAGGTTGTTAATCCTTCGACAGGTTGATTCTATTGCCGGCAATAATTAACTTGCTAGAGCAATCAACGGGATCGAGTAATATCTGTCCGCAAGGTTGCACAGGAGATGATCAGCGGTGCGAGGTCCCAAGAAGATGCTCAATAAGAAACTAATCCGCCCCCGTCATCTCTCGAACTTAATGATTCAACCCGAAAGCGGGGAATCTATTGTGGGTCCCACTTGAGAGATGAAGGTTCAATCCGCAAAGCATTCTTCACGGATTAGCACAGATCAACAAAACAAGTTCAAGTAGTACAATTTGGGTGATCTGATGAAAATAGTTGTATCAATATTCTAGTTAGCACAATGCGATGGAGCAGTTTTTCTTCGACAAGATTAACGTTTTTTATTCTTATCATCTATTCCTGCTGCAGCCCAACAAAATTTGGGTCCACTAAAATCAACATTTTTACTGCAATTTTGCGTTTTAGAGCTTTTTGAACATTTATGGTTCTGTGTATTAATAACTTTTTCTGGCTAACCCTTATGATGATAGTGCTGGAATTTTCCGGAATCGTGTGGGTTAGTTCCTAGACTTACCTTATGAGTTTCAATGGTGTTGGTCTGATAGTAGCACGTGAATGCTTTTAGGTGAATCCCTTGCAGCTATTCATCCTAAGTCTCTGTTTCTAATAGCCAAATTCGTTTAAATTTGGATGGCCCGTGGGTTTGAGCTCCAAGACTCTTGCCTACAAATGTAATCGCATCTGGATTTCCTCGTCACGGGCAGAAATATAAGACAAAGTGTACATTTCAGTCTTTACATGGTTAGGCCTTGGATGGTCCCTCTAAATTTAATTCCATCGATTCCTCACGATGTGATCACCTTATTTCGCTCTAATTTTGAGTGTAGTGGAAAGTTGGTTCGAGAATATATTACCTACTGATGGATTTCATGAAGGTCTAAGTCTAAAAAATCGACATAAATTATATTTCTTGATTGTTGTTTTCAAATGTAGGAAACCATCTATTCAATCGTGAATTCATATTATTTCATATCAAAGAATTCAAATGGGTAGGTCCTTATTATCGCTTTCATCTAATCATTCTGTGCACACTGTATAATATTTGATCTATTTTTATGAAGAAACTATTCTCAATGTTCGACTCCCATCTTGGGGATACGGCCGAGGCTCAGACTCCGGACCATGGATACTTTTGTTTGAATTGGTACAGGAAATCTCCTAAAAACAAATCCTAATAGAAAAAGTGCCAAGCGTGATGACTGGCAATCATGAAATGCTTATTAAATCCACCTATGACGGTATCCATCGTGGGTTTTTACAGGAGGCCCTGATTTGTGGTTCACTCCCATGGAACTCCATCAGTTTTGAATTTTGGCGTATAATTGGGATATATAGTTGACTTGGACGGAAGGTTAGGTTCCAAGTAAAATTTGATCGAATTGTTCAAAGTCAAAAGTTTATTTTTAGGGTACTAGAATGTAATTCCCTCCTCCCTCGTTCTTCCTTCCACAGGGTGTCCCACGTTAAGGACTGAAAAACTTCAAGAGTCGATTCTACAACTAATTTAAGTGAGAAAATGTCTCTCTCTCTCTCGTAACAATATGGTTTCAATACATTGCTTTTCCAAGTATTTCCCATTTTAAGATTTTTTTCGTCTGTTCGACCTTATGTCACTAAAATTACCATAACTACCATTCCCATCTTTATAGTGCCAACAAAAAAACTAATTTCGGGGTCCTAAAGAGTTACAAATCAAGCCTTAGAGCTTTTTTCCAAATTGGCAAAATTTCCTATTTTTTCTTTTGGTTGTTAGGGTTTTCCTTCCCCATGGTTTTTCACGTACCTCATCACCAAAAACTGCGCAAAGATCTCAGCTTTCCGATGGTATAATCAAAAAATAGTTTACAATCGAATTTCAGGGGAAAATTTCTGTTTGAACGAGGTAAAACGTGCATTTTTTTCAACGAAATCGACGGTTGACGGGAGGACTCTGTGTTTATTAGGAGGCCCCCGAATCCTCCGCTCAAACCGTCAATTTCGTTAAAATGAAGACAATGCACGTTTTTCCGTGTTCAAACACAAAGTTCTCCAAACACGAATATTTTTTGATTGTACTATTGGAAAGCTGAGATCTTTGCACAGTTTTTTGTGATGAGGTACGTGAAAAACCATGGGGAAGAAAAAATAGTAAATTTTGCCAATTTGACAAAAATTACTCTACAACTTGATTTTTCACTCATCAGCACCCCGAAAATAATTTTTTGTTGGCACTATAAAGATGGGAAATTTGACGCCCTTTCCAACGGTGCCTTTTTTTTTACAAGTTTACGGTAAATTCAGTTGGCTATGGTATTTTTTAGTGACATAAGGTCGAACACACGAAAAAAAATCTTAAAATGGCAAAAACTTGGAAAAACAAGGGGTTGAAACAAAATTGCTAGGAGACATTTTCTCACTTAAATTAGTTGTAGAATCAACTCCCGAAGTTTTTCGGTCCTTAACATGGGACATCCAGTTTATGTTCTTCAAGCTTCTATGTATAACGAATGAAATAAAGAAGAAAACACTAGTTTCAATCCAGGTATTTCTTGTTCAGTGGGCGACAATAATGATCGCTCATTATTACCAGCCCCATTAGTTGATATCATCATAGTATAGAACAGGAGGTTCAACTAGCGCTTGATCGATCCGTACCTGGCTGTTATCAGGGACTAATGGGAACCAAGTCTCCCGCTTCCCCTCTGCCTTCTCACCACCAGTTCATCTAACTCCTCCGCACTCCCGATTGATTTTATGATCGACTAGTTTGCTCGCACTCAAGATATCTGCAGCATGTTCGGAATTCCAATTCAGATTGTAGTAGTAACTTTGTATTGGTTACTGTTGATCACCACTGTCCTTTATTTACCACATTTTCCTCTAGAAAATAGAAACATACGTGCAGAAGAAAATAAAATTTGCCAAAACAAAAAGGGAGGACGACATGGAACCAGTCAAAGGTTTATGGGGAAAAAAAGTACTTAATCCAAATTCGGAGTCAATTTATGGAGAATATGGTTGAAACTCCAACAAAATCGCTGAATTTTCATGACAGTTAACGAAGAACTCATATCTACTTTATTCACTGCTTTTGAGGCGTTCATCAATGGTTTTATACGCTCCGAAGAATGAATCCAACTCTAGAAGGCAGATTCATTCGGAAATGTAGTGCTATCTCAATGGAATTTTTAGGAAACTTGCAGGTTTGTTTCTAATCAGTCTCCTTTGAGGTTCAGCTCCAAGTAGTCCAAAATCGAAATATTGCTCCGAGTGTCATCACATTTTCTGGCATTGCATGTGATATATATGTTTCTAGATGGTTTCATATAAAAGTCATCGCCATGGCTCTAAAATTACCGCCTGCACTCGTGGAAACATATCAAGCATGATTCTCCTACACATCGATTGTTAATTGCCAATATCTTTTAGTTTTGGGGTAGTTGGAAGTTGGTTCTAAAATAGCTTTGTTCATAATCGGTGTTCTCGACATAATTTCCTGATAAATCGGCATCAATGGGAAAGAATTTTCTATCGTATTGATGTTCAATGGAACAAAAAAAAAATGGTGTTCAAATGGTGTGTTGTTATCGTGTTCAATGGTAGGAGACCAGCTGATTTTGTTGAAGATCATGTTTCGTATCAAAGAATCATGATCAATTTTTTTTTAATTGTCATTTGTCGAAATGAAACGTAGGGTACTTTCATCAGCTGTAAGAAATCCTATCCATGTTCTGTTTTTCGAATTGACCAAAATCGTGTTCAAGTACCTTCAACATCATGGAATCACCACTCAATAGTTCCAACTCGTTTATGAGCTCGTAACCACCACTGCTAACAAAAAGCCTTTTTATTGCAGTGCTGAGGTTGGCAGGTTATACTCAGATCTTAGAACTGGCCCTTGATGAACGATGGACCGAAGGTTTTTCGCCGTGACCAAAATGGGACCTTTACTTTGACCCACTGGGAGACTCCTCTCGGGAATAGAGATACTCGTAATCAAAAGCGGCACAGACATCATACTTTTATCCGCAGTTTCTTGGGCTTTACGACAGTTCGGACGACCGCCATTATAAGCGTTATTACCCTCCCTGGGACTTGGTCTGCCATGAAAATCCTCTTACGCCGTCAAGAGGGGGAAAAGTCGGCTCTCTTTCAAAACCGGATCAACGCCTTTCAACGTATTGTTATTGTTCCCAGCCTGGTAATGATATTAGTTATCCAACATGGTCACATGGGGACGGTAAATCTCGGGAAAACAAACATATCTTCACGGGCTCCAGTTCCTCAACAAAGTATTATCTTCAGTCTTCATATCTATCTTGCCCAACGTTGATTTTGCATCCCAAGAAACTTATTTAAAAAAATCCGTATAAAAAAGGTACCTAGCGAAATAATTTAGTACTCATGTTATGCCAACTAAGCTTTATCTATGTCCACTTCTATTTTGGTGAGTTTCAACCCACACCTGATTTGAATATGACTTTTCCTAACTGGGAGAAACCAAGGTTTTCAGTTTAAAATCATCAAAACACCAGGATAGATAAAGAATTTTTTTAAATCTCTCCTCGAAGGCAGGGGCACGCCTTGAGAAGAAGGAACTTAATAAATTGATATAAAGGGTGACTGGTGATAAGGTGATATACTACGAGGTGCACCTCAGATGCAACAAAAAACCTCTCTACCCATGTCCAATCCTTAAGTTTTTTTTTCTGAGAAAACTTCATTTTTTCAAGAACTAACCATATCTCCTCAAGTATTAGTGCTACAGCAAATTCTAAAAATTCATGGGCGCAGGACAACTTCTAAATTTTAGAAAATTTGCCTTGGACCAACAAATTAGTTTTTCCACTCTAAACTTTGCGGATTTCACAAATACTTCCTTTACTAATGAAAACTTTCCCTCTGTATAATCAAAAATATTTTTTATAATAAAATTTATGGGTGAAATTTGTGTTTGAATGCGGAAAAACGTAAATGTTTTTCAAACTAAATTTACGTTTTGACAGGGTAACTTTGACGGAGGGCGAGAGGGGTGATGGTGCAACAGACCTCTGATTCCCCCAGACAGAACATTGTTTCCGTTTTTTTAAAAATCCACGTTTTTCCTCGTTCAAACACAAATGTCTTCCCTGAATTCGATTGTCAACAATTTTTGATTATACCGTTGGAGAGCTTATTGAAAAGGGAGGTTTTGGTGGAACCCACACAGTTCTGAGTGGAAAAATAAATTTTTTTTGCTCCAACGTAAATTTTCAAAAATTTAGAATTTTCGAAAATGTTTTTATGTTTATTATAAGAATTGAATTTGAATTTCGGTAAGCTATGTTGTCGTAAGGAAATATACTGAGCTCTTCAATGTTTTTTTTTTTGTAGTTTGCTTTAGGTGGAAACATAGTTAGTTTTTGACCAAATATCACGTTACTGTTTAAAAAATTCTCCAATTTCTCCTTTTAGAATCGGACGTGGGTCAAGAGGAACTTTTTTTTTTTACATTTGAGGTGCTCAAACACCTCTAGCGTTTTGATATTTCATCACCACGAGATGCCACGGCGCACTCCCGCCGAGATCCCCAGATTGAGTAACTCTGCGGCACTCAGGTGAGGGAGACTTCCTCTCAATCAATTCCAGTGTTTGCCGAGAGACTATACCGAATTTCAACTGCACCAAAGGGTGAACTGTAGACGAGTTAACGCGTTGTTATCTTACGGGCTTTATCGCTCATCTAGCTGGACAAGGTAAAAGGATAGGAGTTGACACAGCTGAACTGAATATATTCCTCTCGTCATCAAGAGGATGTGAATTAATTTCAGCGCTGTAGCATGGAAGAGATAATTCATCCACCCACCTGAACGAAACCCCAAAAATGAGACTTCAGATCGTCGACCTTGCACCACGTATCAAATTCTATATAAATCGGCAAACGAAGAAAGAGGTGACTCATCGTGAAAGATACAAAACATGAAAGTCCCCGTTTGTCGAGGCCTCTGTATGAAAGGGTATAACTTCCAAAATTTTTAACCAACTGTTGGGAGCCGAGAGAGAGGATAGGTTAATGAACTCTTCGTCGCAGTGCCTACTACATACGAGGCTTCGTGTCTTGAAGATTGATAATCACTTGAAAGGGTGGTATTTTTTACTGACACTTTCTGCTCGTATTTTTGTTTGCGGATCCGATTTCCAGAATTTATTTTTAACCTTCATAGATAATTTTCCTTTAAAAGAGACAATCGCTTAAGAGGATTGAGGGAGAGTTGAGATCGTTTACTCAATGATGGGGAGTCGCAAGCTAATTTTGATTGATAGTGATATGATGAGGCTGGGTTTAAGGTGAAAAGACATTATCCTCTTTGCTTGCCCCACTCTCATCCTGGCTTTCTCTCTAAACATTATAATGAACCCTCCCCGTTGTTCTTCGCGCATCTGTTCCTCCTGCCGCTACTTGTTTTCCTCAGCCCGTCGTTTTGGTCGTTTTTCCATTACCCTGCTAGCCATCCGCACTGCAGGTCTTCTATTGCATCTTTCTTTATGCTAATGACGGACCGTCCGTGTTTATCTACCTCGAAGGAGACATTTTCTGCTTTAGAACGACCATTGTATGAAAAATTATGGCACCCATTTGGGGTTTATTGCCTCTTCATTCATGTTCCTCCGTTGTCCTGAAAATGTGCTGTTATAATTCTCCTATAGTATTTGACTATCGATATGAGAATTTCTTCCACTGAGTGACGGTCTGTCCATCGGCCATTTCCGTGAGTAGATGTTGTTTGATATACAACAAGTATTAATTTCATGGTCTACAAAATTAGATTATAATTTATTTATTCAAATGATACAATTGAAGATACCATAAATACATTAAAAGGATGCAGATGGTCGATAGGATCCGGTTCTACCTCGGTTGATCAGTTAACAATAGATAATTATTATCAACCAACCCGTTTTCCGAGCATTGTACTGTCCCACTTGTAGATATACCGATGTTATAAAATTCTGTGTGGCTTTGAATGACTCGGATAAGATTGACTAAATTGGACTGAATTTGAACGACGATTGACAACTGACCGTTGGAACGATAGAAATGATGGTGAGAGATATATCACGCTAGCTCGAAACCCATAAAATGAGATGTGGTTGTAGTAGTTAGGCTCCCTGGCCAAAACGGACAAGTAATCATTTTGAAGGTGGCAAAGTGAATAGTGAATAAGGCAGAGTTTTGGACTATACTGGGTTGTGGTCCTATCTCTTATATAGTATTTACAGATTTATTTCAACTTTTTATGAATCCAATTCAACTTTTTACAAATTCAATTCAACTTTCACAAATTTAATACATCTTTTGGGAAATTTTTTTTGCTACAACCCTTCTGGTGGTTAGGAAAGTAATAACAACACTTTTAGCTTAGCTAATGAAACGGTTGCTCTGTAGCTGAGGGAGGTAAAGCAAGGAGCATGACCATCACGTTATCAGTCAGGGGTTGACTAAACATAAGCTAAGCTGAAAAGTGTTGTTTTTACTTTCCTTATCACTAGAAGGGTTATTCCAAAGATTTTGTTTATCATAAGAATGGCTGGGATGAGTTAAATTTGTAAAAGGTTGAATTAAATCTGTGAATGCTATAATTATACTTCTGGGAGACTCGGCTAGACAAAGGAGAGGCAGGCGAGTCGATGGGAGGTTGACGCTCTAGGAACACTCTCGAGGTAGGGCGCACTTTCTACGTTTAGTGTGTACTACAGACGGTAGAGTTGTGACTACAATGTAGGTATGTACACAATGGTACTTGAAAAAACAATATTTATCAACTTAATTGCGAACCCAATCATGTAGATGTTAATCCGAAAACTATCAACATGATCGTGAACATCATGGTTCAAATTTTGAATTGATCACTTTAATACTACAATCATTTTTGCATCAAAAAATTCAATATCCCGACCGTTTTTTCGGAGCTCGGTCTGTACGAACACCCGCTCAGAAATAACGAACTTTTCGTTCTCCTGTCTCCTCTAGTTACATTGCCAATGGATCGAGTTTTATATTAGTCTCTAATTTTCTACAGTTAGTAACTTTTTTACTAACTTTTCTGTTCTCTTTGATGTCATGAGTCCCCTACGTGATTAAATTACAGAATTATTTCACTTCGTAGGAATGTTTCAATTCGATTACTGATTGATTCAATTGGTGTTCAAACGAAAAAAACGAAGTCGGTTCAGAACAACTCTGATCATCTACGTTTGAGTCTCAATATGACGAGCATAATTTACCCCTTATGGGTGTTACATACATGAGTATGTTATTGTCGAATTTTCAGTATTTCGAGATTTGGAGTAGCAACCGTGCAATTAACAGTTCCTCCACCCGGATATTCTTCAGGAAGATTAGGGCAGCTGAACCTTGTGACAGATGGTACCTACGAGTTCTCTAAGCAGTACTGGACCTGCCCAAATATTTGGCTTCCTGTCAATATTATCTTAGCCGTAGACTAATATTGGTTCCGTTCCTGGTTCCAAAAGAGGCCTTTGTGTTGAGCGCTGCGTCAACATCAGCCTAGCTGATCTCCCTCCAACACCAGAAACCGTCTTACAGTCGTAACGGAATTTATTAATCGAAAACGTTGAATTACTCATTGAGTTACTCAATGAAAAACCTTTAATGTGTTCGTTGAATAATCTATTAAATTTCGGTAATTAAAATTAAAATTCTGGCTACTTTTGGAATCTACACTTATTTATCGCTATATTTATGCTGTAAAAAACCTGGGAATATACCTGATTTCGTCTCAGCTATGCGAACACGGCATCAAAATGGTTCAGAACTCTATGGATCGCAACGTACGAGTTAAGATTCAGATTTTTGGGAACGCAATTTTTTCACCTACTTGAGAATTCATAGGGAGAATTTGATGTTTATTGATTCGAACATGAAGTAAACCGTATTAGTGTATTTTCAGTTGTCTTCCAATACAGTCAATACCGGTGTTAGAACGTTTTGCACTATCAAAGTCGTCGGTAGGTCATAAATAAAACTTGAAATGATAAGATAACATTTCGCAGACAACTGTCGAGTCTTATGCAAGTACATGAGAAGTCATGTCAACGTGATAATCACTATTGAAACGTCGGAAGGTGGCCACTGTCGGCCTTGGATAAAAAGGAAACCTATTTTACGAAGTGAGAACTGTTTAAAAAAAAAACAAGGTCAGTTGTTGCTGTTTTTTTCGGCCATACGAAATCAGGAGATCTTGAAGGTTTCAATGGTTTTCTGTTATTAAATCACGATTAGATTTTGAATGTCACAAATTTTCCTATGCAAAATGAGCTTCTAAGCACCTAAGATGGATTGTGAATTTTAAAGTGACGTCAGTATCACTATTTTGTATCTACCTCTTTTAAGGCCGTCCCTCAGTAGTAAGTGAAATAGTAAAGCAAACAATCATCTCAGGTTGAATTTTCGTCCAGCTCCCATTCCTGGCGTCGCGGACGTCATCAGCTGTCTTCCAACAGGAAGATCAGAATTTGTTTTGATGATTCTTGGATACTTATTGCCTCACCCGCTTAAGAGGAGCGATGTTCACCAACGGCCCAACTCGAAAAATTACCATGACCTGCGATACCGCCCTCGAGCGGCCCCCAATCCATATAATCTCACGGGCCAACAGGCCTTAACTTCGGTGATCACGCTAACTGGTTCATTTAGCCAGCTAACGGCCGTTGCTTTTAATGAACGTCCTTAATATACGTTGAATCACAATCCGCTGGATAACCTCATAGGTGTGCGTATCTGTGACAAAATCTTTATTACTCTACCCAGGCCTCATTTTCCGCCGATTTGAGAGTCTTTATTTTTCGACTTGGAAATCTATCTAGATGTGCAGCACGTCGCTTGAATTCTAAAGTTTGCCTTTGTTGAGTGATAGAAAAAGTTAATGATAATAAAAATTAAAAAAACTGCATAGTTCAAACAATATTGTGATAAACGTATTGTTTTTTCATCAATTTAAAATAGTAAAGAGCTCTGTTGGAGCAACCGTTTGCTCGAAAAGGTTTTTTTTCGCGGTTGTAGGCGTAACCAAAAATGATCAATATTTTCGATGTATCGAATGGATTTGACGCGTTTCGGACCAGCTATCGATAGAGGAGAGGTATATCGATGTATCGATTGTGGACAAAGGTCGAATCGGAAACCCCACGAAGGAAGGTATCTCGTGAATGCTTACAAGTAATATCCAATCCTAATGCTACTTTAGAGCAATGAAAGTTATGATTGGAGAATAAGCCGTCTAGTTCAGATACATTGGTAGTATTTTGAAACTCAACAGGCCGTTTCATCAAATTGTTACATACAACAAAAATTTTTCAGGCATTTTATGGAATTTCATTTCGGATTAAGTTTGCAATTCATCGTTTGTGCTTGTTTGCTCGTTTTTAAAAATTTTGAAATGATAAATTCAATAATGATGTAATCACAGTAAACCAGCTGTAACCATCAATATCCCCTGCTCTCGTATGACCGAAAAAAGTTAGCAACAAGTGAACTCTTTCTTTAAATGTTGCATATTTCAGTTCATTTTTATATTTACAATAAACAAATTATCAGGTATTTCGTAGCCGCGGAACTTGTCATTCTTCTGTCATCTACTTGGTAGTTAGAGATCCTCCGTCTTGGATAGCTGCATTCTTAGACCCTTCTTCACTTATTGGAGACTTGACTCCTCCATTATACACCTTAGTGGGAACTGAAAAGCAATCGCGTTCTCTATTTAGAGTAAGTAATTAAGAAACATTTGAATATCCAACAGGTTGGTACCACCTAACTACGATCTGATTATGCAAATTTCTTCAGAAAGTAGAGGAAAATCGTTGAGTATTTTGATTAGGGTTGTCTACGCTGGCGGTGTTTCACAACGCTACGGGATCAGAGCGGTTGGCTATTAGCATTTCACAGAGGTTTAGGTTTCCCCACACAGACAAAATATTTGGATGTCCAGATGTAAATCCAACCTCAACGTTGATTTTGGAGCTGACGAGAGGAAAGCTAAACTCCGGTTTTAATGTGCCTTTCAAATGCAGGTCGATGTCCGCCGAACTGGGAAGATGAGAGAGGGAAGACGCGGGCCGTAGATACATTTCTGGCGAAGGGCGAATTTGTTTTTCCGCGCCAGATGTGTACGTTCAACTGGGGACGTTCATTCAAACTCATCAAGAATATTAGAAGAAGAAGAAAATATATTTAATTTGATTTCTCATTTTTATATGCTATATTATTGCATGTTTAAGAATTTAATTATTATTTGACAATGTAGTGTAACATTGGACATTGTCCGTCAATCATGGAGGGGGGGGGGGGGGGGGACCCAAAATTTCACAATCGTTCTTGTTCTGTGTTTACTTTTGTTTTTGTTTTTTCAAATTAACATTATTCTTTGAAGCCTACCAATTGAGATAGGAAATGAGTTCTGCCCGATATCTCGACGCACGGGATCCAAATCTTGCCAGCGCTGGCCCTCCATCCAGCAGTCTGGTCATTGTTAAAATTGTGAAAATTAATGTACGAGAAAGCTAAACGTTTTTTGTCGGAACATGGACTTGAGCTTGAAAAATGTTGCCATAAGATTAGTACATGATCCTTGGAAGAAATGACTGCAAGTTGGGTAGGCAGTAAAGCTTACTCAAATTGAATTATACGAACACATTGAAATAGTTAGTTTTAATATTCATTCCCATTTTATTAAGCTAACTATCTAAGCACGGAAATAGTTCAAAACAATTTAAACGACAGAAAAAGTTGTTTCCGGTTATTTGCGATCCCTACATTTTTTCATGACATTGCAAAGAACAATGAATGGAATATATTTATAATAATGTAGTGTTTATGAATGTTGATATGTCGCTCATGACCTCGCCATTAAAAACGCTGCAAATTATTAGACAATGGTTTATTATTTTTCTATACAGGGTGTCCCAGAAGTTATGGTCCACCCTCCGGCATTTCCGTAATTAATTGCGTAAAAAACGCTGCAAATTATTACACAATGGTTTATTATTTTTCTATAGATTACTCGTCTGCAAAGCCACCAACCATCCAACATGAAGAAAAACATCGATCGTATTTCGGTCAGCTTTAATTTGAACGGAGATTAGGCCTCTTTTGCGATTCACACTCGTGTTTCTGATTTATCGTACGTCCAAACTTTAAATTCTCGTAGTGAGCGAACGGTTTGTCCTACAGAGCTCCGGGTGGTCTCAAAAAATTCTAAAAATTCTATAGAATCTTAAATTGAAGGAAAAACAATACATTTATAAATAAATTTTTTGAGTTAGGGAGTTTTCAAAATTTCAAAATTGATTTTGGAACCCTTAGAAGTGACCTACATCAACCAAAATCTTCGGGGCACAACTAGACCCCAAATGGAGCCTACATACCGAATTTCATCAAAATCGGTCAATGCTAAGTGGCAAAAGTGCCGCGTACGGCGTACGCCAAATTTTTATTCGATTTTTGGATTCTACGTACCTTGAAACGTAAACCATAAAATTTTGAAGGGGGTGTTAAAAAATGTTTTTTCTTGGTCGACTCCAAAGGTTCATTATTGAAAATAATAAACCAAAAGGCCTAACAAACTACAAAAAAAAAAATCGCGGACCTGGTTGACGAAGCAACAAGGTGAAGAAGTCATTCGCGATTATGGTGATGATGTTTCATATTGTCCTTATGTGCCGGGTCAAATCGGGATCCATCAAATTTTAGCATTCTTCTAGGGCCCTCAATATTGTCTAGAAAAGTCGGGCTGTTATATCGTAGGAAATTCGTGTTCCAGTACAATTACGATAAAACGTGCGGGGACGCTGCTGTTTGTCCGATACTGGTGGAATTCATGGGGGACTGTTTCGATGTTAACCTGCATCAACTCTTGCCGAGGACTCTGAATTTTTACTGTTTTAAATATTGTCAAAATTTGAATTTAACCGAGTTTGAATTTGGAATTACTTGGGTAGTGAAAAAAGAAGTAGAACGTCTGATGGAGAGTGTCTGTTGGCCCGAAATACGAAGTAGTTGACGGTGATCTAACCAGCCTAAAACCCTTCATTGGGTTTGGTAGGTAGGATCGATCACGCGGGGCGAAACCGTTGATTGAGTGGAAGGTAGAGGTAAGGCAAGGAGTTGACAAGAAAGTTTTGAACTGCAAGTAGAATGGGTACTGGCGGTTCCTCGAGCTGCCCTTGTATACCAGTGAACAGACGAAAGGAGGCTGGCGCCTCAAAGTTACATTACGAGCCGTAGGCTTACTCGAGGTGTGTTTTACTTACAACTGTGTTTATTTGTGTATGTAGGAGGGGTCACAACAACCCTGAACATTTCATCCACATCGAACAATGAGTTAGTGTAGCCCTAACATAGAAAAACAAATGGACACAGAACTGAAGTTGACCCGAAAGCTCTGAAACGTAAAATGCGAGATAAGATATCTCGGGATGTAGTTTTTTAGCCCAAATAGAGAGGATACAAAAACGTTTCATTGCTTGCAAAATGAGTGATTATTTTATAACAGTTTATTGCTTCAAAAAAAAATCAGTTCCTACAACTCAGCTTTTGCAAGGCGTTTCTAGCACTTGTGTTTCGATCGAGTTCATTTCAATCTAGATGCAACTAGATGACATCAGGCTTGAATGACATCAATACTAAGAAAATTAAAAATAATGCTCTTCACCCAAAATGGCCAAGTGTTGAGAGGCCACGAAAGTTTTGTTGATTCATCCTGTCACTAGAAAGACGCATTGAGAACTTCCACTACTGGTATTTTCTTGATATTTACGAGGTGGGCGAGGGCGTGGCAGCCCACTCATCAACAAAAGACGACTCCTGCATATAACTTACACATCATTTGTACCTCATGACGAGCCCTGGCCAGCTCGCTGGCAGGCACCCAAGAATGCGAATCACCGACGTCTCGGGGTATAGATGGATTTGTTAGGAACATTGTGATGAAATCATGCACCGTTCCTGGGATGAGAAGTTTCCTTCACACCCACAACCCTGAAATCAATTTATCAAATAATTCGGAAGAACATCTGCCAAGTTGGGAGGGCTGTATAGTATCCTCACATAGAAAGACACGAAGGTATAGTATTAGTTAATGTAAAAAACTCTAGTTAATGTAGTTGCTATTCAATAATAACACTGAAGAATTTCCTAGTATAAAACTGGATTCTTCATGGAGCCCCTCCTCCAACTATCTTCAAAATTTGAGGAAAATCTGGCTATTAGATTCAGAGAAATTTGTTTACAATCGAATAACATCACATTTGAACGTCCGATGTTGATGAAGTTCATCGGCAAAGTCAACAATCAAGTTTATTTTGAGGTAAAGTAAACCTAGCAGAAATTACATCGTTATCCAAGAGTATTGGTTGCCGACGGTGAAATTCAAATTTTGTTTTTGGTTGCTCAGGAAGCACAATTGAGTAGGTAAAACGAAATTCCACTTGAAGAAACGAAAAAACTTGTACTCCTACTGCTCCCATTGCATTCTAGTAAGCGTACTGAAACTATAATATTTGAATGGTGATCTTGGTGAGATTTTTTGGCATACCAATTTGAACTTTTGGCAAATCCATGATGTTTTGACAACTACTGGATTCCTTTTCCACCTTTTTTACTACGTTCAATAAAATGTTTTTTCTCTCTCTGAAAAAAATCAAAGAAAGTCATCAATCAATCCATAAGCATTACGCATTTATTATTTCAAATTTATATTTCATATTTGATTTTCATAGGTATTTATTATTGTTCGTCGCTTAAAAGAACGAACGCTTGATGGTACTGAGCTGCAGCTGGTCTCATTCCTTTCGAAAAATTGAACTCTATCTTAAATTAATGAAAACTCGGCGCTTTGCGCCTCGGCGGGGGGCTCCGCCCCCCTGCACCCCCCGGTTTATTTCTTTTTCCATACTCTGTATGAAATCATAGGAACACAGAATGTGTTTTTGCGATGCTAGTCATCCGTTAAATAAAAAACAGCAATAATAAATGTGGAGTCTTTGGCAATAATAGAATAAATAATTGTTAGACATTTAATTTGGTCTAAAACCCTATAAATGTTATATAAATAAATATGTAACTACAAGAAAAATACTATATAAATTGAGAGCTTTCCAACGAATGGTGAACAATTTCTGTGCAATGAACACTGCGGGAGTTCTATTTCCTTACCAACGGCTTGGTTGCACGTGAAAATCATTATAAAAGGCGCGTAACGGTTTTTTCCGTCGCTTTTTCGTGACGATTTTTTTCGGTAGGTCATCGTAAAAACACATTCTGTGTTAAAAAAAAAAAAAAACGCACAGTAAACACTATTTCGCGACTCGGACTTATGTTTCTGATTTTGGTATATTATTTTCAATAATGAACCTTTGGAACCGACCAAGAAAAAAATTTTTTGTTTAACGTCCCTTCAAAATTTGTTGATTTACGTTTCAAGGTTCGTAGAATCCGAAAATTGAATAGAAATGTTGCCGTCTGTCCGCCGTACGCGGCACTTTCCTTAGTTGCCTTGAATCGATTTTGATGAAGTTTGGTTTATGGGCTCCATTAGGGGCTAGTTGTGCCCCGAAGCTTTTGGTTGATGTCAGTCACTTCCAAGGGTTGAAAAATGAGGGCTGAGATTTTTAAAACGCCGCAGCTCAAAAATTTCGATATAAAGGTTTTTTCATCAATTTAATATATTATTGAATTTTTAGGATCGAATTAGACCACCCAGAACTCTGGGTTCCCTTGAGATCTTAAGGGAAAAATCAGAAATAGGAGTTTAAATCGCGAAAGAGGTTTAATCTCCGTTCCATTTTTATAGCTGACCAAAATGAGTGTTCTGTTTGACTTGAGAGAAACTTTTTTGAGAAATTTTTTTTCCCCTTTGAATTATAATTCATTTGACGTAAACTTGAAGACAGAGGTGAAACCTCTCGGTAACCTACTCATAACCTTGTCGGTTTCATAATTTGGTACAAGGCGCCAAAACTTGACTCAAAGGGTTGTAAAGCAGTCAGGTTAGTTGACTGCGTCCCCATTGGGTTCACCATCATCCAACTTGTGAAACGAACATCAGGAAAGTGGGCGAGAGCGGAAATCCCTCCTTGAAGTGGACGGAATCGAATCCAGGAACGAGCATTATGCAGGCTCAAACAACGGCTTAATGATCGCCGCCCACCAGTCAACTTCTTGTTAATTACTGTTTGTTTTATGGTTTTCATGTCCCAACCGCGAGTGTATTTGCATTCACTCCGCCCTCCCAAGAACCATTTTCAGCCTGTGTGTGAAAAGGCGATTGAGCCTTTATCCCACTACAGAAAGCCGGCGATAACGGAGGCAAACTCCATCCAGACCACCCGCGATCGTCGAAGGCGAAGTGCAAAAGGAACATTTGTGAAACTTTTACCACAACGCTGACGAGGTGGTTTGGGATATTTAGCCGGTCGGCAATCAAGTAATTGCTGGCAAGTTCTCGGCTTCCCTTCCCCCAGCCCTTCAGCAGGGGAGTGGAGCCTCATCGATCCGCCTGGGGAAAGAACAATTGTCCGCGGCACTTCAGAGCCAGCGCGAGCGACACATAACTTGAAGTAATTGGAGCCCAAGTTGTGGCCAACTTCACGGCCGTCACGTTCCTGATAACTTCTCACAGCAACCAGTTCCTTGTTTCCGAATCTTTTGACATCTTCAGAGTCGCTCTCCACAATGTGGTGTAGTCCGGTTACTTACTCCATATAATTTCATTATTCTGATAGCCAGGAAAAGGGGGAGGAGACACTTTTTGGTTTATTATTTTCAATAATTAACCTTTGGAATCGACCAAGAAAATTTTTTTTAACACCCCCCTTAAAATTTGATTGTTTACGTTTCAAGGTATGTAGAATCCAAAAACCGAATAAAAATTTAGCCGTCCGTCCGCCGTACGCGGCACTTTCCTCACTTAGCATTGACCGATTTTGATGAAATTTGGTATGTAGGCTCCATTTGGGGTCTAGTTGTGCCCCGAAGATTTTGGTTGATGTAGGTAACTTCTAAGGGTTCAAAAATGAATTTTCAAATTTTGAAAACGCCCTAACTCAAAAAATTTTGATATAAAAGTATTGTTTTTCCTTCAATTTAGGATTCTATAGAATTTTTTGAGACCACGCGGAGCTCTGTAGGACAAACCGTTCGCTCTCTACGAGAATTTAAGGGTTGGACGTACGATAAATCAGAAACACGAGCGTGAATCGCAAAAGAGGCCTAATCTCCGTTCAAATTTTAACTGACCGAAATGCGATAGTTGTTTTTCTTTATGTTAAGTGGTTGAAGGCTTTGCAGACGAGTGATCAATATAGGAAAATAATAAACCATTGTGTAATAATTTGTAGCGTTTTCTGAACCCAGTCGTTTTTGCCCAGACGGACATTTTTATTGCTAGCCTATTGAAAAACGCTTAACATTATTACACAACGTGAGTGATGTGTTAATTTTCTTGAATTCTATGGATATGGATTTATTATAAAACTGTGGTTAGGTTTAAATAATGTTAAATAAGAAAAGTGTAATTTAGATAAATTGTATTATATTTTAATGTAAATGCCTGTAATCTCCTTAGAAGCAGGCACAAATATATGAATTTTAAAAAAAAAAAAAACACAACGGTGTATTGTTGTTCTGTATAGATCACTCCCCTGCAATGTACAAGCTTTGCCACTACCTTCCTACCATACTTTTGCATCACAATCAAGTTTATTTTGAAGAAATGCACGCTTCACACTCAATTCGATGGAATAAAGAGTTGTGGGTGCCTTCATTAGGAAATTTAATTACTAGTTGCTAAGGACTCAAAAATTAGTACAACTCGAAGAAACTAATGTAATAACGATCCCATTTTAGTTGTCTAAAATTTGAACGGTGATTAGGCCTTTTTGTGATTCAAATTCGTGGTTCTGAGTTATCGTTAGTCCAACCCTTGGGTTCTCATAGGGGGCGAACGGTTGGTCATACAGAGCTCTGGGTGGTCTCATTTGATTCTAAAGATTCAATACTATTTAAAATTGATGGAAAAATAATACTTTATACCGAAAATGTTTGAGCTAGGACGTTTTGAAATGTTCAGCCCTCATTTTTCAACCCATGGAAGTGACTGACATCACGAAAAGCTTCGGGGCACAACTAGACCCCAAATGGAGCCCATGAACCAAATTCCATCAAAATTGGTCCATGGTAACTAAGGAATGTGCCGCACACGGCGGACGGGCAGCTCAATTTTTGGATCCTAGATACGTAAACCAACAAATTTTAAGGGGGGGGGGGGGGTGTTAAACTTTTTTCTTGGTCTATGATAAAGGCTCGAAATTGAAAATAATCAACGAAAATCAAAAACGCTGAAAATTATTTTTAACTTACTTAATTACTATTAATTTGAAAATAATTGACTAGGTATTTTGAATTTTTTAAATTGTCGTTTGTATCAATGTACCCCAAGTATGAGACAAATAATAGGTACTGTTAATTCAGTCCATAAAAACAAAAACAAATTACTTGATTGTCTTGCCACTTTGAATATCCATTACAACGGAATCAATTGAGTCAGGAAGAAAAGGAAAAGTGAGAAAAAACTCATATACCTAGTCTGAATAAAAATCAGTTGTTTTGCTCTCCTAAAAAGTAATCAATACGTGGATGTACTATCCGGGTTCGTCGGCGATATGAAACGAACCAGAATATTCAACGTGTCTAAATGTCCAACTTATCAAAATGTGCAGCGTATCAAAATATCAATCAACGTCGATCTTTCAATATCGTGACTGAATATTAGGAGTTGGAGTTTTAGGGTGTTGATACTTGATGTACTAGGAGGAGGAATTGTTACTTTGAGACAACCGAGGTTTCTAATAACTGATATTTCGGGGAATAATCAGTAGTGTATCAAACCTACGACCCTTGATTTCTTACCTTATAACTGCTGCTTTGAGTTCTGGTTATAAAATTAAAGTCTTGTCATAAGTTCTCCAAGACAAGTGAGATGGGTGAACGAAGACGTTACATAATGCGGGTTATTGATCTAAAGTGTGTATTTCTCCATTCTGATAGGAACTGGTTGTTTGCCGAATGTATCGTTGGTCCTAATTTCACTGATATATCATCGACAAATTGAGAATATTCAATTGTTCAACACCCATGATTGTTAGACTTTGTTAGTAAGTACTGTATTGCTTCCGAGTCTACCAAGGTAGCGGAAGCTTTTTTTCTGTTCGTTGTCACTTTCATAATAGAAAAACTTTGAACCCGAAAACAGTGTTGATGAGCTGGCATTGCTCTCATATGATGTAAAGCTTATTAAATAATAAACTGTAAATCATCGTGTATCAGTACAGTAGTATCAGACTATAATAATTATTATTATTGAATTATATCAGTCGTATAAGGCCACGTTCCTCATGTGCCACCAGCGTTGCATGTTCGATCAACCTAAAGCCACTCTACCTTCATTGGCGCTTCCCATTCATCCCATAACTCTCGATAAGCCCTTAATCTCAGCCGTTTATAGCGGAGGCACCGAGCAAATTCGATTAAATCCAAGACTTCCTAAATAGGCCATCAGTTATGGGTGTAGTCATTGGAGTGAATTAATTGTTTTTCATCCGTTTTTCACACTTCAGGATGTCCGCAATTTGAAAACATTCCATTAAAAAGGGAACTGAAATTTCTATCCTAGAACATCTCGTTCTCCATTATTGAGTAGTGATTTAGCTATGCCCCCACCGTTGAGGTTCATTCGACTAGACTAGGTTCTAGTGGACTATTGATAAAATCAGTGGTCATTCAGTTTGCCATTTTTTAAACCCAATTTTGTTAATTTAGCTCAAAAAAAAAAAATAAATAAATAAATAGCAGGCCCGTTGTAGCCAAACCAGCCGTAAGTTTGTTCTGCATCCAGTCCTATTTTAGTGCTCTCAATAATAGCTACTTTCTTTCATCTGTAATTTTTTAAGATGATTGATAAATTAAGTCACTGATATCACGCAAGTTTTTCCTAACAATCAGGATCGAAGTGCAAAGCTGCAGAATATCATCTTTTCAACCATCTTCTTTTCACCTTTCATCACCTTTTCTTCATAATTCCCAGGTGGGTAGGTATGTTGATCAAGCAAATATAAGGTACCTCAGTAGTTAGTCTTAAATGTTGGAGATTCTTCTATAGTATAATGATGAGGTTCCTTATAAATATTTTGACTGTTCCTAGATCCTGTGTAGCATCACAACAAGGCGTTCACAATCAAACCGTAGGTATCTAATTTCAATGAGACTCAGATTTCATCGTAATGTGAAACTCAACCTGGTCCCTCAGTCACTGAGTGAGGAGACCACCAATTATCCTTCACCTGCTATTATCTATCTAGAGCTACCCTGGGAAACGTTTGATTACTATCTCGTTATTAATTCGGTAATAAATTATGTTAATGTACTTGAAATCAACATATAATTATAAAATCTGACACTAAATCCAATTTTTATCTCGTGTGCCTAATATACGTCTTCCTAAATTTATCCTTTAAATTTGTTTTTTGAAGCTAAGTTGCTTCGAAACTAAACAATCAAAATCTTCCACATACTCTGTGACAGAAACGAATGGCGTTTACAGATTATAATTACAGATTTCGAGCTTCCAGTTAAAGAGAGTATGCGGATGACACCGTACTCATTGCATCGAATATCGAAGACCTGCAAGCTCTAGTCAACGCCGTCAATAAAAGAAGCATCGACATGGGTCTTGCTTTAAACCTGACAAAAACAAAGTGGATGATTATATCTAAAAGGAACGTGTCAGGACAGCACTTGATTGTTGATAACAAGCATGTAACCCGAGTCTCAACCTTCAAATACCTAGGCACAATTGTTTCTGAAGAGGGTAATAATGTGACTGAAATTCGAAGCCGAATAGAGCAGGCGAGGTCTGTGTTTAAGAGCATGAGTAGGGTGTTGGCTAGTAGACAACTACGACTTGATTTGAGAGTCCGCATTCTCCGCTGCTATGTGTTCTCTGTCTTGCTGTATGGCGTGGAGACATGGACGCTTACGGGTGCTCTCAGCCGCAAAATTGAGGCCTTTGAAATGTGGGCCTATAGAAGGATTTTGAAGGTTCCGTGGGTTGATCGAGTGACCAATGCAGCAATCCTCCAGAGAATGAATAAAGAGTGTGAGGTTATGAACTGCGTAAAGCGTCGAAAACTCCAATATTTTGGCCACCTAATTAGGAACGAGAAATACCTCTTGCTGCAGAATATATTGCAGGGACGCATAAATGGGAGACGCGAGCCTGGTCGCAGAAGGGTTTCATGGCTGAATAACCTTCGCCAGTGGTTTGGGGAGACCACCACATCTTTATTTAGAAAGGCCGCAGATAAAATAAAGATTGCGTTGATGATCGCCAACGTTCGACACGGACAGGGCACCTAAAGAAGAAGAAGTTAAAGAGAAATTTGAGGAGACAGTTTTGAAAATTTCAAGACGCTTCGTTGTGGCGGTTCTCAGAACTAGATTCCAAAAGGATAGCAAGTAAATGGACTGAATATTATATTATATGCCCTGAGGCGGTTGATAGCCAAATTTGGAGTTTTTGAATTTGCTGAACTTTAGGAGGTAGCTAAGGGACATGGAAAATTGACTCTTTTTCTCTGCTACTTGTGTTCTGGTTCAAATAGTACCAGTAGCAGTTGTTCAAATAGTATTACCAAACTCCTATAAACTTGCCTCTGCCTGGTGGATTTTTTACTGAAACTGGAATTTTGCAATCGTTTTCTTTGGTAAAGAGAAGCTACAATTAGCAATGAAACATTATTTATTTTGTTGGTTGTACGAAGATATCGATCAATTTTTTTTCAAAATTAGATGTATGTATTTGTTCATCTGTGGTACGTTCTTTGTGGTTAAAAACACCCTTTTTGCTGCCAAATCCTCAAGTAAAGTAGAGTAAGTAAAGCAAACAACCATTTCAGGTTGGATTTTCGTCCGACTGCCATTCCTGGCATCGCGGAATTCATCAGCTGTCTTCCTAAGGGAATATCAGAATTTGTTCTGATTATTTCGCTCATGGCTTCCCATTGGCCTCGCCGCCCTGGGTTGGGACGAGGGGGAACTGCGACCGGCTTACCCGAAAATATGCTCTCGAGGCGAGCCTCGAACTCACGGCCCCGCAACCGGTCCGAGTCTCGTCTCCAGGGTCTCCGGAACTCGCTCCGGCCACAGCTGAACCCCGCCAAGTCCTCAATATCCAATTGTATGTTGTGTTAACTGAAATAGTTCTCAGATCATTAAATACCACGACCTCACTACTTGACCCTAGGTGGAATTCGCCATACTTTGGTATTGGTGGCATACTTGAAAAACCGTGAGGGAACGACAGTTTTTGTGGTCTCTGTTGAAGACGAACCAAGGAAATATAGGATGAATTTCTCACCCCATCTCATTTGACTTTCATCAACCCTTGCAGGCAAAGCTCATGAAAACGTCCTGCGGTGATATTCCGAAAATGACCACACTCTTCATTCAACAGGAGGAATAGTTTATTACTCCTCTATTTCCACGTTTCATCCTGTTATTGGCCTTTTCATCTGCTTCAGTATAGACTATTCTACTTACTTGAAGTTAAGCCACTAATGGTTAATTGCAAATTAAATGGGCGAGGAGTGTGAAAAATTTTGGTTTTTGTTTCTTCTGGTCTAACTTCCTTCGACCGGGGATCGATCTCCTATCATTCCGATTCTGAATCTGAGCTCCTACCACATGAGCTAAGGAAGCGAATGGACAGAAATGCGAAGAGGTCGCTGATCACAACATAACATTTGATCTCATAAGATATCTGAAGGGTCCGCATCTTCAGGTTATCTGGAATTCAAACCCACAGAAAAAACCCTTTTCTCATTTAACAAATTATCAGTTTTAGGTGAGGGGAAGGACCCTTATCGCTCTCTCTCCCCCTTTCCAGGCGCATCTTCCTTTTCAGGATGCTTTCCGTGCATTCTGTTGAAAGGCTCCAGTTCTTTTCAGGATCTTTCCAGGATCTTGCTGACAACTGCTTCTGAACCCTTACATCCGCTTGAAAATTAAATATGGACATTTGGCGACTCGTTTACTTGTCAGGACAAACGAGACCAGCTGTAGCAGACGTATTCAGTTTCACGTCCTCCAAATAACAATGTAATTTGAAAACATCTATCATCTGCATACAGACATGGCCGGGTAACTTTGATGAATATCTTAATATCTCCTCGGTATCTAGCTAATTATCGAAGTTTCATTTTTTATCCATTAGAGTGTAATATGTTTTCGTACAAAAACACGAATGTTTGTTGCAAATCGATTTTTATTGCGTGGTAGAAAGGTTCACTGAAGTATTGCTGAGGTTGATAGCTGTTGTGAGATTTTCTGCGCATTACTACAAATTGAGCTTCCGATTAGATGACTAGAAAATACCCAGATCTTCTTCAGTCGAAATTTCACCTCTCAATGAGTCAAAAATTGAGTAAACAGGGGCAAGGAATTGTGAATAAAGTTGATCTTAACATGAAATTTGAAATGCTTTTCCTAATTTTGCGTTCTAATAATGTGATCCATTCCTAGAATCTTGCGTAAACCAGAATTTTGGTCCCCAATTGCAGATTGATAACATCCTTCTTAAAACTTTGTTTTCATTGGCAACTGAGGTGTTTTTTTTTTCTCATTATATTCGGCATCCAAGCTGCTGGTTTTGATTCGCTGTCAACCTCAGCCTTGGGGTTCACCATCATCCGAGATTGGAGGTGTCAAAATGGCGCAACAATATTCGCCTGGAGAGCGCTATGGAGAGCTTATACCCCCTCGCGTCGAGAGCGGGTTGGGCGCTATGAAAAACACTGCAAATTGAATAACGCATGGATCTTAGAAAGAGCAATATTGAGGCTGAAAAGAGTGGGTACTTGATATTCGCTCGGGTGGCCCCAATTTCTGAAAAATCACTATTTGAGAGAAGTTATGGACCAGAATGCGGGGTTATCTATCTATGGTTATCTATAGTTATGCCCGTTACAAGGATTTCATGACAGACAGACTGACACGGAACCAAAATCGTTCAGGAAGGTCTAAAACGTAAAACGCGAGTAGAAATTTCGATTTTGGAGAACTTTTTTTTCAACCTTGAAAAGTGAAAACAATGCTTCTGCTACCTTGGTAGACTCGGAAGCAAAATCAGTAGAGCATTTGTAATTTTTATCTACAATAACAGTAACAAGTTATTAGAATTCCCAGTTTTGTAAATGGTAAAAGTAAATGCTCTGGTCAAGATACTAATTATCGAAATTTTTGGTTTTTACCTTAATTACTTCTTTAAGTAGGTAAATGTATTACTTTTCTCCAAACTCTGGTCTGTCTTCATCAATTTTACAAATTGGGAATTAACCCACATCATTATAGGTTGAACTGGGGCGCTATTAAGCAGGTCTCAGTCGGTCTTCCTCGTTCCGGGTCAGTATTTCACAAAATTGAAGGCGCAAAAACGAAAAAAGTTGTACCTAAATTTGAAATTTTAAAGGATTTTAGAAATTTATTAGTGCACGGCTCTAGGGAATTGAAAGACTGAAATATTGCCGCCGGAATCATCAAAATCAAACAATAAATGCCAAAGAAAAATGTGGAAAACTACTGAATAAACGTTTTTTTCCATATTTCTCTGACAATTATTGTTCGGTTTTGATGATTCCAGCGGCAATTTTTCAGTTTTTCAATTCCCAAGGCCCATGCACCAATGAATTTCTGAAATCCTTTGAAATTTCAAGTTTAGCTACATTTTATGGGAAAAACATGACAGAATTAACGGTTTTTCCCATTTTTCTCTGGCAATTACTGTTCGATTTTGATGATTCCAGCTACAATGTCAAATAAGGGTTCAACTTTTCAATTTTTGCGCCTTGAATTTCGTGAAATACTAACCCAAAACGAGGATCGAACGACGACCGACAGAGACCCCCTCACGTGTCAGTCCTTTGGTCTGTTCGGAGAAGGAGTTCGGAACCAGTTCAGAACCAAACTGGAACTGAAGAGGGAAGGGGATAGATAGAGGCGCCTGGACTCCTCTGGGCTCCGCCAAACCGTTCAGAACTGCTTCTCCGAACTGCTTCTCTTATCAACCTCTGATGGTAAAATTCTTGTCCCCAATTTAGGAGACAGTCCCTACTCAATTAGGGATGGGACAACAGAAAACATCGATGTCGATGTCGATATTTCATAGAAACATCGATATCGATGAAACATCGTATGAAAAACATCGATGTTGATAACATCGAAAGGTGAAAAATCGATGTTTTTAAACATCGGGAAATTTAATTCATCTGTCAACCAATTAGAATCAAGGGAGAAGCCTGATAAGGCTGCTCTTCCTCCATTCATAAGAAGTACCTACCTAGATAAGAATTTTTTTTCTCTTGACGTGCTTTTATTTTACTGGATAACCTACTCCATTATTATTTTGACATTTTCATGTCTTTGCTTCGGCACATAAACTGAAAAATCGTCAAGAAAACTAAGCAAGTCTTGCTCACGCGACCAATAAATAAAATAGACTCACTGTGTTGCGTAGAGAACAATCAACTGTTTTCTTATTTTGATGCTCGGGTACATGAACTATACCTTACTATAACTATACCTTACAGGAACAACCTTACTTCACTACCTTGTTGTGTAGTGGTTGATATGAAAATGTCCCAATGTGTTGCAGACTCGTATGCAAGCATTTCCTTTCTCAAAATTGAGGAAATAATACTTTCGAATCGAGTGTTAAGCGTTTAGTTCTTTCTAATAAACTTGATTGTGAAGGTGTGAAGCCAGGCAGTATGGTGTGGTAGGTAGTACCTACCAATATTTGGTTTTATGTTATTATTTAATGCAAAGCTTCTCAGCTTTTCAATGATTGTTTTCTCCTTTTTAGTGGTTTGCCAAAGCCAGTTTTGAAGTGGGTCTTTTTTTTTGTTGAACAGGTTCTTATTTTGATATTTATCCTACTCACTGTGGTGGATAATTCATTACAAATTGTTTGTTGCTTTCAACTCGTAGGACACTGTTTTCAGCCTCGGCTCCTGGTGTATTGCCCATGATGTCACCATTGCACAGAAACTTGAGAAAATCATTGAATAAAAACTTCTTACTTTAAGAAAGTGCAGTTGGTTTTAAAACTGTTAGAACCAAATCTCCTTTCATTAAAAGATATAAACTGAGCTCCTTGTAGCAATTGCTTTCAACTTACTTTGGAATTAGAAAACATGTCTACATCGCTATAGTAAGAAGCGATTGGGGATGTGATTTTCTTCATATCATAGAGCGGGGGTCGCTCTGTGCCGTATGTTTTCAAGTTTTCTTCTCTATCGAAATCGTACTCACCAAAACCTCCTGAAACAATCGTAGCAGAGGATTAGCCGTTTTAGTGTGAACCCCTCTTCAGTTATTATCTTCCTTCATGGACAAGTCATGTTCTTTGGGTTGTTGATCAATAAGAGTTACAGTGGACTACTTTAATGTGATTATGGCCTACCATAGTGGGCAAGAACAATTGATTCAAATGTTTTTCTTTCGTGATAAATTATGGGATTTTTATGCACTTCATTTCGATATCCCATACCTTCCCCATTTCCATTATTGGTTCAAGCATAAAGAGACTTTTTTTCCTATTGTTTTCCAGTAATTATATTGTTAAATAAAGTGATGATTGTGTTGAATCATCGAAAATTAACGTCCCTTGACCGGGGATCGACCTCCTATCGTTCTGACTAAACTATATTTACACTTCTGAGTCGGAGCTCGTTACCACTGAGCTAAGGAAGTGAATGGACAGAAATGCGAAAAGGTAGCTGATCACAACTATTGAAAGGTAGGAGATGTTCTTCAAATTCCAAGTAAATTCAATGGAGCTATCTTGTCTGAAATTGGAATTTGTCCGGTACCCTTGCAGTACCTAGTAGGTCAAATTTATCAAACGATGTTATCAGACCATCTCGTCGACACATCGATGTTTGAAAAACATCGAATGTAAAACATCGATGTTGAAAACATCGATATTACGAGCAAAACATCGATGTTTCGATATTATCGATATCGATGTCCCATCCCTATACTCAATCGAAGCAGGTAATATTGTAATTAACGTCAAGCAATAAAGTAAAGCGCTATTGAGTAGGAGTAGTGCAAATTCTCTTGGTTCGTGTATTGTAAATCCCGTCAGAACAATGACCAAGTTACGTTATTATTACTGGCAGAATCCGGACTGTCTAACCAAACAATAACGAACCTCTTATTTGTTCTAGACTGACGGAAACATCCTTATTTCTTCTCCGTCGGTCTGCGAACGGAAACCATTTTTATTGAGCTCCGGAGATTCTCTCTGTATGAAGATTTTCTCCGCTATCAAGGAGAGAATAAATTTCTCGTTTCCTCCAGTCATCGATATGCCGTCAACGTACACAACATTCGAAGCTTTCCGCACCGCACGGAGGTCTTTCCTCAGTCGATTTGCAGTCCGAGGAAAACCTTCACGAGTCAGGCCTGGGACCGAATGATGCGCGGAACGTCCGCTGGGAGGCGGTAGAGGCGGTATCTGCCCCTCCGGTTTAGGTAGACAGTTGACGTTATCTCCTTCCGCACACTGAGAGAGGTTCGCCATCGCTTCTCCCCTCCCCTATTCTTTCGGTAGCCCGGACAATGGATCGTACTCCGCAATATCAACCCAGAGTTCTCTCTGCCCATTTTTATTTTATCCCCCTCCCTTCCTCCTCCAACCGCCGTTTCTGTCGCTTCGTTTCCCGATCTTCTCCTAAAAACCCTTCATTTGTCAACTACGACTCTCTATTTTTTGTCCTGTGGCAGAATCCCTTGTCGAGAATCCCTGCAACATCGGAATTTGTTGGTTCGAATCGCCAACGAATCTTCTTCGTGCTGACACAATACCTCAGCTATGGAAACCTCGAAGAGTATAAATCGCCTGTTTGATAAATGGAAGTTGTTTCAGCAATCACACGAAGTGGTTTTGTTTTACCTGTCTACACAGCCTATTTGGATAAGCTAGTATGGACTGGAGGGTAATTGAGATAGATTATTGCATTGTTTCCACTTTTCAAGGTTAAATACAACATATATTATGTTCCTCCTTTCCTTTTCAATTGGTTGAAGTGTGTTGAAAATGACCAAATTTCTCCCTTAGAGGGAAAAACAATAGATCATGGAAATGTCCGCTGTTTCTATGAAGAAACAGACTTTTTTTTCTAAAACATATTGGTTAGTAATGCATGCATTCCAGGGGACGTCCAATTGGATAAGCATTAGGCCAATTTAAACCAGTTGGAAAGCGATGAAACTGTTTCACTCGATGTAATTAATTTATTACTTATGGTAAGAAATAGTGACCCTCCCCTCACCATTATCCACCATAACATTTCTAGCGGCGTGGGAGCCTCGAATCTGAAGAGCATTTTAAAATCAATGACCTACGATACCCAACATGCGAATTCGAGTTCACCCCCCCCCCCCACCCTCCACCAATGGTACCTACCAGTCTGGCACCAAAGCTGAAATTCGTCGTAACATTGAACTTTCATCCATTAGTTTTAGTAGGCAGTCCGTCGAGGTTCACATCCGTATTCAAGATGAAACACAAAAAACCCACGAAATATGCGGTTTATGGTGCCCTGGCACCATAGTGGTACCACTATTAGTTCCACAGTGGTACAGAGAATAATTCATGAAAATTCGGAGGTATAATGATAATCTTTCCTCAATTTCAAAGCTTGGGAACAATGAGTAAGCAAGTAATTAAGGAACCGAAATATTGAAAAATCGGATATTTAGTAAAAATTATCACCTACTCGCCCCATTTGCTCCATTTGAGGTTTAGTTAAGCACCAAAGCTTTTGGTTGATGTCAACCACTTCTAAACGCCCTAGTTCAAAAATGCTTGATATAGATGTATGGTTTTATCACCAATTTAAAAAAGTATTGAATTTTTAGAATCCAATGAGACCACCCAGAGCTCTGTAGGACTAACGTTTGCTCCCCATGAGAACCTGTGGGTTGGACTTACGATGAATCAGACTCGCGAGTAGAGGTAGAGACAAGGTCATTTGGTGGATTCGAATCCCAAACGGTCACTCATTACGGAGACCTGGTCTATTGAATCCGTTCACCCGTTCACTCACAAGACAAACAACCAACCGGACAGAAGTCACAAAAACGAGCGAGTCGGTAAACCGAACGAGTCGAAACGTTGAGATCCAGGTCGTGACTCGAAAAAACGCTGAGTCGAAAAACCGAACGAGTCGGAATACCGAACGAGTCGGAATAGGTTACAATGAGTAGGCGATTTGAATGAATCGAATGAGCTAAAAGACAAAAACAAATGAAAGATCGATTCGAATCGTATGAATCAGTGTGTTTTGTCTTTTTAGTCCTCTGTTCATTCGAACGTAATTCTTCACTTGGATGATGGAAGGTTTTGCTTAGAAAACCACTTCCATCTACTTCTTTCTGTTAATACCTACTTCCTTGTCATTTTCACGCATTAATGATCCATGTACAATCATGTATGCATATAAATATACATTAAACATCCATATTGCGGGCAATTAATTTATTTCGTTGACCTTCTGCCGTTGTTCTCGTAGTTTAACCGGAAAACTCGATTGGTGGGTTGAAGAACGAATAACCGTGTTCATTTTGATAACCCGTTCAGTTCTGACAAGGTCATTTTGAAGATAAGGTATTTTTAATACGTTCACTCCTGACCGACACACCTCTACTCGCGAGTATGTACTGCAAAAGAGGCCTAATCTCCTTCTAAATTTCAGCTGACGAAAATTCGGTCGTTGTTAATATGTTTTAAATCCTCAGCAACCAGTAATGAAATTTCCTAATGGCGGCACCCACAACTCAACTTTACTTCATTTCTTCGAATTAAGCGTAAAGCGTGTATTTTTTCAAAATAATCTTGCCTGTTACTATGGACAGTAGGGATATGGTACTTTGCTGGGGATTGATCTTTAAACAAAAAAACCCGTTGTGTAATAATTTGTTGCGTTTTCTGTGAATTCCTTTGCAACATCGAATATGTCTACAGAATCAGTTGTAAAGTTAGGGAAAACTATATCTCTCTTGTGCAGTCTCTTCCGCAGGTAGCTCCTGACACCGAATCATCAAACGGAACTTAATCACCCAACTTTCGTGTAATCCATAAAATTCTCGCTCTACTTTTTAATTTCCCGGATTGAGTGAGTTTCGGCCCTGAGAGGGCGTTGTTTCCCATAAAACCAACCATCCGTTGATGAGATACTAAACGTTAGGTCGTTTTATGGCCGACACTCGGACCCCTTCATATTCTAGCCGGTTTTTATTATTTCGCTCTCGAAGCGAAATTTATTAGGCCTCGAATCACCCTCTGCTCTGCTGATATTCTTTACGCCGATATTCTTCACCTGCTCCGTAACGACTCCGATGTTGATATCAACAACCTCCCTCGCAACCTTCGATCACCTCTTCCGATCTTTCTTTATTGGATATGCAATTCCTATGACTAGCCAAAGACTAACCTCTAGTAATAAATCAGTTTAATAGTAATAGTAATAAATAAATAAGTTTTGAGAGGAGGAGCTGTACAGTTTTTTGACAAGTCAACAGTTCATCTAGGAAATTTAAAAAATGATAGCACAGTGGAATATGATTTAATTTTCACTTTCGCCATTCTGTGTTAAAAGCTGGTTAAGGTCAACACCTTCGACCTCAACCACCCATTTTCTGAAAACAATGATACGATTGAGAATAGTATATGCGATATGCAAAACATACATACTTAAATACAGTTGTGATCCATGTAACGATGACGAAGGATCCATGGAGCACGTCTTCCTTATAATCATATGACGACCAGCGCATAATGACATGAATTATACCACCCCAAGGTGAAACCCCCTCCGACTTAGATTCCCTACTGCCATCAGAGAACTGAACCATTCCTCGCTCTACGGTTACCAGTCTACCATCTATACAGCTACGTCAGAGGCGTCTCCTCCAAGCCTTACTAAAAATATACAAAATTGATAAATTGATTTTTGTTGAGATTCTCTTGAATTTCCAGGAAAATTTTTATTAGGAATCAATTGGTAAATCGGTAGAAGAATGGGGGGTGCGCCTTGATTTTTTTTAGATTTTTAATCGAAAGTAGACTACAACCTGAGAATTTTGACACCACCCATTCTCTTTTTGGATCAGTAGATCTGTTTCTATGATTTTTCAAAGTTTCGACCGTTCATGACGTCACGCGCCCCTCTCGCCTGGGCGGGACCCCCCAGCCCACTGTGACGTCATAAACGGTCGAAACTTTAAAAATTCATAGGCAAAGATTTACACACGCTAGAAGGTCGCGGTTGGTATCAAAATTCTCAGATTAAAAATAACAATAAACAGTTTTTCCTACCCAGGCGCACACCCTATTTAGCTATTTCTTTTGTTTGGACCATTCGTTTCAGGATCTCTCAACATTCTATCAACTTCAAATCTTCGAAGATTCCGCAGAATCGGAGATTGTTTTCCTTGCTTTATAATGGTTGCTTACTTTTTTATATTGTCGATTTATTTAGCTTTAGATTTGAGTTCTACAGTAATTCTTCTTTGTTTCAGTGTGCGGAGATATCCACGGACAGTTCTACGACCTTATGAAATTATTCGAAGTTGGAGGTCCCCCCGCTTCGACGAAATACCTTTTTCTCGGCGACTATGTAGACAGAGGTTATTTTAGTATAGAGGTGAGTAATTTAATTTTCTTTGATACAGTAATGGGGGGTGCGCCTTGATTTTTTGTTAGATTTTTAATCGAAAGTAGACTACATCCTGAGAATTTTGGCACCAACCGCGACCTTCTAGCGTGAGTAGATCTGTTTCTATGATTTTTCAAAGTTTCGTCCGTTTATGACGTCACGCGCTCGTCTAGCCTAGGCGGGACCCCCAGCCCACTGTGACGTCATAAACGGTCGAAACTTTAGAAATTCAAAGGCAGAGATTTACACACGCTAGAAGGTCGCGGTTGGTACCGAAATTCTCAGAATGAGGTCTACCTTTGATTAAAAATGACAATAAACAGTTTTTCCTACCCAGGCGCACACCCTATTGTAGTTTTTCCCTGCCTTGTGTGAATGTGTATCTATAATTTGCCGATTTGTTTGAAATTTGATATATGGGCTCCATTTGGGGCCTAGTGCCGCAAAGCTTTTGGTTGATGTCAGTCACTTCTATGGGGTGAAAATGAGGGTTGAAATTTTGAGGTCTGAAGAAAGAGGTCTGATCTCCGTCCATATTTTATCTGACTAGAGGTGTGTCGGTCAGGAGAGGTGTGTCGGGAATGATTCATATTGTTGTCAAAAACAATGTTAAAAGAGAAAAAAAAGTTAATGCTAAACCGGGTGGAAGTGGAGTGGAGGAAAAAGTGAGAAAAAGAAATGGAGATCTCTAGTAGGATACTAAGTCCATGGTGAACGTACGAATGAGTGAACGTACTGAAAATACCTTATCTTTAAAACGACCTTGTCTGAACTGAACGGGTTGTCAAAATGAACACGGCCATTCGTTCATCAACACACCCGTCGAGATTTCGGAAAAATTCCGTGAACAACATCAGAAAGCCAACAAAACAAATTAATTGCATGCTACATGGATGTATAATGTATTTTTATACATCAATTTTTGTACACAGATCATGAATGTGTGAAAATTACATGGAAGTATCAACAGAATCGCGTTCGAATGAACTGTGGACTAAAAAGACAAAACTGAAGGACCAAAAACACTCAAAGACTGATTCATACGATTCGAATCGATCTTTCATTCGTTTTTGTCTTTCATTCGCTTTTTGATCTTTCATTGTTTTTAGCTCATTCGATTTATTCAAATCGCCTCCTCACCTACTCATTGTAACCTGTTCCGACTCGTTCGGTTTTTCGACTCAGCGTTTTTTCGAGTCACGATCTGGATCCTTATGGATGTTGTTAGTTTGGCTCCATCGTTGCGACTCGTTCGGTTTACCGACTCGCTCGTTTTTGTCACTTCTGACCGGTTGGTTGTTTGTCTTGTGTGTGAACGTAATGAACGGATTCAAAAGACCTGGTCTTTGTAATGAGTCACCGTTTGGGATTCGAATCCGCCAAATGACTTTGTCTTACACACCTCTATATCTGACCAAAATGCGATCGGTTTTCGTTTCTTCGAGTTATGTTCGTTCAGTTTTGCTTCCTTAGCTCCCATATAATTTCCCATATAAAGTTCCCTATTTCTCCTAATCGAGTGTGAAGTTTTTATTTCTTCCAAATAAATTTGATTGTGAAGTAGCTAAGTAGTAGGTAGGAAGTAACTATGGTCAGTAGGTAGTGACAATGGCACAGTCTTAGAATTGAGTGTGAACCGTTTCATTCTTCCAAATAAACTTGATTGTGAAGTAGGTAGGTTATGCCTATGGTATAGTATGGTTGATAGTTAGTGACATTGGCAAAGATTTGTGCTTTGCAGGCGAGTGATCTATACAGAAACATAATAAAACCTTTGTGTAATAATAGGAGTGTTTTTTTCGTTTCAACTAGTCAGGTCTTCAACCATAAAAATCTTCTTGAAAACCTCCCTCGAAGAAATCAAAAGCCAGGAGAAGCCGCTGCCGTGAAGTGGGCTTAGCTGTGAGACCGGCCATACAAGGGGCAGGATTATTAGGGCAACGAGTCCTTCCTCCGGCCGCCCCCATCAAGTCGGGAAGTCCTCTGGGAAACCGGTGGAAACGCCCGGACAGCGGAAGGTGAGCGAGGAAGGTCAGAGGGCTCCGCCCGACCCTGACCGCCCCAGCTTCATCTTATTTCCCCGGGACGGGATTGGAGAGGCCTGTCCCCCTCGACACGGGACTTTCCTTTCACCTCGTTCCAGAGACCTCGACTCTCCGTCCTCGCTGTCTCCCGCACCCCGTCTCCCCAATCGCTCAACTTAATGAAGTGATGCAGCGGGACTTATTGAACTTCCAGAAGTCATTTTCAAGTCTCGCAGATCTAAATTGGCTTCGCCTCTCGAAAATGCTTACTGAATAATTCAAGTGACGACCTTCTCAACCACGACTTCAACGGAAGCTTATGATATTCCTATTACCTGTTCATGTATATTGAATTCTTTGCATCAATATCGCATTTATGATTAGATTAGAAAATTGGATGAAACCACAAACAACTCAAATTAACCCATTTCAAGCCAACGGTAAAAATAACTGAATAATGAGGAGAGAAGGATGAGCTGTTTTACAGAATGCCAGCCAAAATAAAGCATCATTTGCTCCCCAATCGAGAGCAAAAATACTCGATATTTTATGAAATTTACTTTTTATTGAGATTTGAGAGGCCTCAGTTTTCTAAATCGATATGATTTATCCAGTTCTTTGTTTTGGTAGGATGAAAAAGTCTACTTCCAACTCATGGCCCAGAAAGCTCACTCGTCCAGAATCGAATTTGAGCCACCATACTCATGCCTTCGGCCAAGAGGCCTCCTTTTCAAAAAATTTCCAAAATTGCATTGAGCTTCCGAACATCAAAGAAACTTTTTCTGAAACGTTTAGGAACAGCATGAACGAGAAATAATTCTCCTGCAAAGATTTACCACTATTTTCAATATTTAAAAAAACCATAAATATGACGATGCGAAAACGCATCAGTGGCCGGAAATCGGTTGAAATGTCTGTCTTGTTGGCTGGGCATTTCCCATAAAATAGCTTTCACACGTACAATAACAAGGACGAGTGTAATTATTGGGCGCAAAATCACTTATTCATAATCGATACAACTCAATCCCCCAATACGAAATTTGAATTTCACAAGCGTATAGCTGATTCAACAAACAGCAACACGATTGTAAAGTTGTTCTCATGTACCAAGGCTTCTACTAATACGCCCAGCCCCAAACTTCCCTCCAAATTTCTGAAAAATCGATCAGATCTCGAGAGATTGATGTTGAAGCAAACCCTCGATTGAGCCTTCGACACGCAGTTTTTATCCGATCTTGACGACCATAACGAACACATACTGTTTGCAGATTGAAAGAATGCGGATGGCTTCGTAAGGCCTTCTTCTATTTCCCACTCAAGCCAGGAAAATGAGACCGAGGGTTGTTGACTTTCGACCAATGATGAAGTCAAAGGGTTGGTTTATTACAGGCGTTTGACCTAAAAGCAGTGGTTCCCAATTCTAAACAGGGTGTCTACTATTGAGATGGGCCAAACTCCAAAGATCGACTGTACAGCTAATTTGAGTATTAAAATGTCTCTTACCAATTTTGTTAACCATTTTTTTTTCCAAGTTTTTTTCAATCTCAATTCGTGTTTTTGACCCTGTCACTGAGATTACCAAACTAACTTAATATACCGTAAAAATGTAATAATAAGGGCATTGTGGGAACGGGCATCAAATTCAATCAATTATCCACTATCATTATGAATCATCTACCTCATCTACTGACTACTGAGTATGCTCTATGCCCGCGTTACGAAAGGGGTGAGACATGGAGGCTCGGTTCTTTCCTCAGCCCGACTCACTAGGCTACCTAAGATTTTGGAACTGGTAGTCGTCTTTGTTAGCAGGTATGCCCTTCGGGAAATTGGCCAGCCGCATTCTTTCAATCTGCTAACAGTACCAAATGTTTGAACTCACCACGCTTCACGAACGGTGAATTTAAATGAACCGCCTAGACCCGGTTCCGAGGCGCCCTGACAGAGGTCAGCGCCACCGCTCTGTTCCGCTCCATTCTCAACCAGATTAAAACCCATATCCCGATAATCCGAGTAAAATTTTGCATAATAGAAGCACATAAACAATACTGATTATCACCGAATAAGTTTACCCCCTGAAAATACTAATTCAGAGTGACACTGCTACACCCCAGTTTCGAATCGCCCCGCCCTCTTTTCCTCAGTCCAGGCAAATCTGTTACCCCGTATTTTTGCGCTGCTTTTATTCCCGTCTTTTGCCGTTGTATGTCTGTTTATTATATCCGTCTTTATACCGATAATGGGGTATTTCAGTCAATTTTTTAAAATTTTTTTTTCTAAAGAGTATGGCTCAGGAATAACGTTAATCGGGTCTGTTCGTCGAGAAAATGTTTTTAAAAAATCAGAGAAGCTAAGGAAAGTTGAAGATTTGAACGGTGTGACGTAGCTAGCCAACTGTCTTTGAAAAAAGTATGCATGCACAGAGAAGCGACGAAACCCTTGGAGGACCTCTTGGATACTACAAAATACTACTCACACACGCACGCGGCATAAGTGTGTGTGCGTTAAGCGAGGCCCGCCTTTTTTTCAAACGTGTGATCTCTTTAATTAATTTTTCTACCACATGTTATAGTATCATTGGGCTTAAAGTTGGAGTTTTTATGTTTTCAAGGGTGCTTAATCCAAATTTGAGGTCAAAAACCTGAATTTCCGACCCACCGAAATACCCCATTGCCGTTCTCATTCTCCCGTATCCCGTGGTGTACACACCAGAGATGTTCAAAAAGCTCTAAAACGCAATTATTCATGTTTAAACATTTAAATTTTGAAAACGCAATTTGTTTTACTTGCTGGACGAATACGATGTTCTTTTTATCTGTCGTAAAGGGCGGCCAAATTCATCGTTTATTAATTTTTATTTCTTTCGTCATTTCATTTCAAGGCACAGTCTACATTGGTTGGTAGGCTAACTCCTGATGCTTTATACTGTCAGCAGCCTGAAATCATGATTCCCCTTCTTAAATCAATAAGAAAATAAGTCCACTTCCTGGTACTTATTGTTTCAAATTGCCCCCTTGAAATTCTGGGATTGTAATCCCGAAAAAATCTACCGAGATCCCGGGTTTGCAAACCCTACTCGCGATATCAAGCAAGGCTACAACAAGTACGATGTGACGGTATACAGTATTGTAAAATACTGAGACGACGAATGCCTTTCCTCCACCCTTCATCAGGTTATGAAGGTCCTTGTCACGTTTCTTCTTTGTATATTCTTGAAGATAAAAGTCTCCTGTGTAGTCTGGTAGAAATTTAGGGGTAAATGGCATCATTTACCCCTAAATTTAGTGTTTTGGGACTTCATTTTTTTTTTTTTTTTTCAACACAGGGCTCTTTCATTTTTTTGGTATGTAGATATCAAGATTAACGATCTCAAGTGCCTTTGTGATTTTTATGTACTGAGCGACAACTTCATCTTCATCCATGAGGGCTAAAATTTAATCCACAGCCTCCAGGATACCTGCTATTAGATGTTGCTAGAATAACCTCAAAATTGAGCTACCTAGAGCGCTAAATTTTGGTTCGGTATGAAGCCTCGTCGTGACTGCGATTCCTTTTAGAGTATATTTTCCTGTATTATATTTACTAGAGAAAATCATATTTTCCAATAAACACGTGGTCATTCTTCCTCGACGGCAGGTAACAGTTTCAACGGTCAACTCGGTTCGACTGGCGTCGAGACTAGTCTCCCAACCGAGTATCACACCCCAAAAAATACGGGATGGGAGGCTAATCAAGGAACCCGCAGTATAAAAGTGCAGGTAGAGGGAGAATAGGTAGTACCCTCTTACAAATCTGAAACCCATGCATCACACCTCACTCAATCTTGTCCCTGGTAAATTTTTGGATCAAATTTTCTACCCTCATCCTGTTTTTTACAGACCAGGAACCATTCCGCTTTCCGGTAAGCTGGTTTTCACAGACCAAAGGCCAAATTTCTATCCCTCCATTTTCCTCACATAAATTCACCTTCTACTAAAATTTGATCAAATTTTAATAAGTTCATAGTCAAATTTAGTAAGTCAGATGGCAAAGCAGAATTTCCTAGTAATCTTCTTCCACATTTTACACCAGCTCATTTCACAAGTCTCTTAAAGATGAGGAAGAAATATGCCCAAATTGTCAGTTTTCCTACGATATAATTTTTCTAGGTATACTATGATGTTTGAGGTTGGAAATTGTGTTGTTATTTCAGGGAAAATAGGTTTTCTTTTAAACTTTGAAACTGAGAAGAAAGAACGTTTATTTTCGCTGAAATCACACGTTTTTTTTGCTTTAAATACCATTTTTGACCTTAAATTTCATAGTAAAATATAGACCTTTGGAAAACTGACAATTTGAGAATGTTTTTTCCGAAGAGCACTCATCGTAATAGTCAGGCATTCAGAGTAAAAACGACGATAAAAAAATTCAAATGTCCAAACAAAATTTAAAACTTTGTTTTTTGACTTGATTGAAAAATTCTTATCCCTAAAATATCGTGGTTCTGCACTTGGTTAATCGAAAATTTGGCTCTGTTTTTTACGATATACTTAAATTTGAATTATTGCACTATAATTTGAGTTATGGCAGTTTTTATGAAAAAACACGGAAAAAATCTTAAAATTGGAAAAAACGTGTTGAAACTTGTTGGAAATACCTTGTAGAATTGATGCTTGGAGTACGGTATACACCCTCTACATAAAAAGTGCCAACAAAAAACGAGTATGGTAACCATGTTGTGTCTTATTCGTTCATGATTCAGGAAGTGAGGAAGCGATATGCCCACTAAACTTGTAGGGCGTTTATTATTTTCTTCGCTCATCACGGTCTGTAAATAACCCCGGAATTCATTCTTAATGAAGCTCGAATTTCTCGTATTTATGAGTCGACTGGCATCGCGTTCTAAATTTACGAGGACTTCGCGGAGAAAATACTCGGACTTCTATTTGAAACTGCTTTCTAATCGATTATTCATTCATAGATTCGGATAAGTGGATCACTCGCGTTGACTGCAGATGAGAATTATTAGTGAACGACGCTCGCATACTAAGTTTCAAGTATACTTGATACTCTCGTAGAAACTTTCCGTATGAAGAAACTGGGTCACTAGCCAGTTGACAAATAAGAGAAAATATAATTCAACTGAAATGATTTCGAAATGACGGAAAGTCGATGGAACACCCCGTTCGTTAGAACTGTTTGGATCGAACAGTGGTTTTTTTTTTTTTTTTTTTTTGTGGTTTTCCAGTTTGTTGATAGTTTTTGTGTCGCTGAGTACACCTGCTTGTTTATTATGAGAGACCGAAGAATTACGATAGCTTCGTGAGATCCTAAAACTTGATGTATTTGACTGTTCTAGGTTGAAATATCAATAGAACAATAATAATAATTTCTATTGATCCTACTCTCTTGACAGATCTACTTTCGCCCGGGACAAGGAATTTGACGTTTTTTCTCAAATACTGTTGTTTTTACCGAAAAATCTTCCGAGTTTAGGGGAGTTTTGATTATTAGCATTTGAGTTATCATGGTTCCAACTCCTTGGAACTTTCAAGGAATCCACGTTTAGTATCAGCCAAGACACCCAGTTGAATGAGCGTATGAAGCGAGCCAACATGCTAGTTCCAATTTGTGTACGATTGTACCTCATAAACAAAGAAATTCTGGAAACATTTAACGATACAAAAACGTATGTATTCTTATCTGTATCGTCTAGAGAGATATTACAAGTTGTGAAGCTCTACAGATACACTAAGTATGGCTTCAGTCGAATGCAATCCCCTTTTATTTAATACGATCCGATGAATAATACAATTGACGTTGTGTGAATTGAGTGGCTGTATTTTTGCACGGTCTGTTTTGCCAAACTTAGATCCAATTTCCATTTGTGATAAAAATACCGTACAAATATGATAATGAACAATATATTTCGATTTACACAACGTTGTGTTATGAAAATTTGGCTGGTTTTCAGGAGAGAAGAAAACATCTTTGATTACACCTGTTGCTGAAAGGAACTTCATAACGCATGTTGTTCAACCGATAATAACACTAATTTCCATTGCTACCAATAAAATATCCGAGTTCGACACGATATTTCGCTTGAAATTGTAGATCGAGAGTATTCAAAACCTCCAAACAACTTTTTTATATCACATATTGTCCTGTGGCCATCGATTTGGTGTATGGAGCGTTGGTGTACACGAGAAACTCACAAGGTCGGAATTCAGGTTAAGGAATATGAATATGAATATTTCATGATTTTCTCAAAGGCGTAGTTGATGTTTGTCTCTGAGCATTCGTTTATAAATCACGTTAACTCTACATCATTTTTGTCGAAATAAGTGAAATATCCTGAGTGACTGTATAAAAGAATAATACGTACCTACTTAAAACGATCAAGTTCAATACAGGACAAGTTCCAGTGAAGTACGAGTATGATTGTTCTTCCAGTAACACGGTATTGCATTACATTATTAGTAAGTACTTATTTTGTGATTTTTGAGTTCTTAAAGATTATAATGGTCTTTAACACCCAAGCTTTCAAGTTTTCTTTGAGCAAAAGTATTTTGACTCCCTAAATCAGGAAAACTTCAAACTGAAAATCGTCAAAACTTTGTTGTTTGACGATAAAAATTAAAATAAATTCGCAATAATGTTCCGATTACTAAGCAGGTAGACAATAGTGAATTCATATAAATTTTTATTGAAAATCAGAAACCTTAAAGAGATTATTGTGAATTTCACTCTCAATTTGATATGGAATGGCTTTTGGCTTATTTTTTTCAATAACAAACCTTTGGAATCAGCTAAAGATTTGGCCCCTCCTCAAAATTTGATGCTTTACGTTCCAACGTATGTAGAATCCAAAAATCGAATAAAAATTTTCTGTCACTCCTCATCACGTGGTGCTTTTCCCAGTTCCTATGGACCGATTTTGATTAAATTAGGTAGTTATATGAGCTGCGTTCGGAGTCTTGTGGTGCCCCGAACGTTTTGATTATTTTCAGTCACTACTAAGGGGTAAAGAATAGAGAAAAACGTGTTCAGGGGGCTCTAGCTTGAAAACTTTCGATATACGGGTGTTGTATTTTCTTTTAGAATAGTGACTATTTTAAAGAATTTTTTTACACCACCCATAGCTCTGAGGGACCAACCGTTCGCTTAATTAGAATAATCGTTTTTCGATTAATTTTCAATGACGTTTTTCCATCAATTTTAGATAGTTTAATTTTTAAAAACTAATGATAACATTCAGACGATCAAAACTCGTAACTACCCTTTAAAGTGAAATTAATCAGAACTCATAGGTTCCTAGCTCCTAAGAGCCACTTGAGCTCGCTCCCAATCGACTACCCCGTCCTCAAAAGGTCCCCGTTATTCCGTGTTGGATGAATGTTGTGTCAGAAACACGAGTGTGAATAGGACATGAGCGTTTGCTTACGGAAGTGAGCCAAACTTCAACTGGTCAAATGCGATCTTTTTTCGTTTCATTGAATAGAATTTGGTGTCACCCACTTGTGCTTTCTTAACAACTAAGAATCAAATTTCGAATTGAAGGCTCTTCAACTTCAAGAACGATGTTAAGGCTGGTAAGAAGTTTCTATGAAAAAAAACTTGATTTTTAAACGATAATATGCTTGGTAGGTATTGTTAATAGAAAAACCTTGTTCTTCTAGGACCGGTAATCTTCATAGGTAAATAACAAACCGTTATGTAATAATTTTCAGATTATCGTATCTTACCCAGCCACTTCTACCATTTTGTATCATAGATTTTCTTGAGTTTGGAATGAATTGCCTTTTCGGAGTTCAGAACTGTTGAGTGAGCTCCTATCAACACTATTCAACAAATTTTTTTTCTTTGATGGGGTTTTGGCTACACATCTCTATACCAAAGTATGTGGGAAGTGGTTGAATTGAGTATATTCTACTGCTGATTAGAGTACGTAGGATGTGGTGCTATTGTATGGTCTTGAATGTTAATCTGATAGTGCAACAAAGTTACAGGGAGAGTAAGTAACACCATAACAGCTTGAGTAGCTTCCATAACAACCGAGCAAAGATCCAGTATGTTCTCCTTTTAAGCCATGACGATAACTGTCACCTTATACCCTGGGAAGCGGTATCCACGTTCAACCCCCTCACCATCTACTTCCTTTGACGGTTAATTATTGCACATTAGGCTAATCCGTTCCGATACAAGGCAGCGAGGTTCGTGACCCGCCAGTGTATATCCTAGCTCCCTACTGAACGCGAGCCTGTCCGACACGCCAACGGCCTTTGTCGCCGAGTTTCCATCCTTCTCTCTAATTCCACCATTGATCTACCCCCCTGTAAACTATTTAATACATACCACATGAAAACCATCTCCACCAGAATTCGAGTTGTATGATATTTTCCCACCAAATAGTCATTTATTTACCTACCACTCCGAATATTCTTTCGTGTCCGCTATCAACGCCAACGGAATTTTCCATTCAAACAATTCTCTTTGCTTTTCAGTTCTAAGCAGCCCAAATTGAGGTACTTAACGATTGGAAGAAGTCAAAATCTGTCTTCTGTAGCTCACATATCCTGCGGAAGCTCATCATGTAGGTCAAAACAACCTTGAAAGTCGGACAATGACTGATTGCAGAACGAGAATTTCAGGTGAATTCCGTTCACAATTGTATGGAACGGCAGTAGAAACAATCAGAGTAGATTCTCTATTGGATGATTGAATAGATTTATGATCAAGATTAGTCACTTGGCGGAAACCGGTCAGAAACACGATAGTGAATCAAACGACATGTGCTTTTCACTATCCAAGACAGTAAAGCTGTGTTATTCTTGTAGGTAAAAACATTTCGGTAGTCCAAAATACAAATTTTCTAAACGCTTTTTGCGTTTAGGAGCTTTTTGAGTCACTTTGTATTTGAGGTCAACTACTGACTCCTGACATGAGTACTCGACGTCATAGCCCGATTTTGACGCTGCATTCCTACCAATTGAACCCAACCGTATATTCGTAAAGCTTTTTTTATAACCTATTTTTTGCACATGATTCGCTGAAACTTGCTGTATGAAATACACAGCATACACTAACAATAAAATAGAAAGTCATGTCACAGAAAATATATCGCCAATTTGAAAGGATGATGATTTGTTGTTCCTTATTATTATAGTTGAAGAAGGGTTTTCTTTCAAATGAGCTTATATCCACGCTTTACACTTTTTTTTACGGATTCTGAATCTTTGGGATGATGCCTGTCATATAAAAAATAAGACCAGACGTACATTTTGCATGTGCATTTTGACGAACTCTGGAAACCCATGCCAGAATTCCAGTGGTCCAAATGCTGCCAGACCAATACTGGACCAAGCCTCTTCAGCTGAAGATAATGACATTGAATATGATGCCTGGAACTGAACTGCGACGAACCGCACATTTACCCACAACATTTTCAAAGAATTTGGTATTTTTCTTTCAATTTTTTCTCAAAAAAGAACTGTTTTTCAATGTTTTGCTTTTAAATCTTTGAAATAAATCTATAGGAAATAAAAAGAAAATGAAACTGAAGATTTTTCTCCCAAAAACCAAAAACTCTTTTTTTTTCAAAATGGCTCATATTCATTGTTTTTTGTTTTTTAAAATTAAATTGTCTCATTTCCAAATTAGAAATAGCGTGTCTCCCCAAAACACATGGTAATTTTCTCCCCGAAATTTCGAGATTTGGTCTTACAATCGCCTGTTCCATGAACAAAATATTTGGAAAATTTGGGAACCTTTGCCACAAAAATGTGTTTTCTCAAATTTACAGAAAATTTTCCAAGTGGATATAAACCAGTTTGAAAGATAACTCTTCAGTTAATTCAACATGAATCTTAATCTTATTTGAATAATCATTTTATTAACGTAAATTCAATAATGATAACTTTCGATTCGGTGCATAATTCATAAGCTACATAGCAATGAATTACTCAATACTTATAATCCTCTGACGGTCGTTCAAAACAATTTTGAATCGTTAAGGTTCGTTTAATCATCAACGGCCCTAACCGAGCAATTTATCGGTGAATCCTGATCATCCGTCGAACCGAACAGTTAAGTTGTCACGAAACAGTTATTCCACTCCGTGGAATTACTTGGTCAAACTGTTTCTGCGAAATCCCCTGCAGGATTATCTCGATCGAATTCTCCCGCTTATAGTTCATCAATGCATGGACTGTGATCCTATTCACTGCCAGTGTATAATTATTGAGATAATTACTTGCTCATTTTGATAGATTTGAGTAGGAGATCAATTTAGGTCTCAATGAGGTTCATGTAGGTATTTTAAACAGATTAGAATAAGTTCAAGTGAAAAATGAACATAATATTTTTTTCGAATTATGAAAGTAATTTATGAAAGTTGTTTCTACTTTCTAGAGTCAAGTATGAGGGAAAACCCTATGAATTATTTCGCATGAATTAATTCATTCAAGAGATTACTGAATTCATGGGAATAACTAGAAGTGATCCGAAGGATTTGAGAGCAGTGGTGTGAGTGATTAAGGTAATACTCTCCCTGGAGAGCTGAAATTTAACTCACAGTTCCTTGAAGACTACAGAAAGTGTTTATGGGAGAGAGCTGAACCAGCTTTGTGACTTATGAAGCTTATACATCCATCAGCGCTGGAATTTGGCACAAATTATTCTGAGGGTAGTTGTAGAATCCTGGAGGGTATTCGAATTTACTGCTCGTTTCATGACGAAATTTCGCTTGTTGGTGATTATTCCAGTGTCAATTTTTTTTTAATCCTACGCTGGACGGTGGCCTTAATGCCATCTCCTTCCTGGCAGCCCAGTATAAATTGGTTTTTCTTCTCCACTCGGAGTCTTCATTATTTTGTCTTAGTTGAGGGATTGTTGGGCACTGGTCCAAGTGCCTGGCATCCATTGTTGCATTGGTATTGCACAGGGCTCATGCCGGTGTAGGAGCAACTCCAATTCTGTGGAGATGACTCTGGAGGAAGTCATGTCCAGTTGCTAACCTAAAACTCGCTACGAAGTCCCTTCGGGGCAGGTTTCCAGAGATGGGTTGAACTATGAGTGATTCCCATTGTTTACCTAAGGCTATATTTCGGTGCCGTTCCAGTCGGGTTTGGGTGAATCTCATCTCAGTCTCGTTCATTGCCTGGTTGTGGGTGATGGGATCGTCAGATCCTTTCTTGGCAAGTTCGTCGGCCTTTTCGTTACCCATCACACCACAGTGCGAGGCCACTCGCCATCCCTTAAAGATCAACGCCCCTAGGACTCTCTTTGCGCTGAGGGTGCTATGTTCCTCAGGCACATCGGGCGAGCACAGTGCGAGGATTGCCGACAGGGAGTCAACAACAAATACAACATTAGTTGGGGAACGGGATAGGCTAAGGAGTGCAGCAGCAGTCACAGATACAGCTCGGACCTCCGCATCAAAGTTGGTGGACATAGGTCCCAGGCGAAACCTGTCTTCCTCTGAGCTCGGTCTGCAGATCCATCAGTGTAAATTCGAACCCAGCAGTCCACTGGGTAGAGTTCAGCGAGTGTCTCAAGGGACCGGGATCTCAGCTCCTCCCGAGTCGAGAGGCTGAACTCTGGGACAGGCATTCTGAGTATCAATCATCACAACCTACATAGTATATTTATTTTGTTTATTATAATATTATTCGCACTAATTCTATGGTAAACTATTATATCCCTCTTCTGAAGAGTCTGACCAATTATCCTCTCGGTTTTTCAAACTCGTCCACAACTTTTGTTTGAACTAAACAAAATTACCTACCATTCTATGCGACTTAATGAGGAAGCTGTTTCCACTTCTCGAGAGTTGAGTTGAGTGCGAAAAGTCGGAGAAATATTTCGCGACACGCCGCCACAACGATGCATTAATTAACTGACGAGGGTCGGTTACCGCGATGCGCAAATCCCTCGAGGTTCCCCCTTGTTTTTTTAATTCTCCCCACTAATGGATCCCGGGGTGTTTCGTCAGTTTTCGTTCTCCTTCCTTTTGTCGTTTTCGGAACACGAGCATCAACACTGAGATGACTATTTAACTCAAATAAAAGGAGCCGACCGCGCTTAAGTTAGACACACATGACTTCATTTCTGTGGTCATTTGCCAAGAGCTGTTTTGCCCAATTTTTCTTTTTATATTTTTTTCGTTTGTGAAATTTGATCCAACTTTCAGAGAAACGTTGGCTACTTATTCCTATTTAACAAGCTCTCCAAAAGAAAAATCTGTTAACGATGGGTAAAGATTCCACAATTTTTCCCGAACAATTCGTTACTCTAATAATAACTAGTTTTGACAGAGGGATGTCATTCGACTCAGGAAAGTTTAATCTTTTGAAAGGTTGTCCCTTGCCATACCTTGGCTCATATCCTGGGCATAAACTCAATTTTGTGGATTTTGGATCAATGTGAAGAAAAATCTAGCGTCATGTTTAGATTCAGTATGAAGATTTCCTGAAATCGATGTCCTAGGTGTCAACATTTCAACAAAAAATAGTGTTAAGATACTTGTTTCGGTTTTATTTTAAAGTTTTTATGTGAAATTGCCCTTTTAATCTCGGTTATTTTTTATATTCATGATCATCGCACAATTTCTGTTAAGGGTACAGAAATAGAAGATTTTTTGCAAAAATGGCTAAAAATTGGAATATTTTTAAATTGGAATACTGGTTCTCAATGCAGGGTTTCTGCGATAATTGTAATTGTACAAAAAAAATCATCCTTGGAACTCGGCAAGAAGTACAGAATATAGTCAAGGGTAGAAGTAAATCGTAGGGAAGTTTGCAGATTTTCGGATATTGAGAACCTGTAATGACAATATTATAGTAGTTTTTACCATTGTTTGATCGAGAGATTAAACGCTGCCAATTATTTCACAAAGGTTTATTATTAGGGGTATTCACGGTCGTGCCCTTCTCGACGTGTTATACGTCGAGAACGTGTTTAACGTCGAACGAATCGGTCGTAAACATGTTATCAATGTGTGTTATCAGTCGTCGTAAGTTAACACACCCGAATGGTCTGTGTGTGCTAAACGTGTTATCCGTCGCAACATCAGAAAGAAAATGGCCGATAACTTGCCAGCTGTTTTTCAGTCAGTTTACTTGTGAGTTAATTAGTTTCGTCTTAGTTTTTTTGAGTTGGAGTCTGTTGAGTTGGAGTTCGTTTGTTTGTCTCGGTTATTTTGTGAGTTATTTGAGTTGGAGTTGAAGGTATGGAGGTCTCTTGGAGGTATGGAGGGAAGAGAAAGGTAGTTGGAAGGAACAAATAGATGCAATTAAAGTGAAGGAAAAATGCGAAAAACTGTTTTCTTGACCACTTCATCATCAACAAGTTCTTGTTTATAACTTTTCTTCGAGATGACTGCAGTGAGTAATCCTCAAATTTTCAGTGTAAAAAGTAAAAAATCTCTAAACAATATAGGTGGTAGAGATGGGTCGCTCATTAAAGATCCGGCTCTTTGAGCCGGGTCTTTCAGAAGAGCGAGTGAACCACGGGTCAGTAAAAAAGAACCGCGGCTCTTCGGATCTTTTGAGCTCAGTGCTGGTAGTGTTCGGTGAAGATCGGTTCTTCAAAAGAGCGAGTGAACTGCGCATCAGTAAAAATGACAAATGAATCGCGGTTCTTCGATCTTTGGATCTCTTGAGATCCAGTAAAACAAATGAACGGCGGCTCTTCGATCTTCGGTCCTTTTGAGAACGGCGGCTCTTCGTTCTTCGGTTGTTTTGAGATCGGCAGTGTTCGGGAAAATTAGGGCCTCCTTTTCGTCAGCTCACTGTTGCCAGCCCGTACGATAATTCCGAGGGAAAATACGATATAAGTCGATCAAACAATAGGTACAATTTTGCGGAATTGTATCGTACCAACACATACATTATTGTATTTTCGGTCGTAAACTTTACCGTATTTTTCCAGTGTTTTCTGTGACCCACTTTCTGATTCTTTCCGTTGTTTTTTCTCCCTGTTTGATTTTTACATCATGATTTTTTGTGAGGAGCTTTCTGATACAAGTTCAAAAGGCAAGCAAAAGCACAGCCTTATCTTACCAATATTATCAATATTGAAGCTTACGTACTTATTGGTTCGTTTATTCTCTTTCACCTTGATTACCTTAATTTTCTTTGTTGAATAACACGATATAACATCAAATTGTTATATTATAAAAATGTTATACCTACTAAGAAATTTTTTTTTAAATTGTGGTTTGTCATTAGAGGCATAAAAAAATGCAGATTTCATATAAATAAATATTTTACCAAAAAACTGTATTTTCAAGTCTTACTTATTCATTGCTTTAATCGTGTTCATTTATTAATTTTCGTTGATTTTTGAAGGATTTGTTGAGCATCTTTATTGAACAACAGCGCTTTTTGGGTTATTATTTTCAATAATGAACCATTGGAATCGAGCAACAGAGAAATTATTCCCTCTCGCCCTCAAAATTTCATGGCTTAGGATTCAAGGTAGTGTAGAATCCAATAATCGAATAAACAATTCCGGGCAGAACTAAAATAAACCGTTGTGTAACAATTTGTAGCGTTTTCATCGTATTTTCATCTCTACAATAAATACGAGCTCAAAAGAGCCAAAAACAGCCACTGATCCGTCGAAAAGATCCGGATCTTTTGAATGAGCGGAGCGCTCAGAGCCGTTCTTCTTGGTGAACCGTTTTGCCCATCTCTAATAGGTGGTATAAAAGTTGTCTCCTGTGGTAAAAAAAACTTTGCTTGTTTCTTTGCCATGGAACAAACAATGATGGACGTTGTAGATTTTTTTCTCCTCATTTTTACCGAATTTATGGCGTTTTCCCCTTCTCGTTCACACTTCCTCCACCGAATCATGCCACACAATAACCATACGACCCTAATGGCTGCGATCTAGCCAGGTAATCGAAGAAGAAGGAGTGATGAGACTTCAACAACTTTAGCACGTTTAACACGAGTCGACTGGGGTTGTTCACGGTTTTTTTGTTAAACAAGTTTACCACTTAACACGTTTAACACGATAAGCTCAACCGTGAATACCCCTATAATCCTGTGCAGATCACTCTTCTGCAAAGATCACAGCTTTGCCATTGTCACTATTTATTTATTTTTTTACCCACCAACCATAGGTACCTACTACCTACTAGGGCATTTTCGAAAATGTCTACCCTTCATTTCTATTTGATTGGTGGTTGGGGTTAAAATTTTTTTTTTTTTTTGGTCGATTCCAAAGGTTCATCATTGAAAATAATAAACCAATAGGACAAATGGTAAAAATTAAAACTGGGCAACATTTTCATCGCGATTTCCTTTAACATGGGTCTGACAGTGTTCCTTGAGAGGTGCGATTTGTCTGTCCGCATGAAATACTAAACTTCGTTTATAGGAGCCTGCTAATTTCATCATATCTGAAAGCAATTACCGGAAGTATTATTTGCTGAATAAAATATTAATGTGAATTTCTGCTGCGAATAAGATCTCATTTGTCACATCAACGTGTTCTTCAATTTAGGATTTGATTGAGAGAGTTCTCGTATCTTGTTAGCGAGTTTTGCCTCCGCTATTTAGCCATTCAGTCGTTTGGTTCATTAACCTGTCGACAGTATAATGCATGTTCTTCCCAATCAGCACTAACTTGGCTCAAAGTTGCTCAGACGATCCCGATGTTTTTGGAGTTAGCCGTTGAACCTCATCCACAAGGTGGGAGAGGGGAGGGGACTCTTAATTGGAAACACTTTCCAACTTGGGGTCCTTCCGCCGTCCAATTTATTGCGTTGTTCAAAAGAGTTTTCAATCATTCTCTGACTCGTTAAATCTAGTGGCAGCCAGCTTGAGAGGCCTCCTCCGACTGATTGTTAGGTTCAAGTTATTTAACTTTGCACAATCGGGCGTTATTTTATGCGGATCAAACGGGAATGGTCGATGATCTTTTGGTTTTCAAAAGGATATTATCAACAAAATCTTGAATAGAAACATTCAACTGCAACATTCATGTGTCAACCAAAAACCAAAATCCTCCGAAATATTCAAAAAAGTCCATTCGTCTATCCGTTGATACCCAAGGTCGTTCAACTGAACCGATTTGAACGAAGGTTGCACATTGTGATCAGCAAGTTCCAGTGAGGGTTTCTGTCGATGATTGATTTCACAGACTCACTTCTGTCATTGTGAACGAAGCTTTACTTAGCAACGATGGTTGAATTAACGCTTCGATGAAAACCCCTGTCGATAAAAGCGAGTATTTCAAATAAAATATCCAACTCCGAGCAACGAATAGTTAATCGGGTTGTTATAAACGAGTTTGTGAAATCAATACGTTAATATCTTTTGATCTACTCCGACGGCTCAACTCACAACAATTCATCAGGAAACAAATCTTCTAGGAAATTTCTTCGATTTATAAATGGACATGGATAGTGATATATCCATTCACAAATAATGGATTCTGTTATATTGTGGTTAAGAGCTACAATAAATCTAGTGTCGATATTAGATAGAATTACGAATAAAGCACCAATTGATAATCGTAAATCACGTTTATAAGTAGATAATAATATACCTAAGCTTAGCTGAGGCGATCTGTGTGCCCCAACGTTTCCACCCAGTTTAGAATCTTGTTTACACAGATCTTGACGTGTGACAGCGCCTCTTGTAGATAACGCACGGGCGATAGAAATAATTACGTCAAGTGACTCAGATTCTGTTTTTCGAGTGTGAACTTAAATTTTGATTTGCCAGCTTCTGCTACTAAAGTAGGTCGTGAAGCTATCTTGTATGCGATATTATAAATCATACATCCTGTTATTTGGCCATGAAATTAGGTTTCCTCTTGTTCCTCACCAAGCCAACCACTCTGCTGACTTTATTTCGTTTCTAATACTTTCTTCACACTTCATCCAGTATAGTTATGATCTGCTGTGCGATTTGCTACGTCCTCATATTATTCCGATTGATATGTTTTTCCTGAAGGATGAAATACTTTTCTTATTTATCGAAAAGTTCAGGATAAAAGGTCCTAAGAATGAACTGACCAATTTGGCATTACTTCAAATTTATAGTCCTTTAGAATCTGAAATGTAAAAGGTAATATTGTTGAAAAGGGTACAACAGAAAGTCCCAGTAAGTTGAAAAAAAATTATTGTGCATCCGGCTCTAGCTACCAAAGATGCATTATTACTCATGTGAGGTGGTTATTTTTCTTCTCTTCAGAATGAAAAGGAAGTTATGTGCCACATCCACTCGACAATAAATTTTAACCTATTCAACAAATAGGGTCAGTCCTTCTTTCCATTCGAAAAAATATACCTTAAAGCACAAAGGGGCTATGTTCAAAAACGGAGTTTTGAGAAAAACGCAAAAGAAATTATCACCAGTGCACAATTCCTAAAATAATGGTTTGTTACACTAAGCTCTTTAATTTCCTCAATACATTTTCAAGCTATGATCGTCAAAAAACTCAATAATAATTTTGTTGAATTTGAGTTTTTCTAAAATTAAAAAAATTAAAAATGTGGAAGATGGATGGACATAGCTCCATTGTGCTCTAAGGTTTGTTCGCGGTTTGATTTGTTCGCGTTAGATAGTTCGGAAATTCGTGAAACGATTCGTTCAATATTCGAATAGAAATCCAGGGTCACCTAATCCTGGCGAGTAATTGTGGCCGTAATTATTTCTCATTCGACTTCATCCTTTGTGACGGAAATGCGGGAGACACGAGAGAATCTCGGTGCGGTTGAGCTGCAGTTTGCGAATAGGAAATGGTGTGTGCAGTGGAACTTCAAAGGCTCATCAGTGCCAGTCGTCTGTTCTCCATAGAATCCACGGGACGAACGGTTTCCAGGATTCCAGCCACAGGGTCGTGAAATCATGGATAATTATCCACTACGTTAGTTCGGTGAACAAGGCATGGAAAAGACGTGTGGGACAGATTGAACTCAAACATCATCGCTCTTCATCGGAAACGTGTCGATTAAAAAATGTCTGTCAAATGGATGGAGCATTTAATTTTTGAACATCCATGACGCCAATCCTCTACAAACCATTGCGTTTGACCAAAATCGGGTACCTTTTGAGAAAGTTGCGTTGGAGGTATTTCCGTTTGTTCATATTCAATGAAACTGGTTGGAAATGATGATGCTTTCGAGATCGATTTTTGAATGTTTTATTACCTCGATTTGGTGATGAAGGAAGCATTGTGCGATCGACTGACGTCGGGAATTACGAATTACGTTCCTGAGCAGCTGCGGTTGACCTGGCGCCATGAAATTAAACCGGCATGCACATGACTAAGTAATAGATGATTAAGATGCATCTGATCAACTGTTGCAACTTCTTCCGTCCGAGACAAAATCGGTCAGTTAATGAGTGATGAAATAGGACTGACCAGGACACGTACACAATCACTTGAATGGGGTGTGCTCATGGGTCGGAAAAACTGTTTACTGTTATTTTTAATCGAAAGTAGACCTCATTCTGAGAATTTTGACACCAACCGCGACCTTCAAGCCTGAGAAGACCTCTTTCTATGATTTTTCAAAGTTTCAAATGTTTATAACGTCACAGTGGTCTGTGGGGTGGCCGAGGCGGGAGGGGCGCGTGACGTAATAAAAATTCGAAACTTTGAAAAATCTTAGAAAAAGATCTACTCATCCAAAAAGACAACGGCTGGTGTCAAAATTCTCAAAATAAGGTCTACTTACGATTAAAAATTTAAAAAAAAATTCAGGCGCACCCCCCATTTTCATCTATATTGAATGATGAAAATCGATGAGTGATGAACATTAACTACGAATTAGCAAATTATGAACATTACGTATGTTAAGTAGCAAATTATGCTTGCTTTGAGAGTGTTTGTACATTCACGGACCCAAAATTGTCTAGGATGGTATATGTGCTTAAAGTAGGGAAACATACTGGTTCTTTTGGTTGCTATCCCAAATATTTTGTCGTGCTAGAAAAATGGGTTGACGGGTTTTTTCAATTCATAAGGTTCACGGCTGAAAGGCGGAAATTGCCGCTTGTAAAATTCTATCCCGGCATCATCGTTGATAGCTGCTCCCTATTACCCCTCCTATCTCTAGAGTAAATTTTCTTGTAAATACCTTCTCTCGCGCCAGCAGACCCTCTCCGCCAGAGGCCATTAGAGCTACGAACAGTCCTAATCTCACGGACTAATTAAAGTCCCCCCCCCCCTCGCGCAAGGGCTTCTGGGAGGCCTCCTCGGAGAATTATCTGGAATTTATATCCAAAACAACCCTGTTTTGCATCAAAGCAAAGCCTTCCCCCCACTCTCCGAAATTCTTTTAATCTCACGATTTATCGAACTTTTTTACTCTTAACCACCCCTGGAGAACTTTAAACTTTGTTTTATCGGACTCGCGGATTTACTGTTCTTGGGTTCAGATATTAGATAAATGACCCCAGAATAATCTTCCGCAGTGATCCTCCAAAACATCGCTCTGGAAAACTTTCCATGTTTGCTACTTTACAACATTTTAATATTCTTGCTTCGCCCTTAAGATATTTCTCTAACCTAAGAGTTTTTCTTTCTGATTATGATTTCAATGTTCATTAAATATTCTGTCAAAAATTAAAGAATAATTAAAAATTCACAAATCGTCAACGCATTGCTAAAACACCGCAGTCTCGACAATTAGCTAGCATGCAGGATATTACTACAGCGTTCACTTACTACAGCAATCTAACGATAATTCCTAGTTCCCTAGATGAACTGGCTGCACTGATCTCCTCAATGTAAAGAAGCCTTCGAATAATAATATTATTTGAGCAGGTGGTAAATCAAAATGTTCCTCCAAAATTGAAATTTCCTGAAACATTGTTCTATTATGATATAATGGCCCAATTTTGGATTTAATTGGGGGAGGGGGGGTTGATATAGTACTTACCTCATATCAGACGTTCAACAATAGCCACTGGGTTCGTTGTCGCAAGCATGCCTCAATCCGAGTTTACCTTCGATAGAATTTTTTAGGGACAGCTCCTTGACTGTGCCCTATGGATTTCAACAACGGTACATTTCTTTTCTGCAAACTCGCGATCTAACCTTCTCAATTTCGCTCGAAATTGGAGGTAGCGAAAGGCTGACTACAGCCTACCAGGCGGCCCGGGAGATTATCTAGATTGGTGACCGCTCGAAGGCGGCATCGCAGGTCTTAATAATTGTTTCGATGCCACTTAAGAGGAAGAATTCAGAACCAATTCTGATCTTCCCTCTAGAAGACAGCTGGTGACGAATTCAACCGGAGATTATTATTTACTTCCGTCCATAATTTTCAACAGAATTGGATTAATATAATAACCATTGCTCATTCGCGAATTTGAAATTCTTTGCAAGGGTTTATTCCCCCTCCAGAACTATTTCCCCGATTTCCATGATATTATCAGGCGTTGAACAAGTCATCTATCCAATATTTGACTAATTGTTGTCACCAATTCATGCCTTTTTCTGACTACATCTGTCTGATTCCCACACCAATTACGGTCGCCAATACCTATCTATAGAATTGTTCACTGTCAGACAATTTATTTTGTCACCAATCTCGCCAATTGTTGTCACTATCTCATCAATCGTTTGATCTATCAAAGCCGCTTCAAATTCAAACTTGAAATGCTTGGTCAGGAACTCGAAATTATAACTTTAGGACTATTTCAACAATTATATTGGCATTTTCAGGCGTTGTTGGCAATCCTCCCACAGTCCCTTATACATCGGATCACTATCTGACCGATGTTTGTCACTACTCAATTTGGTAGATTATTTTCAATAGTAAACTTCGTGTTTAAGAGTCATTTCAACTTCCTCACAGAATAAAGAGAAATCAACGCGAAACGGAACAACATAGTTCACTCACTTAGCGACCAGTGAACTCAACTGTTATGAACTTCATCTCAAAATTAGCATTCTTACAGCAGTTAACATAACCATAACGTAGGGCAGTGTTCATAACCATGTCATATTTCGCTGAGTCTTGATTTGGTTGGACGTTTTTCGTGGATTAGGCGAAATTTCCCTCGTGTATCAAAGGGAAGAATAAAGCAATAGGACAGAAAATCAGGCAGCGAGGCGTGATAGCACAGCTGAGCGCTCCCTCAATGTTTCATTTGCTCCCAACAGCAACTGTTCAAACCGTGAATGGTAGATTGCCTTCGTTACGCGGGGTTTATACCGTGTAACTGACTTATGTCTTTCGGTAAACGCGGCTATAGAGCCCTGTTCATGCTCGCGATGCCTGGAATGTAATACCTAACGAGCCGAAGCCGAGCTTGTAATATGTATTTTAACAATTCAACGAGAATAGAGTAAATTCAGCTCGTCTTGGAGGTAGTACGCATGATGAATCATTCACATCAATGGACGAACATAGAAATGATATGTAAATAAAGCTGATGATAACAAAGAGTGTTCTTACAGGAATATCTATCACTACTACTGATGAATTCGGTTTCGAATTATCTAGTAGGTAATTCCATTTTAGCGCACGTGAGCAATTGGTACTACCTTCGATTTTTCAAGAAGAGTCACTTATTATTGCATATTCTGATTCTCTTAAAATTTATTTAGAATACTCACGCCAAAATGTTCGCAAAACCAATTTTTGACATTTTGTTTGGGAGCGGAAGGGAATGACTACCTTCTGAATACCTCATTTGAATGTGCCTTTGGTTTAGTATTTTCAACGATGAACCTTTGGAAACGAGCAAGAAAAAAAAGTTAACCCCACTCAAAATTTGATAGTTTACGTTTCAAGGTACAGTACTTCTAGAAAGTTTAGGGACACCCCTCATCAGACACTTTCATTCCAGTGTCCCTAAACTTTCTGCTACCTACCTTGTAAACATTTTTCCTTATTAGAGCATGGAAAGCGAAACGTTTTAGTAAAAACAATTCTCCCCAAGTGTTTTCTTCACGTTTTTATGAGAAAAAACAGTTTTTAGGCTAGCGGCAAATTTGCGCTGTTTTTTTGGGACAAAAATTCTACAATTTGAAAAGTAATTGAGGTATTGCAATTTTTTTTTTTTACTCCTGATTTAATTCACTTATACGTGGATACAAAACTTTTCACTCTCTGGTATTGCCTTGACAACTTTTGTGGTTTACAGCCTCTTGCATTCTTGATCCATAAAGTGTGGCCATGAAGTCACATATCCAAGGTTGTGAAAACTTCACCATGAGTCCCTCTCATCAATCTTATCAGTTGAAATAACGATGTCAACAGCAGAAGGTTATGTTCGGGTGATAAGATTGATAAGATGGACTCCATGGTAGGGGTGTGTCGGTCCAGGTATTTCCCTGGAACGGTTCCAACAGTTACAGTGACAAAGATGTAACCGTTCCAAATTACCGGTACAGTTCCATTACTGGTACCGGCGGTCAAATCCCACTCACGTGACATGGATGAAGCAGGCAGTCAAATCCCTATCGTCCTTCTTCCATGCTTGTGGTCTCAACTTGCAATACAATAGCATCATTTTCCTTGAAAATTCGCTAAAAGGAAGGAATTTGAGCAAGTGTTACAAAAGAGACAATTTATTATAAATGATAGTGACCAAACAATTCAAGGAAAGAATAATGACGTTGCAGTTTAAGAACTTAACATGACAATAATAAATTAATAATACTGGAGACAACTTCCATGCTAACCAGTCCAGAAAATCACTTCCATGATACTATTATATTCTCAGTCCATGGAAGTTGTAAGGGTGCTTCCAGGTACAACATGGAACAGAAACTGAGAACAAGATCCATGCTTACCAGTCCGAATGATCCCTTCCCGGTCCAGTGCCATTTCAAGATATCTTATCGGTCTGTGGAACTGGACCGGTAAGGGTCGAGTTTTTGTCACTGTGTGGAACCGTTCCAAGTTGATACTCGGTTCCACAGTCCCGGTACAGCTGTACCGACACACCTCTACTCCATGGTGAAGTGTTCTGGAACTTTCAGGAAGCACTGTACGTATAATCCAAAATTACAATGGAAAATGTTCCCTATCCCCTTCCTGCTTCTTAGAAGGGTCGGAAAAGCTGTGTTCTTCTAAGACCGGTGATCTTTAAAGAAAAATAATAAACCGTCGTAATAATTTGCAGCGTTTTTTATTAACTCGTTGAATATTGAATTATCATCATTTCTGTGCTTGGCCTAAACATGGATACTACGTAAAATATATACGAAGGCTGCCGTCCTTTTAGCTTCCTAGTTTCAATTTCCGAAATTATTCCAACAGAAAAATGTAAATTTCGAAACGCTTTCCTGTTTGGAAAAGTAACATCATCCCTTGTTTGGCCCACCCTCTCAATTGTAACGTTCGTTTTGACCGATTGGAAAACAAACAATAACAAGAAGGTGTTCCAGTCACGCATTTCACAGAACAACAAAAGCCCACTTTTTTGTCCTCGTAACAAACTGCCTGGTTTTTTTACGTCGTGTCTTTCTCATGGGATCGAAAGCTTGTTGTTTCTAATTTATCTGGATTCTCCAATACTACCTAACTGTCAGACTCCATTGTTATTTTAACTTTTCTATTTATCCTTCAGAACTGGTTAATAAACAGCAGGGTAGGAAGAAATGCCATCTCTTGAACTCAAAAATGATTTGGAACCGCTCCAAAATTGACGAGTGGGCGGGGTTCTATCCTATTAGTGTTGACGAGTTGAGCTCAACCGCGATGCTGCTCTCTTAATTGTTCTAAAATTAAAACCTCCTCGCCTGTACGCGTCTTCCCCAGCCGCTTTGTCGATTCCCAAGGGTTCAACTTGAGGCATCGGATTTCTCCTATTGCGCAACTCGCGAATCCATGAAACGCCTTTTTTGAATGTCCCGTCAATTTGTTCCTTAATTCAAATGTCTCAAAACAAACGATTTCTGGGTACGTCAATTGATCGGGATTGGGGTCAACTGGAAACATGACACCTTCTTCGCCGAGCTTTCGGTAAATGTATTACCTTCGTCAGGGCTCGAAGGATGTTCATTCAGTGAAACTACCAAACGTCGATAATAAATGAATGGGGTTAGTTCCGCTAGTTTTGAGAATACAATTATTGCCTACGTACTGTATTGGAAAATCCGTCGTAACCAGCAAAAAATGAATTAAAAATGAAAAAAAGGTTTTATGTTTCCAGTTGACCCCAATCCCGATTAATTGACGTAGTTCCTTTTGTTGTGTCAATCTATATAATTTGCTGATACCTGGGTATGCGACTTGAAAAATATGATTAATAATTTAACCTATGAAAATTCAAAAAAGTTCTACAAATATTATAATATTTTTAGGTTCATGCGTGAAGGAGGGTAACTAACCAATATCAACAGAAGACCAGAATATACAGTCATATGCAAGTTATTCTTGTTAGGTAGTGTATGCATACTTAAGTACCATACAATCGTATCGAGAGGAGTACTTTTCTATTTCTCCTGCTACATAATTATTGACTGAGTCTGTTAATATGTCTGTTACATACTTAATCACATGTCAAACCTCCTAGGAAACCTTAACTAATAGGTGTAAAACCTTCATTCGTCTTAGTAAAATTGGCTTCCCTTAGTGATATTTATGGGGAAAACGTGCTCGTAAAAAGGTTGTTTCACCATTTTTTTTGGAAATTGAACCAAACCGAGAAACGATTCCAACGGTATCCGATAAATTTCTATGGGTAAAACCGTTCAGTTATGTTCCGACATATAAATAATCAAGAGCTTGGAAGGATGCTCTAATCACAAAAAGTTCAAATTAATGAGCGGTTGGATGGAAAACAATCGGGAACAAGAATTAAATTAAAGATATTGAACAAAAACTCTAACGAAAATTGAATTCATTATTCAATAAATGTTGAATTCGAGATTGATGGTACCATTTCAACAAAGATAGAAAATGAAAGAATGGAGTCAATAAAAATCACTGCCTGAAATTCAACTTAACGGGCTCACAAGCATGTCACTCCTGAATCGTGATTTTGTAGCCGCTCAATGAGTTGCTAAGCTTTGAATTTACGCGCAGGTAAAGATTCTTAGCGAAATCCCAAAAGATGGCTGTAGGACTGTTTTGGAGGTCTTAGAGGAGCGATGAGAGATACTAAACCTTCAAGACCGATCAGTCTTACGGGTCACTTTGCAGCGCGCGCCGTCTTTGTTCACCTTTAGCTCCATTTCTAGTCCCAATTTGTTGTAACATTCAACGTTTTTGTTGTATTTTTTGAATTTTGCTTTATACAGTTGTGGAAAATTCTAAAACTATTCCTGGAGCTTAGCATTATTTCAAAAGTAAACAAAAACATCTATAATGAATTATTTATTTTAATTTATTAAAATTAAAATAATTAAAAAAATTAAATTAAAACAAATAGGTATAAAAACTCTGCAAATTATTACACAAAGGTTTATTATTTTTCTATATAGATCACTCTTCTGCAAAGAACACGGCTTTGCCATTGTTACCACCAACCAACTTGAATGAAAACATCTATCGCATTTCGGTCTGCTAAAATTTGAACTGAGATTAGGCCTCTTTTGCGATTCACACTCGCGTTTCTGATTTGTCGTAAGTCCATCCCTTAAATTCTCGTAGGGAGCGAACAGTTTGTCCTATAGGGCTCCACGTGGTCTTTAAGAATCCTAAAAATTCAATACTATCTTAAATTGATGGAAAAACAATACCTTCATATAAAAATGTTTTGAGCGAGGGCGTTTTCAAAATGTCAACCTTCAGAAGTGACCTACATCAACCAAATTCTTCAGGGCACAAATAGACCCCAAATGGAGCTCACATACCAAATTTCATCAAAATCGGACAATGCTAACGGACGGACGGCCAAATTTTTATTCGATTTTTGGATTCTACATACCTTGAAACGTAAACTAACAAATTTTGAGGGGGATGAACAATTTTTTTTCTTGGTCGATTCCATACGTTCTTCATTTATAAATAAATAGTGTTATGAAAATGAAATTATTCTTTATTGAAATATAAATTAATAGACGTACTAAAATGTGGTTTATGTTGAGTTCTGAATTTACAAGAAACCGAAATTTATTCTCAGATGAGATGCTACACAAACATGTTTGAGATGGGAGATGATGATTGTGTAAGCCGTTCAAGTGGTAATTTAGATCTCAGAGATGAAACTGTGCGGGAACTGCTAGCAAGATATTAAATCATGAAAAATACGAGCAGGTAATGAATTATGGTGGGAATATTCATTTTGATCGAAGAGCTCTATGGATACAACTTTTGTATGTGCGTTACCGTTGTGATTTTGCGGCGAAGAATGTATGAGCACGTCGTATTCCCCACATTAACGTCCAAATTATTGATAGTCATGCATGGAGGGGAAGTAAAGGCCGTTGGATCTCGAAAACAAGAGAGAGGTTGTGGGAAAACTCGAAAGAGCGAGCGGTATGTGGGTCGGCGCTATAGCCTGAATACCGAGGCGAGGTTACAACTGTCAAGAGAAAATTTAGATGGGCATCCCTAGTATTCCCGAAAGGGCGTACAGGAAATGACCTATTCTTCACACCAGGGTGACCACCCTCAACAGAGGGAATCTTCAGGTACCCGAATTTAATGAACCGAAAGTCCCTGATTCACATTGATTCTGGTTAGTTACGTTTGACTGCGCTGTACCTCGATGGCCTGCAGGGATTGTGGTGATTGTCCTCACCAGTCCACCAACTATCACAACTGAGGAGATGAGCTGCACAACTTTGACTGGAGTGCAATTTTCTGAAAACACAAAATACCTATATACTAGAAAATTGAAATTTTGAAATTATTTTCCTTTTGGAGTTCTATAGCCATAAAATGGTTATGTAGGCAAAATTAAAAAAAGAAAGTGAAAAAAATTGAAAATATAGTGTGAAAAAAAACTAATGTAACTACGAAATTTGATTGATGATTAAACAATGTACGAACGAGGGAATTTTGATTCACGCTCAGCTTCTGGTCGGAATAACCAGCAGATTGGATACGCATATTTTCAAAGTTTATCTTCACTATTCGATAAGTACGAGTTTTGAAACCATCTGACCTGAGAATCGAAAGTGTTCTTCAACAAAAACTATCGTTTACTAACCACAGGCCCTAAATAAGTAGAAACGAGGGAGTTTTTCTTCATCCTGAATCAATTTTTGGGAAAATGGATCGAACTATTTTGGTTTATTATTTTCAATAATGAACCTTTGGAATCGATCAAAAAAAAATTTTTTAACACCCCCTCAAATCTGATGGTTTTCGTTTCAAGGTACGTGGAATCCAAAAATCGAATAAAAATTTGGCCGTCCGTCCGCCGTACGCGGCACTTTTGCCACTTAGCATTGACCGATTTTGATGAAATTTGGTATGTAGGCTCCATTTGGGGTCTAGTTGTGCCCCGGAGATTTTTGGTTGATGTAGGTCGAAATTTTGAAAACGCCCTAACTCAAAAAATTTCGATATAAAGTTATTTTTTTCCTTTAATTTAAGATTCTGTAGAATTTTTAGAACTTTTTGAGACCACGCGGAGCTCTGTAGGACAAACCATTCGCTCCCTACGAGAATACGTAGGTTGGAAGTACGATAAATCAGAAACACGAGTGTGAATCGCAAAAGAGGCCTAATCTCCGTTCAAATTTTAGCTGACCGAAATGCGATCGATGTTTTTCTTCATGTTGGATGGTTGGTGGATTTGCAGACGAGTGATCAATATAGAAAAATAATAAACCATTGTGTAATAATTTGCAGCGTTTTTGCTTCACACCTCCTCAAATCGACATCTATTTGGGTACTCACCTGTTGAGCCTTAGTTCACGTCAACATGGGCTATCGAGTAATTCTGTCTGGTGGTTCTGGCATAATCGCATGTTTGGAAACGAAAACATAAATGGGATGGATGACATTGAATAAAGACTAAACTATCGGACTCGAACTTGGAAAACGCTCGTTATCCAGACGGCTCGGTATCTACCACTTAGCTATTTTTCTTTCAAGAAGGAGCAGTTCTGAAGCAAAAAGCAACTACGAACATCACTCCCACTCACAAAGAGAGAACAATACGAATCGATTAGATATTTTCAACACAACATCGAAGGTGGACATTTTTATATAAATTATAAATTTCATATGAATTATTATAATTATCATTTTGGGAACTTTTTTTTTCAATTTTATTTCTATGATAAACGAGCCTTCTCGAACAATCAATATTCATCTACGTGTCTCAAAATTATGAGTACTTATCATAATATTCCGTATCATCGGTATTCATGTTGTCGTCCCAGATTTCGTTAGCTTTTTTTTCTAGTTAGTCCATGACTAAAACACATTCTGTGTTAAAAATAATGAGAATGACATACACATTTTTTAATCAACATACCAAAAAAAAAAAAAAAAATTGTTTGGTCTATATACTTTTTGAAGGAAGTCTCAGGAAGAATTTTTAAGTTGATAAAATATTTTTCGGAAGCTAGAATTTTTAATCTCTTTGTTTGAAATTCAATCGTGAAAAACGCATTCGTTCAGAAAGAAAAGGCTGAATTTGACGAAAATATAAAATTTGCTCATTTGGTCTCGAGACTTTTCCAAAAGTGGCTTTCAGCCTTCTACAGCTGAAATTGATATAAGTTTTGTGATATTTATTTTTGAATAAGTTACAAGAGGTTATAACACATCTCATAATACCGTGGATTAGTTCGAAATAGAACGAAGTTTTCGATCTGCTATCTCTTTCGGCGAACAAGTAAATCACCTCGGAACGTAAACGTAAAAAGAAAATCACCGGCTTCACAGGAAGCAGAGAATAACGTGATTCCATTTCCCTCCATCGCCTCTGGGCAATCCGCCGCTAACCAACTTCTGGAATTGAATCTTCCAACACAAGAAACTGAAGGGAATCACGAGCCCGTTTCAACGCTCTAGTCTGTACGCAACGATATCGACCAGGACTGGAACGCCGCCAATGCAACTTGGTTGCCCCCGTGAGGGACCTCTTAATGCCTCTTTCGCCCTCACAGCCCGTCCAATCTCCACAGTTTCAGCATTTAAGCCCTCCATCCCTGAACTTTGTGTTGCCCACGTGGAGCCTCCCCCACTTCATTCCAACTGTTAATGGTTTTCAAGGGGCTACGGATGGCTACTGCCTACCCAGTAAAACCCTTCATTCAATATATAATTATACGTCTTCGGTTTCCTTCGAAGGCTAACCCCCCCCCCCCCTCTTTAATTAAATTAGAAAGATACCTCATGCCAAACGAGTGTTCCCTCAAGACACCCTAAAGAGTCGTTACTTTCAACCCTCTACACGGAATTTCTAGGAACAGCTCTTACGTGAATGGTTGAAAGGAATTCCACTCCCAACTGGAAACTGTTCTCGTCTCTGGAAATTCCTTAGAAATTGTCCCAGAAGAGTTTTTGCTGTTTATTACACTCGACGAACCAGAAACAGGTCTCTAGTAGAGCTATGCTACAGCTTTGTGCTTTGAGAATAGAACTAATTCTCAGTTTTAAATTCAATGGAGTACCTACTCGTAGTTTTTCTTGAAACTTCCGAGAGTGTCGATAGTGTTCAGCCCTCTACTTTTCCACATTTTCCACATTAAAGAGATAAAAACCTTTCTAGTCCCCTTTTCACATGAGTTGCTATTCAAAATACTTTCTCTCAGAGAACCCATTCCCGATGGAATTTTTTTTTATCAAAGCCCGGATTTCCTCAATCATGTCGAGTTTTCTCTCCATCTCTGTAGTCGGTAGTATTGCATTGATCGTTTTATTATTCATTCAATAGTTTATACATAGATTCGATATTCATGGGGTTCGCTGAGATACTTACATCGCCTTGTAGGATATAGAAAGGTGGAAATTCTATAACTGTTGATACATCTCCATCTCTAAAATGGAAACCATTCTCGTATTGTAGTGTTCACATTATATATTCATCGACCCTATTCCATACCCTCGTTTTAGTAAACCTCCTCGTAAAATATCAGAAAATCAGGATACAATCAATATCAGAAAACGTAGAGTGGGCAGTAAGCTTCCTCATAACATGGAGAATGAAAATGAATCTGTTCATACATTCATATATTTGTTGAGTTCATTCATAATTCAAAAACATCAACACAATCGGGAATTTTTCCTATTCACTACGATTTTACAGAGTATGTGCCGTGGCACTTGCTAATTAGGTCGCTGAAAAATTAATCTGCAACCACTCTCGAACAAAATTGAATGAAATTGTTCTCACACTTTCAAAATGTTCACAAGAAATCGGCAAACTGCTTCTCTACAGGTATGCGAGTTGTCATTGCCAGTTTACCTCAACTTTGTACGATTCTTCCCATGCAACGCGATCTAATGAAGTTTTACTTTTTCTTCTGTTTCAGTGCGTGTTATATTTGTGGGCGTTAAAATTGTGTCACCCAACCACACTGTTCCTCCTCAGAGGTAACCATGAATGCCGGCACTTAACGGAATACTTCACCTTCAAACAAGAATGTAAGTTATCATCAAATATCTACATATTATACGAATCCCTGTAGCCCTGAGGAAAATATTCAACTCCTTCACCATTGAAATAGAATTTTCCTACTTTTCCGTTACCTTGGCGTGTTTAAAGTGCACCACATTCTCAATATACTGTAAATTGGAGTTAGGTGAAATTTGAATATTCAAGAGAACACGCTACAAAAAGTGAAGACGGAGGGTGATTTTCTGACCTCGGTAGGCCTCTACAAAAAAGTGGCCGAATTTCACTGAAAATTAGAGTGATCAAATTGAGGGTGAAGCACTGGATACTTTTTTCCTGTTACTCATGCCAGAATCAAAATCAACTTGAAACTTCTAAGGTAAAAACTATCTCAAATACTTGCAAAAAGAGCACATGGCTTGAAAGATGGAGTTTTTAGTTTTTTAGCAATGTTCATTGTATGATTTAGACGTTTTTCCTCGCAACTTTTCGGTTCACGTAATAACATTTCTGAAAAACTTAAAATTTCAAATTTCGTGTACCAATACTCCCTACCTACCACATGACCACTTCACAATCAAGTTTATTTGGAAGAGATAAAAGCTTCACACTCAGTTCGAAGAAACGGGAAGTTGAGGTTGCCCTAATTAATAGGAAATCGGATTACTGGTTGCTAAGGACGCAAAACTGAGTACAACTCGAAGAAACGAATACGATCGCATTCCGGTCAGCTAAAATTTGAACGGAGATTAAGCCTCTCTTTCGGTTTCCATCGGTCACATTCGTGTTTCCGATTTTTCGTAAGTCCGGTCTCTGTCGGTCGCCGTCGTTCCTCGTGCCGGGTCAGTATTTCCTTGAATTACAGGGTCTCAAACTTTAAAAGTTGTACCTAAATTTGAATTGTTCTAGGATTTAAAAAATTCATTAGTGCGTGGATGTAGGGAATTGAAAAACTAAACGATTGCCGCTGGAATCATCAAAATCGAAAACAATAATTGCCAAAGAAATATGGGAAAAATGTTTTATTCAGTTTGGGTTTTCCCATATTTTCTCTGGTAATTTTTGTTCGATTTTGATGATTCCAACGGCATTCTTTCTGTTTTTTCTATTCCCTACACCCATGCACTTATGAATTTCGAAAATCCTTCAACATTTCAAATTTAGGTTCAACTTTTAAACTTTGAGCCCCTGCAATTTAGGGGAATACTGACCCGGTACGAGGAACGAACGGCGACCGACTGAGACCCCCTCAAGTTCTCGTAGGGAGCGAACGGTTTGTCCTACAGAGCTCCGTGTGGTCTCCAAAAATTCAATACTATTTCAAATTGGTGAAAAAACCATACCTTTATTTCGATAGTTTTAGAGCTAGGGCACTCTTGAACATTTCAAGAGGAGCCCATGTACCAAATTTCATCAAAATCGATCCATGGTAACTTAAAAAAAAAGGAAAATTCGATTTTAGGATTCTGCACACCTTGAAACGTAAACCAAAAAATTTTGAGGGGGGGTTTAGTCAAATTTTTTCTTGGTCAATTCCAAAGGTCCATTATTGAAAATAATAAACCAAAAAAACGCTGCAAATTATTACACAATGGTTTATTATTTTTCTATATAGATCACTCGTCTACAAAATCACCAACCATCCAATATGAAAAAAAAAATCCAAAAAAAAAAAAATCCAAATCACCAACCATCGATCGCATTTCGGTCAGCTCTAATTTGAACGGAGATTAGGCCTCTTTTGCGATTTACACTCGTGTTCAAAGACCACTTCACAATTGAATTTGAATTTTTCAAATGCAGCGTACGGCGCACGGCGTACGGCGGACGGACGGCCAAATTTTTATTCGATTTTTGGATTCTACGTACCTTGAAACGTAAACCATCAAATTTTGAGGGGGTGTTAAAATTTTTTTTTCCTTGGTCGATTCCAAAGGTTCATTATTGAAAATAATAAACCAAAATCAGATGGTTGCGTCACAATTTTTGATGATATTGATTGTTTATTAACGTTGGTGGCTTAGCAGTCAATTGGTTTGAGAAAAAACAGCTGTTTTCATAAACTAACTAATAACGAAGTAGGTTATGTTGTTTTCCATGTAGAACAATTCGCAGCCTCGATTTGTACGAAAAGATTAGGTAGGTATTCTAGACCAGTTAGGTAACCCAAAATACAGATATCTCTGAGTAACATCGAGGAGTTAGAGACTGGCTAAAGCTTCGTCAGCGGGATTCATTGTCACCAGACGAAATGAAACGAAATGTTCGTTGGCTCTCTTTGCCATCTCATTTTCTGTTTTTACCCGAAAAATGTGTGTATTAGAGTTTCTTGCTTATCAGAATAGAATATAATCACACAGGTGCCCCATAGTGCAAGAAAATGAACCGCCATTTAGAAAGTGTCACTAAATCCACGAAACGCTATATTTTGATGGTAGACGATATTGAAATCCTACCACTTTTTATATATGGGTGAGATGTGCTCACTCATGACCCAGCTGGGATCATGCAAGAACCCATTTTTGCCCTTTCAGGCCACGAAAAAGGCGGATTGATAGGTGATATTGATACGAGGTAATTCCACAGCAGTAATTACAGTCATTGGTGCCCTGTTAAACGATGCTCTTTCTACGTAGTTTCAAAAGCCAACAAACACGTCGATTTCCTTCCTAACCCCGCTATTGCTGTCGGTAACGATGTAAGTGCTGTTTTTACTCGAGCGCACGCATGTGGAAGAGCCTTATCGTTTCCTCGTGATATCGTTCGCAATCGCAAATCATGCACGCCAACGTTGACAAAAAGGGTCGCGTGAACTGGAGAAGATAAAAATCTTGGTGTTGAGGTCATGCCCCCCTCTCAGTATCGATTAATTGTTTTCATGATTGGATGAAAGAAAGAAAATATGTGAGCGAAATTTCAAACAACTTTTTCGACCGATTTTAGGCTAGTTTTGTTCGATTTAATGAGGTTTCTCAGAGGAAAGTGTGATTCCTAAAAAATACCATTGGAATATCGTCACACCAGCACAATGAACTTATCAAGTGTGCGGTTATCATGATTTCTATCGTAAAACGTATAAAACTTGGAGAAAAATCAATGGAAACTAGATAATGTCCAACATGTTGAGAATGAGTAAAAAAATGAAACAAAATCCTAATCAACAAAAATTCAACTTTTTTCACCAGTTTGATTCCGTATGGAGTATATTATGGGGAACTTCTTACGACTATTACTCGGCTCTCGAGAGCTCTTGAAAGATGCGTCCTATCTACTGTTTTCTGGGGTATACCAACAAAATACGTTCTATCAGACCCTCCCTAAGATGAATGAGTACTCTGCGAACTTGCAGTTAGGATTTTTCATGTTGGCATAAGTACCCTGTCATACACGACAGGTGTCTTTCGTCATGGTATAAACCGCTTAGATTTGCTGATTTTCTGTTATTCACGTTTTCGACTAATCTAGTACACCCTAGTCGTGCACCCTGAGTTCCAACTCTCTTTACCTAACTTCTTGCAATGTACATAGTTCATGTGAAAAAAATGTTTGTCGAATTTATTTTAATCTGCATCACTTTGACTTCTTACAGATTAATTTTCTCTACATTCAAAAACTTCATTAGTAAACTTCATAGGTACTTCGATAATGGGAAAATAAGCTTTACCCTCACGTGTTAATGTTGTTAGGTGATTTAATTTTTTTTTTTTTTTTTCAATGTCAACTTACTCCGGGTTTAAATCTGAATCAATATAGATGATTAAACTCATTTCACGTACCTTAATCCCCTTGATACATCAAGGGGTACTAAGAATAAATATCCGATCTGTCTATTCATCCCAAAGTAAAACAACCCATCTGACGGATTACAATTATTAACATTGAAGAAAAAAAGGAAAGGGGTGCGCAGTAAAAATTTGATATGTTTTGTGATTAGATGTGGACTACAGGCCAAAAAAAACCTTGAATGTTGTTTTTTCTCAAAATGAACAGAATTGAGATGAGACTATTCTAGTTAGGTTCCAACATCCTCATCGGAATGGTAATTTTCATCGAAACCTTCATTCACGTTATGTAATGTAAGAAGACTTTTAACTTGGGGAAGTTTCCCTTCACAGGAAGCCGTATAATTGCCGTGATGTTATATTCAAGAAATGTAGTATTATATTTTTTAAACCCAACTATAATTACTTGTTTCTTTCAAACCATGCATAACTTAAAATGTTAAATTACTGTCCAGATATTCTGTGTGGCAGGTCCGTCGCCACGTAATAGCCTAAATATTGTGTATTTTACACAAACCTGGATCCACTTATACGATTTGTTCCAAAATAATTATCCAATGAGCTTTCTATCGTTTCATCAGAAAACTCCGTTATGTGGAACAATCTAGTTACCTATGAATGAAGTTACCTCTTTGGCTGATGAATTTGATAAATAAATGTACAGTACATGGTTATATTTTTCAAATAATTATCATTCTCGTGATTATATTATTATTAAATGACCATCATCATGTTTATATTTCTAATCAATGACCATCATCATGATTACAGTTCTTATCAATAACCATAATCATGATTATGTTTCTAATCAATGACCATAATTATGATTATATTCCTAATCAATGACCATTATCATGATTATATTTCTAATCAATGACCATCATCATGATTATATTTCTAATCAATGGCCATAACCCATAGTATATTTCTAATTAATGGTCTCAATTATGATTTTAATTCTAATCAATGACCACAATCATGATTATAATATTGAAATCAATTATCATCCTCATGTATATATTTTTTGTAATCAATGATCATGCCTTTTCCTTGCAGGTAAGATAAAATATTCGGAACGAGTTTACGACGCATGTATGGAGGCGTTCGATTGTCTGCCTCTCGCCGCTCTTATGAACCAACAGTTCCTCTGCGTACATGGAGGCCTGTCACCCGAGATCCACAACCTCGACGATATTCGAAAGGTAGGTCAATTGCATTGTTATACATTAATGAATAAATCCTACTTTTGGATCGGTTTGCTTGTCCTTACGGCTGCACCGATTTTCATCCGAGTGGGCGCAAATTTACGGGGAAGAACCAATTTGAAACACTTTATGGACATATTGCTACCGAGTCTACCAAGGTAGCGGAAGCTTTGTTTTCATTTTTATGGTTGAAGAAAAATGTTCTCCAAAATCAAAATTTCCACACGCGTTTTACGTTTCAGACCTTCCTGAACAATTTTGGTTCCGTGTCAATTGCATGAAGTCTGCCATGAAATCCTTGCCACAGCTATAACTTCTACATTTCTTACCCGATTCTGATTAAATTCTCAGTGATTGTGTGGATTGGCGTGTAGATGGTCCCTTATGAAAATCATCACCCCCGGACTGATAGTAGCCGCTGCGCATGCGCAAACGTTAAGTCCTTGCCACAGCCATATCTTATACTTTTCACATCCGATTTTGATTAAACTTTCAAGGATTGTGTGGATTGGCATGTAGATTGTTCCCTGTAAAAATCGGAGATGTTCCCCTATACAATCGTGTTATGGATACGAGGAAGCTATATGCCACACCCACTTGGCAGAAGTTTTTTCACTTTTCAAGGTTATTTTCCAAAATAAAAATTTCCACTTACGTTGTAAACGTTCCTGTACTATTTTGGTTACTTGTCTTTGTGTCTTTCTGTCTATTTTGTATTTCCCTAAATTTACAGTTTTGCAACTTTTTTCAATTTGTTGGACTAAATATATTTTTTCAACGAATAGTTCACTTTTTTTGTGAACAATACACATTTTTTAGTGTGGATAAGTTCTAATTTACCCACATTGAATTTCTAATTCTCAAAACTTCATTTGTAAATAAATTTTAGTGGCATTGGGATTTGTGTGAATTACTCCCTAATAGTTTCCCTTTGAGTTGAAAACCTTTATATTAAGGTCATGCCGTGCTGAGCTTGAGGTTTCTAGGTTTGCTTGTCTTTAACCTTATGAGGAGAGTGAGCTTCCATCATTGCATTCTCGTGCGGACTGAATAAAGTACTCAATTTTTGGAAGGGTCGGTTCCGTTGGGAATTTAAGGAAGTAGAATTGAAGCACGTAGGAGGCCACGTATCAGAAGGCCGACTCCTTCGCTCACTTTTCCGAATTGCTAGCAGTAAAGATGGGAAATAGGGAAAAGTAGCGGCGGGTTTACCTTCCTTCCGGCTTCATTTGACAAGGGAATTCATCCTACGATGCGAGGAAAGGGACTCGTAATCCCGTAGTTTGTTATCAAACCGAGCGTTGTTTAACAGAACGTCACGAACAGCAAGCAGAATTTAAAAGGTTAATCCAATCCACTTGATCCACTCCCACCTACGCGGGGTCACTTCGTGCAGCTCTCCTCCCGCCAACGGCTCTTTTTCATCCACCTCCAGTTCCATTCATTCAATCATGCTAGCGCCGGGAACTAAGCACTTCTCGACCCGCCTGCCTAGCAATCTCCTTTAGTTTCAACCTAGAATGTCGTCAGACACCTTTCATTCGTCACTTGGTGAGATTTCGATGACGAGAGATCCCCATCAGTAATCCAGGATCTCTCAGCTTTTTGTGTAGTCCTTGCTTCAAATTGTGCCAAGTTTCTAGTTTTCTGAACTTCCTTGTAAATACTTGAATTGTTGGCACAACTTCCCCATCGCTACCCGTCTCTCATATTAATATTCTTCAGTTTAGATCTTATTTGTTAAGGAGGCAATTATGACGAATATTTTCGCGGCCAACTTCAGTAGAAGGCCAGAGCATTAGTGAATTGACAAGTCGTTAGTCAAGCCTGTATTATTGCTTGTCGCGCAATGCAACCTTTGTGCCTGTTAGATAGTTTATCCCAGGTTTATTTTCAATTTTCGTGTGTCTATACATAAATTAGTGCTCTGAAGTTATGATTTCCTACTTAATTTATAGATGGTCATAGTTTTACAAGTATTATGTCGCTCTATTTTCATAATAAAATCGCCAGACATGGGTTCCTATGAAATTCCCATGATGTGGGAGTGGAGCTGTTGAAAGTCATTCTATAATACGAAGTTCAAAGATAATAATTAGATACTTATTGTATTTTATTGTGATTTTTTGGTTTTCTTGAATAACCAAAAGATACAATTTAGTAAATTTATTAAGTACTTTTCAAGTTTGCGATGTAAATTTAGTCAATACTTAGACATCTCCCTATAAATTATGAAGGCACTGTAAATGGTATCTTAGAATATTTCTGAACTCGGCCGTGTTCAAATAAGCTTGGAAATTTTGCTTCAAATTGCTTTAGTAGCGGCGGCTGGACTGAATAGGGAAGAAAATGCTGCCGGAGCTTGTGCCATAGCCTTCTACTGAAGCGGGCCGCATATTGCACACTCTCCCACCCACCAGCATTGGCAATATCGCCACTGTTAAGACCACAAAACCAAGCAAGAAAGATGCTTGATATCATCATAGCGTATTCCGAATTTTTGAGCTCAGTAACTAGACGTCATGGGTGCAAGTACGCCAATTTGGAGTTTGCTGAACCCCCGACTGGACACGTGGATAGTCACTTTATCGTTCAGAGTCCATCCATTGTAGTCTGCCATCCGATCAAACTGCTCTTGATAGAACTATCATTCGTATTGCCCATTATTATTCAGGATGAGGCTCCATCTTAGCTTGCTGTTTTACCAACAAATCTTCTGCTGCCTTGAAGCTAGTTGCTAACATGTCCTATACTTGTCTATCAGGACCAATCATTCAAACTGAAATTTTCATGTAGTAAAATGTGGTATTTCATTTTATACCTTCCATTCGCTCTTCCCACAATAAAACTGAACTTGTACTGAAGGAATCATAAGTTTTTGATGATATTCACTAAACCGGACTTTTGTTTGACAACTTTAATGCTCTTGGTAACCTGGTGTACGATGCATCGTCTGCACAAATCACAATGCAGAATCCCTAACATTATTTTATTTGCCAGCGTACGATACTTTTTCACTCAGCGACTGTTTTCTGATTGAAGGCTTGTGTTCGAGCAAAAACACGTTCTTCTGGGTGAATTCGCCTTTTTAGGGAACTACAAAAAATAAGGACACCCCCCCCCCCCCCCATTCGAGGGTTCGACGATTTTCCGGGGTTCGCGTTTCCTACACTCCCTCCACCACACGGTCGGATGAGCTGGGAAGTGGCCCAGAAAAATTGTGCGTAACCTCCAACTTTAAAGCGCGGCTTCATCTTGGGGCCGCATTTATTCAAATTCCACGGTCTCGTTACGAAAACTCGCAGTCTTCCGGAATTAACATAGCAGCCGTCAAGAGTTAGCATGAATTTGCATTAATTTGTAATATTCGTATTTTTCTTTAATAAAGTTATTTAAATGCTGGGATTAGTTACAAAACGCACCCGAATACTTCCACCAGATATTTTTTACACCAACTGCCCAAAATGAGAACCAGAACAAGAATTTCACTACGGTCTGATTTTCCTCTGTAGGTCGATTCACGACTTGGAAACAGCCAGTTCTCCCCGTGAGTGTTTGAATGTTTCTTCGTATGAAGTTTTCTCCTGATGCGCAATTAACAACAGAGCTGGTTTCACACAAAATTCCAACCTTTCGCTGCATTTTCTTCAGTTTTCGTTAACCTTGATAATTTAATTTGCCAAATTGGCATTTCTTCGACGTTACTTGAAACTTTTATGTATGAGCAAGTTCTAACATGACATATCAGATCACATTTACCCGATTTCTAATATTTAATGGACCGGTGCTACTTGAATTTAGAGAGTTGTTAGGAGTGGCTCCAAGACAAGACCCTGTTAATCCATTGATATTGAATGTGTTGACTCAAGCATTGATACAGTTTAAATGCATTAAAACTTGTATTTTTTCAGAGTCACATTATCTAGAAATGCCTCGAATGCAAACAAACATACTCGTAATATATATAGAGATGGGTCGCTCACTACTGAGCCGGTTCTATCGGAAGAGCGACTAGACCGTGGCTCCGTAAAAATGAACGGTGGTTCTTCAGTCTTCCAGCGACCTGGAAAACCGGGAATACTCTGGGAATTTACTCTACTGGAAAACTCAGGGAATTTCATTTTTTTTCCCGAAAACCGCTGGAAAAACCCCTAGTGCCAAACCTTTTAGTGGGAAGTTCCGGCAGTCTGAGGGAAAAAAGTTCTAGTACGGAAAAATACTCACACATGAGATGACTTAGTGGGTGGTAATTTTATTTCGTGGAACTATCTATAACAGATTGGATGTGTTCTCCTACGCCAAAGCCTTTGAAGTGGTCATTTCTCTCGAATAAACCAACGAATACCTATGATTTAACGTTCATTCTCGATTTTTTCAAACAATCAAAACACTGACTGAAAATCGAAAAACAATCGACTGAAGAAGTCGAGAAAAAACGTCGAATTACCTAAACTAATTGGTTCACGAGAGGCAAGACATCTTCGAAGGCTTATTTTCACCTTCAATTGACTGAAAAACTTCGAAGATGTCTTGTCTCTCGAGAAAACCAACCTGTTTCGGTAATTTCGACGTTCGTTTCGACTTTTTCATTCAATCTACTCATTCACTCACTGTTGCCTCAACCCAAACGATAATTCAGAGGACAAATGCGTTAAAAAACAAAAAAAAATCAATAATTTTTAGTGGTGCCACGAAATTTGACTCTTGATAGCCACCACAATTCAAGAATTACAGTATCCAATTGTAAACTTCATTTATTGTTGTTTTTTTTTTTTTTTTTTTTTTTTTTTTTTTGTTTTTTTGGTTTTTTAGGATTTATTAAGCATTTAAAACGAGGAAAACAGCTTTATTCGTAACATTGTTCACTCGTACTTCAGAGAGCGAAAGAGACAAAAAGAGCAACTGAGCCGTTAACAACTACCGGTTCTTTTGAATGAGTGGTACGTCTGTACAAAAATATGAAATATATCCAATTAGCTGTACATGGATGAATGGATACATCGATGGTTACTTACCAACCAACTAATCCTAATTTGAAGTCACCACTATCTTCCTCCCTTAATTTCTTCAACAAACAATTCACATGACACGCAATCCCGCAAGTAGTTCGGCAATTCGGTTTTCATCGATTTCTCCCAGTGTTGCTGAGGTTCGAGTTTTGCTTCAACCTGAGACAGATTTGGTCCTGAGGTCGACGACAACTATAGGGGCTGAGGCGATGAGTTCCTTAAGGCAATGCTCCTTCGAACTCCACAAACCAGATGGAAGGATTTGGTCACGCTCCTTCATCATTGGAGTGTGTTTGGCTTGTGAAGAAGATCGCGGAGATGGTACACCGGTTCACACTAGCAGAAAAGATCGTGTCATGGTTGATCTTCAGCCGTCTGTGCGAATAGAGCTCTGCTGGGCTTTTCCCACATGCGGAAGGAATAGCCTTCTTCCGAAACTGCATACGTCAGACCTTGTCAATGACAGTTCCTTCTTCTTTTGCCATGGATAACCTTCGTTTGCTCGTTTTGTTCAGCCAATCCATTCGTTGCACATTACGAGTGGCCAAACTTTTGTTATCAGAGGACCAATATTGATGAACGTTTCAATGACTTAGCGGTTACTTTCATGATCAGCTCCACATCAAATGCTTTCAGAGTAGTAGTAGCTTGTGCTCTTGAGTAAACTCCCAATTTCTCGATTCAACGGTAATTGAATGATGTTTCGAAGACGTGAATTTCATGGAAGTTAGAGCTTTGAAACATCACTTTATTGACTTCACTCGGGACACAACCCATTCCTGTAATATGAATCCACAACGTAAAACCCTCTTTGTTGGGGGTTGTCGGCTATAAAATGTCAGCTTGATATGCTGCTTACCTGGAGAGAATTCACACAATCACCTGATTAGTGTACCTTCTACACTCGTGTAAACCGTACTCGAGCGTTCTTGGGTCATCAGCTTCGTTGCTTGGAGGGAATCTCAGGTTGCTGCGTCTAGAATGAAAGAAAGGATCAGGAATCCAGGTAGGCTTACGGTCTGACCCGAAATGGGATAAACCCAACGGCACCAATGAGGAAACGCGGACTCTTTTGGTTGCAGATTCTGACTTCACAAGATTAACACCTTAGGTATTCATATATCATCAAAGCAATTTCTTTTCAAAAAAGTTGTGTAACACCTAAGTTGCCTATATCAGGCAAGAACACGTAAAATATGTTGAGAAACGGCCAAGGAAGGAGCTCACTAAAGCCTGAATCGCTACGTTGGAAGTCTGATATGTTGGTAAACGGAATGGAGGGGAAGGGAAGGGATCCTGGGAGAAATAGCGGCCGCGAAGCTCCTAACCCCATCTTCGTTCCCTGGGGTAAATCTCTCAACGGAATTTTCCGCTAGGTTTCCCCTGGAAGCATTCGAGTTCGACTCCACTTTCGCTGAGGCTGTATTGCCTTGCAAGGATTAGCCTCTGAACTGATTGAATGCGGAGGAAAACTGGGCCAGTTCTGTCCCGACCAGGGACGGATGAGGGCGTCCTTTGGTTGAGGGGACGAAAAGTCAAAAATCCCTGGCAATTTTGGTGGATTGTAATCTTTATTGTACCTGAATTGATCGTCTGAGTACGATTCTTATTAGACCTTGCGCAGTATTATCCCGTCTTGATGAAGTTCACACCCCCAAGGAATTCTTTAATTTCAGCAACAATTAACAATTAGTTCGGAGTTGTTCTGTAGACAAAATATGTCAATAATACCAGTAGTCATTAATGTTCTTGTAATATTATTGCTTCTAGATATAACTCATTAGCAGTATCACTGAGTTTTGTTTTTGTTTTGTGTTTTGTTTTCGTTCCTCGTTCCGGGTCAGTATTTCAGGAAATCGAAGGTGCAAAAACTTGAAAAATTGTACCTAAATTTGAAATTTTAAAGAATTTTAGAAATTCATTAGTGCACGGCCCTAGGGAATTAAAAAACTGAAATATTGCCGCTGGAATCATCAAAATCAAACAATAATTGCAAGAAAAAATGGGAAAACCCGTTAATTCAGTCATGTTTATCCCATGAAATGTAGCTAAACTTGAAATTTTTAAGGATTTTAGAAATTCATTGGTGCATGGGGCTTGGGGATTGAAAAACTGAAATATTTCCGCTGGAATCATCAAAATCGAATAATAATTGCCAGAGAAATATGGGAAAACCCGTTTATTCAATAGTTTTTCCCATTTTGGTTTATTGTTTTCAATAATGAACCTTTGGAATCGACCAAGAAAATTTTTTTTGTAACACCCCCTCAAAAATTGATGGTTTACGTTTCAAGGTAGGTAGAATCCAAAAATCGAATAAAAATTTGGCCGTCCGTCCGCCGTACGCGGCACTTTTGCCACTTATCATTGACCGATTTTGATGAAATTTGGTATGTAGGCTCCATTTGGGGTCTAGTTGTGCCCCGAAGATTTTGGTTGATGTAGGTCACTTCTAAGGGTTCAAAAATGAATTTTGAAATTTTGAAAACACCCTAACTCAAAAAAATTCGATATAAAGGTATTGTTTTTTTTTCAATTTAAGATTCTATAGAAAGTTTGGACGTACGACAAATCAGAAACACGAGTGTGAATCGCAAAAGAGGCCTAATCTCCGTTCAAATCAAAGCTGACCGAAATGCGAGCGATGTTTTTCTTCATGTTGGATGGTTGGTGGCTTTGCAGACGAGTGATCTATATAGAAAAATAAAGAATAATATACCATTGTGTAATAATTTGCAGCGTTTTCTTTGGCATTTATTGTTCGATTTTGATGATTCCGGCGGCAATATTTCAGTCTTTCAATTCCCTTGGGCCGTGCACTAATGAATTTCTAAAATCATTTAAAATTTCAAATTTATGTACAACTTTTTAAGTTTCAGCGCCTTCAATTTCGGTCAATACTGAAAAACGAACGGCGACCGACTGAGACCACCTTAATAAGCGTTCTCTTCACTACCTCGCATAACATAGCGAAATCGAGTGGTTCTGTTCGCTTTAATCTTTGGTTATATCACTCGTGTCAGGGAGACGGACAGCTTCCTCGTTGACGTGAGATCTTAGTCGATCGAGATGACTCACAGCTTGTCGCTTAATAGCCTCGTTTACAGTTTCGACCTGAAGTTCGTGATGAAGGCGTTCATTTTAAAAGTATCATGGTGGCCCACATTTCACGGACATTAGTTCCAATGTAAGCTGTTGGATTGACAGCTTCGAGCTTCTCCTCAGCCTTCCTGAGTTTTTTTTCTTTTTCTTGACGTTGTCTTTCCACCTGAGCCTTTCAAACGTCAAATCGAGGTCTTCAACTTCGCTAGCACAACTGATCATTTTGCTTTTGATATGAACTGGTTCGTAGTAGATTGTTTTTTGGTGAAGTCGACGTGTATACTGACTTGGAGTCAATAATTTCGATTCTCCATCTCACTGTTATGTGCTGAATATTTACCGAATTAATTCTTCGATCGATCCTCAGTCCTGATTTTTCGGCAAGGACCTCCATCTGCAAAAGTAGCTGGTGTTCAGCTCAATTTCTGGGAGATCACTGGTATTCTTAACACAGGAGTGGGCCAAGCACACAGTCTCGTAGAACTCCCGCTTTGATCATTCTCAGTTGGCGTCTTCTGGCACTAGTGAAAATCCCAGAGGCTAATTAGGAAGCGTGATAAATTTTCGAATATACACAATTTCGTCGATATATAAAAACGCGTTTATCTTGCGCAAACCGTTTCTCCATATTCAATATTATACAATATCAGCGTCTATGGTCGTTTTATTCTTTTTTTTTAATTCCAAGTTTCCATTTGTAACAATATAGGATGGATTCCAGAATGAAATTCACCTTATTGCTCATAATTAGTCAGAGGAGGGTGTGACGACCCTACCCCTTCAGACCAGTGATTAGATTAATCAGCCGGCCCGAAGAGGATATCGATTCATATCTCTATGAATCGGATATCTCGACAGGCGTAGCTTCAACAAATTGGGAACAAACCAACTGGTTTGTCCCGTAAAAATGTAGGGTCGTCACACTCCTCTCCCTAAAACATACTTCTGGGTTTCAAACAGAAGTATGTTTAAAAAAAGTCAAAGGGACTGAAAATAGTGTGAAGTCCAGGAAAGGACATCTGGAAGCTTCAAGGGAATTCCTCCATCGTAATGGTACTATTCAAAAAGAAGAAGAAGAGAAGAATGCCACGAATGGGTCATTTATGCCACGAATGGGCCATTTATACATAAAAGAATAAATCAATGGAACTGAGGAGAAAGCAAACTAAATAAAGAATACGAACGGCGAAACATTCAAGTGTAATGATTGAAAAGGCAAACTTAGAAAAGGCTTGTATAAAAGAAAAACGTAATTGAAATTAATAAAATGCCAGATTGGCAAAGCCTAACAAGAGATTGAATTTAATTGCCGGATTGGCGAAGTTTAATAAGGGATTGAATTTAATAATATAATTTAATAATATAGAGATTCCTTCTGGATATCTCTTTGGGTAATTCCTTCTGGAATACCCAAGAAAAAGTGGAGGGGAAATGATGAAATAAATTCAGTGCATTTCCACCAAACCACGCTCTGCTACCATGTAACAATATAGGATGGATTCCAGAATGAAATTCACCTTATTGCTCATAATTAGTCAGAGGAGGGTGTGACGACCCTACCCCTTCAGACCAGTGATTAGATTAATCAGCCGGCCCGAAGAGGATATCGATTCATATCTCTATGAATCGGATATCTCGACAGGCGTAGCTTCAACAAATTGGGAACAAACCAACTGGTTTGTCCCGTAAAAATGTAGGGTCGTCACACATTTTGCAAAAAAAAAATTAATTTAACCGAAATGCCGTCGTTTTGGAGTGTTTTTGACGAAAAATGAGGTCTAGTTTCTCTAGACAAATATACTAATTTTAGGAATTTTTACAATTTTTGTCGTTTAAAAAACTTCCAATAATGCAAAAAGAAAAAAAAACTCCACACCATAGTTTTTGAGAAAACTGAAATATGAGCACTACCTATATAATTACTCCACTCCTTTTATATATTTATGTATTATTTAGCTATATTTCATTAAATACTGCTCAGAATGCTCAAGTAACTGTTTCAATCGGTTCAGTGTGTTAAAAAAACGTGGAACATTTGAGTTTCATTGAAACTTTGGCCTTGAAGGAGACATCTTGACCACTGAGCTTTTCGTGTTTAACATCACTTGGGCATAATTTCTTCCCTTTTCCCATTATTTCACTCATCGGCTACCCCTTCATTACCTGCCAAAGCTCTCTTTGATCGTGTTCGATTCATAGCACAGAACATACTAGAGAGGTTTCCACTTATTCGTTAAATTTTTTCATCATACAACAATTTGTCATTATTCGTGAATGTAATCGGAAAATCCTCCTTTTGGACAATAAAAAAAACTCGCTTGGCAATGTGCGAAATTCTAAGGGAGCTCCGCCTGCTCCGCGAAACCCTCAAACGTTTAAAACCCTCGTAAATAATTCCGAGGTTGTTGGAATGGAAAATGGAGGTAATTTGAAACGGTAGGAAATAAGCCGAGTAAACGCTCGCTGCCACAACCACAGTAAAATGCGGTTATAGTCTGTCTGAATTTTTCTATTTCCGTTTGCTTTTTTCCTTTTTTTCGGTGTTCTCAATATCGTCATAAATATATTTTATTGGCGCTTTTTCTCGCTCAATATTCTAATCGATTTTGATTCGAAGTCTTGCTATTCTGAAAACGTATGGACTGTGGTGGTCAACAGCTGCTATCCTGAGCAATTGAATTTGATGTTCGCTGCTCCACATTATTTTTGATATTCCCAACACTCTTTCGCACTGTAAAAAGAGTCATCTATGCTTGATCACTTCATCTTTTTTCAAGGAGAAAACTTAGAAATTGTTTCATGTAGAATAAATAAATAAGTTGGATGGAAGAATCAGAGGTTCTATTGTATTCATTATTTCATATGAAAGATGAACTTCACTCCCAAGTAGCTTGTTTTCCTACGTTTAGAAACAGCTATTCTTGGGACAACTCCTATTTATCTTCCAACTTGAAGAAAAATCGTGCGAGTACAACTTGAGAAGTAGATATTTTAGGAAAATTAATTTACATTTGCGACGGGAAGCCTATTCCTTTCGATTTTATAGGGACTACTGACTGAGTGACTGGGACTGACTCACACATTCAAATTTGTGTAACCCGCAGTACGAATACCCTCTCCAGTTGTAAGAAAACAAAAAGAAATTATACGATTTTTTTGCGAAATTCGTCCTGGTTTGACAAGTATATTTCAGAACAACCAGGCATATGGCCTGAGGCAGTCGTGGCCTCCTCTCATCTCTCCGAGAAAGGAAAACCTCTTTACGTCTTCCTTAGCATTACTTTCACCGCTGTTCGTCCTTTCCCTTCGTTCGCTCTTGACGTTCGTTTTTTTCCCCCGAGTTCCTTTTGTTGTTTTCTCTTTCTCTCCATGTTCCTGTGAGCTTATCTTATTTTTAAACCTCAACGTCAAATCAAAAAATGTCTGAGAGAACGACAACGTCTTTGGTCCTCTTGATCCGTAATCTTCAAGAGTAAGTGGTAACGTTTGTGCTAAGGGTGTTCTTCTATGGATCGATCAACTGAATGGAGTGGAGTTTTAAAACCTTGAAGCTTTACTACTTCAGAGCTACAACCCGACGGGAGGAAAATATCGTTGTCTTCTGCTTAGTACTCAAGGTTATGGTGTATTGCTTGGTACTTAGATGCGAATCGCTATGGACGTAATAAAGCCTTGCCTCTTGCACCATACTAATTTGAAGGATCAAGCAATATTGTTCTGTGTACATATATTTGTGCTTCCAGTCCTATTATTTTCGACAACTCGCTCGGGAAGAACACTGGTACATCTCCAAAAATGTGATATACCATCAGATAAAGATGACGAGCTCTACTTGGGGATGATAGTGGATCAACGATAATTGAAACTAAGTCCGCTAGAGAGCAGATGAACCGTTGTGGTTCTGAACGTTATGACCAGCGTGTGGTTGGCAAGAACAGTGGAGGGACGTTCCAATACCGCGTTCGATACGATATTTGTTATCGAATTAGTATCGAATCAATGGTATTGATATCGATACAGTATCGAAAGAAAAGTATCGATATGAGTAGTATTAATATCGAATGAGTATAAAAAAATTCCAGACAAAATCAGACGTTTGTAAAATACTAAGGCTTCATTATTGGTAATATAATATGGGTAATAATCATTCCCATATTTAAGAAAGGTGATAAGTCTGTATGCCAAAATTATAGAGGAATTACTCTCCTGAACGTGGCTTATAAAATCCTCTCCAACATACTTTTGAGCCGGCTTAAAGTTTATTCCGAACAAGTTCTGTTGGAATACCAATGTGGATTTCGATCTGGAAGGAGCACTGTAGATCAGATGTTTGTACTAAGGCAAACTAGGGATGGCATATCGAATGAAATATATCGATATATCGATCAAATGATATATCGTCAATGAGATATCGATACCTTCGATGTATCGGAGAAAATATATCGATATTTCGATATATCGGAGAAAATATATCGATAGTTCGATGTATTGGAAGATCTACCTTAAAAAACATGTGAAGTAGGTAGGTGAATTTAATAGTTTTAAAACAATATAAAAATCATTTAGGATGACATTTATGGACATATCGGAGTATCTACTTGGAAAAACTTGAAGAAGTAAGTAGGTAGGTGAATTTAAAAGTTACTAACATCATTTTGGAGGAAATATTATCGATATACTCGACATATCGGAAGATGTATTTGGAAAAACCGTGTGAAATAAGTATTAACCTACTTTCAAAAGTTACTGGCTATGAATGATCGAAATTCATTGTTTAAAAACTGGAAAAAAGGGTGAAAATGTCATTGCAATGTTAAATTAATTTATAAATTGAAAGGGGTATAGGTACTGTAGACGATCATGATCCATCAAAATTGAAAATAATTGTTGTGAAAACCTGCTTCACTTCGTATAGTAGGTAGTTTTAAGCTGGACGAGCCTCCATTAATTTTGGCTTAAGTCAAGTAATTGAGCCTTGAGAGCCACTGTAGGTGAATACTATGTACACGATCATGTCTGAGCTGAAGTCATCAGTCTGAAATCAACCCATCACTAGGTAGGTACCTACAAAATTTGGAATAAAATTACTTGATGTTTTTACAAGTACAGGCGTCCCTTCTCGTCCGTTCATTTCAATATTTAATTTTTACTAAAAAAATAATTTTTTTTTTTTTCTTGAAAACAGGTCGCGATATATCGGTAAATATATCGATATTGACCGATAATATCGGTTCTCTATATCGATATAAATATATCGATATATCAAACGTAATATATCGATATATCGTTGCCATCCCTAAGGCAAACACTAGACAAATGCTATGAACTGGGAACAGATGTTCATCTCTTTATCGACTATCGCCAGGCTTTTGATCGAGTGAATAGGAACCAGCTGGGACGCGCTCTGCAAAGTTTCCGGATCCCACAGAAGCTAACCAACATGATAATGATGACTCTACAAGAAACCAATTCCAAGATACTTGTGGGTAATGGATTAAGTAGGTCATTTAAAGTAGAAGATGGGGTGAGACAGGGCGATGCAATTTCGGCTGTTCTTTTTAATCTCGCACTACACAAGGCATTGGCAACATTGATACCTAGAGGAACAATAGCCAGTAAGTCCTGTCTGTAATAAGATTAATATTGAAATATTGATTGAGGATGGGAGAGAGAAACGTCTCGAACCAATTCAAGATAACAACTGTTTATTGTAGTGTTAGTATTCGCCGCAAGGCGGTGGGGTGTGATGTCACGGCAAGTGTGACATCACCAGTTAAGGTAAATACTTCAAAGTAGGTAGGTACCTACTGACATCCCCTTTCATTTGTTGAGATTGAGAAGTCATAGGTTCAGTCTTTGAGGTTTAATGATGTGTCTTCCACTCCTTGATGTCTTTGGGGCATTTTCTGGACGAACGCTCTGAGGGAATCTTGACTTGGGTGACTCCGTGATTTTTTCTTCGTCTTCCTTTGGCGTTGACTGGTCGAAGACTTTTGTCGATTGCGCTGGAGGAACGACGCACGGTTGAAGTGGTGTCATTGGGGAAGTCGCAACCGATTTGTTTGCATTAAATGGTGAAGTCTGACTCGCCTGTGACTGCTGCGCCACTGATGATGTTCTAGACTTCCTAGGCCTTAGAAACCACGAATTTCGTCGATACGTTACTCCATCAGGGGTACGAATGACATAGGAGTTCGATCCAGGTTGAAATGGCTGAACTACTTCTGCTGGAGTCCAATTTCTTGGAGCTCTTCTCCACAAGATTTTTTCACCATTCCTGAAGGTCTGATGGGGAGTTTTTCCCACATCGCTGTAGCGTTTCTGGTGGTTTTGCCAATTTCGTAATGCCGCAGTGACTTCTGATGGACTTATGAGTTTTGGTTGAAGGACGGAGGTTGAGCACGGGATTGTTGTTTTTATTCTTCGGCCCATCAAGCGTTGGGCCGGCGAACCAATCATTCCTCGGGGAACACTACGGTGGTTCAAAAGAGCCAAATAAATATCAGATTTTTCTGTGGCACATTTGGTCAGTAATAATTTCGCTTCCTGCACATATCTTTCTATTAAGCCATTAGCCCTGGGAAAATGAGGGCTGGAAATTTGGTGACTGAAATTCCATAATTCGGCAAATTCCTTGAACTGTTGACATGCATACTGGGGCCCTCCATCTGTCTTCAATACATCTGGAATTCCGTGTACAGAAAACCAATATTTCAATTTCTGGATAATCGCGGAAGCAGAGGTACCTCCCAACAGTTGGAAGTCGAAAAAACCCGAATAAGAGTCCACTACTATGATGTACTCTCTCTGGTCCCAAAAGAATAGGTCGGAGCCAACAATTTCCCATGGTCGCGATGGAACTATATACTATACTATACTAAGTTTTTCCATTGGCTTATCTTTTTGGTGAAGTTGGCACGTAGGGCAGGCTTGGACAAATTTTGTTACGTCATTTGACATATTAGGCCAAAATATAACCTCTCTAGCAAGTTTCAAACACCCTTCTACTCCTTTGTGACCTCGATGAAGTTCCTGTAGAACGTGGTTAACCATTTTTTGAGGAATTATAATCTGACTGCCTTTTAATAGAATACCTTCGTAAAAAGCGAGCTCTTCCTTGAAGGTGAAGTATGTTCTTAAGGACTCTGGGAGCGAATTTCTTCTTTCTGGCCATCCTTCCAGTACATATTTTTTAAGCAGAATCATGTTAGGGTCTTCCTGAATCGCTAATTTTAGTTCTTCCACTCTTCGTTTGTGAAATGGAATGCTGACGTGTACAACTACTGTAGAGGGTTCATCAACCGCGATCTCGTTTTCGCAATCTCGGCTTAGTAGGTCTGCGATGTAGAGTTCTGATCCCTTTGTGTACACTAGCTTCGGATTATAGGGCATTATCTCGAACAGTATTTTCTGTAGCCTCGCCGGTGCAGAGTGAAGAGGTTTCTTCATTATTGCCTCCAATGGTTTATGATCCGACTCTATCACCAAATCCGGATTTCCCCAAATGTAAGGATGGAACCGACGGCATCCATTCAAAATGGCATTTGCCTCTTTTTCTAGTTGACTCCAATTGAGTTGAGATGGTGATAAAGCTTTCGAGCTGAAAGCAACTGGCTGATTATTTTGGAGCAAAACTGCGCCCATGCTCGTGGAGCTACTATCGACCGACAATTTTACTCCTTCTTTAGGGTTATAGTGCCTGAGCACTGGAGGTGACTGCAAAGCTTTCTTCAAATTTACGAAACTTTGCTGATGCTCGAGATCCCAATGCCACTCAACATCTTTCTTTTTCAGCTCGCGAAGAGGAGCCGTCAACTCTGACAAGTTAGGTATAAATTTTGACAAATAGGTCACCATACCTAAAAACCGCTCGAGCTCTGTGATGTTGGTAGGAGTTTTCAATCGGGATATTGCGTCTATTTTTTCTCGGTCTGCCTCTAGTCCTTTCTCACTTATCACGTGACCCAAAAATTTCACTCTGGGAACGTTAAATACGCATTTTTCTTGGTTTAACCGAAATCCAGCTACTTTCAATTTTTCCATCACTTTTTCTGTGATTTTAGTCAGCTCACTTTCGGTGGCTGCATGGATCAAGATATCGTCTATTGCGACTTCTACACCATCTATGTTTCCCAGCAAGTCGCACATTAATGACTGGAAAACTTCAGGGGCCGAGCACAATCCGAATGGTAACCGTAAGCAGCAAAATCGGCCCCAAGGGGTCGAAAAAGTGAGATATTTTGAGGTTCTGGGAGACACTCTTATTTGCCAGAAGCCTTTGACACAATCAAGTTTTGTATAACGAGTTGAACCGTGAATTTTTGTGGCCACTTCATCCATGGTTTGAAGTGGGAAATGCCTGCGTTTGATATTTTTATTCACTTCGGTCAAATCCAAGCAAATTCTAGGCGCTTTGTTTCTCCACACAACCACCATAGGTGATACTGCAGGTGTGGGTTCATTCATGGACTTTATAATTCCGTCTCTAACCATTTTATCCAACTCTTGTTTAACTTGGTCACGTACTGAATAAGGAATTTTACGGGGCGGAAAAATTTTAAAATTTGGCTCATCCGCCAAATCTATATCGTAGACGAATTCTTTCACGCATCCCATCCCGGTAAACAGCTTATTATTGGTTAAAGCTTCTACCCGTTTGATTAAACCTAATTTTTCGCACGAATCCTTACCTAGGATACACTGTAATCCTGCTTCCACTACAAGAAAGCGTAAGGTCTTCTCAATACCATGCTTAGTTTTTACCAAAACAATGGATTTCCCTAATACTGGGGTGGTATTGTGGCAGTATGATATTAGGCTTTTGACATTGCACGGGATAACTTCTAGCTTTAGTCTCTTTACCTCGGCCATAGTTATGATGTCACCTTGGGCTCCGGTATCCAGCTTCATAGGTACTTTGTGATTACCAGGAAATACCAACTCTTCTACCCAATCTGGATTGGTATTGATAGTTTTCTGTAGACTTCCGATGTACAAGTCATACATTTCTTCTGGTAAATTATGCTGATCGGATTGTGGTCTATTGTTTGGTCCAGTTATACAGGAATCCACTTTTCTGGAAAAACAACAATCAGCAAAGTGTCCGAAAATTACATTTTACACATCGGTTGCGATATGCTGGGCAGGACTTACGTCCATGTACATTATTACATCGCTTGCAGTGAAATTTATCGTCCGACTTACTTTTCAAGTCTTTGGGTTTTGATTTATTCGAATTATTAGTTTCTCTTCTACGAAATTGATTTCTTACTGCATTGACTGATGTTGTTTCCTGGCCCTTCATTTCCGATAGGTGTTTATTCGATAACTCGGCTCCCTTGCAAATAGTTTTTGCTTTATCAAAAGTTAGGTCCTCGGTGCCTAACAAGGATTTTCTTACCTCGTCGTCGAGAATTCCAACGACAATTTTATCGCACAACAATTCGTCCCGCAGCGTTCCGAATTCACACTTATTCGCTTGGTTGACTGCAAGAGTGACGAACTCGTCGAAAGGTTGACCTGGCTTTTGAACGATTCGATTAAACAATAAACGCTCGTATGTTTTGTTTACTTTCGGAGTAAAGTACACCTCGAATCGTTTCTTTATCTCCGCCAGGTTCGATTTTTCAGCCTCCGACAACGAAAACGTTTGATAAATCGGAAGGGCACTCGGACCTATCACAGTCATAAAAGTGGCTACTTGTTTCTTGGGATTTCTTTTATCAAGATTAATTGCCTCCGCATACCACTCGAATGACTGCAACCAGGATTTCCACTCCCTTGCCATATTTAAAGAGTGATCGTCAACTCGAAGAGAAGCCGGGGGTCGCAGGTTCACCGCGGAATCCGAGTCGGACATTTCGTAGGAGTTTTTACAAGGGTCTCCGATTATTACCACTCGCACTTCACTACTTTTATTCCGCTAAAACTTTCCGGTTCACTAAAATTTTGGTTTCGGCACCATGTAATAAGATTAATATTGAAATATTGATTGAGGATGGGAGAGAGAAACGTCTCGAACCAATTCAAGATAACAACTGTTTATTGTAGTGTTAGTATTCGCCGCAAGGCGGTGGGGTGTGATGTCACGGCAAGTGTGACATCACCAGTTAAGGTAAATACTTCAAAGTAGGTAGGTACCTACTGACACTGTCAAATACTAGGATATGCGGACGACTTAGCAATAATGTGTAGAAGTGTGAATAGACTGAAGGAAGTATTCTCTGAGCTGGGAAAGAATAGTAGGGAAGCTGGTCTGCATATAAACGAGGAAAAGACTAAATATATGCTGATAACCGCTGATGACAGTAAAAGAACACATAGAGACCTGCAGATTGGTGCCTACAACTTTGAAGGAGTGGATAGATTTACTTACCTTGGAGCCGTAATTAATAATGAAAACAAAGTAAGTAATGAGATTATGAACCGAATCATGGCAGGTAATAGGGCATATTTTAGCCTGGTCAAAATGTTTAAATCCTCCCTCCTTTCAAGAGAAACGAAGATGACGCTATACCGAACGCTAGTGAGACCAGTTGTATGCTATGGTGCGGAGTCCTGGATTCTCAAGACAGCAGACATCGAAGCCCTGAAAGTATTTGAGCGGAAGATCATGCGCCGCATCTTTGGCCCAGTATGCGAGTCGGGTGTTTGGAGGATCCGAACCAATAATGAACTGGAACACCTGATGAAGGGGGAGGACATCTTCCGATTTGCCAAAGCAAGGAGAATATCCTGGCTTGGCCATGTTAACAGGATGGACGAAAGTAGAATGCCACGGAAGCTCTTGAACGCCCGATTCGAGGGGCGAAGAAGAAGAGGAAGGCCGCGAAGATCGTGGATTGATGACACGACGGCGGACCTGTCAAGAATGGGAATTAACAACTGGCGGACTGCATCTTTAGACCGAACGGCTTGGAGGGCTGTTGTTCGGAAAGCCAAAATCCACACAGGATTGTAGCGCTGGCAAAGAAAAAAGAAAGAATATGGGTAATAATGATACAAGATAGGTAATAATTATTTTTCACCTCTTGTTCAACCGAACCACTCTTTGTCACCAACGCTGCCCAGGAAGATCAGTTTGTCTAGGTATTTAGAGAAGCCACCACCACCAAGGAAGCGTCTTGTAGAGCAAGTTACCTCCTACTTCTCTATTGACAAAACTGAGAACTCAGAGTTTCAATATTGTTGAAGAATAGACGTTACGAAAATTTAGAATTATGTTAATCCAAAAAAGGAAGTACTCATTCGATATCGATACTGCAAATTTTCTTTCGATACTAGTAAAATATCGGATGATTCGATACCAATACGATACCAGTAGTATCGAAACAAAAGTATCGATACCTACCCATATTGGTAGTATCGGAACGTCCTAATCAGTGGTTCATCAAGTCTTGTTCCGAAGATAGCTGAGTAGCGCATTTTCGGAGATGTATACCAGTGTTCTTTCCAGCGTGCGGACTGTGTCCATTCTTTTTGATAGTGGCCATGGCTGTGTTTTTGATAGTGTAATTATACTTAACCACTGGGATTGGTTGAGGGTCACGAACAATTTCAAAAAGTTCGTTTATAAATAATTTATAAACATTTAACATAATTATTATGTTTTAACTAGCTGAAAAACCTGCTAAAAGCAGGGAAAAACGAATCGTAGATATGTGAAAAGAAAACCGCAATATACCGTGACATAAAATGTCAACAACAAAATGTCTGTCGATCGTCTGGGAAACCAGGGTTCAATTCCAGGTCGTGACATCACAATTTTGTTTCCCAATTTAATAAATTACGTGCTTATATTATACTAGCTGAAAAGCCTGCTTAAAGCAGGCAAAATAAATCGTAGATATGTGAAAAGAAAACCGGGGAAGAGAAATAGGGGATATTACACGGAGTTAGACTTCACACGGGTTGGGATTTTATGTATTACACGGGATTTTATAGGTAAACACGTAATTTATTAAATAAATAAAATTGATGTCACGGCCTGTAATCAAACCCGGGTTTCACAGACGATCGGCGACGTACACGTACGGTTGGGATTTTATGTATTACATTTGTAACGATTTCATAGAATCTACTAAAGCTAATGGGATTGTAATTGAATTTTAATCTCCGAAGGATACTCGTAATTATTATTGTCACACACTTCCTCAATTTCCTATTTGTGAGGATTTGGGAGAACCTCGTTTTTTTCATTTATTTTCACTCAGACTTGATTTAATTGGCTCCAGAATTGCCGAATATAATTAACCAGAGATGAACCTACGATTTCAAATCCAAGTTCCCTGTCACGAGAAAATGTGACCATTTCAAGACTACGTGGTGGCAGGTCTGGAAATGTACCCCGGGATATTTAGCCTCAAGCTAGATCTGTCCCCTCTAATTGAATAAAAGCCAATTACTCAAATTTCTCCAGTTCTTGTGATCTGCCTTCAAATGTCACCCTCTTCTCCGTTCCTATCCTTTCATGTATTTCCAGAATATCTGTGATTTTATACTGCCAACTGCGATCGTCGACCAACTTTACATTATCGAATCATTATTTTGTTGTATGTTGCAGGTATGTACCAACTGGTTGTTAATTTCGCTCACTCTACAGAAACCAGGTAAGCAATTACCTTGAATCCGACGAATTTGGGTGAATTCCCGTTATTTTACCTTCAATTTTACAAACCATGCATTCTTACTTCCTGCTGTAGGGGATAGTTCAATTGAAATGGATGATGCAACTTGATTTATGGGCCTTCCGCCAGCTACAAATAGCGAAACACCTGGTCATTAGTTCTCATTATTTCATTTGTGTCTCCCGAGGGAGTCTGTTGCTCTTGTCTGGTCTGTGACCCTGTTGCGTATACGAAATATCACAGTGTACGGGGTTAAAGGTCTCATTCATTGCCTGGAGATGATTACAAAGATTCAGAATTTGTATAACTCCTCTAACTATAAGATATAGTTACAGGGGCGTATGACAAAGTTAATAGGTGGTCTCTGAGGCGATCGTGGACCTGTCGGATCTGGTTCGGTCCAAATAGGCTCTCTGTCGAATTCCCAACTCATTAACAGTGGACGAACCAGAGAACAAAACCGAAATTATTAGTGTCTTAGCTCACTTTGCTCATCATGGGCCACAGATCAGTCATCCCTAGGGGACTCCTCGTCCAATTTCGACTTCGCTAGATGGTATTCAGGGTGTTTCGAAAACAATCAGCATTACATTAGGAATCGATTATGTACCTAACTAATTTTCAACAACAATTATCAAACAAGTAATTCTGTTTTACCCCCGCTTAAGATGTTACGTTTTCCGTTTGAATAAGGTGAAAAACACGACATTTTCGATGAAATAACACATTTTTTCTCCCTAAAATGTTATAGTAGTCCCAAAAAGAGGGTTCCTTTGGAAAGTTAATGAAATGGGCCAAGTTTAAAGCTTCTGAGGCCTCTGATAAAACCCGTGTTTTTGCAGGAAAAATCACCAAAACTTGAAAAGGATGTAACTGAATCAGCATCAGATGCTATTGAGAGTATAGGTAATCTAAACCCAACAACAACCACCTTCCATGTTTCTAATACACCCATGTACAAATTTTTATGTTCGTGTGTGTGTGTGTTTCTGTTCGCTAGCGATGGCAAATCGAAAGAAATATATCGATATATTGATTAAATGATATATGGTCGATGATGTGACGGTACCTCCGATAGATCAGAAGAAATATGTCGATATTCTTGATATATCTTAAGATCTACTTGGAAAAACTTGTTGCAATTTTTGTTCTAAAAGAAACGTTCAAGAGAAATTGAAGGTAAATTTCCAGTTTGATAAGGCCAGGATTAGTTATAGATGAAATTTCTCCCTTAGAGGGAAAAACAGTAGATCATGGATATGTCCATTGTTGTAGGTGTAATTTGAAAATTAAAATGATGACATAAAATACACACAAGATATGTACCAACCTATTACTTTTTCAATAAATAAACAGAATTTTGAAGAAATAATGTAGTAATAATACTTTATATGAATAATATGTACCTACATAGGGTAAAAGCACCAATTACTGACACAAGGGAAAATTTTGTGGTTTTTCAACAGTTTCTTCCGTATTTATTACTCGTTCCTTACAATTAAAAATTTTGCCATCAGGCCAATATTGGTTTTCTCAATTTTGCTTATTAAAATTATCAAAACGATAAATCAATTCATTTTTCTGCTCAAAATTTGGATACATCTTTTTTCTCCTATTACCGACATGCATGCACCAATTACTGAGAGTGTGAGGAACCAATTACTGACACCCTGTATCAAGTTCAAATATAATATGTATCTATTACTTTTTTCAATAAATAAACAGAATTTTGCAGCTATTACGCATATCTATTACTTATCCATGGAAAAAAAGACGAATATTTAAGTAGAAAGACTTAAGTTTTACCGTTCCTAGTGCACAGTTTTCCTGAACTTGTCAAGAGAATCTTTGCAAATGTATAATCAGATATGAATTTATGGAAAATTAGTGTTTCGAGTCCAGATAGATAGATAAAGCCTGCTTTAATAATAAGTACATCAACAATTATACATCAGGAGATAAATATGATCAAGGAGTCATGCAAATTATCGTCCGATGAATTCGTCGTCAAACACAATGTTACAACATCCAGATAAGTAATAATTATTACTTGCTTAACGAATGTTATTATAAATATACAACACACAGTATTGCCCGTAAATAATATATAACAATGTAAATAGCATACTCATTACAGCATAATGGGTAATTTTCATTCAAGGGTGTTTAAAATCCTTTTAAATGTTTGCCTTATACCTTAGGTATTTCAATAACTTAGGGCTTACTGACTTTTATTTTACGTATTCCCACCAATTTATTTCAAAAACACCTAAATATTTTCTCCTCACAGTAAGTAGTGCTCTACACCTTCAAATGAAATGGGAATAATTCTCAATATCTCTACTACTACACAAAAGAAAAGTCATGAGTTTGTTCTCCACAACTCCTTTATACTTAGCTATTGTATTAAACAGTTACCTACTTTAGTAAGAATACGTTTAGTTTGTTGCCGCGTTTTAATTCAGAATAATTCTCTGGGAAAGGCTTCAATGCGGCAAAATGGAATCCATTGTTGTAGAAGTTAACTTCTCCTGCGGTTCTATGCCGGGTTCTAATAAGTGGAGTTATAACTTATAATGCCAGATGGGAAATGAGAAGTGTCTTACAGAGTTCCGCTCGTCTGAAAGAGGAAAATCTTAATAAACGGAAACAGGTTATTTATGGTATTTTCATAGCCTGGCTCCATCTGTTTATTAGTTTCTTCTAAATTTCTCGTTTCTTCTCAATCATGAAAAATTATTTAAAAAATGTCATTAACTCATCCTGCATGGAACTTCTTTCGTAATATATTCTGCTGCTGCTATAAATAATAACTCCACCTTTGAAATAATGAGAAATATCAAAGAATCCTTGAATTTATCATTTCTTGGTCGACAGGACAAAGAGACTCTCCTCGAGAAGTTTCACGTCTTTCATCGGTGTATCACAGAGAATTATGGTTCTTCAGAAGTTTTGCCTAATCAAGGAGTTATTATAGGCATTCGATTTTTTTTCAAACTTCATTTTGGAGCAGTACATCCTATTCTAATTAAGGAAGTTTTCACTCCGAGTCCTCCCTCAAAGTTTTTAAATATGACTTCTTTCTTGACAGGGAGCCCGTAATATCCGAGGTATCTGTAGCTAATGAGGTTTGCGATATTTTCGCGGTTTTCAAATTGTGTGGTCTGACGTTGTTGGTTCTAAATTGAGATTAAGTACTTAAGTACTAGGAAGATAAGTACTTTACCTATTATCAATGTAAATGAAAGATATGTGAATAAAAATAAAATTAAAGTTAAAATTATTTATAAATAAAAGATGTGAATCAATATATGTGAAAGAATAACTTCCAGTTCCATTCATGTTTTAGAATTAACAAGAAATTAGTAATGAAACTGGTACACTTCCATTCCAGATCCAACTCGCTCAAACCCTAAAATTCGTTAGTATCGGCTAAAAATTGTTGAAGTTAAACTCGCGGAAATAGAATCTCACATTCGCGAAAGCGCAGTGGCTATCGATGACACAATCACTTTCAAACCCAAAGGAAAGATCGAGATTCAGTCCCTACGCTATGGTATTAGGATCATCTAGAAAGTAAGTTTACATCATTTTTTCATCAGAACATTCTTCACGAATATACCAAACTATATTAAACTATCTTAACTATTAATAGTTTCCGTTGAGCTCGGGACATTTCTATGGCACTAGGTTTATTATGCCAGTGTCACAGACCGTCACCTCTTTTGGGATTGGAAGGGTGTCCTTTTAATCGTATATATGCCGGAAGGGATCACTATCCATGCCAACAGGGGTTGGCATTCATGAAAGCACTACAATACCCTTAATAAATTCAGAACTGAGATTCAGAACCGTGGAAAGGGTTTGCTAACCAAGGGGATCAGCTTCCTCCATGACAACGCCTGTTCCCACACTGTTCGAATCGCCCACGAACTTTTGACTTCGTTTGGATGGGTTATTATCAACCACCCTCCTTATCCCCGACTTAGCACCATCCAACTTTCATTTGTTTGCTAAATATAAGAAGTTTTTGAGTGAAAAATGATTTTCAGACGATCAAGTGGTTCAGGAAGATGTTCAGAGGTGGTAAAAAGAGATGGGGTGGAGGTCTGTAGCACTGCGATAGAAAAGCCGATGCTCAGGCTAAAGAAATATCTCAAATTTGGCGAATTTCACTGAAAAACAAGTATTTTTAGATTTTGCAGAAATGTTGTGAACTTAGTTTTTGTATGATCCTCGTAGTTAGGCCTGGAGACGTTGGCGCATGCGCAGTCCCTACCAATCGCTGAAAATTTCGTTCAAATCGGATGAAATTATAGGAGTGATGCTCCAAGTAATGAAGTTCAGTAATTTTCTTCTGTAAAGTAACTTTTTTTATTTTAGAGGACTTTTTCCACCTTTTAAACGTGCATACAATGCTTCAGCTGCCTTGGATTACGAAAAAACTAATGCAAGATTCTTCAGTATACAGGCTTTTCAGTGTATCTTAAATTAACTCCTATATATCTTAAACTTGTCTCCCCTTATTATTTGCGGAATATTCGAATTTCACATTTTTGGCACAGCAACTTTGTTTTTTCGAATGGAACCCCCCATTTTGTATTGCTGATTTGGATTCTACGTCAAATTTTATGAATATTTTACTTCGATGGCTTTTTTTGGCGCACCCAGGAGGGTCCAGAAGTGCTTAAAGTTAGTCTACGCGCGTTTTCTCGAAATTTCGATTTGACGGAAAACCCTCAGTGTGGCTCATGATTTAGGGTTATTTTTTCATGCTGAATCTCGTGGTGATGTCACTTATCTGCCTGGACTTCTATACAAATAATTGCTGGAACAAACATGTTTTTAAATCTTTTTTAACGCTACTACTACTTCTATTCTACTACTTGGTTCTATTATTTCATTCTTAATCAATTTGATTTTTCTTATCAATGACGATAAATTTGATACCTGATATTTTATTAAATTTAAAACAAATTTTGTCATATTTTAAGAAATATTTACGTTATTAGGTTTTTTAAAGGTTTTTTACATCTACTGAGTTTAACTCCCCATCTTAAGATTTTACTTGAGGTTTTGCTCATTATTGAATTTTAAGGCCGTTCTTCTGGGTTTTTTGAGAAAATATGAATCTGCAATAAAAAATGGCGGGTACCTTTTGAAAAATATATATATTGGTATGCGCATAAAATGTAATAGGTATTCGAATTGATTGCAAATCGGGTTTGCCGATAAAACGGCTTATATCCATCCCGTTTTGGTTTATTATTTTCAATAATGAACCTTTGGAATCGACCAAGAAAAAACACAAACGGTGGATACAGCTTTCGTACAAGTACGCAACCACGAGAGACGTTTTATGTCTTATGTTTAATAAATTGAGAGCTTTCCAATGAGTGGTGAACGATTTTTGTGGGGTGGAAAATGAGGAAGTTAGTTTTCCCTAGGAACGATTGGTTGTACGTGAAAATCATCAGAAATTTCCGCGTATCGCTCCCCTCGTGACGATCCCCGCGTGACGATCCCCGCGCGACGATTTTTCATTTATGTGCCATAGTAAATTGAGAGCTTTCCAATGAGTGGTGAACGATTTTTGTGGGGTTGAAAATGAGGAAGTTAGTTTTCCCTAGGAACGATTGGTTGTACGTGAAAATCATCAGAAATTTCCGCGTAACGCTCCCCGCGTTACGATCCCCGCGTGACGATTTTTCATTTATGTACCATAGTAAAGACATAAAATGTCAAAAATATGAAGAGGTTACTTCGACAAATTTTTTGATTTCTCCACAAATAACGGAGATGTAGACGGTAGTCCAATATTTAAGAAATACCCTGTACAATCAGGCAACATAGGCATATCTATCAATACTGTATCTTTCTGTAGCTACTATTGTGTACCCATCTAAACTGATATGGATTGGCCACGGAGTCCTCTCATTTCAAACTACGTTCCGACGACCGCTCCTTCTCAGTCTTCCCTCTAGTTTGATAGCTTGTCTGCATCTCAATCATTCCTCCGCCCCTCTCTGGATCACAAGTTTATGTGACTCGCTACAACAGGGCACGAAGCTTATTGTGCAGGGCTCAGTCAAGCTCGAGCTAACCTGATAACCCCTTCTCCTTGAAACGGGTCTCTAAGGGTTAATGAGACGGCAAGGCCTGTTGGAAGGTAGAAGAGGTTAGTTGTCGATGAAGAAGAGGCTTGCCTCCATTGTCTCTCCCAAAGGTCCTTTCCGCCCAGGTCCACCCTTTTCAGAACTCCTTGCCGCTCTTTCGCTGCGCTATCTTTTTAAATGAAACACTAATTGGCCTTTTAAAAGAACCCCTTTTTCTTCTCCCAGTCTCCGTTTCGTTAGTTGTTTCCCCTCCTTCCGACTCCCAATAGGTTCTGACAGGCTGTTTATCATCCCCAATTTCTTCTTTCTGAGATGAGCCTAGAAAAGATGTCGCTCGGGGATCCAATTGTCAGGCCACCTCCATCTATCTCGTCGTTCCCTTCATTTTGATTATAATGAAAAGTTGTGTCAGTAATGTTTCCAACGAGCACTAACTGATTACCCGTCCAAAACCTCGCTCTGGATTCCCGAAGAAAACTGCCTCTTCGGAGTTTAGGTTTCAAAGTTGAATCGGCTTTCTTACTTCTCGATATTCAGCCTGAAGTGATAGCAATACTACTTTGAAACCTAGATTCTGGAAAAGTGAGACTTGGAAGGATCGTCTTTTGAATCCAACTCAGAGAAATGTTTCCAACTTACCTAATCACTATTCAGTACCGTTATTAGTTTCGTACAGCTCACCGAGGTTACAGGAAAGAGGGTACAAAGGGTACATTCCATCTCCAAACTCTCGCCTCCGATTGCCCTCGCGGCGTTTTATATTTTTCCCCATCGTTCCGCCGTTGATGCCAGACTTTCGGGAAGATCCCAACTATGCATCTCAGTATAAAATTTGTGGATAAAGGGAGTGACTGCGCAACTTTCAACCCAATCTGTTCCGCCAGTCATGCTGTTAAGTACAGTCCGATTCCGATGGAATTTTGTGAAATGGTGTCAAGCTTCTGGAGAAACACAAAATGTGTTTAATATTTGTGTTGTATTTTCAAGAATTCTGGAAGGTCCATTTTCTTCTGAAGCCTCTGCGCTTGCGTAACTTTCCTTTGGTTGTTTAATTACTCTCAATGGGGTATTTCAGTCAATTTTTTTTTATTTTTTTTTCAAAAGAGTATGGCTCAGGAATAACGGTAATCGGGTCTGTTCGTCGAGAAAATGTTTTTAAAAAATCAGAGAAGCTAAGGAAAGTTGAAGATTTGAATGGTGTGACGTAGCTAGCCAATCGTGACGTAGCTAGCCAACTGTCTTTGAAAAAAGTATCCATGCACAGAAACCCTTGGAGGACCTCTTGGATACTACAAAATACTACTCACACACGCGCGCGGCGTAGTCCTTGCCTAGTGTGTGTGGATTTATAGCGGCCCCGCCTTTTTCAAACGTGTGATCTCTTTAATTAATTTTTCTACCACATGTTATAGTATCATTGGGCTTAAAGTTGTAGTATATTGGTTTTCAAGGGTGCTAAATCCGAATTTGAGGTCAAAAACCTGAATTTCCGACCCACCGAAATACCCCATTATACTCGTACAGTTACTTGGAGAAAGATGTTTTCTACTATGCATCTTGTGATCGAATTATCTATAGAATCGTGTTAAGAAGATTTTGGTTTATTATTTTCAATAATTATCCTTTGGAATCGACCGAGAAAAAAATTGTTAGTTTACGTTTCAAGGTATGTAGAAGCCAAAAATCGAATGAAAATTTGGACGTCCGTCCGCCGTACGCGGAACTTTCCTCACTAAGCATTGACCGATTTTGATGAAATCAAAAGCTCGCAGACATCAATGCTTCCAAAATTCGAAAATATGAAGTTGACGCATTACTAGAGGCTGCAGCAGCACTTGCAAACATTCAGCGAAACCAACTAAAGGTGACTGGAGCAACTATCACCTGGAGAGGGATATGGCTTGGCAAGTCAGCCAAGGATCTGATTCGGGTTGGTTACCAACTGTTTATCCTGGAGTGGATGACCATCCGAGACCTAACAGGAGGATCATTCATCTGGTCTAAATTCAGGGCTACGGCCACACGACAGCGTGCCACGGCTCGAGCAAATGGGCCCCGTGGGACTTGGAGCTGAACTCGAATCCCATGAGGAAGAGAAGCGTCGACTATGGCATAGACGGAAGCGGCACAATCCTCCCTCCATCATTTGTGGGATAAGGTGATTCTGCCTTGTCCCTCACCCCAATGTCCGAGGTCGGATCTCGGATCCAAATACCAAGCAGCCAGGTGGACATGACTGCTAAGTGCTGATATAATACTGTGATGTAAATATTTATGTACATTACCATCAATTGTAGTGGTGAAGTTTTTTTTTCTTTTTTTTCAAATAAAATTGTTTATGTATACGGGCTCCATTTGGGGTCTAGTTGTGCCTTGAAGCTTTTGTTTGATGTAGGTCACTTCTAAGGGTTGAAATTTTGAAAACGCCCTAACTCAAGAAATTTTGATATAGAGGTATTGTTTTTCCATCAAATTAAGATAGTATTGAATTTTTAGAGACCACGTGGAGCCCTGTAGGACAAACCGTTCGCTCCCTACGAGAATTTAAGGGTTGGACTTAGATAAATCAGAAGCACGAGTGTGAATCGCAAAAGAGGCCTAATCTTCGTTCAAATTTTAGCTGACCGAAATGTGATCGATGTTTTTCTTCATGTTGGTTGGTGGTAACACTGGCAAAGCCGTGTTCTCTGCAGACGAGTGATCTATATAGAAAAATAATAAACCATTGTGTAATAATTTGCAGCGTTTTTTCTCATTTGTTTGGGACTGAAAATTCATGCACTGTATATTGAAAAGCAAAAGCTCCAGAAAGTTCCTTCTTTGGGTTTTTTTAGCTGAAGTTAATTTATTGGACCCATTAGTCAACGTTTGATCATGGGTGGAGAGATGGGAAAGGTAGAAGAGACTGTCCTTTCTAGGCTGGAGAGTCTGAGTGTCTCTCTCGCAATTCATTCATCCCTTTATTTCAGGTTCAACGGTTCCACCCACGGAGAGCTCGTTCCCACTTGAAATAATTTGATATTCCCACTTATGGAAATTAACCTGGAGAAGCATTAATTGAACCATAATTTCGAATCTAACAACTAAAAATAATACAGCCGAGATTTATACTTTTTTCAGGTATTATTTAAAGCTTGAGTGTCACCTCGAAATACCTCGAAACACCTCGTAACATCATGACAGAATTTATTATGGTAATATCCCGTACCGTATAATCCTCGTGGTCCCTCGAGGACTTTCATGATCCAACGCACTGCAACATTTTAAGATGGCAAAGTGTGAGAAAGCGAATTTGCTTTGATCACTGAGCCGCTCACTCCCGGCTAAGTACCCGAACTGAAACTTTGTCTGAATTTCCATCGTGAACTTCTCGTTTTCAGAGACCTTTGAATCGGCAAAGCCCCATCCCACAAATAGGTATTAATTTATAACTCCGACTGGGGAAATTTAAGCTTTGGATTATCAAGGTCCGCTTTCCTTTGTAGGAGGCTGATGTGCAACCGGAATAAATAGGATAATATCCCAATATTCTAGTTAGTACAAGTTGCTCTGGCAGTTAATAGTGGAAACCACCTCTGTACTATCAGCGTACTCATTCAAGTATTCCCCATGACGGCTTTCATCCACCATTCTTATTGGTTTATTATTTTCAATAATGAACCTTTGGAATCGACCAAGAAAAAAAAATTTAACACCTCCTCAAAATTTGATGGTTTACGTTTCAAGGTACGTAGAATCCAAAAATCGAATAAAATTTGGCCGTCCGTACGCCGTACGCGACACTTTTGCCACTTAGCATTGACCGATTTTGATGAAATTTGTTCATTCATTCTTGACAAAATGAGATTTTGGTTGACGTAGGTTACGTCTAAGGGTTCCAAAATGAATTTTGAAACGCCCTAACTCAAAAAAATTTTGGTATAAAGGCATTGTTTTTCCTTCAATTTAAGATTCTATAGAATTTTTAGAATTTTTTGGGACCACCCGGAGCTCTGTAGGACAAACCGTTTGCTCACTACGAGAATTTGAGTTTTGGACGTACGATAAATCAGAAACACGAGTGTGAATCGCAAAAGAGGCCTAATCTCCGTTCAAATGTTAGCTGACCGAAATGCGATCGATGTTTTTCTTCATGTTGGATTGTTGGTGGCTTTGCAGACGAGTGATCTATAGAAAAATAATAAACCATTGTGTAATAATTTGCAACGTTTTTTGCTAATATGATGTTTTTTATTCTCAATAATGGACTTTTGGAACCAAGCAAGAAAAAGAATTTAACTATCAAATTTTCAAAGTTTACGTTTAAAGATTTGAAAAAGACAAAAAACGAAAAATTACTATTTACGATTAATTAAAAATGAATGAATTTGGCATCACGCAATTTTGTTAGTTACTGTGAACCGATTTTAATGAAATTTGTGCATGGGCTCCGTTTAGGGTTTAGTTGTATACAGGGTGTCTACAAAACAGCTCTCATTCCTTCAAGGGATCGATTCTACAACTAATTTGCAACAAATAGTGCCTCTTAAAGTTTTTTTAAACTCTTATTCACGATTCATTAGTTATTCACGATTTAAGATTTTTTCGTGTTATGGACCTTGCATCATTAAAACGGCCATCTCCCTCATTTCCAAAATAATCTCAAATCTGAAGGGACTGTTGGAAAGATCGTAAAATTTTAATATTTCCCTAATACCAAATAAATATTTTTCAGTTGAATTTCACGGGGAATAAAGCCACCTAAAGAGTGAACTTGGTAACTTTTCGAAAACTTTGAATATTTCAACCCCCCTAATGTCCAAATAATTCAAGATAATAAACAATTGCCTGTAAGCCTAAAAACTGCGCCAGAATCTCGGCTTTCCAATGATATAATCAAAAAGTGTTTTACAGTGGAACTTAGAAGAGAAATTTGTGTTTGAACACGGAAAAACGGGAATTTTTTCGACGAAATCTACTTGCACTTTTTGTTGCAAATAATTTGCATTATTAGTTGTAGCATTGAAGGAATGAGATTTGTTTTGTAGACACCCTGTATAGTATTGCAATAGAGATGAGACCTCCCTGAATGCTGTAGGACCAATGGTTGCTTAAAATAATCAAAAACACGATCTGCAGTTTCAAAAATTTGCTTGCCTGACTCCCACAAGTTTAGATTTACCCGCGAGAGATTCTACTCGAATACAGCAGAAGACTGTAGAACTGACTGGCTCTTTCTCACCACAGTTATTTCTAGTATTGGTTTCAAGAGTATTGAGAAAGCTGTGACCTCATAAAATGGAACAATAATAAAATTTTGGGCCTTTTTAACAAAAAATTGACCGACTTCAAAAATGATGTCCGTATACACCAAAAAGGGAAAAATAATAATCACAGCGAAAGCATACTTGATGTAGTAGGTTGTTGGACATAGATATCTAGTCAACAGATGGTATGTTGGAATACCAACAATTATTTGTAGTGTGATTCACACTTATTGTCACACTCATATCCTCCATCATAGGATAGCAGTGAGATACTACCCAATAGTTTTGGAGCACTTATCTCCCCTCGTATTCATGTTTTGTATTGCGCGATCGATGCATGTTGTAATACTCACCAGATCATGTGAGTAGTACCACAGCGTATCCAGATAGGTAGGTAGGTACGCATTGAAGTCGCCGCCGTGCCCATATGTAGACACAAACTTCTTCTAGATCTTCTACTTACCAACATATTGTTCTTTTTCGCAAATTAGATACCTCCCATACTGTAAACATGCTTCCACACCGAGTATGAATGTAGATGTCTGTTCGTTATACAAAAAAAAAATCGTCACACGACAACCCGAATTGAGTACCTCCTCTTTCGCGCGCCTTCGGCGCGTTGAAGTCGGTCAACAAGATGGGTGATTTATGCAGACAACTTGCAGCGTTTTCATATTGGAGGAAAAGTGGTCATTCCATGCTGGAGTAGATGAAGCTCCCTCAGCCTCTGTACCATCAGCATACTCATTCATGGATACGTAATTAGGTTTTTTGAGGAATTTTATCCACCATTCTTATTTCTGCTATCTCGTAGTCTCATGCAAAACAATTTTCGAGAGAGAAATCGTGGAATTTGTAAATTTAAGGACTTTTTTTTCATATTTTGGTGGGAAAAGTAATCACTCTACCGTGGAGTGGATGAAGAAAAGGATTTTACTATAGTTGTAAACGAGTTACTCGGGCAGTTGACAGAGGGAAAACCTACCGCCCTGCATGAGGAGAGGGAGGGAGCAGTGACCTAGCTGTTCTGGGGATGAAACCACCGCCTCACCTGTTGATTTCGGGCGGCGCGGGCGGGCGAGTGGAGGTGGGATCAATAGAGGTAGCGCTGCTGGCCTGGGCAGGGGGGTTTGCCTCGGAGTTCCGCCGCTAGTCGGCGGCCACCAGATCCCGCGAACAGGTGGCCGGAGCGGCGGGGCCAAGGCTGGGGCTGCCTGCCCGGGCTCCGACCGGCCCATTCACACGGAAACGGAAAGGCCTAGACTCGCATGCGTAGTGACCATACGTCCGGATTTCCTCGGACTGTGCCCTGATGTCGAGGGCAGGAGAAGTGTCCGGAGGTTTTCCAAAGATAGCGGGAATGTACGGATTTTGAGACTTGTAGGACAGGGTTGTAAGCTAAAGTCATATTCGCGCATCATGAGTCGATCAGCAAATTTTCAAAGAAATATTTTCACCAAGTTTCGGCCTTTTAACGAATTTTAAGAAAAATTAAGCTATTGCAATAAACAACAAATTTTTAGAAAAACAAATTTTAAATAAATAAATTATTTCCACTAAAATTTGTTGTGGAACATTCTAAAACGATTACTTACTGAAGTTTTTCGAAAAATATTTATATGTATATACATATCGTTATATTATAACAATATGTGTCATTCCTGATGTTAACTTTCTCAAAAATTCGACGTTTTTGCCAAAATGTTCATAATAACAAACAAAAAGACGAAATCGTTAGCTAGGAATTTTGGACTACCCTAAATTGTACATATATATCTGTAAACAATTTATATAATTAAAAACCTGCGTAAATTCGTTGTACTCAAAAATGCAATACTCGAGTTTGTGGAGACGAGTAGAATATGAATATGGACTCCTAACATCTTCAAAAGAGTTCATTCAATATGTTGGTAAGGTATCCTGAAAATCGGAAAAAAACAAAATTCGTTAGGGTGCTCCATGAGTTCAGGGTGTGGAGAGTGTTTTTGCTATTTATAAAAATTTGATTTATTTATAGAAATTTGTCTACTTTCTTATACAGCTAATATTTTGATCTTCCTAACCGTAGCTTTAAAGATTTCTTTGAAAATTCGCCCATTAACTCATGCTGCATGAATTGAATTTTTTTACTCCAATAACGTTTAGGGTTCGACGAGTATAAACGTCGCTGGTCCTGAAAGACCAATGGCAGCTATTTCAGGACAATTTTTAATTTCTGGTATCGCGAATATACCATATAATATTATTATATAAATATGATTGTTACGGTAATTTACACTAAAAATGTAAAGAACTCCTTAAGTCCCTATTTTGTTTTATCTGGAATTTTGACCCTTACCGTTGTCCAAAATACCTAGACTGTGGAACATATTTTTTGACAAGTCCTTGAGACACTAGTGGCCTCCGGGGCTGAGTTCATCGCGTATGCTGATGACCTCGTCTTATTGATGAAGGGATCCAGACTGATGTAGCAACAGATACTGACAGGCTGATGAGACTATGGAATGTGAAGCCATCAAACTCAATATTGCAGCCCACAAGAAAGTGACAATGCTGCTCAAGGGAAGTTGGTTGCTTCCAGACCCCCAGTAGTCAGTGTGGATGGCGAAAGGGTCAAATATTTTTCCTCATTCAAGTACCTAGGTATGGGGAAGAATGAATGACAAGGATATTAGGTAGGCTGGACAGAAAGCTCTGGACTCGTTCATAAAGGTTTGTCGCCTTGCAGGGTCTGGATGGGGCTTGGGCTTCCAGGAGTTGGTGGATATTGACAAGGGACTGTTTCTCGAAGTTCTGTTGTATGGAGTCCAGGCCTGGTGTCATCTGATGAAGACCAGGCATTGGACGATTCCAGCGGCGTGCCCTGCTGATGGTCAACTGGGCCTACCGCACTTCTGCTGCGTTAGCTATGCCGGTGGTGGCTGGTGTCCTTCCTGTCCTTAATCACCCACAAACAATTACATGTGCGTGTTCATTAATCGTTTAGAAATTTTAGAGATTTTGTTTTAAGTTTGAAGATCATTCTGGATTTCAGTGTAGAGGAATTTTTCAAGCAGCAATTCTTCCCTCTCGAAAATCTCTTTCTACATTATCGTATGTTTGAGGACGGTTCGCGCGAGTAACGTTTGTAATGACTATTTTTCTTACTCTAATAGCCAAGTTGGACTGAGGCACTTGAACCGAATGGATGTTATTGAGTCGTGCCCGTTACGGCCATTTGCCGTACCCGCCTCAAACGTTGCGTTTCCCTCAGACCTACGCGAGTCCCTCGTTAATAATTTAAATCTGCGTGTTTCTTCCCTCTTCCCTAGTCGGTATTTTGCGAAGGAGGGACGAAGATCTCCTTTTTCAAGGATTGAAGAGTTGGAGGAAGGAATAGGGCCCTAAAAACGAGACGGGCAGTATTAAGTATTCATAGCCAGAACCTCCTTGCCTGGCACGTAACCTTGCTTATTATTTAGATCATCCCCGTCCCTCTTTCCACCCTCTCGCTACTATCATTCTCACTTGCCAATCGTACTGTCTTACCCAACTTTTATTGACTTGAGATCTTGTTAAAATAAAAAAAAGAAGTATCTCCTCTTATATTGTGAAAAGAGATGATAAAACGAAATAACCTCTGATCTGTAGGATTAAATCAAATCCCTTTGGTATCTTTCGGTATTAATTGGATCCCGTGGGAAGAATTCACTCTTCTAATGAGGAATTTCACCGATTTCTGTTTGCATTTTTCCTGAATAGTTAATGGTGTGGGATAGATGAAAATCGGGCTGATTTCGGAAAATAAGTCTCCAGTTATTTTTGGGAGACAGTCAAAATTTTTAATTTCAAAACTAACCGGGAAAACAGACGTGCAGCGGGAACGCTCGCTGATTGGGCTGTTCGGATCGCCATCTCCTCCCAGTGTTGCCCATTGGGACGACGAAATTGTGTTTTCTAAGAGAAAAGTTATCAAACAAAAACAGAGGAAACCTAATTTTCCCCATCTTGCTGTTTCTATTTTTTTCTTCAGTTTTTCGATTTCGAACTTTACTGTTTCATGAAATTTTGCATCTGGGGACTATAGATTTCTCGATCTCAGCGCTTCAAGCGGCCATAAATGAACTATTCCAGCATGACGTCATTTTCCCGGGTTTTTAAACATTCGTATTTTCTACACTGTTTTGTTTATTCGTAAATTAGCAAGTTTGGGCTGAAAGTTTGCCTTAGGGGTTTTTTCGAGGTGCTGAATCCGATTTTGGGGTCAAAAATAAGAAATTCCGACATGGTGAAATTCCTCATTGACAATTTTTCTCTTTCACGCTTTGAGTTGTCTTTCCTCAACCATCGGCTCGATTATTACTTCTAACTTTGATTTATCCCAAGGCATATCTTCCCATTCGTGTGTGAGTATAAAATGTTTCAGTTCGCAATCTGTAGTTGATATTTTCGCTTCTGAGTAAAACAACATGTTTAACACATTTTTGTGATTCTTCGCCATTAAAGACATCCTTTTGCCTGAAACACAATATTTATCTTGAGCTCCTATTACTTGTATGAAATAATAAACATTTTGAGGGGAGGGGGGTTAACTTTTTTTTGCTCAATTCCTTTATTATTGAAAATAAGAAACCACAAGGGTTTGAGTCGAAACCTGGTGTTCCCATGTTTTGTGTGTTGTCGAATAACTTTATTCTTTTTGTCGACCCATTTTTTATGTACTTGAGAGAAGGTCGTATTATTAAGTCAATAAGGTATAAAATGAGTTAGTTACACAAGTACAAGGTATCAGACGGACAAATAAATTGAATGTCAAATCAAAAACCGGATGCACACAGAAAAAATGGTCAAAATTCCGCTCATATTTAGCACTAATAGGAACACTAGGGATGAGTGGTGACCAACAAATAATCGAATATTAGAGTCGACGATCATTTTTCCCTGACAAAGAATACTCCATGTAGGAAATTCATTCGCAAGAAGTAAGATAGAACATTAAACAAAGAAATAAAGTAATAATTAATTCCTGTACTTTTCGTCAACACTCTTTCCCATGTCCATGTGAGATTTAATTAATGATTTGCGTCATAATTATATTGTATCATCTAACATTTGAAGTGATTCGCTTCAATGAAGAAAGTGCACGATCTTGAAATCTGATAATATCAGATTATATATTATATAGTCGATTGTCCGGTCAATTCAACCTTTCCGACTTTGATTAGATGATAAAATAATCGATTATTCTTATTAATCGATCCTTAGTGCCCATCATTGGGGGCAGAGGTCTTGCGAGTCTACAAGATGAGGATATATACAAATTCCTCTGCGCAATCTTCAATTAGCATAGTGATCGAGTGTGCCTGATTTTGGTTTATTATTTTCAATAATGAACCTTTGGAACCGACCAAGAAAAAAAACGTCTGCCAAGTTGGGTGGGCAGTATAGCTTCCTCACTCATTGTAACATGGACGTATAGAATCAGTTGGCGAAAACTCGGCGCTGCGCGCCTCGGCGGGGGCTTCGCCCCCTGCACCCCCGGATGATTTCCGCTTAGAGCCTAATGGCTAAAATGTGACATACCTTGAAAAGGTTTTTGCTCCCTCTCCCTCTTTATCTTTCTTCCACTGTAATATTTAAGCTCACTCAGCTGATCAGTGACCACTCAGGCACCTTCAGCATTCTCCATTGACCCGCCCTCTCAAATTTCAGGTTCCTGCGTTCAACAGGAGAGGAAATAGCCTTGGAGCTCACTCAGCTGATCAGTGACCACTCAGGCACCTTCAGCATTCTCCATTGACCCTGCCTCTCAAATTCCAGCTTCCTGCGTTCAACAGGAGAGTCAATGGCCTTGGAGCTCACTTAGCTGATCAGTGATCACTCAGGCGCCTTCAGCATTCTCAATTGACCCGCCCTCTCAAATTTCAGGTTCCTGCGTTCAACAGGAGAGGAAATGGCCTTGGAGCTCACTCAGCTGATCAGTGACCACTCAGGCACCTTCAGCATTCTCCATTGACCCTGCCTCTCAAATTTCAGCTTCCTGCGTTCAACAGGAGAGAAAATGGCCTTGGAGCTCACTCAGCTGATCAGTGATCACTCAGGCGCCTTCAGCATTCTCCATTGCATGCGCAGCGGCTATTGCTTGACCAATTTGATTGAAACTTATAGGGTGTCTCTTAGAAGTTAGTCCCTAACTAACCTCCAAATTTGAGCAAAATCGGTTCATTAGAAACCGAGAAACCGAGGTTCCAGGAAATTCACGTTTGCGCATGCGCACTCGCTCCTATTGGTCCGAAGGTGCTGAAATTTATAGGGGACCGTCTAGGACCTAACCCGCACAATCCCTGAAAATTTCATCAAAATCGGACCACAGGTTAGTATAGTTTTGCCCGGGACAAGGATTGACCACAGACAGACCGACAGACAGACAGACCGACAGACAGACACGGAACCAAAATTGTTCGGGAAGCTCTAAAACGCAAAAAGCAAGTGGAAATTTTGATTTTGGAGGACATTTTTTTTTTTTCACTTCTTTCACGAATACAAAGCTTCCCTACCTTCGGTAGTGAGGAAGCAAAATGTTTAACCCCCCCTCAAAATTTGTTGGTTTACGTTGCAAGTTACGTAGAATCAAAAAATCGAATAAAAAATGTTCCGGACGTCCGCCGTACGCGGCACTTTCCCCGCTTAGCATTGCCGATTTTGTTGAAATTTGGTATGTAGGCTCCATTTGTGGTCTACTTGTGCCCCGAGGTTTTGGTTGATGTAGGTCACTTCTAAGGATTGAAAAATAAGGTTTGAAATTTTGAAAACTCTCTAATTCATAAAATTTTTATATGAAGGAATTGTTTTTCCATCAATTTAGGATAGTATAGGATTTTTAGAATTTTTTGAGACCACGCGGAGCCCTGTAGGACAAACCGTTCGTTCCCTACGAGAATTTAAGGGTTGGACTTAAGATAAATCAGAAACACGAGTGTGAATCGTGAAAGAGGCTGAATCTCCGTTCAAATGTTAGCTGTCCAAAATGCAATCGATGTTTTTCTTCAAGTTGGTTGGTGGTAACTGGCAAAGCCGTGTTCTTTGCAGACGAGTGATCTATCTAGAAAAATAATAAACGTTTGTGTAATAATTTGCTGCGGTTTTTTTCTAACGTTCAGTGTATTATATTGTCGTTAAGAAAAATTGAACAATTCTCGTCAGGAATTGGCAAATCGGTCGTGAAAGTGATTTACCGATCACTCTCTCCCTACGATGTTGTGACGTCTCTTCATCCAAGTTTTAAATTCAATTTCTAGATGAACGCTTTTTTTTTTTCTTCGTCCAAAAAATGACACGTCCTGGAATACAGCACCGTCTATCCACATTTTGGTCGAAAAGCCGTCGCTCCATTGTTTGGGCGAGTTTCGCATTAGTTTTTATCTAGGCGGGTTTCTGTCAGGGGAGCCAGAGACCATCTGTTGGATGAATGGCCGACCCAGCAGATCGGCCAGAGTTCAGGTTATCTCTTCCCGCCTCAACTCCGCTCACTACGCGGGTCGAGGGTGCTCTTTTCCGCCCCACTATCGATGCCATCGTTTGACATCGGAGCCAGCGAGCGGTTGGTTCGGCGGTCCCCAGAAATCTCATCTGGGTTCACCTCAGAGTTAATTTGTATGCGCTCTATCTGGCAGTCTGGTTCTGTCCATCATCGTTACTCGAAAATGAACGTGCCTGAGGGTCGGAAAACGTGGGGTAATTTCATAGTTGAGAAGAGAAGGATGAGTTCATTGGTCATAATTTGTGAAGCATTCTGCCGCATAGGGCACTCGCCATTTTTCAAAAGTGTCATTCTAAACGAGGCACTTATTTTTCGAATATCACATTACCGTTGGAAACCAGAGACTTGAATGCGATGAATTCACCAAGAACTAATCAAACATGAAGTTGTCTGTTCCGTTGACTTACTAGGTACCGAAGAGTAGGTACATGTGCGAGTAGTAATGTTCACTGGTCAACAAGTCCGTGTTTTAGGGTTCTTTCTGGACATTCATTATAATCACAGTAATCTAATACTTATGGTACATTCGAATTCAGCACAAAATTACTGATGTAAGTACAATTTCATAAATGGGGTGTGCGCTTAGGTCGGAAAAACTGTTTATTGTTATTTTTAATCCAAACTAGACCTCATTCTGAGAATTTTGACACCAACCGCGACCTTCTAGCGAGAGAAGACCTTTTTCTATGATTTTTCAAAGCTTCGAATGTTTATGACATCACAGCAGGCTGAGGGGTCCCGCCCAACCGGTAGGGGCTCGTCACGTCGTAAACATTCGAAATTTCGAAAAATCATAGAAAAAGATCTACTCATTCAAAAAGAGAACGGCTGGTGTCGAAATTCTCAGGATGAGGTCTACTTTCGAATAAAAATGTTTTCAAAAAATCAGGCGCACTCCCCACTAAAAATTGTCAAACAAATTTGAATAAGTATACATGGAATTTGTAAAAGCGCCCCTTGTGTTTTCTTGCTTTATCAAGTTGAACCCATTCACATTAGACCCTTTGAGAACAATGTTGTATATTTTTTTATTGAGAAGAAGGCGTTTCACAGGAAACTCAGGGCACAAGGGGCGCTCTTTGTAAAACGCCGATCGGCCTCCTACCCGAAAGTGACATCACAACTATGGGTCTCATCAAGCGCCCCTTGGTTATGAACTTTTTCCTTTGTTTCTCTAAATTCCATAAGGGCTTATAGTGCTATCTTTCGGTAACGGATGGAGGTATCGAAAAGCCAGTAGTACCAACGAGTAGATCTTGGTTTTGCGGTTCCGACAGTGTGATTTCAAAAAATGAGGTACAAGGGGCGCTTTTTGTAAAACGCCCCTTGTGAACTCGCAGTGCGGTATATTCGTTGTGCCCAAAAATGCAATAACCGTGGGGACTCTTAACAGGGATTGTGCCTCTTCTGGCTGAGCTATTCATCAGCCGACCTTCTTCTTCACATGGAGTTTGAGTTCAACTACAAGTCCCATGGGAACCTTTTGTTCAAGACGTGGTACGTCTTCGAGTAGCTGTACCAGATAAATATTCCTCCTGTTTGGACTCTGGAGGTCCTCTCTACGATGAACAATGTAACCTGCTGGTTACCAGATCCTAGGCTGGCCTGCAAGGCCATATCCCACTCCAGGTAATCGATACCAACCCTAATTATCTTTATTTGATTTCGCTGTATGCTGGCAAGTGCTGCTTCAGCCTCTAATCGTGCGTCATCTTCGTACTTATAAATTATGACGGCATTGATGTCTGCTAGTGATCTCTGTCCTGAGCCAGATAACCTCTAATAGGTTCAGGGCGAAGTATTGGCGGGCACACCTGAATCTTACCTTGGATGAACAAATGTGGAGCACGTCTATTTCAAGTGTCTGACACCCGATTAGGCATAAGTGAATGCCCTGCCTCTCGTTCTCCTTACTCCTGTTAGTAGAAAACCAGAATGAATTTTCACGTCATCTATCGACCTCCTTCTCTCCATCGCTGATGGGTTCCTGATCCATGATGTTTTATCGGTGACATCGCGTGATCTCGCCAATTCAGCTCCATCTGTATTTTGATACAGACGTTGTGCCCTGGCAATTCGGCAGTCGAGTCGTGATGTCCCAGGCGTGTTACGACGAAAGCAAAATTATCGTAGAATTTGCAGCACCCATATATTTATAATATCGAACCACCCCTCATAATATCGAAGTAACTAGATTTTTAATATAGCGTCCTCCCAGTCTTTTCAATTTGAACGAAAATTAGAAAATAACAAAGCGAAAGGGAGCTATTTCATGAAAAAACAATCCGTTAATTTGCTGAAGGATGGAGCCACTCGAGGTTTCCTGATTGGACGATCGAGCTGAAATAACTGAAAGCTACGTATTGTATTATTCATCAAAACGAATTTAGATTGAATGAAAAAGGCTATTACTTCGTACTCAACTATTCGTTATTTTTCCATCGTTTTTCTGGGTGGTTATTTTCATGATTTTCAATTAATTTCATGGTGTCTCACAGGGTTTTTGACGTTGATACCTAATAGGGAAAAAGAGGTCCGGATGAGTCATATTGTTATTTATTTCGTTTACTAATGAATATTCCATACTGAAAACTTTCATACTTGGAGCTAAAGTGTGTACTTTTTTAAGATTTTATGTCTTTACTTTGGCACATAAGTAAACGAGTAATAAGTAAGCACATAAACGAAAGAACATAAAATGTAAGCACAGACACGAAAAAAGCGTTAAGTTTGGTTTTCTGATGATTTCCGCTTACAACCGAGTCGTCGCTAGGGAAATGGTAGTTCGTCGTTTTTCATCCCACAAAATTCGTTGACCACTCGTTGGAAAGCTCTCGATTCATCACGCATTTCTTTCGTACTTGTTCTCGGTACTTATGTCGTCATGTAATTGTATATTTATTACTGTTATTAATGGATGTAGTAAACAATGCCGCTTATTTAGTTGTCACTTGGGAACTAAACACATAAAATGTCCCAATGTGTTGCAGACTCGTTTATCTCCAAAAATGAGGTTATAGGTAGGTAGCGTTTCGAGCGGTTGTTATCCAAATTCATACCAATTTATTCAATGATCTGTAATAGTGTGTTTCTTTAACTCCCTTTCTCCAAAATCTAAAAATATAGTATCTAAAAACTTTGTCCACGGTTTTTTAAAATTCTCGCAACTTGATGTCACACTCAGATTGATATCATAAGATAATGATTTTGACATTTCATTGTTGTATTCCAATACTACCTATCCAAGATTTAACATTTGACCCCATAATTGAAATGATCACATCTCTGTTGTCTTTTATGGCATTTTATTGTAATCATATTGTTTTGTTTACAAATAATAATATACCTAGTCATGTTCCGAAAGCTTATGAAATCTTTTGATTCTCTAAATAATTTTCTTCCGGGTAAAATGTAAAGTGCCAAATCAAAACTCATGGTTACCGTGATGTAGAGCTTGTGATCTCATTCGACGCAATCTCGGTATTCTCTAAATGGTTCTAAATGGAGTTTTCTGGAAAACTCAGTGTATAATCAAAAAATAGTTTTTAATACTCTAAATCAAAAAAAATATGAGGTTCATTTTACTTATTAACAACATTAGCCAGACATTTCCTCTCTCTGATCTTCTGACTGAAATTGTGGATATCTGAACATGTATGGTTGAATAACAATTCCGATCATGATAAGAGTTCATGATGAGACCACATCCAACCGCTAATTGAATAACTCCTTTAATAAGAGTTAAAATGGTGTGCAGGCAAATACTATGGCTCTTACGACTCCTCAAAAGTTTGGCATGATAAACTGTAAGCAATGACCAATTTTCAGGAAAACAACCGTTACGGTGGTTGGCTAATAATGGCTGTACGAGCTTCTGCCCAACGTTTCATATCTTTATCCTGGGATTTCTGAACGGATTAAATTCGTCCCGACCCTGTTGGGCAGAGGGCTCGAGGGTCTGGATAATGTTCTCAAACTTTTCCATTAATATCAGTTATATACGTGTTGAAGGGAAACCGCAGGCTCTAAAATGAGGAATAAGTAATTACTTTGTAACAAAAGGATGACGAGGAGGGGAGGCTTATCAGTCTCTGTAGCCTTGGGATACCTCCGCGGAAGCCGCATTAACTTGACTAAATTTGAGCGATGAGGAGACGAAAATAAGGGACGTTATTATTTTGTAAAGTGAATCTCATAATCAGGAGAGACGTGGAACAACCAAACAAATGCCACAATTTGGATTATAATCAGCCACAAGCTCGATCCAAGGATACGCCAGTTCGATGAAAGTTGTAGTAGGTATTAAAGCTCAACTTACAGCCGCTACTTTGGGTTTTCTTTCATTCATCTATCTGTCTGAATTATTATGTAGCTTTTAGTCATTTCAACTCGATCGCCCATTGAGAAAATCTCTGGTGGCTCCATCGTTCAGTAATTTACCGAACTGTTCTTGGAGAATGACCTCTTTTCGCTTTGTTATTTTCTCATTTTCGTTTCAGTATTGGAAAGTAAGATATCAGATCAAGGATGAAAATTCCTGTTGGCCGGATAACATTGGGGTGTCTCCCTTCAAGAGTTAATGAAGTTATGGAAGTAAAATTATACGATAGTTTTATGGTTCTTCTCAGTTATCCTTTTGGCCTAAGTTGCGTGGTACCTCTCCCCTTAAATCTCCCCAAATTCGCCTATCTAAATAGTGGAAATTGTCTGAGGTCTTCCTGGTTCGGCGGTTTTTTTTTTTCGAGTGATATCCAGAAAATGAGGTTACAACTCTCCTGGAGGGTGCAAGGATTTTCTGTCAGGATTGACATACCTGATTGTTGGAAGGTTCCTAACGGTCAAAGTAAGCCCAGGCCTGGATCAGTCTGTTACAAAATGTTGACTCAGCAATCGTCTCCATCAACCTTTCAAGGTTCTGGTTGCTCCACCTACCACCGGTGCGAGATCCGGTAAGTCATCAAGTCGAAACTGCCTCCGAAATCCATCGTTAGCTAGTGGAAACTTATTTACCAAAGATAATGTCAGCTTGTTTTCAAGTGGGTTAAGGTGTTTAATGGAAGTCGCACCCACATTCACAACGAAGAAAGTTGTAGGAGGCCATCTCTAGTTTCAGAAAAGCTTCTGCAGCAGGTTGATGACAAAATTCACAGTGATTCACCTTATAAGTGAAATGGGGGTGCGCCTATTTTTTTTTTTTTTTTAAATTTTTAATCGAAAGTAGACCTCAACCTGAGAATTTTGACACCAGCCATTCTCTTTTTGGATGAGTAGATCTTTTTCTATGATTTTTCAAAGTTTCGGATGTTTATGACGTGACACGCCCCTCCCGCCTGGGCGGGACCCCCCAGCCCACTGTGACATCATAAACATTCAAAACTTTGAAAAATTATAGAAAAAGGTCTTCTCACGCTAGAAGATCGCGGTTGGTGTCAAAATAATCAGAATGAGGTCTAGTATGGATTAAAAATAACAATTAACAGTTTTTCCGAGCCATGCGCACATCCCATTGCCTCGGAAAACAGAAATTTGTGTGCAAGAGGTAATAAAAATGTTGAGTCCGGAACTTGGCCAAAATCGTGTGTTGGCTGCACGCGAATTTCTTCAGCGATATGAAAAATAATGGTGATGCATGCCTTGACTCGATTGTCGCTGGGGACAATACACGGGGATTATGTCACTATACCCCAGAGGCAAAAAGACAGTCCCTATAATGACGAAATGCCCACTCTCCATCAGCAAAAAATCAAAGTCCAGTTCTCAAAGCGAAAAGTCATTGCATCTATGTTATCAGAAAAGAGGTGTTGTTGATGGATTTCATAGCCAGAGGGACCACCATCAATGCTTTTTGGTGGTACGATGAGAGTATAAAAAAGCTGATACACAGACTGAAGAAGTTTATTGAACTAGACCAGGGGTTCCCAAACTTTTTTGTACCACGCCCCCCTCTGGTTATTTGGAGACCCCCCACGCCCCCTCTGGTTATTTGGAGACCCCCCACGCCCCCTACACATATCAGCTTTCCATTTTGCAATACCCTATTTCCACGGTGCCGTACATACCAACTCCTACTTGTACAAGTATGTGCCTACTTGATACGGTGAGTAGGTAGATTTTTTGATCACTGTTGAATGCGGTAACGCAGAATGGAAAGATTCGATAATTGTACGTATTGTGAAAATTGAAACAAGTATTACATGAAAAACGAATATAATTAATGATACAAAATTTAACATTGTAACACAGATACATTTTCAATTTAAGGAAGGTGAAACTTAGAAAGACTTTATTTCAAAATCTGAGGAAATTATTTTTGTAATTTTTTAAATTTATTTCATTTGGGTGTCACGCCCCCCCTGGACTTTCTTCACGCCCCCCTAGGGGGGCGCGCCCCCCAGTTTGGGAACCACTGAACTAGACGGTGATTTTGTAGAAAAGATGGAACATACCCTGAAAATTTAGTTGAAATATATGCATTTTTCGATTCTTAGCAGCAGTTGTAACCTTATTTTCTGGTTACCCCTTGTCATTTGAACTCCTTCAAAACACAATCCAGAGATGTTTATTATGATTTCAGTCCTTGCAGCACCTCCTTTTTTGTCTCTAATAATTTGAACATTGTCAAGAACTGGTGAGGTGAGGCACCATGTTGAAGTATTCTAATCAGCCATAGCTCACAAAATCTATTTTGAAAACGATATTTATCCAAAACGGCGGACGGCGGACGGACGGCCAAATTTTTATTCGATTTTTGGATTCTACGTACCTTGAAACGTGAACCATCAAATTTTGAGGGGGTGTTAAAAATTTTTTTTTCTTGGTCGATTCCAAAGGTTCATTATTGAAAATAATAAACCAAAAAAATATAAATTCTCATATTTCCGATCATCTATCTTCAAAATGTTTCTTTATCTAGTGACCAGCATGCAATTGTGTCGTTCATCAAGTGTATTATAAATTATCAGAACAAACATTCTCAATTCTTGTTAAAATGGCGTAAAATTGTTTACAACTATCTATCGATCCAGAAGACCCTCTTTTTAATGCTGTGAATAAACGAAGATTAGCTACTCGATGGCGGCTCAGCATCCCGATCCTCCCGTGCCCGCCCGAACCTTTTTCAATTTAATTTCAGCAGCGAAGTAACAAAGTTTCGAGAAACGAGAAACCTTGGGGCCTCCGACTCGAAATTTAATTTTCTTGCTGGATTAGAATTTACCGAAGCCTCTTGAAGGGGGGTATAAGAAGATTGAACGGTGTTGGACTCCCCTGGAAACGAAATGATTGAAGACAAAAGAGAGGAAGTGGATGAATGCATCGATAATGTGTTTGGAATTGTAAAATGAGATAACCTGGTAAAAAATGCTTTACATTCAGTTTTGGGCAGAATTGAGCTTTTTAGTATATTGCCCATACAATTCGTTTTATTTCGATCAGTAGACGCCTTAGCGTTGTAGAAAAGCAGAAAAACGTCAAATGATTTGCCTCGAGCAAAACTAGTCGAGAAAATAATCCAATTTTGATCAAATATTGGGGCATCATCATATAATTATGTCAGTCTCTGGATGACCCTCTATAAATTTTAAAGCCGTCTCACCAAAATTACCTTATTCACTCGCGTGACATAAGTAAGTCCTCACTATTTATTCTCCCAATTTCGATCCAATTTGAAGGGAAGTAGGACATTGTTTTTTAGAATAAATTCTGATGAATTTCGTAGCTATCATTAGGAGCCCATGGCCTCTATCGACAAAATGGGAAAAACTTCCTATTCCTGTTGTTGTTTTACGAATTTTGTGTGTGTATGTCACTCTGGACGATAACTTGAGCAATTATTCTGCAGAAATTTCAAGTTTGTGCGAAAATATTCATAATACCAAACGAAAAGACGTTCGTTAGCCAGACATTTTGAACTAAGGGTTTTCAGTGTTAATTACCAACATAGTCATAGTAATATATCGATACCTTAAAGCACAAAGGCGCTATGTCCATCCATCTGCCACATTTTTAATTTTTCTTCCGAGCCTACCAAGGTAGCGGAAGCTTTGTTTTCACTTTTCAAGGTTGAAAGGAAAAATGTCCTCCAAAATCAAAATTTCCACTCACGTTTTACGTATTAGACCTTCCTGAACAATTTTGGTTCCGTGTCTGTCTGTCATGAAATCCTTACCACAGCCATAACATCTACAATTCTCATCCGGATTCGATGAAATTTTCAGGGACTGTGCGGTTTGGAGGGTAGATGGTCCCCTATGACAATCATCGCCCTCGGACATGCACAAACGTGAAATCTTTGCCACGGCCATAACTTCTACAATTCACGTCCGATTTCGATGACATTTTCAGGGATTGTGCGAGTTGGCTTGTAGATGGTCGCCTATGAAAATCATCATCCCCAGACTTATAGTAGCCACTGGGCATGCGCAAACGTACATTTCCTTGTTACAGCCATAACTTCTACATTTTCCTACAATATTCAGTGATTGTGCCGGTTGATGCGTAGAATCTCCTATGAGGGTTGTGCAAAGTACTTTGAGATTGATGTTATGAGATCAACTACTATGCATCGGGTCTTCTATACAATACACCCACTTGGCAGACTTTTTTTTTTAATTTCAGAAAAACTCAAAATCAAGAAAACTATTATTGACCTTCTTGACGACTATACGACTATACCTTGAAAATTTCTTGAATAAATCGAAGAGTTTAGTGTAATAAGCCATTATTTTAGGAATAGTGCACTGGTGATAATTTATTTTGCGTTATTCTCAAAACTCCGTTTTTGGTCATAGCTCCTTTGTGCTTTGAGGTATCGATTTATGGTTTATTCAGAATCGGCACAAAATTCCCGAACGAGGAGAATTTCAGAAATTAAAATTTATCTGAAAATAACAATTTATATATAATTCTGCGTATAGGTATTTGTTGCACCCAAAAATGCAATAGCCGAGTGGGTACTTCATGAGTTCGTGGAGACGTGTATAACATGAATATTAACTACTAAAATATTCAAAACACCCAATGCATACAATTCCAAAAATCAAAAAAAAACTAAAAACGAAAAAAAATTTGAGTCTAGATTTTTCTCTCTCGAGAGTTTTCGAAGTCGAAAAGTGGAAACTTCGAAAATTTGCTCACCCACTCATGCTGCACGAATGAGATTATATATTTGGATCGTGAATTTCAAGTATGCATTTAGGTACTCGTTAGTGTTCGGATCATCTCTATAACTTCCGAACCACCAGATTGTACGATATGTATTCTCGAATATGACCATGTTATTCTTTGTGAGGAAGCTATACTTACCAGACATTATGTCTAGGCAGAGCAGAAAATCTAGAAACTGTCGATGATCTTGAGTCCCCCGGGTTACTTCCTTTCCTTTTGCCTAGACTTGATGAGGTCCCAGAAGCTTGAATGGATGAAGATGGGGATTCAAGGAGTTAACTGCCACATTGTATAATAGGATTAGTTATGGTTTATGTTTAGCCACGACGAGTAGAGTTGACACTGCATAAATGAAGTCCTCCGACGTTGAATGCGTAGAAGTGCCAGCTGATGAACTTTGTCGGCGCATAGAGTGGCGAGAACTTCTGAGAAAGGAACTGCTCCAACCAAAGTTCCCTCCCAGCTCGTTATTGACTGTAGAGGGTTACAATGTTTCTTAATTAGCACATCCCCGGCTCACCAATGCTATAGACTACACCAACGGGGAACAAGGTAACCTCTCCCGGGATGCGACAACCCTCAACGGTGTTTCAACTTTGCAATTCACTTCCATGTCTTCGCTGTTCGTGTGTACTACAAGATTCCCATCAGAGGAACAATTGGGTTCTGTAACTATTTATTTAATAGATGCTTTTAGCCACAAAGCGCCAACTGTTCAACCGTTAACTAACAGACTGTGTAACTCCTTGGTATTCATTTATTATTCGTAGGCATTTAGACACTGAAACACCTGAGTACCTATGTGCAGAATGGTTATTGGTCTACCCTACCACCGGTATACCATTGGTATACACCTACCACCGAATCAGTCTATAACATTCTACAAAGAGGATCTATAATTATTACTATACTCGTAAATATCTTATTGTATAATGTTAATTATAGACGAAGTTTGTATATACACGACAACCCTCATTAATTATTTCATAGGTACCCACTGTAAAGAATGGTATGAAAGGTATGCTATCAACAACTTCATGTTGTCTTTTATAGTACCTAAACATTAAGGTAAGTTGTAGTATAAAGTGGTTAATAGATTACAAATAGTATATACGTACTACACTGATTGTCGCATTTCAACGGTGCTTTCAACGGTGATTTCAACGGTGCTTCATCACAAAAGGTAGCCAGTTCAGAGAGTGGTGGAATCGGGAAGGGATGAAAACCCCGTCAGGAAGAAGGTATAAGAAGGATTGAGAGAAAAAAATCGATATTTCAACTTTCTCGTACATGTAAACAGTCTAAGGACCTAACCAACTTATTTCCATCAATATTTCAAAATCTTACGTTATTTTTATATGAATTTTTCTCAGATAGGATTCTTAAAATTATAATAACAATTTTTATGTTTTAGGACCCAAATTTGTTTTACCAGCTGCAAAACTCTATCTTCCGTAGTAAAGAAGCAAAAAAATTGTCTCGTCCTATTCTGGGGACTCTTTTTGTTTATTACGATTTTTGGATTCTATGTACCTTGAAACGTGAACCAACAAATTTTGAGGGGGGGGGGGTTAATTTTTTTGTTCTTCGTCGATTCCAAAGGTTCATTATTGAAAATAATAAACCAAAACGAAGGAATTCGGAAAACTGACGCTGATAAAGATACACAAGGCGGGAATCTACTGACAGCAAGCGCGGAAGGGGTTGTTCAACGCTCCTATTGCCCCAATACGTCATAATGTCAAACTTACATTCGTTCCGCTGGACATTGCAAGATTAGCAAAACTCGATTATCTTAAACGACGTTTAACGATGATTTGGGTTGGTGAAAGACGCTTGCCATCTTGCCGGGTTTATTCCTTCAGATTAACTATAAAGGCGATTAGTTGAACGCGATTTGAACAACTTTTGGTGAAAGTGGGCCTAAGTATATTCTCGAATGAATTTCTGAAGTGTACATTTAAATGTCTGGTGTTTCATCGGAAAGTATCGTATCTGCGAACAATGCTATTGAGATCTTTTTCTCCAGAACCTCGCTCATCGCTTGACTTGAAAAGGGTGACCGAAGTATAAAATTAGGTCATAACATTACGTGACACGTTTGTTGAAGCTCCCTCCGCCCTCTTCCGCTCAGCCAGTCGCTGAACAGCCCAACATTATTTTTCTCAACTTCGTTGAAAAGAATGACCCCCTTCGCTCCCTTCCTATCCCCGTTAACTAACTTTTTTCTCCGACCCTCCGTTTAGTCGGTCTTTGCCCACTTGTGCCCCAGGGCAGCAACTTCCCCGGGCTTAAGTTAGTTCAAATGGTAAAGTGCTACAACTTTTTCAGTCTGTCCTTTCACACTTAGCCGTTTGTAGAAAGGGGAAGCGCTCGGGAATGACAGGTGAAATATTTGCGTTTCCTGCTAAACTTTATAGAATTTCCTCTTGGTGCCGTCAAAAGCTACGTCCTAAATAACAATGGCGGAGAAGAATCTACGACAAAGAAACACTTCATCCCAGTTTCCTCCTAGATGTACCTCGGTCGGTCCAATTTCCTTCGTAGTCCCGCCCTGACTTTTATAATCTGTATTTTTGTAGTGTAGTTTTTATTCCAAGAATTGAGGATGTGGATGCTAGAGGGGCGATGCACAGCACTGTGAATTTATGGGTCAGGTGATCGAAAATCAATTTGTGTAGAGTTCTGTTAGGGATAGTTGCTCTGATCATGGATTTCATAATACTTCATGTTTCAAGGAAAGAAAATTGCACAATAAATGATACTTACTAGAAGAAGTTTATGAAAAATATTGAAACAAACGTTTCAATATTACAAACGTTTAGGTACCGGAACAAAATAATTAGATGTCCAATTTTACAAACGTTTAGGTACCAGAACAAAATAATTAGATATCTTTAAAATGCATTACACTGAATGATGAATCTAAATCGTCAATGTCATTAGCGCTGCTGATGCTGGAGAGAGCGCTTCCACAACTCACTTCCATAGCGTTAGGAGTGCTTGGTACAGCATTATCAGTTTCGTGAATGGTGGTCGTATCATCGAAGTCATCCCTAATCAGATACTGGTTGATGACATCATCTTTTCTATTCTATTCTGTTTATGTGAAAAATGCGAGGATGTTTTTCTTTTTCCTCTCCACACTTTCCCCTGATTTTTATTTTTCAAAAAGCTTTCCATTAGTAGGTACTTGAACTGAAAAGATTGAAAATTTCATAGAAAAGAAAGTCGTGGCAACTTCCAGCGGGATTGAGTCAAGGGATAGTGCCAGAAAACATACATCAAATGCTCTAATTCCTCATTTATCCTTTTTTTTTTTTTTTTTTTTTTTTTTGAGAAATTCACTATTCAATGTTGAGGTTTAAGAAGAAATTTGGGAATTATTATTGTGACGATTTTACCGAATGTTTAGGGGAAATTCATACTTCAAAAATTATTTTAAAACATTAATAAAGCACATAACAAATCAATAAAACCCAGCTTGTTGATATGACGGTATCCGCACTCATAATGAGCGGGTGGTTCATCGTTAGCGTTTTGGGTGAAATGATTTGTTAACATAAATGATCGCGGAACTTGCCCTCTGGTGATGAGGCTTGTAAGAGGCTTGTGAGGTCAGGGAACCTATTTAAACGTGCTCTAAGCCTATCAGGGGATAGGTTCTTGCACTCCTTTCCAATACTAATAGACAGTCGTTTTTTTTTTTTGCGATTTTTTACACATGCTCACCGTACTGTGCGATGGGACGTATTGCACCTGTGTAACAAGTGTGGTTGCAAAATTCAAGTTACTCTTGTGGGTAGCCTTGTTTTATCAACGACTGTTATAAGTCCTCCTAAGTAACATCATTTTTCTGTGAAAAGGTCCTTCAGTTTTCCGCCAGTTGTGTGCAATAAAGACTCCCCCCTTGCTGTGACAATAGATTCATTTGTACTTTCATCTTATGTTTTCAGAAGAACGCTGTTATTGCTTGATTTATTAGCTAGATGGATCGAATTAATAATCACATTGTTAGGTACCTTTAAAAAACCATTCGTTACTAAGTGGCTTACCATAGTATATCATTTCTTAATAAATCTAAAGTTCTTCAAATATAGGGAGGTACCCATTTTGGCGTCAACCTAGAGACATTATGGAACATTGTAGTTACCTACTCCATTTCTTCGATTTTTTTAGTCATGCCCTGGGAATTTAGTTGAAAAATATAACAAGCAGTAAAATTTTTCTATCTAGAACGTACAAGTAAAAAAAATTATTTATGGAATATGAAGATTTTGATTGATTTTTGGTTTTTATTTTCAATAATGAATCTTTGGAATTTACCAAGAAAAAAAAAAGTTAAACCCCCATACCCCCTAAAAATTTGTTGGTTTACGTTTCAAGGTACGTAGAATCCAAAAATCGAATAAAAATTTGGCCGTCCGTCCGCCGTACGCAACACTTTCCTCAGTTAGCATTGACCGATTTCGATCCTTTGATCCTTTTGACTCCATTTGGGGTCTAGTTGTGCCCCGAAGCTTTTGGTTGAATGTAGGTCACTTCTGAAGGTTGAAATTCTGAAAACGCCCTAACTCAAAAAAATCCGATATAAAGGTATTGTGTTCCATCAATTTAAGATAGTATTGAATTTTTAAAATTTTTAGAGACCACGCAGAGCTCTGTAGGACAAACCGTTCGCTCCCTACGAGAACTTAAGGGTTGGACTTACGATAAATCAGAAACACGAGTGTGAATCGCAAAAGAGGCCTAATCTCCGTTCAAATTTTAGCTGACCGAAATGCGATCGATGTTTTTCTTCATGTTGGTTGGTGGTAACAATGGCAAAGCCGTGTTCTTTGCAGACGAGTGATCTATATAGAAAAATAATAAACCTTTGTGTAATAATTTGCAGCGCGTTTTGCCTATAACTCGAAAAATAAGCGTTCTAGCGACTTGTACCAGAATTAATGTACCTACATAAAATTCCCTACAATTTTCACTTCTGACATAAGTCTCTAAGATTAGGCGTTCCGCTGCTAGAGCGCGTTGAAAATAAGAGAACTTCTAAGAATGTCTTGTTCTCAAAACACTGACTTGACTTTGACGCAAACGCTTTCTTGCTTTTTTCCTCAATTGTCTTTTCATTGGAAATACCTCCTACATAATATGTAGAGGTATCATATATTATATGATGGTATCATAATATGATACCATCATATAATATATGATATTATATTAAGTATAATATCATATAATGGAGGTATCATATATTATATGATGCTAGAGAGAAAATTTGTCCTAAAATGTTACTTTGGCCGCTCTGAACCAGTTCACCCAACAAAATGTTCCTCTGCATTTCGTTATGGTTGACTCACCACTTGATCTTAACAAATTTAAGTGCCCCTATCGAGCGCTAGGTTGCCGACCCTTGCCCTTAGACTGGTGTTTTTTATGAATTCTCTATCATTATTCCCTCTGCCATGCGAATACCTTAAGACCTCCATTCTCTATTTATTGGGGTATTTCAATAAACTGTCGCTTTCCCCATTTCCCAAGAAAGCCCCTCAAGTTTCATGGCCAAAGGCGAGCGAGGGTAGTAAAACCGCCCACTACAGGGTGGAGTCCAGCGCGGCCTCACCACTCCTCCGCCCAATCACCTCGGCGAAGAGCCATTACTAATGCACCAACCTAAAAGCCCTCCCTTTAAACACAAAAACCCTTTTCCCCTCCATCTTTTTTGAAAAATTAATTATTCACTCGATTAACCCAATTAACAAGAGAAAGAACTTGTTTTCTTCTGTTGTCTCTATCCCGAAATCATTCATGGATAAATCGATTCGCTTAGTTGACCTACACTGAATATTGACGTGCGAGTAGTTTGCCGTGATTATCCTTTCAAGAACACCAACAAGAGTCATTCAACCGACCAGTTTTCAAGCCACATGGATTATTAATTGAAATTCAGCCCACCTTTTTCGACTTGTGTCGACGTTAACGCTATCGTTGTTATCGAGTTGGGACCCCATGAGAGGTCCAAAATGTTAAATTCGCGCTTGATCTTACGACCTCCTTGTATGCATCGTCATCAAACAACATCAAAATCCTCGTTTTTCACCAATTAAATTGTAGTATTTTAAATAAACATCGCTTTGTGTTCGCTTCGGTGATCCAAATTGTGAATTCCGCAAACCGAATTAAAATCTGGACAACAGTTTGTCCTAATTTTTCTGACCAGCTACAGGTAATGCTCTATAATGCCATGATACAACCTAGATTATTTATGTTTATCACCAGTTGAGCTGTCCAACATTGTTTTTTAATTATAGGTGTTGAGCAGAAGAGTTAATTCGTCGTCGAATGAGACCTACTCTAGATCACCAATACTGTAGTCATGATTTTTGGTAATTTTTCTGAGTTTCACGGTAACGATATTATTTTGGTGAAATTATTTTTTGGGGAGTGGAGGGAGGGTGTTGTATTAAATTTATCTTCTCAAATTAACACAAAATTGCCCAAAAATGTCATATACATAATACTATTGTATGCAATGAAACAGCAGAAAAGAAAAAGGAAAAAAATTAATTGGGTAAGTAAATTGGAAAATTGTTGACCAAAATCACTCAAATTGCTTGTTATAGTGTTATCTTTTAATTTAAGCTATTAACTAGTTCATTTATTTCTTGTTTTTTCTTCATTTTGAAGTTAAGAAACGTTTTCACAGCGCATATCTGTATTCATTATTACTGAAACAATGACTGAAGTAGTAAATTCGTTGTCAGTTCATCCTAAATGAGCCTATATCTGAGTCAGATTTTGGTACAGAAGGAAGGAAACTCGTCGGTTACGTTGATCTTGGTTGTGCAAGTAGATAGCCGGAATTCCTTATCAGGATCGCGTAGTTGTGTCAAAATAGAAGGTAGGTTGATAGCGTTGAATACGCCATTTTGTAGATTAAAAAAAGTATTAAACACTCCTGGGTTGTAGTTTAATCACTAACAATCTTAATAAGATTAATTTTTCGACTCAGATTACCTAACCATAATAATAATATTATTATGGTTAGGTAATCTGAGTCGAAAATTATGTTGAATAAAAAAGGCAAAACAATTATGAAAGTTCTACTTGCACTGAGTTTTATAAATTGGAGAAAATTCCTACTTTTCGCTGTACATTGATGAGCATCGATGTATCTAATTTTTTAGGCTATCTGGATGTTTTCTTCTTATTTAAATAAATTGATCCACATGTTCTTTGTTGTTTATCCATTAATAGTGGAGATGTGTCCCAGAAAGCATTCAACAGCTGGTTTAATGAACCAGTTCCAGTGAGATATCCGAAGTTAAGGCCAGTCGGTCCGGGAGATTATCTGGTTCGGTGGCCGCTCGATGGCGGTTTAGCAGGTCTTGATAATTTTTCGTGAGCCTAGGCAATAAGTAACCTGGAATTCAACCTGAGATGATTGTTTACTTTACTTACCTTTTTCAACTGCAACGCTCTCATTGTACTGTCCTCTGTTTCAGTTGGATCGATTCAAGGAGCCTCCTGCGTTCGGCCCGATGTGCGACCTTCTGTGGTCCGACCCCCTAGAAGATTTCGGTAACGAGAAAAACGCGGAACACTTCAGCCACAATAGCGTCAGGGGTTGTTCATATTTTTACAGGTACGAATTTAAACGTTGTGTTTACTGAAACCACCTTGAAAAGGAAAATATTGCAATCTGATTTGGTTCAACATCTCCTCTCATCACTAATGAGTCGGCTATACACATAATCACCTTCCATCACGCTTCAGTCCGAATATATTCTTAAAGAAAGTGTGTACATTACGAATGATAAAAAAAATCTGAAGAAGCTGAAGAATTAGCTAGAATTTCACCTCGACCATCAATTTTTTCCAACACCCCTATATATTATCCACCCCCCCCCCCCCTATATATTATACCCCTATATATTATTATTATTATTATATTATTATTATTTTTTCCCCTATATATTTGAGGAAAAACTTGGCAAAATACTTGAATTTTTGAGAAATAGAAATTTGTAAAAAAATTCGAAAATCATCCCAAATGACCCCCATTTATAGGTTGTTATTGGGGACCTCGTGACAAAAGGTGCTCCAATTAGTACACAAGTGGCGAGATGGGACGTGAACTGACACCGAAGAGATCACAGCTTCCTGTCATTTTTACTTCATGTTTTGGAGCTCAACACTTATTGTTATGAACATATTAACATGTTTAATGTTTTAGGGCTGGGGGTCGTTCTGTGAATTCCGACACGCAAATCTGCAACGTTTTTTTTTCTTAGTTACCACGGACCGATTTCTTAGTTACCACGTTATATCGGCTCCATTTGGGGTCTAGTTGTACCAAGATGGTCACTGATCAGCTGAGTGAGCTCCAAGGCAGTTTTCTCTCCTGTTGAACGCAGGAAGCTGAAATTTGAGAAGCAGGGTCAATGGAGAATGCTGAAGGCGCCTGAGTGGTCACTGATCAGCTGAGTGATCGGCAATCTAATTTCTCCCTTGCGAGGGAAAAACATTAAACATGATTTAATGTTTTTCCCTCGCAAGGGAGAAATTGAATTTTTATAATGTAAGGGTACCTATTTAACTTGAAAAGTCGAAATTATTAAAACCACTATCAGGGTCAAATTTTCAAGAAAAAAATAAGACGGAAAAACATATTTTTCTGTGTTTTAGTGGTAATTAACATCTTAAATGGTGTATTTGGAATCAGCGTAAAATTTTCCACAGTTAATCATATTAAGGGGAGTAGTCCAAAAAAGTTTAAAAAAATCGATTTTAACATGTTTAATGTTTTAGGGCTGGGGGTCGTTCTGTGAATTCCGTTTCCATTCTAATTTTTCAATAAAACTACATGAAATGCTAAACAGTGTGTTGAAAATAAAATTAAACTTGAGTTACAATTTTTTGAAAATTGTGATTAGCGGAACTGAAAAATGTCGAAAAGTTTTTAACAAAACCTGGATATTGATAACCTTCTTGAAGTACATCGATTCATAGATACTAAAAAGTAAAGTCACTGAACATGGAATGAAAAGAAATACTGAAAGAAAATGGGATGTGGTTTTGTCAGCCAGGCACTCAAAATCAAGATGATAACTTGGTATGCGGGACCGCAACCTGCAGTTTTTCGGCGGACAAATGTTCCTTTTTCTTGGTAACTACTCGACCAATCTAATCTCTAATCTCTTGGATACATGTTTTTTGGGACATGAAAATCTGTATCCACGAGATTAGAGTTACAAACGCAATATTACAGATTTTTATGTCCCAAAAAACATGTTTAGATTGGAAGGCTACTTTTTTAGTTTTGTTTACTTGGGTCAAAAAATCAAGAAACTGTTTTACTCAAAACCCTTGGCTCATGGAAGGGGAACGTGTGAAAATCTGGATTAGATCGGCCTAATGGTTAGCCAGAAAATAGAACATGGAAATGACCCATTTTTCTACATTAAAAAATAATCTGCTTATTTTTCAATTTTTTTACATTCGAATGGCTTGGACAAAATTTACAGCAGACATGCATAAAGCTGTAAAGAACATTGCTTCTTTCGCCCGATGGGCGCTAAAAGCGGACACTCCCCTTAATAATAATTATCGTTGAATTTTATAATTTTAAAAAGTCGATTCACTTAATTTAGCTTGTTTTTTGAATTTTTTCGTATAATATTGCGATCTGACCCTTAGTACGGCGGTCTATAACTACACGGAGGACCAATTCATTGAGCGAGTTTTTAGGGAAGTTTTGTGATGAGGCGAGTGATAAATTATAGACTTCGACAGTCAGAGGAAGCCGTGTGAGTTGCCGTCATGTATAACAGAGTATGTGTGGTAATTATGTTGGACCACCAAATCAATCATCGACCAGCGGTGCCATGATTGGAAAACTTTCCACATTCGTGACAGGCCGGCTCGCGCCGCTGAATTTGTATATCCCAGCTGGCCACCCTTCAAAATGAAGTGAGGGAATTCAAGTTTTTCCTCTTTCCCGACAAGTTGAATTCACCAACCGAAAAGTTGTAGTTGCGATATCAATTTTCGAGTAGAATTCGTCTCGCTCCAAGAAAGATACCGTAAAAATATATGACATGAGCTAAGCAAAATAAAATAAATAAATGCCTCCAATACAACAGTATAAGGGCTTATTTGACCGAAAAAAAAGAATTCCCAAATTTTTCAACGCATACCCTCTGAATCCTTTCTACATGGCCCAAATGATCATACATTAAATTTTTTCCTGATTGTACATCGTGCCAAATTGCCTGAACTTTCCATAATATGGGATATGTCACTGAAAACGCCTAAATTATAGCTCCCGGTGGGGGTTGCGGAAGGAAAGAGAAGAAACGGAGGTTGGAATTTTCTTAAGACGAAATCCGAAATGTGGCCCTTTTGGTCTGAAGGTGCTATAAGAATGTTTCCGAACGGAAAAAAAGTATCTGAAATTTTCCATATTTGAAATTTTAAAACTAATACAACATCTACTTCATCGAAAATTTAGGCTTGTTGGTATCCAAGTTGTAACAACTAAAATACCCAAACATTTTGATTGATGAAGGTGACTCTCCGAACATGAAGACTCCGATTTGTTGGTGGTTTTCTTAAATAATAAGGAAACATTTTTCAAAGCTTAGTGGTGACCCAAAAAATACCTGTGTAGTAAGGACGTAGGAACGTATTTTACTTGGCATCTTTATCACATATTCGTATTGACTTGTGAGAAGATGAAGTATGTATTGAAATTCTGCGCTCTGGTCATTCACCTTCTGTGGTCTTCGGGAGGACGGCTTCGAAATTTCAGCATCTATTATTGTACAGGACAGAAGTTTACTCTATCACTCGGAGAGCTGATCTGATTACTTTGGATTTCATGCAATCACTTCCACAGTTCCCCGAGAGGTTGTGTGCCAAGTTTCAGCGCTGAGGAATGAAATGCAGAAATCTCAACTCTATTGCTCACATATGATAGGTCCTAGAGTGTGAAATTCTAACACCTATTAATTGATCACAAGGGCTTTTTAAACTTGCTTATTAATTATTATTCACATTGCATCATTATTGAACTTTCTAAGGGGGTCTTAGTCAGCTAATAAACGGGTTTTCCCGTTTTCTCTGGCAATTATTGGTCGATTTTGATTATTCCTGCGGTAAATGCACTAACGAATAACAAAAATTTTCAAATTCAAGTGCAACTTTCTACTTATTTTTTTACTTTTAGAATTTCACTTTTGGAAGTAAAATTCAAGTGCATGGGTGTAGAGATTTCAAACATAAGAAGAATACCACAAGAAACATGAAAATTGGATTATTATTTCCTGAGAAAACTGGGAAAAACTGTTGATTATTATAACAGGATTATTATATCTTGAGAAAACTGGGAAAAACTGTTGATGAAAACTGACCAGCTATGAGAAGGCTGCGGGATGGGGGAGGCAATGTTGCTCTTTCAGACGTCGGTGGGAAGGTGGGAAGAGGCTACCGGGTGCTGGTTCGTAAGAGATTAGACTAACCCGCGACGAGGAAGGAACGGCTACCGACTGACCCTGAGAATGTACCGCATTTCCCACTGATCGAATAGCGTGAAAATTATTGAAATTAGAGACAGCCCCTGAATATAATGTAATGAAATCACAATTTCGTTCATGCGCAAAAGATATCTTCGGTCAGATGGCGGTTAAATTTATTGAGAACCGACCAGAGTTAACCCACACAAATTCCCATACAAATATCTTCGAAACTGAACTATGATTTCTACACTTCTTCTGAAAAACTTGAACGTAGACAGTTTTGGAAAACAGACCAGTGAAAGGAGAGTAGGGTTTGAAACAAACCGCATAGTTAAGAAGAAGTTTAAATTGATTTTGATGTATTAATTTGGGAAAAAGTTTCACAACCCATTGCGACCTCGATTTCGCTAAAGGAAAATTTGACAATGTTGAAATCCACCGTCTCATAAGATGGAACTTTGAATACCTACAACAGACGAAAGAGACCTCATAGCTATCACAACTTGAATTCATGCTCGTCCCGTCCCAATATCAGTTGTGTAAGTGCTCGTAAACGTAAGGGGAGGGTTCAAGCATTGGTGCGCTCAGCTGCCTTTCAGGCAACCTTTGTCGACCAAGTGAACTGTTATGGGAGAAACCTGGTCCTTCCCCTTCTTGAATGCGTATGTTCTACCTACCCTTGGTCACTCGCGAGGATTTCGGTCAATGATTGAGCAGAGGTCAATTAATTTTCGGGTCACCTTTAGGTTGTCGTGGGTTTAGGTCAGCTGCTTTTGGATCAAATGTAGCTGGTTAGAATCGTAAGGCGAGCCTTTATGAAGTACCTAGGTACTATGATGGTGCTGATGATTGACTCAGCAGTTTTTATTATATTCATAATCGATGGTCAAGAAAATTTGGGTCTTCCAAAACCCCAATTTAGGTTGATTGAGTATATCATAAATGAGGAAGTATAGGTACTTATTATAGAACTTTGGATTGCAACTTGGTAATAATTACCTTTGTCAACTTTTACTTATTGTTGGGATCAGTGGTTCTACCTGTTCTTGTAGCATTCTATGCCTTGAGACGCGTTCATCTCAGCCTTGTTGAAAGGGTTAAAATCGTAATGTACTTCCGTCTTCTTTTATTATTTTAACGGTATTGTATTAAATAAATTTATTTAATTATATCTCACTGTAAACAGTATTGTGAATGGAACAAGGAATAGGGTACCATCCAGTGATGGTCTTACATGAACTTAGCCAGAGCTGATGTTTCCTCTTCAGACGTCGAAGAGGTCTTGGAGGAGAGAGGTTTTCTCTGCAACTTGTAAAGCTGATATTGTGATGGTTCGATGTCAAATCATGAAGACGGTGGCATTATTGATCACTTCGCTGATCTGGGGAATGTCTAGGTCTCGGTGGCGAACTGAGTTACTTACATATCATGTGCGCATGTAATGAGTGGGGGCTCTTTGTTTTATTGAACATGGATTTTTTTAATTTGAGTGACGGTAGCTGATCCCCTAAGCACTGATGCATACTGTCATATAGGCCTTGTATGTGAGAGGACAACGAGAACCCAGTGATGGTGTAATTTGGTGTATGCGTCGCATGGGCTGCGTAGATCATCCTTTTGTCAAGGCAGACTCCCTGGTATCATGTGTACTTTGTTTCGGGACAAGAGTGTAGTCGAGTCTGATGAGTAGGTAATCGATTATTCTCCTCTATGTGAAAACAGTTTTAGACGATATGCCCACATTAATTGTTGTCCGCCATTTAAGGTTCCATTCTTCGTCTGTTGCTAGATGAAATTGGAGGCTGGGAAGATATTTGCTCGTCAAAGTTGCCACTGAAGACGGCCAGATCGTCAGTGATCATGGCAATTGACGTGATGAGGGTCGAAGGTATCGCTGACGTAAATCAAGTAAAGCACCGGGCCCACAACGCTACCTTGTGGGGGCACCAAAACGGATTTCCTTGGTCGATGATCTAGAACAGTCGCATTTCACGCTAAAAGTCCGCTGTGAAATTAATACTGGTGGATTCTATTATAGGTGCCCGGTAATAATGGCTTCAGCTAGAAGAAGAGCCCAGAATGCCCCACTCTGTCAAATGCCTGCTACCTCCGCCTTATTGATTCGTTTCATTTGTAATCCTTCTTCCGAGGGTTGAATAATAATCACACTAAATAATTAATCTTAGTCAGAATCCAGAGGCATTACTAAGCTTCGATGAGCAGAATCCATTTGTTTCTTGGAGTTTTTTCCTTCGTAGACATTTTTCAGATTCTCTTTCACATTGGTAAGAAAAATTCTCGCTGAGATACAGGCCACAAAAATATCTTCAAAATTATGCCCACTTGATAGATTTGGATGAACTTGACATAAATAAGTCTCTAATATACCACAATCTAGTAGAATCGGACACAGAAACGAACATTTTGATCCGAAATGTGCACCTCATCGTTATAACTTCGGCACAAATTTTAGCATTAATTTAATAAGTAATAAAAGCATCGTTGTTTCAAAAGGTCTTATATCCATTTTTACACTTTTTTTTCGCTGATTCTGATCAGATATGACCAGATATGGGGATTCAGAATGGTCTAAAACGCATTAGTGTGTGGATATCCATCGTTTTTCATCAAATGGGCCAAATAATAAATGGACGTGTCTCCCTCAAAACGCATGCCGAAAATCCGAAATTTTGTCTTACAATCGAATGTTCTGTGAACTAACTACTTGGAAAATTTGGGAACCCTAGACAACTTCGCCATGAAATTAGTTTTTCTCAATTTCCCACAAAAAATTCTGAGTGGATATAAGCCCGTTTGAAAGAAAACTCCTCAATTGTGGGACACGGTATATACTTGAGAGTTTGGAGTGAGCTTGATGCTTCTAAATGGAATACGACGAAATTATTTATGGATGTCCAATAAATACAGTAGATACTACACCTATTATTATGAAATAGTTATTTATTCAACTTTTTTATTTACTTGTGTGTTTCAGTTACGCCGCTTGCTGCGATTTCCTGCAAAATAACAATTTACTTTCGATAATAAGGGCTCACGAGGCACAAGATGCCGGGTAAGGTTTCCTTTTATTTCCCACTTGGTTTTATAATTTATGGTATTACTGTTCAAAATTCTGTTGTAGTTTCTTTAAAAATGTCTGAGTGTACCGCCTTCGTAGCAGTAAGTCGTAAGAAGTTTATGATTGCAGTCCGAATGAGTAGATGTTCGTGATTTTTGTCGTTTGTTGATTGGTATCTTTCCATTTTGTGTGTTCCCACCCCACTCGCATATACTCGTACTTTCAAAACAGTCCTGAATCGCAATACGTATTGATGTCACAAACAGAATGTCTCGTTTAATTCCTATAGAATTTATGTATTTTTTCGTAGTTTTAAAGGCGTATGACGTGACGTAGGTTCTGGAAATCCATCATACTTGGATAATCCATAATTCAGGTTCACTGTATTACTATTGTTAAAAACTCAACTTATTTTGTTCAACTCTCTTCCAGGTACCGAATGTACAGAAAAAGCCAAACCACGGGTTTCCCGTCGTTGATAACGATATTTTCCGCTCCCAACTATCTGGATGTATATAATAATAAAGTGAGTATCCAGTAAGGTTCCATTGAATAATTTGTGTTATGTACAAGTGCCTATGAGTCCTAACCTAAAAAATACCCCTGAACTGAAGAAGCGTAAAGCGAAACAAGTTGGAAAGATAGAATAAATTATTATTGAAGCGAAGGAAGCCTTGTTTTGAGCCTACACAATCGCCCAACCGTTCATTTCTTATTTGAGCTTCAATGTAGTTTTTTCCAAAGTCCGATCTTTGTGTGTGGTTCTCGTATTTCAAAACCAATATTAGGTACTTACTTATTTTGAGAACCCTATACAAAGATCTGAAATCAAAACCAACCCCTCACTTTTTAACAATGCCGTCAATCCTGACCCATTGAAACATCACTTCCTTCATCGAACCGACTCACTTCGTAGTTACAAAGGCCCCCCCGTTGTATTGATATCGTATAATCGTGTTTCTTTTCAGGCTGCTGTTCTGAAATATGAAAATAACGTGATGAATATCAGGCAGTTCAATTGCTCGCCCCATCCATACTGGCTTCCTAACTTCATGGACGTATTCACATGGTCGTTGCCGTTTGTTGGTGAAAAAGGTCAGTTTTGCTTTCTGAAAAAATATTGATCAGGTTCCCCTTACTCAAGTCATTTAGTTTCTGATTCTTTTTTCTAAATTGCATTGAGTCTATACGGTCAGTGCCTTCAGTTCGAATTTCGGACTGCCTTACTCCTCCAAGTAGTTAAGTGTAGAAAGATTTTTTTTTTCTTTTTTTTCCATTCCGAAAAACGCCTAGAGAGTGGCCATATTCAAGTACCTTTTTCTCCGAATCTACTGGAGATATCGATTTAAAATTTTGAGGAGTTGTTATAGGTATTATTATGTAACTTTTAGTCAGACAACTTCTGGAAATACTGCATACTTGAAAATTAGTGTCATATTAGGTACACTGCCAGAGAAATAGGTACTCTTGTGATGAAAAATGCAATTTTTCAGGAGAGGCGAATTTCGAATTTCAAGCTTTCCTTCCCGTTCATGTCGTTGTTTCTGTCTAAAATCTGTGGTTTTCGAGTATCCTTGTATTATCTAAATCTTCCATGATTCAAAGAAACCTTCTGAATGGCTTTGTTATCATAATCTTGCTTTTTAAACCTTCCCGTGTGACTTGTTGTTGTCGTGTAGTGAACTCGTTTTTTGTTTTTTTTGCTGACAAAATGCCGAGTTCAAAAGGTATTTTCAAAAAAATTGTTAAGAAACCACTAGGTAGGCGTTTTTCTGTAGAATCCGGTCGTCCAAGAAACTCTCAGGAGGACCTAGACAGCTCTGTAGTGGAGCGTGTCCCTGATGTGAACCTACCTAGTACTGCTGCCTCAGCTTCCTCACGATCTTCCGAGAGAAAATTATCATTGACTATTGCTGATTATAATAATTATGAGATTGAAAACACACTTTACATTGATATTGAATCCTTCGGAGACGCCCTTTCTAAACTAGCGAGCTGCAAAGTATGTGGCATTTGCAGTGGAGGAGGCAGACGGCCCTGCTTATGTCGCTGGCATACATTGAGATACCCGACTTTGAACGTATTTTTAGCATACCTACTTCCCAATGTCCTTTTTAAATAATTCTTGGAGCAATCGATTCAGTACATTGTGTAGATTAATTTTAAAATGTTCTCAAAAAAATTGATTTTTTTTTTTTTTTTTTCAAAAAAATTTCTTTCTGCCCTTAAGATTTTTTGGTTTTGATTTGTAGCCCTCGAGAACATAGTTTTTCATGATAGTGATTTTGTGGGATTGTAGGTAATCCCTCAAGAGGTAGTTAGTCTCCAAAATAGCGATGCAATGATTTCTGTAGAGTTGAAGGTATAGTTTCGCAATGTTGTAAGCTCGTCGGATTGTAGTCTCATGAGATTGTGGGGTCTCGCTAGATTTGAGGTATTTTCCGAATATTGTGATCTCTTGGATTGGAGTATCACGGGATTGTAGGTAGTTTCGCAAGATTGTGATCTCGTTGAATTGCAGTATCACGGGATTGAAGATGGATTCGCAATACTGTGATGTCGTGGCATTGTAGTCTCAAGAGATTGAGGTAGTCTCTTAAGAGTATAATATCACTGTATTGAAGGTAGTTTCGCAATATGGGGATCTCTAAAGGATTGTAATCTCACGGAATTTTAAGTAGTTCTGCAAAATTGTAGGCTCTCAAGATTCTAAGTAGTAAAACTTGTCAGATATCGGGACTGGGTTCATCAAGAAAGAAACGCTGTTATCGCCTAGCTTTCGGAAAATATATTCCCTTCATCGGAGCTCAACGGGAGCTATACATGAGGAGAGAGCACCAACCAACTCATACTCCCTATATCGTTCTCTTTCATTTTGTAAAGAAAGTCGAAAAAAAATCAAAATTTCAAAATAAATAAATATAGCATCAGGCTGAAAATCCCATCGATATCGCGAGTTGAAATTTACATTTTGGAGAACTTTCAACCCAGAAAAATGAACTTTGAAAAACCTGAAATGTGACAATGCTTCCGCTGGTAGACTCGGAAGCAATATACCTAATCTCTCGTCGGGAAAGTAATGACAGCTTTACTGCTCTCCACCTGGCAGACTTTTTTCGCCTCCTAATTCATCTTATTCCCATAACATTTCACTGTAAGTGGTGATTAAAACTGATCTCATTCTACGATTCCAGTGACCGAAATGTTGGTGAACGTGCTGAGCATCTGTTCTGACGACGAGCTGATGTCCGACGGAGACGACGCTCTCGAAGAAGGTAATTTGTCCTCATTCGATCACAAAATATCTCATTTCGGTCATGTCATGATATCAGCAGCCACATTCGCCCATTTTTTTCGCTACAATTTGATATTTCTCGCTTCTTGTTCGGGTTCCAGCAATTTTTTCTTCGTCATAAGCGCTTGAATATCGATAAGTTTTCTTTTTTCTAATTTCAGTACACTGTATGAACGCCTTGAGCAATATCCTGTACTTTTTTATTATGTAAAAAAAGGATACACATTATTTAAGTTTTTCCTAACTTATCGTATCAGAAAATTATTTCTGGAATTCGCGAGCCTTTGTGCTTTATTTGGTAAAAATCTAATATTTCGATCTCTCGATTGATTAAACGCTTCCGTATAGCTGGGCTGATTACTTAAACAAATCCCATAGAAGGGACTTGCTGGCGAAACTGGCGAAAAAGCTTAGTCTAACTCCATTTACTCGTATGTAGTTGTATATTGAACGCGGTTGGATTGGATTTTCGTTATGCTGCATAATTTGTAACAGTAGAACAACTCAACTCCCCCTTAAAATAACCATTATATTAATCATAGATCTAATATTTTAGATTAAATTTAATACGGATTAACTACATTTTATTATAATCGAAAATTTTATTTTCCCCCCTCTTTTTCCCTTCAATCTGGATCCACTTCCTTCCTTCTTCTCAAACACTCTTCTTCTTTCTCTCTCTTTTCGTATTGCTGCTGAAAATCTTGCAATGGATTGGGAACCTCAACTCCAGATGGTAAGAATCGAGTACCACTCTATATGTGTCGTAGTTCATTCCCTTATACCGAGAACCTACCTAGTAGAATTTTTATTATACTCTCCCTTTTTCGATCCGATCGGCTGTCGAATATTTGAACTGCAAATTTAGCTATTGAGGTTGAAAAAAATGTAATTCCGATCCGAATAGTTACTGATGGTAATGATTTTGGCTGAGATTTGCCTGGAGAAATTATTATTATTTGTCTGATGACGCACTGAGGGACTTAATGAAGGTTTTTCTGGACATGACGTTATAAACGATTCTTGTTAGAGATCTTGCGCCGATTCCCAATTCCCCACAAATGGTTATTCTCTCAGATCATTAGAAATCTCAAATATCAAGATTTGGTTGGCACGGCACGGATACCACCTCAATTCATACTTGGCACCTTATAGGGAGTTTTTTTGGGAGGTATAATTTGCTAGAAAGATATGTTTGGAAGCTCGATGTTCTGATTATTCCAACCAGCTGACTTGAGTTCCTCGCAATCACTTCCAGTGGTTACCGAGCGGCTTTATTCCGAATTTTAACGTTCTAGGATAAACATGAGAGAAGTCACCTCACATAACAGATTAACTACGCTATCATAAGAACTCAGAATGGCCGTTTAGTGCTTCCAACTGCGTCACTTGGAAATTCATTATTAACGTAGAGTTCTTGGGAGAATTTTAGAGACATTTATTACGAACATCTTAAAAGTTCGTTTTTTACTTATTTCGCAGTTCTCTGAATTATTGACCGCAAAGGCTAAAACTCTTCATGTTTTTATGCACAGCAAACAAATAAAAAACTGGATAGTAATTGCTTGTACCTCCCAATTAAAATATAACATCCTAGGAATTTCGTCTTTCTTGAATTTTTGTCCTTCTTTTCGAACGTTTCAACAAATTTTCGGAGACAATAAAAAAAAAATTGCATTCGATAGACTCAACATTTTTAGTAAGGACTTTTTCGAATTTTTTTTTCACTGAAGTTTTCCAAAAATCAACTACAGGACTACTAGGGTACTAGTACTAGGGTGGGTGTACGTCAACTCCGGACGAAAACTTTACCAAATTATTTTGCAAACCTTCAAGTTTGTGCCAAAATGTTCATATTAACAAACGAAAAGACGAGTTCATTAGAATTTGAGACAACCCTGAGGGGTCAAAATTTCCAATTATAGGGTTTTAGTGGACATTACCAACATAATCATAGTTTTTTTTCTTAATCCTACACCCGCCCTTGAGTTATAAGGAGTCTTGCTGCCCGATATATCGCTAGAAGTCTCTTCTGGTATAGCGCAATGCACTCCAGCAACTGCGGGACGGTCCATTAGGCCCTGTGCATCCATATCTCCTAGATTACACAATGGGCATATTGGAGAGTCGACTACACCGATCCTATGTAAATACTTTTGAAGGTAGTCGTGCCCAGTGATCATCCTGAAGAGTCACACGGGTATTTAGTGGCGAGATTTGGCCTCCATTACAAGGCGCTTCCAGTCTCACCCAGCACTGGTCTCCTCTAGGTTTCCTCTTGTGCGGGCCATAACGCCTGCTGCAATGTGCCTTTTCGCCGTATACAAGGACTGGGGAAGAATTTCAGATTCTGAAAATTGTCCAAAAATCGTAAATATATATGTAATGAACATCTGCGTATATTCGTTGTACTCAAAAATGCAATAGCCAAGTGGAGACACCATGAGTACGTAGAGATGAGTAGAACATTATGATATATGAACTATTAACATTTCCAAATCATACCATGTGCTTACCGTATGGTGATATTTCATACCGAAAATTGAGAGAAAAAAAATCTACAATGGGGGAGTGGGAGTTGAAAGTACAGCTGTACCGGGACTGTGGGACCGAGTATCAACTTGGAACGGTTCCATGCAGTGACAAAAACTCAGCCCTTACCGGTCCAGTTCCTCGGACTGGTAAGATATCATGGAATGGCTCTGGACTGGGAAGGGATCTTTTGGACAGGTAAGCATGGAACTTGTCTCCAGTTCAGTTCCATGTACTGGGAAGCGCCCTTGCAAATTCCACGGTCCGATAAGATATCATGGAATGGCTCTAGACTAGGAAGGGATTTGGACTATTGAGCAAGGATATCGCCTCCAGTTCAGTTCATGTGCCCATACTGTTTCCGTGGACTGAGAAGATGTAGTAACATGGAATGGCCCTGGACTGGGAAGGGATCTTCTGGACTGGTTAGCATGGAAGTTGTCTCCAGCATTATTATTCTTAAGTTATGTTCTTAAACTGCAACGAAAAATTATTATTTCCTTGAATTGTTTGGTCACATCATGAATATCAAGTTGAGATCATAAGCATGGTAGAATGAAGATATGGATTTGACCGCCGTCTTCTTCCATGTCCTGAGAGTGGGATTTGACCGCCCTCGTTGGGCAGTACCGGTAATTTGGAAAGGTTACATCTTTGTAACTGTAACCATTGGAACCGTTCCAGGGAAATACCTGGACCGACACACCCCTACAAATAAAGTTTTTTATGAGGTTTTTAAAATCAAAAATGCTAACTTTGAAAATTTGCTCATCCGCTATGCTGGGTGATTGGGATTTTTTTTAAGAGAAAAGCTAAAAATTTTCCAATTCATAGATCTCTTATCGGATCTCTCCAATCTACTCCAAGTCCCTAGTCTTTTTTTTTTTTTTTTTTTCAATTTCGGTAACTTTTGACCAGAAAAAATTTTCTATTGGGGAAGAGAACTTGAATTTTCATTCAGAATCAGTGCTAAATCTCTCATAAGTTTCAAGATTCAGTCTTGTCAGAGGAAGAACGCATTTTGTCTCTGTGCGACGTCAAGTAACCGTGTATTGGTGTTCATACTTGATGAAATAAGCTTCTTGTAGTTAGAATATAAATTAGTTAATGAATTTATGATGCCCGTTGATCATTGAGTTCAGATAAGAGGCAACTATTCACTAACTGAAAAATCGAACTTACCTCTTCGAACCGATCATGTAAACAAATATGAAATTTTTCCTCCAGCGCCTTCAGCCGTCAAACTCCTAGTTTTTTTGTTGAAAATTATTCGAAAATCAGAGATATCTACATTTACTCCGAATCTCATAATTCAGTCAAATTCAAACTCAAATAATCAGTCGTACTTCCAACATTAATCTCGAAAAATTTTACCGTTAGGTATTAAGAAATTGATCAAATTTATCCATGATGCATGAATAGATGTTTCCCTTGTACCTTGTTACATCACATTGTTAGTTTTAAATTTCAATTTATTATATTGTCGGTACTGTCTACATGAAAAATGTATCCTATATTCTACAATGTGTAACCATTGTTCAACTGATCATCCAGCTGATGTGTATCATGTAGCCAACATGATTCTTCACTTTATTTTCTCATCATTATTGCTATCGACACAGTCTACCGGTACATTCAAAACTTCCTGGGGAATTAAAAATCATACACGAACACATATGAGGTCACACAATTTGATAGGCCACTCCCTCGTAGGGTTCATCACCTCAGTACTTACCTTCTCCTCGTATTCCCAAGTCCTCAACACTACTTCACTACTTCTCAGCCAGAATCGTTCCACCTTCCACTTCGAACAAATAGTGAAAATCAACCAAATGTCAACCGAAAGGTGCCCTCCTCCCTCCCCCACCCCTTGGGTCCCTAATTTGTTGTATTATTGGCTTGATTTCTTTTTCATCGTAGCAATTTTACCATTTCATTACGCTGCTAGCTTGTTCCGGACTTTATTTCTCAAATCTGCACAGCTTCCTTTAAGCGAGTGTGTGTGAAATCAAGAGAAGATCTTACTAATGAATCGTTTTTGTTCAACCTTTCTAATCGTTTGTGTATATTTTAAAAATTTTATTCAATTTATTCGTCGTTTTTTCAATATTTTATAGAATATTTCGATTTTTATTTTTCTATATTTATCATTAGTGCGATTTTGGCTATGCGTTTTTTTCCTACCTTCCGTCTCGTGCGCTTGCTGAGTGTTAATTTTCTTTCTTTCCACTTTATTTTTTTCGGTTTTGATTTTTTTCATTCATTTTGGATATCAAATCTTTCAAATTCGGACCCCCCCTGTAAATCAACTACGTGTGTTGGAAGTAGTGTACCATGAAACCCTTCGTGTGTCGACCCTCCTTTTCCACTATTAGGCAGTCGAATATGTGTTGGTTTTGGCTTCAATGCAGTTTTGTAAATAACGAATCACCTTTTTCGAGTATTCAGTTTGGTCACTTTTCGAAAGTTCCAACTGTATAATTCTTCATAGCAATGCAGCCGATATTACACGATAAATCCCTTAATCTTTGTGGACAGTAGATTGGCACTTCTGTATTCGTGAATGCTTAGGCAACTCCTTGAGATACCCCCCCCCCCCCGTTTCTCATTCCGGTTTATGTTTAGTAAATAACACATGTCATTAACTGGTACCTATTTTAAGGTTGGAACTTAATGTCATCTTACATCTGCGGATTTAATGATAAATCAAAACTCCGGAGTTGATCAATTCATTGGTTATTTTGAAGATATCGGGACAGTTGAGATTTCCAGATCCATTTCCGTGGTTAATTCTTGCAATTGACGTCGCCTACTATGCGTAATTTTGAGGGGTTGGGGGTTTCTAACTTCGTTTTAATCAATAGTTAATTAATTTAAATTCCGGTAACAGGGTAGGTGAGGATAGGGACACGTTCGACAATTCTTTGCTTGTTCACTATCAAAGGGTAGATGGATAGTTGCTGATGAATTCTCACCAATAATCATCGATTTCAGAGAAAATCTAGATATTTGGAATAATCAACATAGTCGGAAATAGTTTTCAATCGTGTTCATGTTGAGAAACAACAATCTGATCGTGAAGTTCATGTTTGTTATCAGAGAAGGTTGATACCTGTTAGTCCTCAGATCAACGCAATTTCAACCAACAGCTGTCATGTTTTGCGATGAAGCTTCACAGCTTACAAGGCAGAGGTTTTTCTTCATTTTGTGATTTCCTTAACTCGAAGCTCAAGATGCTAAGAAAAAAGGAGTAATCAGGCACGTATTCGGAAGGGAATATGGGAGGTTTATTCGAAAATTACTTACCGAATATCGTAAAGAGTTAACCAGTTGAATCTTGAGGAAGTCTGCTGACGACGTGACCATCTATCCCTTGATAAGGTCAAAAATCATAGTTATTTACCTATCTATGTAATTTTTTCAAGTTTTGGGACAGTTTTCGTGCAATTTATTGAACTTTTTAGGTTATTAGGTGGTTCATTATTGTACTCCCCCGTCGAATGTGTCCCTTAGGTACCTACATACTAATAATACTGCCTAAAATACAATTATTGTTGACGTAACTTATTGGGAAATCCGAATGAGAAGTACCTACACGAGGAGAGCGCTTTCGATGTAAGGACATCATCATCAGGCCATTGAGAGAGTACTAAAGTCAGTCAATGACAACAAACTGACTTCAGTACTGTCTCTATGGCCTCATGGCGACAACCATTTATCGAAAGTCCTCGCCGCCCGTAATCGATTAGCTGGTTACGATAGATTCCCCAGTAAGTTACGTTAACAATAATTGCATTTTAGTATATTGTTGTCAATAATGAACCGTTGGAATCGACCAAGAAAAAAAGTTATCCCCTCCCCCCCCCCCTCAAAATTTATTGGTTTAGATTTCAACGTACGTAGAATCCAAAAATTCAATAAAAATGCCGTACGCGGCTTTTTCCTCATTTACCATTCACTGATTTTGATGAAATTTTGAAAATGAGCTCCATTTGAGTTCTAGTTGTGCCCCGAAGCTTTCGGTTAATGTCAGTCTCATCTTGGGGGATAAGGGCTGAAATATTCTATACGCCCTAGCTCAAAAACGTTTTATATAAAAGGCATTGTTTTTCATCAATTTAAAATAGTATTGAACATTAAGAATTGAATGATACCACCCAAAGCTCTGTAGGTAACTTGAAGGCCTAATCTCCGTTCAAATTTTAGCTGACCATAAGGCGGTCGTTGTTCGTTGGTTAGAGTTGTACTCAGTTTTGAGTTTTTAAACCCAATAATCAAATTTCCTCATGAGGGACCCACGACTCTTTATTTCTTCAAATTAAACTTGACTGTGAAGCAAAAATATGGTGGGTAGGTGGTGACAATACAGGCGAGTGATCCATACAGAAAAAATAATAAAACTTCGTGTAATAATTTGCAGCGTTTTTATAACTAACCTCATTCATTCAATTCATTACGTAAAAAGATTCAATAAGATTGCATATAGGTTGGTTCACAAAATACGTATTATTTATAAGACTCGAAACGTCCTAATGTGAATAAAATTGACCATTCCTTGTCCTCCCTACCACGTCCTTAATAATCCTAAACTTCCAAATGTGAAACGCACTCATTACTGAAACGCACATCGTCTCATCCGTCGATGTATCGGCGGTTTCACCTTCACCACACTTCACCACTAAAACTCCGTTTCGCTCTCACCTTCTTTCATTTCACATGGCATGTCCCGATTAGCGGAATATCGATTTTTCGGTCAAGTATCGAAAATGGGCCCTCAACCTCTCCACCTCTAATTGCTCCAATTGACGTTGCAAACCTTCTGTTCGATTCGTTTCCACTCTCCCAATCCCGACAGGTAAGTTCACGATAATTGTATCTCGAAAACCTTCCCCCAACCGTCGAGAAGACAAGTTCTGCATGGTCCGATCGTACTTCTCGCTAAGGAATAGATCCAAGAACACTCCCTCCCATTCAGGCTTCAATTTATTTTTCAATTTGAATTGCTTCTGGCGATCAACACATTAAATCTTAAATTTACACCCATCACAAAAATATCATTCTCAACAATCATCCGTTCAGGGCTATCATTTCGTTTCATATTTTATCGCACAAGGGTGAGTTTTATTATTTCCATTTTGTGCTTTCAGTTCGTTTATTTTTATTTTATTATCCCTCTCAAACCCTGTTTTACTCACTTTTCTGAAACTCCTCTCTCCCGATATCTAAGTAGGTATGTTATGAAGACACAGATCAAACAAATCCATGTAATAAATATCTACTTAATATAAATGGGTAAAACTCTTATCTTTCTAATCCACAGATGTGTTATGGCACACTTCCTGTCTTCTCCCCCTTCTTCACTATGTTTTTTGGTCCTATCTCTTACTTCTATCTTTGGAAATAGCACAATCTTACATGCACTTTTACCCTATTCTCTCTTTTTCTCTTTTCTCTATTGCCATGCCATGGGCATTACGTTCTACAACTCCAGCCAAAGTTATAATTAAACAAAAGAATGGTAAGTTTCAATCCTCCTTTTAACCAGTTAAGTTTGATTTTTTGAGTTTTTTTACTACCAAGTCATTAAATTTTTTTGAATGTTTTGTTTTTATGATTTCCAATAAATTTTGTTCGTCTTTTGTTCAGTTGTCTTATTTCAGTTCATTTACTATAACTATGTTTTGGAGCTTCTTTTCCCTCTTAACTTTTTTTTCCATTTGGAGTACCTTTTTATTTTTTAATAATTTTAATTTAATCAAACTCACTCACCCGAACAGTTTATTTAATTTCACCAAATGCGACTGGAATATCAATCGTATAAAATTATCTCTGTGGCATATTAATCGGAAAATACATATTCAAGTTAATTTTATTGTATAGAAAACTTTTTTGTCCGCGGTAAAATTCGATATACATGACTGGGACGGAGTTGTTAAACATGGAATCACGCCCTCATTTCCAGTACCTGTACCTACTTGATGAGCTTTGAATGAGATACCCTGTACACTCAATACTACACTACACCACCGGTTTTCACGTGAAATTGTATACCAAACACGACGTGAATTACTCTTTCTTCTGCATTTCCTATCCTCACCACTGATACATGATTCCCTTTATTTCATCGTATTTTCAAGTCAAACACCAAATGTATACTTTTTACTTGTCAAAAAGGTGTATTGGTTTGTATAGAGATGAATTTGACTTGAAAACGGTAGAGAACTCCACGTTTTGTGTACTTGATGATTTCGTCATTTCGAACCCGGTACGTGGAGAGAACTAACACTTGGTAGGTTTGTGAAGAACCGAATTTCATTTCCCTCGCCCCGAAGTAGCTCGTTGATCCATCCCTTCAAAATAGATACCCATTTCGAATTACCATTATTGATGATGTAACACCACATACCAACCTACATTCCACCCATACACTACTCATGTAATCACTAACACATTCCCCTCCAGGAAATCCCGTTTTTGAATAAAAAAAAAACCACCACCAGACAAAACTATTTTAAATTTCAAAACCTTACAAAGCTGCTACACCAAAATTTATTAAATTTTATTTATTTATTTAGTTTTTGTTTTTGCGTTATTTTGCCAAGTAACTGTTCAGTAGGTGTTCCTTTATTTATTGCGTTATATTCCTATTAATTATTGGTTTCTCTTGGTAGACAAAATTATTTTTGCTTTATAGTTTAATAAGCCTTTTTTTCTCGTAATTTTCAGTCTCACCTCACCATTATTATTATTTATCGAAGCTATCAGTACTATACAGGGTGTCTACACTCGAGTCGGTCAAAACTTCACGGTTCGATTCTACGAGGTATTTCCAACAAAAGGTGTCTCTTAGCAATTTTGTTTTAACCCCTTGTTTTTCCAAGTTATTTCAATTTTAAGATTTATAACGTGTTTTGACCTTGTGTATTAAAAATTTGTGTTAAAACTGCCAAAACTCACGTTATTTACAAAGTAAATTCAAACTTGAGGATATCGTTGGAAACAGCGTTAGATTTCCAAGCTACCTAGTACAAAACCCAAAGTTTTAACTTTTTTCGCTACTTGACTTTTTGCGATTGAAGTTTCTACTTTGAATCTCTGTCCACTTCGATGAACGCTCTTCAAAAAAAAAAAACATGCACAAATCGTCGGTTTTCCAGCAGTCTATCATTTTTTTTTTTTTAATTCAAATCAGAAGAGAAAATCTAGTTTGAATGCAAAACAAACATCTGTTTTACAAGAAAATGTTTGTTTTAGGGTGAATCACGATCACCTCAAGATGATTTTACCTGAAATTTTGGGGCCATTATGAAAAACTTATGAAATGAAACAATGTTTTTGTTGAATAAAAATTATTTATGATCAGTACCGAATCTACGAATGATGCGTATTTAATTTGCGAAAATTGAAGGTGTTCTTCGAAAAATCCTTTCTATTAGTCAAAACTAATCGGGAGTATCGCCATACGATTCATCTTGAGGTCGAGGATACTCCCTAAAACACTCGATTTTCTTTTAAAACACGTTTTTTTTTCGTTCCAACTTGAATTTTAAGAATTAAAAATGATTGACCTTTGTAAAGCTGACAATTTCGGCATGTTCTTTCCGAATAGCGTTCATCGAAATGGGCAGGGATTTAAAGCGGAAACTTTGATTTAAAAAGTCAAATTTCAAAACAGTTTAAACTGCTCTTTGACTTGATTTAAAAAAAAAAATTATTGTTTTAAAATTTTGGTTTTGCACCAGGTAGTTTCGAAATTGAACGGTTTTATCTTACAATATCCTCAAATTTGAATGTACAATGTAAATAATGGAAGTTATGGCAGTTTTAATAACATCAGGTCAAAAATACGGGGGGAAAATCTTGAAATTGGAAAAACAGGGGGAAATTAAGGGGTTAAATAGACACCTTTTGTTGAAAATACCTTGTAAAATCGAACCTCGAAGTTTTGACCAACTCGAGTGTAGACACCACCCGGTATTTTGCGTTTTCCCTCTCACTAATTAATTTTTATTTCGATCAATTCCGTTATTATTTTTTAAAGTTATCATCTTTTTTTTTTCAAATTTCACACTCTACCACAATTCAAACAACTCTTGGCTGGATTTTTACAAAGTCTCAAGGCATTTTCGGCAGATTTCTACTTGTTATATATCACTGTTTTGTAATACTTCTCTTCTGTTTTCTTATTTGATCAACTCGAACCCAATTAGAAGGCAAGCAAATTTATTCTATTACACTTAAAACCTCCATTTTTAATTTTATTTTATGATCCGTCCTTTATTTTGAGTTGTACGTATTGATTTGGTTTATTTTTGAGTTGCTGTGCATGGAAGAGTGTGTTCCGTTTTTAGTGTTTATTTTCAAAATAACCATCAAAATATGGTTCAATTTATTTTCCAATGAACTGTCTTTGATTTTATGTGTAAGCATTGTGCATAGAGCGAGCGATTTCCTAATGGTTTCGTTTCAATGGTTGCTGCTGACTGACGTCCATCGTAACACTACTTGTAGAACCTTCGTAGTGCATTTTTTGTTTTTAGCTAGATGTAACCGTTGATTTACTTATTTACACGATTTTCTACTGAAATTTTTGTACCAGTGTTACCATATTGTGACATTACCACCAACCAAAAGCGTAACGGCTCTTGGTTTTGACCCTTTAGTTGTGTACAATGGTAAGTCGGGCGAATTCAAACGCTCATATTTCTTAAGATTTCTATGAAAGCTGTTTCCATGAACCAAGTTCTTTCTTCAGCTTAAACATCTACTACAAAAACATGCTTCCGTTTTGTTTTTAATTTGCAATCACGTTTTTTCCACAGAAATACTCAGCTGGAAGAAATTGCTTCACCTATTGAATTTTAATTATATTATTTTTATTTCCCCTTCATGTTCAACAATATATTTGCTTGCGTCATTTCCTTGAATAGCATGCTTTGTCTTGCCTTTTTTCCAAAAATTTTGTATTGATGACATTTTTAAATTTCCATTTTCTCGCTCTCTAGGTTTTGTCATACACCAAAATGTACGGTGTTCTCTTCCATGAGTCGAGAAAATTTATTCGTTTCGTGTTGTGTCTACGCTATAAGTAATACTGGCTTTTATGTTTCGATGTTTCCAATTTGATCACGACTCCAACCCGTTCGTTTTTTTCCCCGTAAAATCTCCCCCTTCTCATTAAAAGGTAACGAATTGGCATTTGGATGTTTTGATTATTTTCGTTCCCCACAGTTGTGGAAAGTTATGAAGGCCTCGCTTGCTGCTTGTAATACTCGCCTCGATGAACCCAAGGCCTGTTGTATTCTGGCACATTCTGGCTAAATATAATCCTTCCGTAAACCGTCATTCACCGTCATTGTGTTGGCTTCTTTCAATTTTTATAGGACCGTCCGTCGAGGAGTTCCTACTACTTGATGTTACTACCAATTCAATGTTAATTTTCGCTTTCGATGTACATTTGGCTTAATTTCCATTCAATGTTTCCTTGCTTTGGCAATGTTTTTGTTTTGGTGTCAAGTACACGTAATATCTTTCTCTATTTCTTGTCAAAATTTTTTTCTTCTTGGCTTTTCTAAGTTTCTTTCTTGATTATATCGATCTATTTGAGCTGTCGAAGGATATTTCAGTTCTATTTCCCATCCTATTCGTTTTCAACTGGGAAACCAGTGTATGTTCATGTTCAGATTCATATCGTACTCATTCGTCCTCAAAATTGTATTCATCAAAGGCCGTTATTCATTCAGCTGATTTGTTGACAATTCATCGGAGCTCTCACTTAAGTTGATTTTTAAGGGTTCAGAAATATGCATCTCTTTCGGCGATTTCATGTCAACTGTTGGGTTTTGTTGTTTCTTTATTGTGGAGTCCCTTGTGAGTTTGGGAAGTTAGTTTTGGAACTAGGAGAACGTTATTCTGTTGAACACGTCGAACTTACTTACCAGATCGAGAAATATGAGCAAACTATCTGCCACACCATGATTTCTCGTCTGTGCAATTCCGCTTTTCGTCGGATCCTTTGAATCCTTCGTCCTGAATCGTCAGGTCCGGAGCCCCTCGTCTGTGTAAGAGTTGTAGTCGAATATCAATCATTATAATGTTGACAGTTCATCGGTGTTATAATTATGTTGCCTACCGTCCCGAGTACGAGTGATCAGCTCTACAAATGTCTGTAGAATTGATTCACCCAGAGAAAAATATCTAAGGCTGTTGGATCCCTAAAAGCTGCAGTCTGTGAAATCCCGATCACAACGAACCTAGCGGCTTACATTAATTATCGGAGCTCTTAATATTAATGATAATGAAAATGGCGCAATAATTTTTTTCACAATTTTTATTATAAGATAATAGCTTCAAAGTGATCATTTAAAGCTTCAAAACCATTTCAAAACAAAGCGGTCAAAGTGGGGGGCTTTCTGATTGGTACAAGTGGTCTCATGCAGCAAATGCCTGAACCATCCGATTTTTCGAGGTTAATTTCCATGCCATTCAAAAAATTGCGTGAGTGTGTGAAACCGTTTTCAAAAGTAAAGTTGTTGTTTTTTAATTATTATTTTATCTATTTATTTTTAAAATGTTTGACAATTTATTGGGGATTATTTTTGTTGCTTTAGAACTATTTGCCGTACGAAATGCAATCAGCTGATGGTGTTAGTATCTAATGTTATAAGAGTTTTACGAGAGTTCCTGTTCCTAGTAGTTTTGGTATTGTAATATTACGGCGCCGGATTGAGGATACGTCTCGCCTTATCTAAGCCAAACTGAACCTCCTAGGAACTCTCTATTGTATCTGGCGTATGATGTAGGAAATTTACCGTCTATATTTCAAACCATCCAATTCCAAATTACCTCTATTATACGTCAAACCGATTTTTGTCGCGATAAGTAGTGTTTGCAACTCAGAACACCTTCGTCTGTCATCATAATAGGTTCATAGCACGGATGCCTAATAGGAGAAAGATCGCGGGTTCAAAAGTGATGTTTTTCTCCTCCCTTTCTATACTTAGATTAGAAGATTCGAGCACAGAGATTACTTGAGGACGCAGATTTTTCAAGAGCATCAATGCAGTTTCCCGGATATCCGTTAGGTTCGCTATGATATCTCAATTCTACATCAAGGTATCGCCAATCCATGGAATCTGTTTTCATTAAGAAAATTATGTCTTCAGCCATCTCTCCACACGAATTCCAGTCTTCGTGCCTTTTCAACACCCAACCTACTTCTCATCAGTCCTATTTCTATCTAATTTTTGTTTCTGCCAACTCCCAGCTATGATTCAAAAACTTGATCCACTTACCAGGAGACGTCCTGTCTCAAGCTTCTGATGGAATTATTTCGTTTTTCGGGAATTATGTCGTGTTTCGGTATTTCGTGTTTCCCAGGTTTCATAGATTGAGGTCTAAATTTTCTTTCCGACTCATGGAATAGCACAAAGTTGCTGCATGACTTGAATTTCTAATTATAATGATTCTAATTAGCTTACACAATTTGTATCACTATTTAACAGTTTTTTATTCATTTCTGAGCATTCTTATCATTTTTAGTATCTCAACAATATTGTTATCGATGAAAATAAAAATTCTTTAATCACGTTAGACATAATTATATTGATTTTTAATTGCACAGTTTTTCCCATTTTTTAAAAAGGTTTTGTTTGTTTTTTCTTTCATTTTATTTGCGTGGACCGATCGATGGTGTGATTCTACACTCCTCTTTCTGCCCAAATTTGGAATTCTTCGGTGAGTGACAAGGTGCCTCCTGGTATTGGCACTGTATTACGACATTAGTTGTGTATTTCCCCTTAGATTAGAGCGTCGTCACTTGACCATGGCTTAACTCACTGTTCGAACTGATTGCTGGTGTTAATCAGGGCTGGCTGGTATATAAACGTCATACAACGCTGTAAACCGATTTATTTTGAGTTTGAAATATCGTTGAGATTGTTAAACGTTGACATCTGAATTTTATTGGTCGTGTTAGATGCCAACTTCAAGCCAAACTTTCATGTGTTGAGTATAGAAATAGATGTCACTGAAGCTTACAAAAGATTTCTAGTATGTTGTCGCCCCCATTCTTGAACACTGCAAATATATCAAGAAAAAATGTAATTTTTCTGAAATCTCACAAGAATCATTGTCAACTTCTTTTTTTCTCCAAGAATTTTAAAATCATCACTCGTAATTTCATCGACCTTATTAAACCAAGTAATTTTCATCAAATCTCTCGCACCCTAGCAGTCTCTCATGAATATCAGCCAGTTCTCGTTTTCAAAAAATCTTAACAACCTACTGGGCAAAAGTTCATGATTACGTGTGGGAGAGGAGCATGTTATGTTGTGTTGAATCCTGCAATATCTTATTATTTATTTGTATGGGAGCTTATTATTTATAATGTGGAAATTAATCTTCCTTTGTTACCTGGCCTAAAAGACCTGGTCTTTGATCATCCCTTCCGTTGGGTTTTTTGTGTTCTATCTGGAATTTTCTCCTGTGTTTCAAGCTCACCATCGACGCCTGATGTATTTTGCTGGAGGGTCGTAATATTGGTTTTCGTGATTTGTGCATTACAATGAAAGCATCGCTCTCTGATGTACATTAATTTTATTTTCCAGTTTTTTTTCGTTCTCCCTTCTACAAAATTCTCCACATTTTTATTATTTATTATTTTAAAAAAAGTGTACTCATAATTGCATGGAGCCTGGTTCGTTTTGCATGTTTGCTTACCGGTTACAAAGCTTTTTTAGAGTGTAAATGAGGTCCGTGCACGGATTACTGGGTGTCAAACATGAGACCTACATGGTGAACGAGAAGTCATTTTGATAATTTCTTGTTATATTGGCGCAATTCGTACCACTTTCCCTCACTTCAACTAAATACCCAGTTAACGGCGTATACCTTTAATTTTTTCAGGAATTCAACTCTTATAAACCTTTGGGCACACTGCAAAACCCTGTTAGAATTTTCGGGAAAGTGAGGACATGATTCATCATGATGACATGTATCCTTGAGTTTAGGGTAGATGAAATTGAGGCAGTACAACTTCCGATTCCTTCCTAATGATAAGTTGTAATAACCTGTTTGTTGCGAACCGCCTTGAGGACCGCCTTTATGTTATCGTGACTCGAATGGACCTTGGTTCCAACTACAGGCTTTTCCAGTATGGCAACTGGTGGGACAATGGGGAATTGCCCTTTTTAATTTTGAGACTTATATTTCTGTTGATTCGCCGGTTTTTATCCGCAATACATTTTGCAATAACCTATAAGTTGAAGATATACGTAGCACTACTATCACATTCCTGAGCCATATGCTTTCTAAGAAATTTGAACTTACATTTGCAAAACGTTGTGTCAACAATCAGTCTTTCTTGTCAAGTCTATATTATCGCCAGCTTTGTGAACTGTTGGGGAGTATTTATTGGGAAATCCAAATAAATAAAAAAAATAAAATTAAAAAAAAAAACAAAAAAAAATAAACAACCAACTGTGTTTTTTTTTTTTTTTTTTTTTTTTAAATTTTGTATTAAGGTATGATTTGAGACCTAGAATCTCATACCTAGATCTCTCGTGACAATTTATACCCTCAAATAACTATTGATGACTCCTACAACTAATACAATCGTTTTTATTAACTAAGCACATTTTCATTAGTTCTTACTCCACGTCCATTTCTGTCGTTTTGAAAATTGTAACATCGTAGAAATGGCCGAGCATATTAATTTATTACTCATCATGATATTCTCACAAATTATCCACACAAAAAAATAATTAAAGCAAAAAAATGTAGTGGAATCGAGTTTCAATCACGATGATAGTTTTTACTCGAACACTCGTGACTCGGTAGGTACATACAAATATTGAGATAATTTTTTGAATTATAAATGTTAATATATGGAATCTCAAAGCACACGTTTTGAGCTCTAGAATGCTTCTATCAGCACTTTCCCAATTTTTTCCCACAAATTTTCCGGAAAATTGAAATTGTTGATATGGAATCGATAATCTTTAGTTACCAATTTATTGCTTTATTCAGGTCTCCAAAATCTTTCTCAATACTCCGATGTCACAAACGGTAGACAAAATGCGAGAACATCCAGGATATCAAGACGAACTTATCTAGTTGATTAAATTTTAAAAACGGAGTAATAAGAACGTTTTTTATCTCATCAAAAATCATGAGTTACAAATCATCATCTTTAACGAACAAGAACTGAAAGTTCAGCTTCTACAATCATGTGAAAGGGAATGTGAATCTCATTAGTCTAGAAAGTGAAGGGCTTGATTAATCAGGTGCATGTAATAAAAGTGAAAGGAGCGCTCGATACAAGATAGAAGTAAAACGAGGACTTGACTCTTATTGACTGAGAGAACGGAATGGGAACGTGAGGATCAACCAATCCTAATGAAGACAGACAAAGTGAAAAGAGAAAGGAATTTAGATCGTACCTCGTTGATGGTCGAGTGTGCTCAATACATTAAGTAAGAATACCCAATCAAGAGCATGGAGATAAATGAGAAAGGAGATCTTGGACCCTATCAGCTCTGAGAATTGAAAGAAAATGAAAAGATCAATCAAAGTAGATGAAGTGAAAGGTATTTAATTCGTCCATAGTTAAAGTTATCTTGATATTCATTGAATCGGCAATTCTCAAGTCTTCTATCTAGAATCTTATTGGCTCAGAGAGCTGAAATAAATCAAGAAGCTGAAGGGTCCATAAATGGTGTAGCTAGTCAATCAATGGAGAAGCTGTAGGGTCAATCAATGCCATTCAAGGCTGATAAAATTAAAGGAATTTAATTCGTCCATAGTTAAAGTTATGTTTGTTGTGTATGGAGGAGAGAGACTGGGAGGGGGTAACGCCCCTTTAGGGGAGGCAGTCAGTCGAGCCTGGGAGCTGAGAGTTGTGCGCGTGTGCAACGCTTAATTTTGACGTTTTTCCCCTGTGCAGTGAGCGACTGTGTTGTTTATAGGGAATTATAACTTTTATTGTGAAGTGTTTGGTCTTCCTTCTGCCAGCTTCTCCGTATACAATAATGTTGATGTTCATTGACTCGGCAGTTCTCTTCATAATACGAGGTAAAAGTGGAGTTGTTTAATTAGAAAGAATCTTATAGGCTCAGAGAAATATAATCTATTAAGAAGCTGAAGTTCAATCAATTCCATCAAAGCAGATGAAGTGAATGGAAATTGATTCGTCCATAGTTGAAGTTAACTTGATATTCATAGACTCGGCAATTCTCAAGTGTGCTTGACACGAGATGAAGGTTAATGGAAACATTTAAATAGCTAGAATCTTATTGGCTCAGAGAACTGAACCATCATGAAACTGAAGGTTCAATCGAGGCAATTAAAATTAAAGTAATTTAATTCGTCCATAGTTGAAGTCATCTTGATACTCATTGACTCGGTAGTTCTCAAGTGTGCTTAGTACGAGATAAAAGTGAAAGAAAACGTTCAATTAGCTAGAATCTTATTGGCTCAGAGAACTGAAATCAATCAAGAACCTAAAACGCCAATCAATAGAGAGGCTAAAAAAAGGGTCAATCTATGAAGAAGCTGAAGGCTCAATCAACGCCAATCAATAAAATGACCGCAGATAAAATCAAAGGTATTTAGCTCCAAATAAATTAATATGGGTTGGTTTCGCTAGTTTTGGAAAAACAATTACTTTTAATGTATATTGGAGTATTCGTCGAGTGCAGATAAGTGCAGGCCGTCGAGAACGCGACTTACTCGCTACTGCTGATTCTCCAATTAGATACGTTAATAAGAAAGGGATACAGTACCTAATTGGAGTTATATTCGTTTTGTGCTCGATACGTTAGAAAAACGGGTGAAAGTGGTACGGAACAGCGCAGAAAAAATAGCGCCATCTCGTGTGCACGGACCTAAAATGACTGTCAGCTCATTACCGAGGTAACACGTGAGAAGGCAGCAGGTTTGACGGTGGTCAGTACCTTCGTCCCAAGGTTTGTTGTGGTGGTGGTACTTATTTAGTTTGTATTTATCAAGAGGAATTTTATAACAATTTAAGATATACCTAAAGTCCATTTGAATAAACTTTTTTCTCTCAATAAAACAGTTTTCAAATCACCATATTTTGTTGATGTTTTGCTTTCAGTCAATCAATCAAGGTTGATACTTTTAATTTAACTGTCGTTAACAATCTCCTAGCTTTAATCAACTTCCGTGGCGTCGCTTGTTCAATGCGTACAAATTTAATTGGGTACTTATTTGTCTTACAAGATGTGTCTCAGTGTGAAAAGTCCTGAAGTTTCTGTGACTGTTTCGTCCGATCGTCACTCGCTATGTCTGTCACAAAACAGCTGAATAGTTCATTACTATTATTTATTGAAGCTGTCATGTAGTGAAACTCCATAATGATGACGTAACGTCCAGATAACTTGATTTTCTACCGGAAATACTTCTGGTGGAATTCAAGTTATTGTCCGTCTAATCCACTAAATTTCTTCATTTTTTTCTATATCCATAAAAATTAACCCAACATATGTACATCAATTTATTTACTAATTTACTCATTTTTGTACTTCAGGATATAATAATGTTGAATTTGATTCCAGCCGACATGCATGATGATTTTTAATCTGTGTTACCATTTCAAGGTCCTAAACCTTCTCTTCCACGAAGCAGTAATAGGATTTCTTACTTATCCTCTGGGACACACCTACGTAAGCAAATGTACATAGCTTATGGTGCAATGGTCCGCTTTACTTATTATTCTTGAGTCGAGGTCGTGTATGAATCGTTTTATATCTCCTTTAATTATGACAATTTAAAAATGGACAAAAAATCTGTAAATTTTCCTTATTTGTATCAACTCATTGTCTATTCAACTTCTTTGAGGTTAAATAGTGGGGTCATAGTGATTCCATATCATGCATTCTAATAACTTCTGGGATCAATACTGCTTGAGAGTAGACAATGGGTTTTTATAAACCCATAACAGTAGTTTTAAGAAATCGCGTTCATCTGGTGTTTAGTGTCACTTCGAATTCTACATAGAGTATGTTTGGTATTGCATACCAAATATCCAAAGCCTTGATCTACGGATTTCAGGTTTTTAACTTCTTAACTTTATCTCAAGTTCAAGCCTAAACCTTAAAGCAACGTCTACGTATTCTGAAAATGAGCTTCCTTGTTAAATTCTGCTCAAAAAATTCGGTTTTACCGCTAAACAAAACATTGTTTTCGGGGAAAATTGCTGTTTCTTGGATCGCAAATACCGTTGAAACCGCTCACATATTGGTAATAAAAATTCCGATGTAAATAAATATTCCGCGCGTCTCGTATAAACGCACTTGTGTTGTATCTATAGGTATAAGTTGATTATGCGTTGACCTAATTTTAAAAGATATGAGATGCGTATAGTTGGTAGTCGTGTGATTTGACTTATGTGGGATAGTCTAATTGATTTCTCTTCAATTTTTTGTCCGCAGGTACAGCAGCAAACCTTCGTAAGGAAGTAATAAGGAACAAGATACGAGCGATTGGAAAGATGGCTCGAGTGTTCTCAGTATTGAGGTACGTCATGCCATGATTTTCCTTGAATAATACCTTGCTACGATGATGATGATAATGTACTACCTCAAGTATGACAAACCAAAACTCTGCAATGTTAGGAAAATCAATTTGAATTAATAAATTTATTCGATGCATTGCTTCTTAAAGAATGGAATTGGAGAATTGCGACATCATTTTCAAAACGGTCGACAAAACCGAGATTTGTCTACCTTTCTGTATGTAACCAAATTCCTTCCAAAATTATTATTATAATCGAAGTTTGCACCTTTGGATTTCTCGCATCTCTGGTCAGACTGTAAGCCAATTTGGATTCCTGATGATCCTGTTCTGAAGTTTCTCAGGAAGCCTTCCTGGTACTGAAGAATACAAATGGCAAATTGAACTCGCTGATCTGCTGGGTGTGCTCCGTTCTGTCCTGTTTGCCCTACGAAGTTGACATTTCTCATGTACCCTTTCTGTACTGCTGGAAAACTGAGTCCATTCCTGATTAGCTGGGTGAATTCAACCTGAAACCTGAATTTGTCCTGTTGGTCCACAGAATTGGAAATTCCACAGGAATTCTCTTTGTAGCCACTGAGCAAGATGACTAGTCGAACTTTTACAGAAAACTGGCTTTGTCTAGTTTATTCTCAGTTTTGCCAACATTCGTATCACTTAAGAAACCCACTACGAATTAGGTACAGCTGTTTCACAGCTGTTTCTCGTACCCATAATATGATGGGACCTTCCTTCCTTGCCGCTTAACTCGCGGGGACTCAAGGGCTCCTGAAGTAGAGTCCGCCAGGAGTCTCAGTTTGTTGCTGCCGCTCTCCAATTATTGTGAATGCCCAAGATAGAGCGTGCGTCAGCCGCCACACCATCCACCCACCGAAGACTAGGTCGCCTCCTGCAATGTATCAGTTCATCCAGGATTCTTCGGGATAGTTTCTCAGGGCCCATTAGGGTATCATGCCCTTCCCATTGGATCGCAGACCTTATACAGGTATACGTCCTCTTGATATGTGTGGCTCCTCCAGGCCAGCACCTCTGAATCAAAGACCAATCCCAGAATTTTCCCTAGGGCCTTCCGTTCAAAACATCGTAGCTCTTCTTCTAGTGCCTTTGTAAGAGTCCATAACTCTGAATCAAACGTCAGAACATGCCGGACTAGGGTCTCATTTTGGTTTATTGGGAAATTACCCTGCTTGTTAGGTGTGAGACAAGCCCGAAATAACTGCGGTAGGCCGCCTTATCCTTCTGTGCACTTCTGCTTTTATTTCATTTTCCCTGTCATATAGTGACTCTGGATAAACAAACTCGTTGACCATCTTGAACGGGTATCCGTTCACGTAATATGAAGTGGCCGGTACTTGGTTAACATCGTCCGAGCCGAGCAGCCGCTCTCTGAATGCTTGAGAAGGACTCCATAATTGCACTAAACGTCCTTCCAATGACATCAATATCGTCGGCGTAGCCCAGAAGCTGTGCCGTCCGATTGATTATTGTCCCTCCGACCTAGATCCGAGAAGCTCTTATCGCGCCTTCAAGAGCGAAGTTGGAGAGGAGGCTGGCTAACTGTCTCCCTATCTGAGCATTTACCATCAAAATAGCATTATACTCTAAAAACCTCAAAAATTTTCGACTGTTCGATTTGACTACACGGACTCGTAGAGAACTCACTCAAATAATTTTGATTGACGGCCATTTTCGGAAAATTTTGAATTTCCGGAGCTTCACACCAATCAGAAATTATGCGACTATACCGAATTTAATTAATTAGTCATTGTTATGATTAAAACGGTATTTTCTGCTAAAAAACGTAAAAAAAACCAATAAACTTTTTTACCTAATTTTTTGAATTGTTGACCCTTTACATTACATTACATAGATTTTATAATTACTTATTAAAAAAAAGGGTACTAATTTTCAAAATTTGTAATACCAAAAATTGTGAGGCCATTGCAATACCTAACTCAATAATTACCTTCGAAAATTCCTTAAAAGAATTGAAATATGAAAAAACGTAGCCAGATTAGGTTTCCTGGTGAGGCGAAGTCAATGGTAGGACATCAGTTTCAGAATGAGCAGGATATGAAAGAGGTTTCAGATGGGAGTGGTTTTTTTCTCCGCATGTGCCGGTCGTTTTCTGTTTGACTACGTTTCCTGTGCAAGCAAACCTATATTCACGACCGAAATCATCAGGAATAACCATAAAGGAAGTCCCTCACAGCCCAACAAGTTTGACTATTATGTCATAGATTTGTTAGCGATGGGAATTCTTAGAGGACTATCTAGATCCCAACCCGCACAAATTCTGAAATTTCTTTAAAATTTTATTCCAAGTCAGTATTGTTTTATCCGTTACAAAACTTTAAACGCACAGACTCAAAACCAAAACTTTTCGAAATCTCCATTTTGAAGAAATGTTTGTTTTCTGTCTCAACAAAGTATAATATTGCTTCTACCTCTCAAATTGAGTGAAAAATATATGATCTTTAAATTGCTACCACACGGGATCGAAAAACCATATAGTTTGGGGTCTTTGGATGTTAATTTGATGTTATTTGTGAAACTGTGGAAAGGTCTGACTACTCATATGATCAATTTACCCTGATATTATATCCATTCAGTAACTGAAAACTTATCTATCAGATCTGAAATTGAGAGAGAAACCAATTTTTTTTCCCCAATTTTGTGACGCGCTTTTCATGCAGTCTGAAAAACCCATTGGTGGATTGAGACAGAATTTCGATCGTTGTTTCTTAGTTTTTCTTCACTCTTCTATCTGGAGTACTGCTGCTACGTACTCCAGACCCAGGGATCGGATAGTCTTCCTCGTGTCCCTCAGTCGAAGGGACACGGCTCTGATTATCGACACCTGGTTCCGGACCTTCGCCCACCCTAACTCGTGGGAGTAGGGCCTGCTCCAATTTTCTGCCAGTCTGCCAGTGCCAGTTTAGGGCCAGTGGAAGCCAGCCTCTTCAAGAACACCTCATATTCACGATGAAGGGCGCCGTCACAGGAACAGATGAGAGGTGTAAACGATTCTCGAAGATGTTCAGCTGCTCCGTCATACTTGGCGTGTTTTTGTCCAGCGGCTGTCTTTGCTGTGGATTCCCACGTTTGGGAAAGGTACGCGGCAGCGTCAGCATTAATAATGCGTGTGTCGAAAAACGCCGGCTTCGCACCTTCCCAAACTCCTTGGACTTTGATATCGGCCACTAACATCGGGCTTCTCTCGTTGGACTCTTGCATCACTGGTTCCAATGTAGCACCACCCCATGCAAGACCTGCCAGATTTGAAAATTGAAACTACCAGTTAATTACTGATATGGAAACACTTCGCCAGCTCCATCCGTTACCTGCAAATCTCACTAACGGTGGAGTTTTGATGTACCTCTATTCAATAAAACAGCGGTTGCGTAGGGTTATTGTAGTTTCATTAGGTAAATCAAACTAGGTGTTTGTATGATATTAATGATAACTGTTGCGTTTTTTTGTTTCGAAGGGAGGAGAGTGAAAGCGTGCTGCAGCTCAAGGGTCTGACACCCACTGGATCTCTACCTCTTGGAGCGCTCTCTGGCGGAAAGACGTCGCTGAAGAATGGTATGTTTTCTTCCCATTGAACCGGAAACTGTTTTTTCGTATATCTTTGCCATTTATCAATGATGCTTACCTTTACAGTTATTACAGAGATATATTTTTTTTTTGTTCTCTTGCGTAGATTAGCCTTTAGTTGTACTTAAAACGTGTTTATGTGGGTTGGGCTACGTAATTACCACTTCGAAAGTATAGTCTTGTTTAAAAATACTCACCGTTTCCGGTCATTCGATAAGTGTGATATAAAGTAAAGCATCGTTCGTAGTTCACCTCTTAGAGGTTCTTACTATCAGTGAAGCTGTGTAGACTAGTTTGGTCGATTGGTATAACAACATGTACCTGATTTCTCGTAGTAAAACTTGTACCTCTCTTGCATGACGTAGTGTATATTTTTGATACATTTCGAACAGACCAACTTCTATGAACTTCATTATTTCCCCGTCCTTGTGAGGTTACTATATAAAGTTAATTTCAGGTTACATTCATCACCAACAAAGTTGCGATTTTTTCACAATTACTTCAACTGAAATTTCTGGCGAAAAATCATAACACTTGCTTTTTATTAAACAATTTTAATTTGTAACGAATTATATACCTCGAGCACTGATGAACCAACTAGGTTGGTTCTCCATGAGTTTCTTCATCAAAACCACGCTATTGTAGTCCCCTCAAGAAGTGAGTGATTCACAAGTTTTTTTTTTTTAGAATGGGAGGCAGCAGGTTCTCTATTATCAAAATTCCCACTCGCCTTTTACGTTTTAGGCCTTCCTGAACAATTTTGGTTCCATGTCTGTTATGAAATCGTCGTAAGGGACAAAACTGTTACGAAGTTATTTTCGATGACATTTTCAGGGATTATGCGGGATGGCTTGTAGATGGTCCCCTATGAAAATCATCATCCTCGGATCAATAGTTTCCTCTACGCATGGGCAGACGTAAAATCCTTGTAACAGCGGTAACTTGATTTTCCCCCCGAATTCGATAAAATTTGCAGGAATTGTGCCGTTTGTCATGTAGATGGTCCCCTATGAAAATCATGGCCTCCGGTTTGATAGTTATCTCTACCCAAGCGCAAACGTAAAATCCATGTAACAGCCATAGTTTCTACACATTTCATCCGAATTTTATGAAATGTTCACGGATTGTTCAGATTGGCGTGCAGATGGTCCCTTATGAAAATCATGTCCTCCGATGTGACAGTAGCCGCTGGGCAAGCGCAAACGTGAAATCTTTGTAACAGTCGTACCTTCTACGTTTTCATCCGAATTTGATGAAATTTTCAGGGATTGTTCAGATTAGCGTGCAGATGGTCCCTTATGAAAATCATGGCCTCCGGTTCGAAAGTAGCCTGTGCGGATGCTCAAAATCTAACTTCTACATTTTCTACTTTTTTCCTCCCGAATTCTTTGAAATTTTGAGGGATTGTGCGGGTTTTTGTGTAGATGAGGATGGTCCCCTGTGAGGGTAGTTCAGGGTAGTTCACTTAGTGATTGATGTTTTGAGATCAACTACTATGCATCGGATCATCTATACAATGGGTTATTGATACGAGGAAGCTATGTGCCAAACCCGCTTGGCAGTCGTTTTTTAAAATTTGCTCTTTCAAATTCTGAAATCCAAGTGTTTGATGAGGTACAATTTATTCAAAACCATACGATGGGAGAATACACAAAATAATATACTGTTTATCTTAAAAATTAATCGAGGAGCTGATTCATCATTCCAGTAATATGTATCCGACCAACAAATGTAACATATTAAGAGTTTTTAACATAAAGCCTCTCAAAACCATCAATTTATTTGTTACATGGAATGGTGAGTGCATGTGGAAGTGTCCTTTTTCGGGGGTTCTATTCGACGTAATAGGCGTCAAGAAAACTTTTGTCGCTCCAATTCCTCCTTGATTAAAGACCTCGTTTCACTCCCACAGCTTTGCAAGGGTTCTCGCCCAATCACAAGATCACGTCCTTCGCTGAAGCCAAAGGGCTGGACGCCATCAATGAGAGGATGCCTCCTCGGAAAGACGCTCCTCCCACGCCTCAGTCTGAAACTGAGAAAGCGCCTCCGGCTGCTCAAACACCCACCACGACACCAGCACAAGCCAACTCATGAGCGACACATCACGTAAGTCTCCACAATCACTATCGCCTAGTGAAGAGCGTTCGAAATAATTATTAGAAGAGGTTTTTAAAAAACAGGTTTTAAAAAACCCCATTGAAAAAGAAACGGTTTCTTTCCCTAGTAGAAAATAGTTGATGAGCAACTTTTTCACTATATCAACTTTACAAATTTTGGTACCGAACTGATAATAACACGTTGAAGCATGAAGCTCTTGCAGTATTCCGAACTCCTAGTACATATTTCTTTAGAACCATACTGAGCAGGGTTAGCTCCTGTAACATAATGTCTAGTTGATATCCTTCTGTTTTAGCATCGGTAATATGGTTGATACCGTGCTCTTCGCAGACGGGTGATCTTTACAGAAAATAATAAACCGTTATGTAATTATTTGGAGCATTTCCAAAGGATATTGGAAAGATGGATGTTTGCCTTTAATCAGGTTGTTCAACGTGTCATAAAAATACATACCCAATGTATTAACCCATTTCAAGCCAAGGGTAGAAATAACTGAATAATGAGGAGAGGATGATGAACTGTTTTACAGAATGCCAGCCGAAATAAAGCATCATTTGCTCACCAATCGAGAGCAAAAATACTCGATATTTTATAAATTTTACTTTTTAATGAGATTTGAGAGGCCTCTCTTAGTCTCAATGAATCGATATGATTCATCCAGTTCATTGTTTTGGTAGAATTTAAAAGTATATTTTTTATGGACCGGAATCTGTTTCAATTCATGGCCTAAAACGCTCACTCGTCCAGAATCGAATTTGAGCCACCCTACTCATGCTTCCGGCCAAGAGGCCTCCTTTTCAAAAAATTCCAAAATCGCATTATTAAGCTCCCGAACGTCGAAGAAAACTTTTTCTAAAAATTTTAGGAACAGCATGAACGAGAAAAAATTCTCCTGCAAAGATTTTCCACTATTTTCAATATTTAAGAAAATCATAAATATGACGATGCAAAAACGCATCAATGGCCGGAAATGGGTTAAGTTCGTACTTTAATATTCAATAATTAACAACTATTAGCGCTCCTGCTGGAGTGATATCAACTATACATTTTGTTACAACTCCTCTAAAAACATCACGAAGCAACTGTCTGAAATTGGAAAGAAAGATAAGGTAATTCAATTTGAGATACATAATAGTTCTCAAGAGGGTCTCAGTCGGTCGCCGTTCGTTCCTCTTTCCTGGTCAGTATTTCACAAAATTGGAGGCGCAAAAACTTTAAAAGTTGTACCTAAATTTGGAATGTTGAAGGATTTTAGAAACTCATTAGTGCATGGCCCTTGGGAATTGGAAAACTGAAAGATTGCCGCTGGAATCATCAAAATCTAACAATAATTGTCATAGAAAAATGGAAAAACCGTTAATTCAGTTATGTTTTTTCCCATAAAATGTACCTAAACTTGAAATTTTCAAGGATTTTAGAAATTCATTAGTGCATGGGCCTAGGGATTTTTTTTTTTTTTTTGACTTGTTTTATTGCACAAAGTTACAACTTATAAGCAACATTCTTCTGATACATAGTGGTGTACGTAAATAAAACTAAGATACTTCACTTAGTTCTTATTGTCCTGAAATTTGCACTTCATGATGGTCACACTAAGTGGATTAGATCGTGTGGCTTGGTTCTCTTGAGTCTTCTAAGCAGACCATCTGTGTTGAGTTGCTGGATGACATCCTCATTTACATGATCTAGGAGCCTCATAAGGTGATTCATGGCTTGGCTGCGAATGACCTCATTGACAGATTCTATCTTCAGCTCGTAGTGAATTCATTTCTAAAGTATCTGTATGCATCAACGCAGCATCGCAGTACATTATTCTGGAAGCGCTGAATTATGTCTCGATTGCTCTGGGCTGTGCACCCCCACAGTTGTGCACAGTAAGTCCAGACGGGCTTTAGGACTTGCTTGTACAGTATAATCTTATTGTGGACAGACAATTTTGGCCCATCATCCAGTATATTTTTCTGCATTTAATCAAAAGCTCAGATTTTTTCTTCTTAAAGAGGGACTTCCACCTTAGTTTGGCATCCAGCGTCCGTTCCAAGATATTTCGCTTCATTGGCATACGGTATCACCTTGTTATCGAGAAAGGCTGGCACATAGTTGATCCTCTTTTTCGGCCTTGGGAATTGAAAAACTGAATGATTGTCGCTGGAATCATCAAAATCGAACAATCATTGCTTGAGAAATATGGGGTAAACAAGGAAAACCCGTTTATTCAGTAGTTTTTCCCATTTTTCTTTGGCAATTACTGTTCGATGTTGATGATTCCGGCGGCAATATTTCAGTTTTTCAATTCCCTAGGGCTGTCCACTAATGAATTTCTAAAATCATTTAAAATTTTCAAATTCAGGTACAACTTTTTAAGTTTTTGCCCCTTCAATATCGCTAAATACTCGGAACGAACGGCGACCGACTGAGACCCCCTCCTCCGACACCCTTCGAGTTCTTGGCACACAAGACACCCCTGAGTCGGGTGCGACCCATAGTACTAAAAATGACATTATCTTTCAACTGAAATTAATATGAATGATGGAACATGGTGTGGATATGTAACACACTGCCTGTAGTTCCTGTAACAATCATCTACCAATAAACTTTCTTCTCAAAAATGATTCAAAAAGTTGCTCGTAAAAAAGAGTGGAACCATTTCTTTTGCTATCAGTTTCTTTTTCATTCATCAGCTTCTGTTTTTTCCTACCACGATTCCATTTGTCTTCAGGGTGGTCCTAAGAAGCTACCTTTCAAACTGCTCTATCTCTACCGATAGCAAAAAGCAAGATCAAGATAAATTAAAACTTGTAATCCTAAATATGAATAAAACTTTTTTTGGCGTCTGGTGAAGAGTTCCATTAATGGAAAATACAACATAAATGTAAGATAGTTTAATAGTACAAGATGGTTTAATTTCAAAAAATAAACCTACAAGAAAAATCGCAAGAGCTTTGTTTTTAATTAAATGAATAAATTGTGATTTAGATAATAATAAAAATAATATTACGAACAAACTTGTACGATTTTTCTGAAATAATTTTTCCCAAGTAAATCTTTGAAATGGTAATTTCTCCATAAAATTTTTAAATTTTTAAAAAAAGAAATGCTTTTCGCTTAGCTTATGAGCATTACATTGATGACATGAGAACGAAAAATCTTCATTTGCTGCTAACCTGTGAGATGAGCCAAATTAGAACTTTTCTCTGGTTCTCAGCCCTGCTCATTACGTTATAATGTAAATAGGATTGTCTGAATGAATGAGGAGTTTTGGCAACTCACTGGGCAGGAGCAAGTACACACAGAGATCCTTGAGAGATATTGGAGATGGATTGGTCACGTACTCCGAAGAAAAGGTGCACTGGAGTGGAACCCCCAGGGTGAACGAAAGAAGGGGAGGCCTAGAGTTTCTTGGAGATGATCCGTTGAGAAGGAAGCGAGAAGTGTTGGAATGACTTGGGGAGAAGTAAAGAGACTTGCGCCAGATCAAGGTGGATGGAGAAGATTGTGCTCCTCAAGGAGCCACAGGAATTAAAGTAAGTAAAGTAAAAAGACTGACTGACTTACCTAAGTACTCTCACAACGGCCAGATGATGTGCTTACATCGAAACCACTTGCCTCCTGGTCTCGCTTTCTAGGTATGACAGAGTTTCCAATAACTAGTGGATCTATTCCATACATTTAATGCCAGTAAAGTAGGGTTTGTGGTGTCGATCGTAGAAATAATAAATTAGAACAAGATTCGGAATACTGGGTTGATAACTGATAGCAAAATGGCCGTCTGAAAGCTGTCAGTAATGAGTAGTAGCAATGTCCATTAAAGGGGTCTCAGTCGGTCTCCGTTCCTTCCTCGTTCCTGGAATGAGGGTTGGTCCAATTTCTTACGAGCCGGCGCTCGGTTGCAACCGGTGTTCTGAAAGAGCAACATTGCCACCCACCACCCCCCAGTGACACCCCCATCCTCCTGCCTCTTCATACCTGGTCAGTTTTAACTTGTCTCCGTTACTCTGTGGTTTTCATCAACAGTTTTTCCTATTTTCATCATCTCTACACCCATGCACTTTAATTCCAAATGTAAAAAACCTAAATTTGACATTCTCAAGGATTTTCGAAATTCATTTGTGCATGTATCTATACAATTGAAAAAACTAAAAGATTGCCGCTGGAAATATCAAAATCGAACAATAATTGCCAAAGAAAAGGGAAAATTGCCAAAAAGTGAAAGGTGCCATAATTGAGTGGTCACTTTGGTCCGCTTACGCGGAGACGCGAGAGGTCAACTTGGTCCCGTCTAAAGACAATGAGCGTGGCAGTAGATGAAAAGCAACATGATCGTGATAAGGTGTTTATGAAGGACTTTAGTACACTTTTCACAAGGAGTTAGTCGGGGACGTGGAGCGTTGGATGTGCAAATTTCGAGAGAGGTTCAAATCCACAAGTTCAAATATTCGAGAGGGAAGTGATGGAGGTTTCTCCTCATAATCATGAGCTGGAGTATAAGGTGGAAGTGGGTAAGATACGAAGGTATTCCATGCAATTACGCTAGGTAATTCGGGCAGTCAAAATTTCATTGCTGGTATTTTTTTGCTATGAATGTAGCTCGTGAGGACGGCATTGCGCGAATGTCCGGAGAATGAGGTTTCAAACAAAATAGCGAAGAGTATTCGGAAAGGAGAAAAAGCGCCCGTACTCCCAAAATCGAGAGAACGTTATTTCCACGGTACGAGGTATGGATGCTAAGAGTAGCTCAGACGAGAACTTTGTAATATTTTCAATATACTTTTGTCAATATTTAATTACACACGCTCTTACCGGCCATGAATATTCACTTTCGGAGACGGGGACCAAGTTGGCGTGGGTCCGGGCCAAGTTTTTTTTTTTCAATATTCTTTATTGCACCAAGTATAACTTTTCAACAATGTTATTTTGAAAATATGGACATATATTCAAAACTTAGATACCTACATCACTGAGTTTTGTTGATTATGGTGGATGTTTCACTTCAATGCTTCACAACTAAGCTAGGTCAAGTGGTTTGGTACGCTTCAATCTTCTGATGACATCACTTGTATCAAGGAGTTGGACAGCTTCCTCGTTGATGAGACATCTTAGCCGCTGTAGGTGTCTCACAGCTTGTCGCTTTATAGCATCGTTTATTGTTTCGATCCGAAGCTCATGATGGAGACGTTCGTTTGGAAAGTACCACGGTGCATTGACCACCGTTCTTAGCACATTGTTCTGGAATCTTTGGATGATGTCTCGATTTGACTGAGCCGTACAGCCCCAAAGCTGAGCTCCATATGTCCAGACTGGTTTAAGGACTTGGTTGTACAATGTAAGCTTGTTCTGGATTGACAACTTCGATCGAGATCGAAGGAGATCTTCCTTCTTTTTTTGACATGGGCTTTCCATCTAAGTTTGACGTCTAGTGTCATGCCTAGGTATTTGGCTTCATTAGCATTCGGAATAACTTTTCCCATGAAATGTACCGGAATATATTCGATTCTCTTGTTAGTGGAATCGACATGTACCTACTTAGTTTCATTTATTTTGATTCCCCATTTTGCCGTCCACTTTTTTATGGTGGATATTGATTGATTTAACTTGTTGGTGGATTCAGTATTACATTCTCCGACTCCCAAAATCGCTGTATCATCTGCGAAGGTGGCTGTGGCGTTCATTCCAATTTCTGGAAGATCACTGGTATAAAGGACATACAATAGCGGTCCAAGAACTCCCTTGTGGGACTCTTGCATTGATTAGCTTTGGCTCTGAGTAGGCGTCTTCTTGCTTTATTCTGAAGTAGCGATTGGTGAGATAAGACTGAAGCAGCTCAGCATACCCGGGCCAAGTTGACCTACGCCGGTTTATTCACTAACTGAGACCCCCTTAAGCGGTGGGGCGGTTGAGTCACTCCGCCTTCACCCTACCAGCTATCGGACAGCATTGAACGGATTCACAGCAGTAGGACCTATTGATGCCTATTTATTATTGAAAACCATCCCACATTTTTTATATAAATATGTTGTTCAACTTAGATACAATTATTCTCGTATGATTGCTAAAAGTACCATTTAATTATGCAAACAATTTGTTTGTTTTTTTCAGATCTGTTGATGATATCTATTGTGCGAGAATGGATGGGACCCCTTTTCCCAACAGCGCTGCGAGTTGTGTTTGGTTTTTCAATTTTTTTCTTTTACAAATAATCAACAAGTGAATATTGTAATACCATTTGTGGTGAGCCAACGAGACTAAACGCTGCCCAACGTAATCGTTTAAAAAAAAAAATTCAAAAAAAAAAACAAAAAAAAATGAAACGAAATGGGTAGACCTAATATTATTGAATACCTATGACAGAAAAAAAAAACAAAAAAAAAATCAGTATAATAGTTACTCTCTAAACAAATTCTCTCTCGAAACTGTGAAGACACAGTCTAATTTTCCGCTTTATCAGTAGGGTTGTTTGCCTATAAATAATATGGGCGGTTCAATTTTTGTATACTACACGTCTAGACAATTTTACAATACCCCTGGTCTAAACCGAAAACATTTCTTTCGAGTTTGCGATCAGCTGGTTCTGATTGCCGACTCTGAATTCTCCGAGAACGAAGACGTCGCCATTCTTCTGTCTTATGGGATCTTTTCCCCTCCGCAATCAACTTTGAAAAACCTTCATCCCCCACCGATTCCGTTTTGTCAAAACCTGTGAAAATCTTTCTAATACGATCGATATATTTGTTCCTTCGGTTGATCGGATTGTTAGGAAAATTCAAATTTTTTTTCTAACTGTTTCATACAAGATTTTTGATATTCCGATTAAGAAAATTTTTCTTAATTTTTCTAACCTTGAATATTAATGCATGAAACGACCAATTCTTTTTATAGATTCTAGTCATGCATTTGAGGAAATCAAATTACTAAATTCTTAACAGGTACTGTGGGATTGATTGTCATTTTAATGAAATGCTCGTGCGGTAGATACCATGAAATGGAATTTGTTCCTTTTTTATTTTTGTAAATAAATATAAATATATTATCACTTGTTACAACATTGTATATACATTTATGTCAAAAGACACGTTGACTAGTATTAGTTTTTTTCTGGATCCGTGTGTTAATGACGATAATGATTTACCGTATTGTTATCGGCGTTAATTTAATTGAAGATTGTAAATATAATTGGTATAAAAAAAATCATTAAGTCTGTTTCAAATTTGGTTTTTTTTTCGGAAACAATATAGAAAACTACCGTTTAGCGCGAAGCGTTAGTTTAGTGGGGGATGTTTGAATGATTGTAGAAACTAGCCATCTTGTCGTTCCGCAATTTTTTATTTTATTTTTGAAAGTAGGAAAAATTGAAAAAAAAAAAATTTCTTCTCACGGATCTTTGCTAGGTTTCCCTTTTCAAAAGTGGTTTGAAAACCAAATTGAGTTTACTTTTCCTGATAAAAGAGTTGACCGATGTACTTAACGTTATTCTTAATGGATTATTATCGCTTTTGTTTCAACAGTTTAAACTTCCGTATTCTTCATCTTCCATATTTATCCTACAAAGTTACACAATTACATTCGCTTTGAACAATATCCATGAAAAGGGCACCTCGAGAGCAAAACTACCACTTAAAATACCAATTAACCCAATGAGTTCCTTCTTGTTTTTCTGCTTTGAAAATCTGCGCCCGAACTATTCAATTGACATTTTTGTAATGGATTCATCAGAAATACTTAACATATTATAATATATCCTCGTAATATTAAAAAGATTTCTCTCTTCTTAGGCCTTCTTCCTTTTTCCTATACCTGTTTATACAATGTTGCTTTCTGAAATAATCTCATCTAAGAAAAAAAAAAATTTACAACAACTCGTAACCTATGTGACAAGACAAAAAGTATATTGTATCATACTCTTTATTATCTAGGTCATGGAATTTTTTAATAAGAGTTAATAAAAAGGAAAATACTTAGCAGTTTTAGATGTTGTCAATTTGTATACGTCCGTTGCTTTCTGTGCACTTGAACTTGATTTCGACCTCGAGGGGCGGCTTCAGTTGGAAACCGGAAAGTCTCCCCTTTGAGGGACAAATTGCAGTAAACCTCTTTCGTTGTTCACTGATCGATATTCTTTTTAAACCCCTCATTTTTAAGCGTTGTGTTGATAATTGCGTATGAAGAAAAAAAAATATGCCGTAAATGAAATATAATATTATAATGTAATATTAACAAAATATTTCCGGGAGCACAAATTAACGTGCTTCTCAGTTTTACATGATATATGTTTCATAAATAACTTTAAAAAAAATATTGATACTATTGCATAATGGTACATAACGGTTATTTTATTTACCAATATCTAATGTATAAAGATAATTTACCTATAAGACTTCTCACTATGTGTGCACTTAGTACCCTGTACATACTGCAACATCCTTCTCCTAACTTGTTTGTGAAGTACAGGAATCGGTAATGAAATAGTTACTATTATGTTGGAATTTTCAAAATGGTTGTCTTTTCGTTTTATTTGTAGTTAAATTGCCAGGTTGAAATGAGTTGAAATTGCGAGTTTCCACGTAATTTAGGTCGGATGGCCCGAGAGCGCGATTCTTGACTTTTTGATTTGTTTTTTCCCATCATTGATCGACTGTCACGGTACAATCGTAAATATTAGGTAACAATATTGAATGTTCACTAGAGATTTTACTGTACAAACAATTCCTTGTTGGTTGTTCAATCATTTCGTGTGCTGAGTGCCTAAATGATAGGAAATTTGTACCCGGATTTTCCTCTGATCCAGCTGTGCAGGCTTCTAATCGACGCAAAACAATATCTTACTTCTGGAGTTTTTTTGGTTTGTTTATTTCGAAAGATCAAATTTATCTTCAGAATTACTGTTTGTTTGGTTCAATTGATCTTGGGTGTCAGTCGTGTCGGAGGTGGGACTGTTGAAGTAGGTAATGCAGTTGGAGTCTTGAGGTTGCTTTCTGTGGAGTGTGACTCTAGTCTCAGAATTGAAGTCTATCCCCTGGCAGAATCTCAGCTGTGACCCCCACTCGACGCTACAGCTCTCGAGTTTTCCAGTTCCCACATTTTCAATCAAATTCCTTTCCCCTATCTATTGTGGTACGTGATAAGTGAGGTCTGAGAAGCCATCTTTAGAACAGTTGGCAAGCCTGGTTGAGTTTTTGCGATTGCGACAGTGCTGCTCAACGCCTGCCTGAGGTACTACAGATTGATCAGGTAGTGGGAGTGAAGGCATCATTCTGCATCATTAGGGTTTGTGTAACGACTTTTATATTGCAATTCTGTTCTATAAATTTATAAATAAATAAAAAAGGAATTCTTCCTAGATTGCTTTACATTGATGATGGAGGAATCAACAATCCTCAATGCTTTTATCTCGCGGGACTAGCCTCAACTACACCTCTGGGTGAACCAATCAGAACGCTTCTCCAGTTCCCAGCCTTAGCATTCAGGGCTTGGGGTCCAAAGTACTCCTGCTCCAATGATGTGTCCTTGTGTGAACTCATCAGTTACTTAGTGATTATGCTTGGGCAATATCTTGCAAGTAATAGAACAGAACTTGAAAAGCTGCAGAAATGTCTTTGTTTTCCTCTCAACCTGAACAACTACCTTCATTATCCTCAAATAACTAGGTAGTGGACGTATTATTATGAAAACAGTCAAAATGCCTTGCTACTCTACTTTAATTCCAACTCTTATATGTTTTATCAATTTCCTTTATTAAGATGCGTTTTTTATGTTCTCTATTTCTGAGTTTCTTGCTCTGCTATCCGGGTTTTTTGAATGAATGACCAATTAGATTACCAATCACATGAAAACATGAAGTCCTCACATTATTTAGTACGTAGTGTTGCTTCAGTTTCTTCTTAGACCTCAGGCTTCTTTATATCATGAAGTCCGAAGTAACAAAATGTGGAGCAACAAGCTGTGTAGAACAATAGAGCAACTGATGTGAGAAAGTGTCGGTAAGGAGCGAACGTATCAGAAAGAAATCATCTTTGGAATGAACGTGTTGTTACAATGCTCCCAGTCACTAGTTCTCGAAGAAGTTCCCCAAACAGAGTTGCAGGCAGAGTCAGGAACATCTCATTCCAATAAGATATAATACTCATATTCAAAGTACACTTTTTCCTCATATTATATCCCAATACCATTAGCAGTTACCTGTTTGAAAGTGACCACGTACTCCTTGCAAAAACATACTCATTATGTTATTTTAAAATATGAATGAGTCTTCTCGATTGGGACATACATGTATATTATAGAAGTCAACATCAAGGGCTTTTTCAGATTGCCCAAAAACAGAGTTTTAATGTGAACATTTTTTTTTAAATCTGAAAAAAATTGCTTTAACTTCATTTTCCTGTAAAAATGTGATTTGAGATTGGAAAATAGACATCACTCACTCACTGCCTGGGGTTGCCATTGGAAAAATAGTTTCAGGCACTGATGGCTTATACTCTCCCTCTTTCGAGGCCCCTTCATTTTATAAAGAGGATTCCGAGGGCTACCCCATGTTAGAGTCAGTAAATCTTCCGCTTAGATCCGCGAATTTGTTGATCCTTTTCAAGGAAATTTTGCGTAAAGATGCGCGTTCCACAGTGTGGTGACCAAATGCTTCCGTTCTGGATTTCCAGAAGCGGTCGCATCTGCAAAGAAAATGTTCAGCGGAGTTCTCTTCCTGTTCAAATGAGCACAACGGTGAAATTCGATTGTCCATGATGTTTAGCATTCTACGAAAGTAGTAATGCCCCGTTAGAATGCCTTCCATTAGCCTGATTGTATTTCGACTTTTGGAAGTGAGCGATAAGGCTTGTTTGGGTGATAAGCATTCTGGGCTGTCTGTATTTATCAGTTTCTTTGGACTAGAGTATGTTGAGGTCTTGGGATTCCCATTTTTTGAGATGCCAATTGCCGGAGAAGGTCCTATGAATTCCTTCTTCGAACCCTCTTTTGCCAAAATATCGGCTTGTTCATTCCCAAGCTAGTTGGTATGCCCGGGAATCCATTTTATTGAAATTTTGTTGTTCCCAAGAAACAAGTTATTTATTGACCTTTTCTTTTCCCACACCAGTTTTGAGGTGCTGATGGGATTTTGAAGGGCTTTTATGCTTGCTATCAGTAATGTTTATTTTCTTAAATGCTGATGCCAAGTTTTGGAAAATAGACATGTATGTAACTTGACTTATCACTTCCCGCCATAGATAAGGGAAAAGGAATATGGATTTCAGCGCTCAGCCTGTCCGTTGTGGGAACTGGAGAACGCTGAACAACAGAGGCTCAGATTGTAGCGAATTGTAATCCTCACCCTGGCAGCCATTTGCCCAATTCCTTGTTGAAGGAATCGTTGGCACTTACGAGGCCTTTAGGTCTTCAGCTACAGCGTCATACTTGGCATTCAAAGCAGCTCTTAGGGTTTTTGGGGCCCCTCAAAGTGAGCGACGGAAACAGCGTCGGCGTTGATATTGAAAAACGCTCTTCCCTTTGTAAGTCCAGGGCTTCGCGAATCTCATCTCAAAGTACAGGCTCACTCCGCACATCACTTGCCATTTGAATCTCCTCACAGCCATCACACGTGTCGGGCAAGCCTTAGGACTCCCTGTATATTACTACTAGAAGTCTCTTCTTCCCAGTGAAAGATTTAGTTTCAATTTAATTGAACCACCGTGAAGGCCCCCCTCGCGAATACATGACGTGGTAAAAACTGTACGACTGAAGAAAATTACAAAAAAAAGACCGATTTTATACTAAACATCCCTCAGCACGTCACTTGTCGAAAAGAACTCTATACCGTAGAAAAGCCAAAGTTTTGATTAAAAAATTCCAAGTAGAACCCTCGAACTTCTACTCACCGTTACAACCTCTTACCAAAAACGTATGAAAAATCAAATTTAAAAAAAATAATAAAAAACGTAGTACCTACATTAAAGCATAGGAAATGAATTAATAAAACAAGTTGAAAAATCTTGACGGTTAGAGCGTCACAAAATGTCATGAAGATCTCTTTCATGATCTTGTACTTATGTAATTGAAACTACAGTGTGTCTAGAGGCGATTTGATTTGGTTAGTGTAACAATGTTTCTTTCGTGATCCAATTTTCTTCCTTGACGATTAAATGAGCAAAATACACTCATCGACTAATAACAGTTCAGTTGACATTTTTTGGCCAAATTGAAGCTAAGATTTCAATTCAATTGCTTCATGTCGCTTCGTAATTTCTTTTTATTTATTTATTTATTTTCTGTGCAATCACGAGTATCTTTTTTCGTGTCATTTTCAAAGTTAGCAAGAAACTATTGAAATTTTTTAAAAATAGCGTTAAACAAAAGGAGAATTGTGATTTTTTTAACGCGACGATGTGGGAAGAGTCACGGTCAAAATGATTATTCTTGTTAATTCTTTTGTACATAAAGTATATAATACTAAATATGTGTCATTTTCTAAGTAAAAAAACAAAAAAAAATCAGCATAGGCTAGATTGTTAGAAGTAAGATAATTTAATACCTCTTCTTACGAGTACTGTAAACTTTGTATTTTCTATCCGATTAAGAGAATCGTTAATTTTTTGAACAAAATGAAACCTATTGCCTTGAAATTGAATTATAAAAAACACTTTGAAGTACGAAAGATCAACTCGCTACTTACGTTCAAATTTTTCATCTCTATTTTTTGGGAAAATTTAATTCACAATTTATCAATTTATTTCTCTAATGTAGTAATGAATTCAGTTCGTCGCTCCCTTCATGTAAATCTCGAATTCTACGTAACAATTGAAGATCCTGCAGCAACAACGAGCAAACTTTGAAATTGTCGTTCTGATCTCGTCCGATCTGGCGGTGTCGCGAGAACCTACCAGGGATGGGTATCGATTCCCGATATTCCAAAATATCGAAAGTTTCGTACCGATACCAAGATATTTTAGTATCAATAAGCTCTGTCCTATATTTTTGGATATCGATATTTCTAAACATCTTTGGATTGTTAATATCGATACAGTTCTCGCGGAAAATCAAATCTTTGGTTGCAACTCGACCCACCAACCCTGGATTTCTTCAGATAATTTATATTGCGGATAATTTTTTTTTTTTTTTTTTTAGAAAATTTTCAATAATATAATTCATTTAGTAAATACTCAGCTGAGCAGTTTTTGTTTACTGGCGCTACGGCCTTCAAGAACCATGGCCTTCTCAACAATCGATTTCCATTCCTTCGTGTCCCGCGCATAGTTCCTCCATGTCTGCACGCCAAGCCGGGTCAGGTCCTCCCTCAGCCAGTGCAAGCGTGTCCTTCCTCTGTGCCGTCTTCCACCAGTGACTCCATGCATGGCTGCAAGAGCATTTTTCTGGCGTCCCCACTATAATCGATGGGTACGCCTCCTCTGACTTGTATTGCTGCACCTAGCTGCAAAATGGGACAAGTGGGTATAGATAGAGAGAGATACAGCATAAATACAATAACAAATTGTGGGTTTATTACTCGAATATCTATGATCTACCTAGCTAATCTCCCAGTTCTAAAAGGGGGCGTTCGCGACTGCCAAATAGCACCCGAGTTTAGTCGCGGACCACAATTTTTTACAACTCCACTGACGTTGTATAGTTCAGCAGCTGGAGCTGAGTGCTTCTCAGGGCCCGTGAGGCAAGCTGCAGTGAACTGGTTCGAGTACAGCAACGGGCAGGCTTATCCAGGAGGCGGCTACTTCTCCTGGGCGTCGATGACAGAACTTCAGGGAGCGACGTAGTTTGTCACTTTGCAGTTCCCATCCACGACTCTCGTTTGTTTCGTATTTCCTCGTCGTCCCATTGTTTAAAAGTTTTTCCTCTGCGTCAGCTCTTTTTTTTCCTCAGCAGCCAGTACACCCTGGGCTGAGGGACTTTATTCTACTTGCTCCTAGATATCACAGCAAATCGAAGTCCATACTATTGATGAATGTGGAGAAAGGCTCGAGAAATCTCCCAACCAACACTCGCGCATCAGGAGGCCACAGCTCAACCGTCAGCATCACTTTCCGAATGAGCCTACTTCGCTCCTGCTCAAACAACTGGCAGCTATTGATGAGGTGGTCCCATGTCTGCTCGGTCACTCCATCACATCCGCAAAAAGGGTCCTCGGCCTGGCCGAAACGGAAGAGCGAGACCTTATTCCTTCCATGGCCAGTTAGGGCCTGGGTCATTTTGCATGATATTTGAAGCTCAGACTTCCATCCTGCGTCAGCTCTGACCTGGTTTGAGTTTCGATGTGAGAGGCTACTTCTCACAATAGCTCTCCGTGGGTACTGTTCGGAAGGCATTCTTTCAACATGACCCAGCCATCTGAAACGGGTCTGTCCGATGAATGCTATGAAATCTGGCTCAGATTCCCCAGACACCACCTCACAAACGGCGCCAAAGATTTTTCGCAAAATCTTCCTCCAGACAATTCAGCAAGCTCTCGTGACGGCCAGGGTCCACATCTCACAACCATACGTGACCACCGGGCGGATAATGGTCTTGTAAATTGTGGGCTTAGCTCGTCGTGACAGCCCACGAAATTTGAGAACTATCTGAACCTCCCAGGAACACCTATTCCTGCAACTATACGCGCTTTTATTTTTGTGGTCACCTCGTTATCTTCGGTTATCAATGTTCCCAAATACTTGAACTCGAGACAAACTGGGAAATCGTGCTCCCCAATCGTGAAAGTGGTCTGGGTAAGCTGAGGTTTTCTTGAGGTCTTCGTATACATCGTTTTTTGTTAGTTGATCTTCAGGCCTCTTGCATTTGCTGCCCTGTTGAACTCCTCAACTGCCCCTGAGAGAGCAGGAGCTATCCGTGCCATGATTTCAACGTCATCAGTGTAAGCCAGATGCTTTGTGAGCCAGCTCCAAATAGTTCCACCCGGGTTGGTTTGAATACTTCTGCAGCGCTTTCAAGTGCTAAATCGAAAAGGGTTGATAGTGAGAAATGAATATTAGACTGTGTTGTGACCCAAAAGTATCGATACCCCAAATGATACTCGAATAGAATACACTATCGATACTTTTGTAACGATACCCAACCCTGGAACCTACCTGCCTACTAGGTAGTTTTGGAAGTTTCTCGCTTCACCACCGATCGGGCAAGTACTTACAAGTACGAAACCAGTGTAAACTCAAAAACGTCAATTTTGGGGCTCATTGTTGCTGCAGGGTCTTCAATTCCCCCTTAACGGCAAATCCTCTCGTTTCTAAGGTTTTATTGAGATAAAAGTACTGACGTCTTCGTGCCATATGAACCCAAGAAACGCTTGTTCTTCAAATTTTGTTTTCACAAAATTTGTACTTCCTGCCCCACTCACAAAAATCACAACCGACACTTCGATTATTTGTTTTTTCTTCAATTTATTTATATTTATCAGAATCTATATTATTAATTAAAAACACCCTTAGCGAGAAATAATTTTTTTTCAACTTCTTCATGTAACAGCAAACTACATATTTCAATGTGTTAATCGGTCAATTAGTGGGTCTTTTGATTCAGATCATTCTCTGGTCACGATTTGTACCAACAAAGTTTACTTGAAAGAGAAAATCATACGTTGCTTTTGCGAAATGTAAATAACCGATTTATTTGGGAACTTACATTTTGATTTTTCCTTTAGTACAACTTACTTGCCTTAAGCCTTGTCTGCTGTACATAATTTTAGAACTTGTAAATATTCAGTTGATGGAAATGTTAATAACTTTCTATTAAGGAAAAAAAAATCAATGCCATAACATCTCTTATCTTCAAATCGTAACATCTTCTTTTACATTTTGAGGCATTTTATTATTAAGAATTTTTCTCACTACATTTATTGCTATACGAATCAAATTATTACATTTTACCACAAACTTTTCCAGTATAACTTTACATCGTTTATTAGTGGATTTTTTCACGTTTAACGTTTGGCTTTTTCAATGAAAGCGTAAATGAGAAATAAAAATTGATCATTCTGAGTGAAATATTATGTGATGTTGATTTCAATTCATTATAATTTTGTATTTGATGAAGATGATTAAAGGGTATATATATAAGTATCCCAGTTATACCTATATATATATTTAAATGATACTATAGGGCATATTTTATGTACATATATACATAATAATTATTGAAGATTTTCTGTGCCATTTTCCCACCTTACCCTGTAATCTTTTTTTCATATTATTGCAATTTGTCGTATATAAAAAAATATATATAAAATACAAAAAATATGTATAAATTCATCAACCGATGAATAATGCCAACTCACACGTCTATTCTTGCTGATGAGTTGCATATTTGTTGATACAATAAAAAAATACTATTGAAGGAGCCTGTTTTTATGAGTTATTCCTTGCGTCATCTCCGAGTGATAAAAGAGCCTATTTCAAAGATAAAAACAAGTTCATTCGAACTTGATGAGGATGTATAATTATTATAGCTGCAAACATCATCTCGTATCACTGTAAGATAGTAGACTGTAGATGAATCCGCGGATCAGGGTGATGGAAGCCCAAAGCGCTGACGCCTAGTGGCTTATTGTGCTACTCCGCAATGCGCAGAGTGATGGAGTGGATTGAAGCACACACACTGTCACTGGCGATCCAAAAAACGGAAAGTGTACTGCTAACCACAGCGCGAATTGAGAGATCTATACCTATGAATGTGGATGGACAGGAAATCATCACCTCTCCAGCCATTCGCTACCTTGGTGTCATGCTGGACGGGAAACTAAGCTTCTGGAGGCACATCAGTGGAGCAGCAGATAAGGCTGCAGATATTGTGAACAAGCTGAGCCGACTGATGGCAAATCTAGGGGGCCCATCACCCGCTAAGAGGAGACTCCTTATGCGAACTGCAGAGGCAATTATGCTGTATGGAGCAGTAGTGTGGGCAGACTCCCTTAGGTACCAAAAGTACAGGGCACGTATGGAAGCTGTACAGAAGAGAGGAGCTCTGAGAATCAGTAGTGCATTTAGAACTGTCTCAGGTCCAGCATCACAAGTGATAGCGGGAACTATCCCAATATACCACCAGGCACTGGAGCGTAAAAGGATAAGAATGAGGAAGGCAGAGGCAATTGAAGCCACGTAAAGCCATTGAAGCCATGTAAAGAAGGAAGAGCGGGAGGAGACCATCCGTAGGTGGCAAGCAGACCTTGTCTGTGAAACCCGTGGAAGGTGGACAGCCCTCATAATTGACGATCTAATGGCTTGTTTGGAGGGAAAACACGGAGAGGTGAACTATTACCTGACTCAATTCTTCTCAGGGCATGGATACTTCCGCTCCTTCTTAGTAAAGATCTGGAAAGCCACTGACCCAGAGTGCAGATACTGTGGGATAGAGGAGGATGATGTCTACCACACCTTCTTCACATGCCCACAATCGGAGGGTATGAGGGGAAGAGGTCATCGGAACGTTGCGTCCATAGACAATCATACATGAGATGATTAAGAACAAGTCGAGCTGGGACGCAATGGCAGTATTTGTCACATCAGTCCTCGAAGCAAAAAAGCTGGATGGAAGATGGGAGGAAGAAGATGAGGAATAGAATTGAAGGAGACACCAGAAGTAGGAGCAGCCTTTTGGCACAAAAAAAGGGCTCACCCTGAAGTAATACTGTACAAGTGGTTCAGGGGTGAGTCCTAAGCAGAGGGAGTGGGGGTTTAGTTGGTAGGCCCAATGCGATTTGCGAGGTGAAACCTGCGATTTGATACCATTTCGCTATCGAATATTATGTGGGAGGCTTTTTCTTCAGCCTCTCCACACAGCCTGCAGAGGGCTGTATTCTGATCTAACCCAATGCGGTTGAGATGGAATCGGAGTGGAGTAAAGCCTGTTACCAGGCCGACCACTAACCTGACTTCCTTGCGGCTTAGCCGCAGCAGCTCTTCTGTGGCGCTGGACCACCATGCGCTCACTTAGAGCATGGCCTCCAAGGTTTAACCTTCTACTAGTGGTTTCATTGGTGACCCACCAGTTTATGGTCGCCCTAAAGGAAGATTTGGGAATGCCGATGGCTGGCTCTGGACCAATGAACGGGGTTAGTCAGCCCCTTCTGGCCAGCGCATCTGCTTTCTCATTTCCCATTACTCCGCTGTGTCCTGCCACCCATTCCCCAGAGACTGATGTGTTACGACAGGAAGCAGAGAGTTTGGTAGCAGCCCACACTAACTTTGAGTTAATGGAGGAAGCGGCTAAAGCCTTGATCGCAGCCTGGATGTCCGAGACAATGCGGACGTGTACACCGCTGTGTTCCCTCTGTAGACTTTCCCCAGTGCAAGTACTTCAGCCTGAAATACTGAGGCATACTCTCCCAGAGGAGCTGAGTGGCTCCATCTGGGATTAGCCCCGTTAATTCCAATCCCTGTACCATTTCCCATTTTGGATCCAATCACTGTAAGAACATCGATATTGAAAAAAAAATCTATACAGGGTGTAACGGTTAAGGTCGTACAACCGGCCAGGGTTCGATTCTACAACTAATTTGTGACTTTTTTTGTCTCCTGACTTTTTTTTCTTAACCCTCTTAAAATCGGACTTTTTCCACTTTTAAGATTTTTTTCGTATTTTCGACCTTACGCCATTAAAACAGCCATAACTCCCTTGTTTTTCAATCAAAATTCAAATGTAATTATACCGTTGGAAAGAGCGTTAAATTCTCTATCTTCCTAGTGTTAAATAACACTTTTTAAAGGAGACTAAAATGTTGAAAAATGAGCCCAAATAGTAAAATCTCGGAAATTTTTCGTTTTTTCAAACGTTTGTAACACTGACTGAAACTGCCGGTTAAGTTCTCACTGTAACCCCAAAAGTTTACCCAAAATCTCAGCTTTCCAACGGTATGGTCATAAAATGAGTTACGCAGCCATATTTTCGTACTTTGTCTCACTGAGTCAAATGATGACACAAGACTTATCGAAAAAGCAGTCACTGATATCTTGTCCAATTCAATTTTCGAAAATTGTCTTAATTTCTGTTAATTTGTATGCCAATTTTTTTATTACTAGATCGGCCAAGTTAAACGTTACTACGGTCGACAAAAGGTCAAAGGTATGTTTTTATGTCCATCCTCCTTCCTCCCCACATCGCAAGTAATCAAACCACCCTGTCCATAATAACACTGGGTTCCGAACATCAGATTAGTTATCTGATCAGTGATCAGTTCGTGACCTGCCTACACATCTACTTGTATCATGGCAACTTTTTCCAATCAAGAGTACGCCGATATGCTGCTGGTTTATGGTTTCACAAACCAAAACGCCAGTGAAGCTGTACGGGAATACCAGCGGCGGTTCCCACACAGGCGCGTAGCCTTCAAAAACGTGTTTTCAAGGGTATGTAACCGGCTGACTCTGCTGTTCATGTTTTGTGTTCTGTGCGCGTCACTAACAAAGGGGATTTATGTCATTTCGCTCACCGGATTTCAATTGTAAGTATTGAATCCTTCCTTCAATAATAATTGTGTCTTCCATCTACTTGAAAGGCTTATCCCATTCATACAGAAAATGAGATTGGTTTATGTTTGTTATTGATATCTTCCAGTTTTATGAACTGCTATTTTGTTTTAGACAGGTTATTATGAACAGGGTGGTTTGATTACTTGCGATGTGGGGAGGAGGATGGACATAAAAACATACCTTTGACCTTATTGTTGACCGTAGTAACGTTTAACTTGGCCGATCTAGTAATAAAAAAATTGGCATACAAATTAACAGAAATTAAGACAATTTTCGAAAATTGAATTGGATAAGATATCAGTGACTGCTTTTTCGATAAGTCTTGTGTCATTATTTGACTCAGTGAGACAAAGTACGAAAAGATGGCTGCGTAACTCATTTTAGGGGAAAAATATCTTTCGCGAAAAACGTCGATTTTTACTGGAAGATCCACGGTTTTTGGCACGGGAACGAGGATTTTACACCATTAGTCCACTGTGAACAATTTTATGACCATACCGTTGGAAAGCTGAGATTTTGGGTCAACTTTTGGGGTTACAGTGAGAACTTAACCGGCAGTTTCAGTCAGTGTTACAAACGTTTGAAAAAACGAAAAATTTCCGAGATTTTACTATTTGGGCTCATTTTTCAACATTTTAGTCTCCTTTAAAAAGTGTTATTTAACACTAGGAAGATAGAGAATTTAACGCTCTTTTCAACGGTATAATTATATTTGAATTTTGATTGAAAAACAAGGGAGTTATGGCTGTTTTAATGGTGTAAGGTCGAAAATAAGAAAAAAATCTTAAAAGTGGTAAAAGTCCGATTTTAAGGGGGTTAAGAAAAAAAAGTCAAGAGACAAAAAAAGTCACAAATTAATTGTAGAATCGAACCCTGGCCGGTTGTACGACCTTGACCGTTACACCCTGTATAGACGGACTACATAACCTAATGTAAGATCAGGATACTAGAGGGCCAAACAGGTCTGCTAAACTGCAGGAGTCAATTCTGCAACAAAATGTGCCTCTTCGAAGTTCTAGAGGCTTTGTTTCAGAGTTATTTCAATTTTAAGATTTTTTTCGTGAGTGACCTCACGTTACCAATCGCCCATAACCCCCTTAATTTGCTGTGTAAATTAAAATTAAAGGATACTGCTGGGAGTCAGGGTTTGTGTTGATCACCACTTTTTATAACACTATTTACTTAAATAAATAAAAGCCCTAGGTCCTCCAATTACAAACTTTTCAAACCTGGAGTCACTCCCCGGGACACTGGGAATTCCCAGGTCTATCTATATTCAAAATTTGGTCAATTTTAAGGCCTCCCTAATTTTCCTATATGCACTAATCTTAAACTTGAGGGGCTGTCAGCGTACTGACGGGTACCAAGCGGAATTTCGCATCCTTGCGTTAAATGTTGTAAATTTCCTCAACTTGCCGGGCTGACAGTTTCGCCAAGAAGAAGTTATATTTTCCTCACCTTAGGCGACCCGAGGCAGGAAATTCCTGGTACGGCTAGTCAACTTCCTCCATCTACCTCAACCTACTTTAACAGCATTTAAAGAAAAAGTGCCTACTTATATAACTTCAAAAATAGAATAGGGAAATTTGAACGTAAGCTAACCAAGCTCCAACAGTTTTAGTTATGAAAACGCTGCAAATTATTACACAAAGGTTTATTTTTTTTTCTATGTAGATCACTCGTCTGCAAAGAACACGGCTTTGCCATTGTTACCACCAACCAACTTGAAGAAAAACATCGATCGCATTTCGGTCAGCTAACATTTGAACGGAGATTAGGCCTCTTTTGCAATTCACACTCGTGTTTCTGATTTATAGTAAGTCAAACCCTTAAATTCTCGTAGGGGGCGAACGGTTTGTCCTACAGGGCTCCGCGTGGTCTCAAAAAATTCTATACTACCTTAAATTGATGGAAAAACAATACCTTTATATCAACATTTTTTGAGCTAGGGCGTTTTCAAAATTTCAACCCTTATTTTTCAACCCTTAGAGATGACCTACATCAACCAAATCTTCGGGGCAAACTAGACCCCAAATGGAGCCCACATACCGAATTTCAACCAAATCGGTCCAGGGTTGCTCAGAAAAGTGCCGCGGACGGTGGACGGACTGCCAAATTTGCATTCGATTTTTGGATTCTACGTACCTTGAAACGTAAACCAACAAATTAAAAAAAAATTCTTTGTCAATTTCAAAGGTTTATCAATAAAAATAATAAACCAAAAGAACTCTGAAAAGAAAATCTCAGCTTTCCAACTGTCTTGTCATTGTTATTTTAAAAGTAGAACTTACAGAATTTTTACCCGGCTGACGATCTGAGGGGTTGTATGATTAAGGGGGGGGGGGGGGAGACAATCTCCCGAAACACCTCAGATCGTCAGCCGGAACGCTGGGTTCGTTGAAAAAAATTCACGTTTTTCCGCGTTCAAACACAAATATCTGTAATAAACCCTACTTTGAAAATAATAATGAGTAGATCGTTGTAAAGCTGAGATCTTGGCGCAGTTGTTACCGCTCTTGCATTTTGAAAAAATATTGGTTCTCTTAGTTCAATTTCCGATTGAAAAAATCCAAATCAGGTTTCCCAAATCAGTGAAATTTTCCTTCACATAGGGCTTTTTCTAGTCCCAAACCTTGACACAAAAAATAAATAAATAAATGCTGTAAAATATTACACAAAAGTTTATTATTTTTTTATATAGATCACTCGTCTGCAAGGAACACGGCTTTGCCATTGTTATCACCAACCATTATGAAGAAAAACATCGATCGCATTTCAGTCAGCTAACATTTGAACGGATATTATGCCTCTTTTGCGATTCACACATTTTTTGAGTTAGGGCGTTTTCAAAATTTCAAACCTTATTTTTCAACCGTTGGAGGGGGGGCAAACAATTTTTTTCTCGCTCGATTCCAAGGATCATTATTACAAATAATAAACCAAAATACTCAATAGAAGTAAATCTGATTCGAGTCAATTCGATTCGATTTGAAGTCAGTTTGGCAAATAACTTGAGTAGGTACACTAATATAAACACCCACTTATTGACTACAATGGAAATTTCGAGTGAATTCTTTTGAAACTGAAAAGATTAGAAAGGTTCGCGATTGAATTATTTTGACTAGCGAGGTCTTTTCCTGCAGAAGTCGATTCGACTGATACCAGAGAAGCTCAATTCCATCGATTAAAATCGCTGCTACACCCCGAAAACATAAGACTTCCGAATATGGGAAGAGGGGCGTTGAATAGGGAGCCTAATAATAACGCGGGAGTGGGGGAACTAAGCCACGGCCTGACCAACTAAATATAACGGGAACAGCGTTAAACCCTCCCTTCCCAATTTAGGAGCCTTCGCGTCCCTTCAAGAACGTCCACTTCTCCCGTCCGACGGAATAAATTATGGGACGTCGAGGCTTCTTGTAATTTCGCGAAGAAAAACCGGGTTTCGTCGCCACAACCGCGACCACTCTGGATGAAAGATCCTCTCGACTTTACTTACTAAGTCGAAAGAGCTATGAGAAAGTTTAGCAACAGTTTCCATTACTGATTTTTAATTTATTATCCTCAATAATGAGCCATGGAATCGACCAAGAAATTTTTTTTAACCCCCCTCAAAATTTGTTGGTTTACGTTTCAAGGTACGTAGAATCTGAAAACAGAATAAAATTTTTGCCGTCCGTCGTACGCGGCACTTTTCTTAGTTCCCATGGATCGATTTTGATGAAATTTTTTATATGGGCTCCATTTGGGGTCTAGTTGTGCCCCGAAGCTATTGGTTGATGTAGGTCACTTCTTAGGGTTGAAAAGTAAGAGTTGAAATCTTCAAAACGCCCTAACTCAAAAAAATTTTGATATAAACGATTGTTTTCCCATCATATTAAGATAGTATTGAAATTTTCGAATTTTTAGAGACCACGCGGAGCCCTGTAGGACCAACCGTTCGCTTCCTACAAGAACTTAAGGGTTGGGCTTACAATAAGTCAGAAACACGAGTGTGAATCGCGAAAAAAGCCTAATCTCCGTTGAAATTGTTTATCTAGTAGATAGGTAGTACCTACCTATGGTTGGTAGGTGGTAACAATGCCAAAGCTGTGTTCTTTGCAGACGAGTGATCTATATCGAAATAATAAACCTTTGTGTAATAATTTGCAGCGTTTTGGTTTTCGAGTCGGCCAAGGAAGTGAAAGCATTGTTTTCTCTTTTCTAGGATGAAAAATATCATCCAAAATCGAAATTTCCAGTTTCTAGACCTTCCTGAACCATTTTGGTTACGCGTCTCTGTCCGTCTGTCGGTCTGTGTGTCCGCTAATCCTTGTAGCAAAACTAATTTCAGTTCGATTTTTATGAAATTTTCAGGGATATGCGGGTTGCAGCGTAAGTGGTCCCCAATGTAATACATTGTTATCGGATCGCAGTACGCCTTACGCGGCACTTTTGCCACTTAGCATTGACCGATTTTGATGAAATTTGGTATGTGGGCTCCATTCGGGGTCTAGTTGTGCCCCAAAGATTTTGGTTGATGTAGGTCACTTCTAAAGGTTCCAAAATGAATTTTGAAATTTTGCAAACGAGCTAACTCAAAAAATTTTGATATAAAGGTATTGTTTTCCCTTCAATTAAAGATTCTATAGAATTTTTAGAATTCTTTGAGACCACGCGGAGCTCTGTAGGACAAACCGTTCGCTCCCTACGAGAATTTAAAGTTTGGACGTACGATAAATCAGAAACACGAGTGTGAATCGCAAAAGAGGCCTAATCCCCGTTCAAATTTTAGGTGACCGAAATGCGATCGATGTTGCTTCCGAGTCTACCAAGGTAGAGGAAGCTTTGTTTTCACTTTTCATGGACGAAAAAAAAGTTCTCCAAAATCAAAATTTTAACTCGCGTTTTGCGTTTTAGACCTTTCCGAACTATTTTGGTTCCGTGTCTGTCTGTCCGTCTGTCATGAATTCCTTGTAACGCGCATAACTATACGAAGTTATTGTCCGATTTCTATGAAATTTTCAGGGATTGTGCGGGTTGGTGTGTAGACGGTCCCCTATGAAAATCATCATCTTCGGACTGATAGAAGCGACTGCGCATGCGCAAACGTGAATTCCTTGTAACGGCCATAACTTCTACACTTTCCATCCGATTTCGATGAAATTTTCAGGGATGTTACAGATTAGTATTTAGATAGTCTCCTATGAAAATCATCACCTTCGGACTGATAGTAGCCACTGCGCATGCGCAAACGTGAATTTCCTTGTAACGGCCATAACTTCGACATTTTCTACCCAATTTCGATGACATTTTAAGGGATTACGCGGATTAGCGTGTAGATGGTCCCCTATGAGAGTAGTGAAAGGTACTTAGAGATTGGTGTTTTGAGATCAACTACTATGCATCGGATCATCTATATAATCGGGTTATGGATACGAGGAAGCTATGTGCCACACCCACTTGGCAGACTTTTTTTGTTTGATAATTTTCCTCTTAGATAACACGATTTCGTCCTACCATCGGGCAACACTGGGAGGAGACGGCGATCAGAACAGCCCATCAGCGAGCGTTCCCGCTTCATGTTGAAGAAGTCCGTTTTCCCGATTATTTTTTGAAATCATAAATTTTGATTGTCTCCCAAAAATAACAGGAGACTTATTTTCCGAAATCAAGCTGATTTTCATCTATTGCACACCATTAACTATTCAGGAAAACGCTGCAAATTATTACACAACGGTTTATTATTTTTATATAGATCACTCGTCTACAAAATCACCAACCATCCAATATGAAGAGAAGAATGAAAAAAAAAATAAATAAATAAAAAAAATAAAATTTAAAAAAAATTTAAAAAATCAAAAAAAATCAAGAAAATAAATCAAAATCACCAACCATCGATCGCATTTCGGTCAGCTCTAATTTGAACGGAGATTAGGCCTCTTTTGCGATTCACACTCGTGTTTTGATTTATATATATATATATTTCAATATAAACCCTTAAATTTTCGTAGGGAGCGAACGGTTTGTCCTACAGAGCTCCGCGTGGTCTCAAAAAATTAAAAATTCTATAGAATCTTAATTTGAAGGAAAAACAATACCTTTATATCGAAATTTGTTGAGTTAGGGCGTTTTCAAAATTTCAAAATTGATTTTGGAACCCTTAGGAGTGACTACATCAACCAAAAGCTTCGGGGCACAACCAGACCCCAAATGGAGCCTACATACCAAATTTCATCAAAATCGGTCAATGCTAAGTGGCAAAAGTGCCGCGTACGGCGTACGGCGGACGGACGGCCAAATTTTTATTCGATTTTTGGATTCTACGTACCTTGAAACGTAAACCATCAAATTTTGAGGGGGTGTTGAAATTTTTTTTTTCTTGGTCGATTCCAAAGGTTCATTATTGAAAATAATAAACCAAAATGCAAACAGAATTCGGTGAAATTCCTCATTCATCCGCTGCTGGGCAAGCGGAGCAAGTTATGTTAAAAACGCACGACCGAGCGGTCGTGCGTTTTGTAGTATTTCATTACGCCGTCCCGAGCCACCTCAGTAGATCTGAGTTGTATTATACAACTCAGATATATCTACAACCGATATAATATCGGTCAGGTTTTTTGTAACCTGAAATTCAATTCTGGAACTCTATTCATCACCTTGGATTCCTCGTGTGAATCACGGATCTCTATTTCGAAGTTGAGTTGGCGAGACACGATTCGGTTGTTTCGAACCCTCCTACGCTTCACGTTCCTTCAAGTTTACAGTTAGGATCGCCAGTATTTTTCTAATAAAAGCCATCTGGGTGGACGAGTTTTTATGATGAACATGTTTTTCTTCTATGATCTGTAGTGATTATGCTGCTTTTGCAAGTCTTTTGGATTAATTCATTCATAATCTATATCTTATAAAATGTAGAATTTACTCATTTTTGTCCAAAAGAAGTTAAGTTGGATGTGCTTGAAATATCCGAAATTATCATAAGTCCTAGGTTTTTTTCCATGTCAAAGGATTTTGGTAGTGCTCTGATCGATTCATTCGTTTTCGAACCAACAGAGCTGTAATCACGTGTGAGGAAGCTATCCCTATTGCCCACCTTACTTGGCAGACTTTTTTTAAAACCTGCTAAGCTTAGGCATTTATAAAAACTTGATTTATCCTAAAGGTTTCGGAAATTTTTCTCAATTTCAATTTTTCGTGACGTTATTTATTATGCATCTCTAATTGCCAGAAGAATAGTTTTGCTCTACCAATAAATATAAAAGTGTGCTTATGTGCTCGTATTATCAACACCGAAATTAAATTACGTACAAATAGAGTAGTGTTTTTACCTGTGTCTTAGTCTAATAAATATTCGTTTACTTAAATGGTGGGGAAATGTCATCTTTTCTCTATAATAATACATTTATTGTGTCCACATGTACATAATAATTTGCAAAATCATCATGTAGTATCGACGATTCATTATCATGTTTTTGGCATCTTACAGTAATTTAGATACTAATGTGATCGCCTTTTGATTGTGAATTTGAAGCATTGCAATGGAGGTCTCAATTAACTGATGTCTACTGAGAAAATTCCTTCAATTGTGAGTGTAGTAACAACACTGGTCGCTGGTGAGTCCTCTCCACTCTTCCGATAAGTTGTAACTACGGAAGGAATGTCTTCGCCGTTCATCAATCAAAACATCCTCCCGGTGAGTTACCTTAGAGGGGAGTAACCTTGAGCTGTTTGGCATTGGGTGGTGTGCCAGTGATGTGTTATCACTCAGTACAAGCCTCCCTATGAGTCAATCCAGTTGTCTAAACATAGGTCCAAGCTTAGATGCAAGGTGCTCCCTTGGTTTTGTGACCTCAACTGAGGTACTCCTAGTAGGGGATTGTGGAGATCTGCCAGCTGCTGAAAACGCCCCCGTAATTATTAGTGTACTTTCCTTTCCCGCTGGCCGCGAAGCGGATGAGACAAAGAAAGCGACCGTGCCATACATTGTCATCTCGAAATAATATGATAGTGTGCAATGATGGGGGAAAGCAGAGTTGAGTTGGGAAGAGTATTTGAAACTTGAGGGATGAGGACCTGCGCCTTGTCAGGTTTTGTGAGGCGTCATCTCAACTTAGAAACATAACAATGACAGAATATGATTTAATTTAATAGAAAATTGTATATAATCTGATTACATAGAACGTAAAGGAGATGCTGAGGTAAAGTATAACTAGATAAAAATATGTAAAAAGTTTGAATTGTAAATTCCATAGTACACATTCAAGATTGCCTTCATCTAAGATCTTTTATTTTGATTCTTTTTTTTTTTTTTAATTTTTGATTTTTATTCTGGCGAATGGTCCTGAAAGATCAAGTTATTTGAATGGCTCCCTGCAGTCAAAAGAATTATTTATATTAATCTATCTATCAATAACGCATGTTCTTCATTCATTCATCCGGGTGTGCATTAATGAAGAATTTCCTCCTAAACCTCAATTTTTGGAGGTTTTAAAATAAAATCTACCCAGTTGCTCATCAGTTTTAAATTTGATTAGGCTGAAATTTTAAGAATATCGAGGGCTCCCTCATTTACTCGACTGTAGGTGTACACCGGCTGTTTACATGGTTTAAAGCCTGTAAAAACGCTCTAATTCACAATTTTACCACTAGAGGGATCTGTTTATAGTTGTTGTTATTTATCGCAAACTGTTTCCACACCGAGCGCTGATTCCGTATTTCCATATCAATGCTGTATGGGTAGGTGAGTCTGGGATACGGCCGCTCCATGTCTTTATAATTTTTAATTGTTTCCTTTTTCAGCTAGAAATTATTCTTACCATGTCATGATTTATCGATATTGATGAGGAAATTTTTAGTTCAGCGCTCAGTGCGGAAAGTTTGGGAAGTGGAAGCTGTAGAACTATAAAATCGAGTGAGTACCCTTCATTCCAACTGCGATGGGCCCAGGGTACTTTATTAGTAGAGCACGGAATACACATCTCGCATATTTTGACTTCGTGCAACATCGTATTGAGGCTCTATGAAGCTTCCTCTACACAGTGTTTTAAATTGACATTCAAACTGTATATCTTATTTAGAGAAATTATTTTGATTACAGGAGCATATTTTTGATAATTTATTTTGGGTACTTGGACACATAGTCCGTCACATTTTGATAACTTGAGCATTTTTTAATTAATTACTAATTAATTTTTTTTTTTTTTTTTTTTGTCGTGCTCCACATATTTGCGCTTTGGTATTTACTAAATTTTCCATAATATTTATTTATTTATTTTTATTTGGGTAGATTCGAGAAGAAATCGAGGTTGAATCGGGTGCACGCGCTTTTGAACACAAGTTGCGAACTAAGAGACGGAAGTTTCGAAGTTGTGCGAATGCAGGTTGATAAAAGGACTGCCTGCGACGACTGGCGTCGACTCCGGTGACCTTGAATTATTAGTAGTTGTAGATGTTCGCAGCGGACGGTTAAGTTTGAACTCGTCAACAACGACGTCAATCCTGACGATAATATTGACAATATTTACCTAGCTACTACCTATCTATGAAATTTCCAACTATTCTTAGCTACTTGAAAAAGGACATTCTTTTGAATACTTGAGCAAGATACAACAATTTTATGAACACGTTGGTTTTTTATTGATCTCGTTAAGTAATTGTTTTTTAAACCACACAAATCAATCCAAAAATTTTATTGGGGTGGACGCCTAGGTCGTTGGAACGGTTTGACCTACACAGCTTGGTGGTCTCATTCGATTCTAAAAATTCAATTTTCTTTAAATATGATGAACACAATTTATTTTCAACAACTTAGATGGAAAAACAAAACAGGAGCCGCTTGAGAGAGTATTAAGGAAGAGAGAGCCAGAGGTGGAGAATAGTTTCGAAGAAAAAACTAGCACTTTCCTTTAAATGGTAAAAGAAACATAACTATAATATAGTTGATATATTATATCAAAAGTTTTCGAGCGTTTTAGGGAGTTTTGATGGGGGGTTGAACATTTTTTTATTGCTCATTTCCAAAGGTTTATCATTGCAAAATTTGCTTTTAATAATAAACTAAAATCAAGTTAAATAAGCATTTTGGGGAGCTAAATATTTTTCCTAATTGACCGGCTGACCGCACATTTTACTATTTTAAAAAATCGTGTATTTTCTGGACTCTATAATAAAGTAGAAAGTAATCCACTGAAGATCATCTCTCTCAGCGGTTAGAGTCATATTTGTTGACACACTTGAAACAGATCGGACATACAGACTGACACACAGATCTACCAGAGTTGTTCAAGAATGTATACAAGGTGTACGAGAAAGATACGGCCGGACTTCAAGGGGTTGATTTTACAAGCAATTTCCAACAAAAAGTGCTTCATAGAATTTTTTTTAGATGCTTTGTTTTCTAGTTATTTTACTTTTTGAGATTTGTTTCGTATGTTCGACCTCGTCTCACTAAAATGACTATAGCTCCCTTATTTTTCAAGCAAATTCAAATCTAATTACACCGTAGAAAAGAACATTAAATTTTCCATCAGATGAGCTACAACACACATTTTAAACCTAGCATGTAGTTCAATTTTTTTTTTTTTTTAGTCCATACTTTGCAATTATTGAGTTTTTTGACGAAATTCTAAAGAGATTTTCACCCATTTCCTGTAGAGGAAAATTAACGCGGTTTTCAGCAATAACATCCTCAAAATATCAGTTTTCCAACGGTATAATCTAATAATATTTTACAATGGAACTTAATGGAGAAATTTGTGTTTGAACGCGGAAAATGTGAATTTTTTAAATGAAGTCGACGTTTCAACGGGAGGATTCGAGGGTCTCTTCCGCCGCCGCTCATCCCACCCCATCCAACCCCGCGTTCAAACACTAATTTCTTGCGTAAGTTCCATTGTAAAATATTATTTGATTATACCAATGGAAAGCTGAAATTTTTAGGTTGTTTTTGCTGAAAACCGCATTGATTTTCCTTTACAGGAAATGGGTGAACATCTCTTGAGAATCCCGTCAAAAAAATCGGTCAATGTTAAGTGGCAAAAGTGCCGCGTACGGCGTACGGCGGACGGCGGACGGCGTACGGCGGACGGACGGCCAAATTTTTATTCGATTTTTGGATTCTACGTACCTTGAAACGTAAACCATCAAATTTTGAGGGGGTGTTAAATTTTTTTTTTCTTGGTCGATTCCAAAGGTTCATTATTAAAAATAATAAACCAAAATTGAAAATTGCGAAGTTTCAAGTTTGGACTAGAAAAACTCAAACTACACGTGAGGTTAAAATATGTGTTGTAGCTCAACTGATAGGATATTCAATGCTAACGGTGTAATTAGATTTTAATTTTCATGAAAAATAAGGGAGCTATAGTCATTTTAGTGAGACATGGTCAAACATACGAAGAAAATCTTAAAACGTAAAATAACTCGAAAAAGAAGCATCTAAAAAAAATTTCCACGAAGCACTTTTTGTTGTAAATTACTTGTAAAATCGACCCCTGAAATTTGACCGTATCTTTCTGGGACACCCTGTATACCTCGTGCCAAATAACAAAGATGTTGAATTTCGATTTTAGAGGATAATTAGTTTTGTCTCCCGAAAATAATTTTATCTTCTTATCTTGACTTGGAAGAAAATTTCTCATAATTATGCTTCGTTATTCCTGCCTACCACCAGTGAAATCAACGTATGCACCTAATATACCATGTAATACCCTAATATAGTGAATCTAATTATGTAAGTAAACTTGTAGGTGAAATGAACTTGAAGCTTTTGTTCTCGTTTCTTGTTTCACAGAACGTTGGCCATCAGAATTGAGCCAAACGATCAACTGAGGATCGTTGGCAGCCCTCTCCATCCAGACACGCGTTCGAAACATTATTGATTACAAAATATACCCCTCGATGTTTTGGCGAGGGGAGGGTTGCAGAATGTTGAAAATGCGCCAAGTCTATTCAACCCGTCAAGAACACTCGTTGATTATTTGTTATCAACTCCCACTTTAGTTGTTCACTCTAGTAAAGGATGATGATAGATAGATGGAATTAGATAATATTTTTGTTGATTAAGAATATTTCTAATCGTAACAACTTTAAAAGCTATAACATACATTCATTTGTATCGATATCCCTTTTTATTCTGTTGTTATTGTTTTGCTGGAAGCAGTAGTTAATTTTCTTTTGATTATGGTCTTCGGTGGAAAAATATCGTTTAATTTATCTATTTGATGTTGTGAAATAGGAACGAACTGTTCCGTTAGATGCTACCTGTAACAATCATGTAAAAATGATTCCTACAAATAAATTGATTTGAGGACCAAGAAGCCACGTAGAAGGTGAACCTGTCTTTTGTAAATCCTTAAATTATTGTAAATGTAATTGTTACACTTTTTTGTTGTCAAAATTCAAATTGAAGAATGAGAATGTGGAATTGGAATTGAACAAGTGCATGGGTGTAAAGATTATAAAAATAAAAATAATGCCACAAGAAACACGAAAATTGGATGATTATTTCCTGAAAAAAATGGGGAAAACTGTTGATGAAAACTGACCAGCTATGAGAAGGCTGGGGATGGTGGCAAAGTTGCTCCTCCAGACAGGGGGGGGGGGGGGGCAACTAAGCGTCGGTTCGTAAGAAATTAGACTAACGAGGAAACACTGAGGCCCCCTTAATTCGTACCCATTGGTAATCGCTTCAACCACAGCAACTCCCAGGCTGCTTCACTCGCAGCCACAACCTCCTGCCTCATTCGTTGAAATAGCAACAGAAGGTTGATTTTGGTTTACCAGCGAACGCCCCCGCCTGCATGATTACTTAACACTGCTATTGTTGGTTTTCTAGTGCATACGTTGCCTCTAGGAATAAATACAAAATAATTCAAAAAACGTCTGCCAAGTGAGTGTGGCACATAGCTTCCTCGTATCCATAACCCGAATGTATATATAATCCGATGAAAAGTAGTTAATCTCAAAACATCAATCCCAAAGTACCTTCTACTAACCTCGTAGGGGACCATCTACACGCTAATCTGAGCAATCCTGAGAAATTTCGTCGAAATCGGACGGAAAATGTGGAAGTTATGGCTGCTATAAGGAATTCACGTTTGCGCATGTGGGGGAGATGATTTTCATAGGAGACCATCTACACGCTAATCTGAACAATCCTAGAAAATGTCATCAAATTCGGATGAAAAAATAAAGTGTTATGACTGTTACAACGATTTTACGTTTGCGCATGCGCAAAGGCTACTGTCAATTTTAAGGCCTTGATTTTCACAGGGGACTGTCTACAATCTAATCCGCGCAATCCTGGAAAATTTCATCAAAATCAGATGAAAAATGTGGAAGTAATGGCTGTTACAAGGAATTCACGTTTGCGCATAAGCAGTGGCTACTATCATTCCGGCGGTGATGATTTTCATAGGGGACCATCTACCCGTCAACCCGCGCAATCCCTGAAAATTTCATCGAAATCGGGTGAGAAATGTAGAAGTTATGGCTGGAGCAAAGATTTCATGACAGACAGACACACAGACACGGGAAAATTGTTCAGGAAGGTCTAAAACGTAAAACGCGAGTGGAAATTTTGATTTTGGAGTACTTTTTTTCAACCTTGAAAAGTGAAAACAAAGCTTCCGCTACCTTGGTAGACCCGGAAGCAAAATTGTGTTAGTTACCTACCCATCATTACTTAAGTTTAGTAAAAACGTTGTAGTGGTTGATTGACTCAGAACTCTCAATAAAGCGGGTTCAAACAGTACAAAACATTCCTGAAAATTTGCATATGTACTTGAAGTTTTGGGCCCATTTAAACTGTTTTTTTTTTCTATTAATTCGCAAAAATGACCCAAATTGAATTTGTCGCGAAATTTTTGTTTATGAAAACGATTCTATACTTAGCAATTAAGTCACAAGAACTATTCCAGACAGAAGTTTTTAAAAAAGGTGAAATAACTCTACGAATAACATTTCTCACGATTCATGTTGGATCAAACTGTTCCTTGGGTGTTGAGCTACCTTAATATTCCGCCTTGACAGCCGTCAGCTACTGATTTTAATAAAAACCGCGAGGTCAACAACAACAAGGTTGCGAGTTTTTCAATGGAAAAATAAGATGAAAAAAATGCGGTGAGTGAAAAAAGGAGAAAAAAGTTGAAACCGTCTCAACTATGAAGAAACTTGGCAGGCTTTTCATGTTTGATACGAAGCCAAAACCTTGTCGTTACATATCCTTCCCGCTCTCCAGGTGTGTTTGGGATCTTAGGTTTTGTGAGAAACAGCTTAGATCGACTGGAAAGATTTCATAACATTACAATTATCGTGATTGTATCTTGTCAAAGAAACAAGATAACTATGTGAAATCTATTTGACGAAATGCGATTGAAATTCACTGCAATTGGATTCGAGAGGCAAATTAATTATTGATAGTTTTCCTTGAGAATTGAACGCTTCGACATGATCTGCACAGGTTAACACGAGAACTGAACTTTTTATTCACAACATTTCAAAGTATTTTATCATCTAGTAATTAACAGGACGTTTCCAATTGTTTTCTGAACGTTACGAGTAGGGATGCCCCCAAAGTATCGATACTTAAATGTATCGATACTTTTTTCTGATATACAGGGTGTAACGGTTAAGGTCGTACAACCGGCCAGGATTCGATTCTAAAACTAATTGACATTTTATGTCTTTACTATGGCACATAAATGAAAAATCGTTACGCGGGGAGCGTTATGAGGGGAGCGTTATGAGGGGAGCGTTACGCGGAAATTTCTGATGATTTTCACGTACAACCAATCGTTCCTAGGGAAAACTAACTTCCTCATTTTCCACCCCACAAAAATCGTTCACCACTCATTGGAAAGCTCTCAATTTATTAAACATAAGACATAAAATGCCTCTCGTGGTTGCTTACTTGTACGAAAGCTGTATTCGGTTTGCTTCATAGCTACCGATATGTAACTATGATTTTGTTTACTGGCATCGCGTTGCACTTTTATGTTTGATATGAACGTGTGATAATAATTGATTGTATGAACTCAATTATACTTTTTTTTCCTATTTCGTGTTGCACTATCGACCCATATAATACTAGGAAGATCATGTGATTAAGGAAGTACCACTGTCGTATGAAGGAGGATATGAGTGATACAACCAGTGTGAATCTCCCTAGGATTACCGATAGAAAATGTACCCATTTGTAATTCTCAAGAATCCGACACAACTAAAAAGCTCCATCGACACTTAGTGGGCCAAAAACTCGTTTTGAAGAACATACTAGATTAGCTAAATTCTGTGTTTCCACGCATTTCTCCAATTTGTGAATGAAATGTCCTCATTTGTTATTTCAAAAGAGAGCTTCAACGTGGTTTCCAATTCCTAACTTTTCAAGACATAAAATTCTTCGTTTCACAAAGTGAATTTTTGGTTGTTTTCATGATTTTGACTCAATTTTCACACCAGAAGCACCCAAGTTAGGATTAAAACTATTTAAAATGGAAAATTGAGCAAAATTGTCAACAAACTAATATAATTTTGTTGCGCTGTATGCGCACGTTAGACGGGTTGAGACACCAAATGGTTACTTTCAAGGGGGTCTCAGTCGATCATCGTTCGTTCCTCGTTCCTGGTTAGTATGTTCCTAAATTAAAGGCGCTGAAACGTTAAAATTGTACTTGAAATTGGAAATTTTTAAAGATTTTTGAAATCAATTGGTGCATCAGCCTAGCGAATTGAAGAACTAAAAGATTGCCGCTGGAACCATAAAAATCGAACAATAATTGTCAGACAAGAATGGGGAAAACCATTTATTAAGTTAGTTTTTCCCATTTTTGTCTGAAATTATTGTTAGAGTTTGATGATTCCAGCTGCAGTCTTTTAGTTCTTCGATTCCCTAGGCTGATGCACTAATGAGTTTCGAACAAAAATCCTTGAAAGTGTCAAATTTGGGTGAAATTTTAAATGTTTGAGCGCCTTTAATTTAGGGAAATACTAACCCGGAACGAGGAACGCATGGTTATCGACTAAGACCCTCTTAAGATCAGGCACTTTTTTCTAATTGTTTAAGATCTAGTAAGCAACACACAGTTTTGTCTTTGTGGACTGCTGATTTTTGGATAAAATTCACAAAATTACCGTCAGAAATGTAACAATTTGTAATTCTTAAGAATCCGACACATCTCAAAAGCGTCCTCGATATTTTATGGGCCAAAAATATTGGCAAAATACTGTGTTTCCACACATTTCTCCAATTTTTGTGTAAAATGTCCTCATTTTTTTGAGAGAGAAAAAACACTTTATTGAACATTGAAAATGTCCTTATTTGTTATTTTCAAAGAGTAATTCAACGTGGTTGTCAATTCATTCTTGCCAAGACACAAGATTCTTCGAATCACCAAGTGGATTTTTGTTAGTTTTATTGATTTTGTCTCAATTTTCACTCCAGAAGCACCCAGTTGAGTTCCTAAAACTATTTAAAATGGAAAATTGAGCAAAATTGTCAACAAAGGCAACTTTATATTCGTTTTAATGGGTGAATTTTCAGTTTTTTTTACATTTTGTGTTTTGTTTCCGTTTTTGCCTACCACTTTAGACGGGTTGAGGCACCAAATGGTGAATTTTAAGAGCAGGCACTTTCTTTTAGTTGTTTAAAAACACGTAAGCAACACACAGTTTTGTCTTTGGGGACTGCTGATTTTGGATAAAAATCACAAAACTACCAACTGAAATCCTCGATAATGTCGAATACTCGAAACTTTGTTGGCCAAACATCTTATTTTGGGGTACACACTGGAATAGCAGAGAAAATGCGTTTCCACACATTTCTTAAATTTTTGATTGAAATGTCCTCATTTTTTACCCTCAAAGAGAACTTCAACGTGGTTTCCTACTCATAGCTTTTCAAGACACACAATTCTTCGTTACACGAATTGGATTTTGGTTGTTTTTTAGATTTTGACTCAATTTTTACTAGAAGAGTATCCAACAACATATACAACTTTATATTTGTGTTAAAGGTGGGATTTGCTCCTTTTGGTTTATTATTTTCAATAATGAACCGTTGGAATCGACCAAGAAAAAAATTTGTTCAGCACCCCTCAAACTTTGTTGGTTTACGTTTCAAGGTAGGTACGTGGAATCCAAAAATCAAATAAAAATTTGGCCGTCCGTACGCCGTACGCGGCACTTTTGCCACTTAGCATTGACCGATTTTGATGAAATTTGGTATGTAGGCTCCACTTGGGGTCTAGTTGTGTCCCGAAGATTTTGGTTCATGTAGATCACCTCTAATGTTTGAAAAATAAGGGTTGAAATTTTGAAAACACCGTAACTCAAAAAACTTTCATATAAAGGTATTGTTTTTCCATCAATTTAAGATAGTATAGAATTTTTTGAGACCACGCGGAGCCCTGTAGGACAAACCGTTCGCTCCCTAAAAGGAACGAAGGTAGGTCCCTGTAGGTCCGTTCCTATTTAAAGGTTGGACTTACGATAAATCAGAAACACGAGTGTGAATCGCAAAAGAGGCCGAATCTCCATTCAAATGTTAGCTGACCGAAATGAGATCGATGTTTTTCTTCAGGTTGGTTGGTGGTAACAATGGCAAAGCCGTATTCTTTGCAGACGAGTGATCTATATAGAAAAATATTAAACCTCCAATAATAAAAACCTGTTTCTGTTTGCGCAAGTTAGACAGGCTGAGACACCAAATGGTGACTTTTAAGATCAGGCACTTTTTTCTAATTGTTTAAAAACACGTAAGCAACACACAGTTTTGTCTTTGGGGACTGCTGATCTTGGATAAAAATCAAAAAATTGCCGACAGAAATGTACCCATGTCCTCATTTGTTTCCCCCAAAGAAAGCTTTAACGTGGTTTACTACTCATTGTTGTTGTTTTTTAGATTTTGATTCAATTTTCAGTGGAGGAGTATCCAAGTTGCGACCCCTAAAACTGTTTAAAATGGGAAATTGAGCAAAATTATCAACAGATATAACTTGATATTCTTTTAAAGGGGGTATTCTCTACTTTTTTTAAAATGTTGTTTTGTTTGCGCACGTTAGACAGATTGAGACACCAAATGGTGGCATTTTAGGTTCAGATACTTTTTATTGTAAAAAAACCGCTGCAAATTATTACACAATGGTTTATTATTTTTCTGTATAGATCACTCGTCTGCAAAGCCACCAACATGAAGAAAAACATCGATCGCATTTCGGTCAGCTAAAATTTGAACGGAGATTAGGTCTCTTTTGCGATTCACACTCGTGTTTCTGATTTATCGTACGTCCAACCCTTAAATTCTCGTAGGGAGCGAACGGTTTGTCCTACAGGGCTCCGCTTGGTCTCAAAAATTGTAAAAATTCTATAGAATCTTAAATTGATGGAAAAACAATACCTTTATATCAAAATTTTTTGAGTTAGGGCGTTTTTAAAATTTCAAAAAATTTTACCCCTTAGAAGTGACTTACATCAACCAAATCTTCGGGGCAGAACTAGACCCCAAATGGAGCCTACATACCAAATTTCATCAAAATCGGTCAGTGCTAAGTGGCAAAAGTGCCGCGTACGGCGTACGGACGGCCAAATGTTTATGCGGTTTTTGGATTCCATGTACCTTGAAACGGGGTGTTAAAAACAAATTTTTCTTGGTCGATTCCAAAGGTTCATTATTGGAAATAATAAACCAAAACACGTAAGCAACACACCGTGTTTTTCTTTGGAGACTGCTGATTTTGGATAAAAATCACAAAATTACCGTCAGAAATGTACCAATTTGTAATTCTCAAGAATCCGACACATCTCAAAAGTTCCTTCGACACTTTCTAAGCCAAAAATATTGGCAAAATTCTGTGTTTCCACACATTTCTCCAGTTTGTGACTGAAATGTCCTCATTTGTAACCCCCAAAGAAAGCTTCAACGTGGTTTCCTACTCATAGCTTGCCAAGACACAAAATTCTTCGAATCACCAAGTGGAGTTTTGTTACTTTTAACGATTTTGTCTCAATTTTCATTCCAGAAGCACCCAAGTTGAGACCTCTAAAACTGTTTGAAATAGAAAATTGAGCAAAATTGTCAACAAAGGCAACTTTATATTGGTTTTAATGGTTGAATTTTCAGTTTTTTAAATTTCGTGTTTTATTTCTGTTTTTGCCTACCACTTCAGACGGGTTGAGGCACCAAATGGTGAATTTTAAGAGCAGGCACTTTTTTCTGGTTGTTTAAAAACACGTAAGCAACACACAGTTTTGTCTTTGGGGACTGCTGATTTTGGAAAATATCAAAAAATTACCGAAATAAAAGTATCCATTTGTAATTCCCAAGAAACCGCGGTTTTCCGAAATGAAACGCGCTGGGGTGGGCGGCAATTGGTTTGAGAGGCGACGCGCTGAGTGGCGGGGGTGGAACAACCGAGTGGTCCAACTGTTGGTTCAGAGTGAGGCGTGGGATCGCGGTGCCTAGAAACGGACACTCGGTGGCGCTGCCCATCAATGGGACCAACTCCTCCCCCGTGCCAACTGCCTCCTCACCAATGAAAGCCCCCTCCCTACAGTGAGAGACCGCTCGAGTAAAAATAGCCCCTCTTGGCCTCTTCGGCCCTCTTTTCGTCGTTTCCAAGATTTTGAGGGATCCGATGGGTCGCGCTTGCAGCGGGATATCGCGCTGGACCTTGCGGTTTTTTCCCCTCAAGGACTCCCCCCCGCGGATATTTACCGCCTGAACGAAATAAACGTCCGCCATGTGGGTGTAGCACACAGCTTCGTCGTTTCCATGACACGATTATAACAATCGTGTTAAATAAATAAATAAATCTTCAATATCCTGCCTACCACTCCTTTCATTTATGACCAAACGATGAAATTCTTACGGGACCACCTTCACTCCAACTCACACAAAACCTGAACATTTCAACGACTTCAGGCAGTAATAATTTAGCCCATTACTGCCCAGAAATTCATTTTTCACAAAATTTTCGAAATTCTTCTTCAATTCTTCATTTTTATACCTTCTAATGTTAAATATAAGGTTACCTTGTCATCAGCCATGATAGGAGGGGCAGGAGCCCCCGTTGCATATATGCAACGCTGGGCAGTTATCCAATGAAGTTGCTACTATGATGTTTTTTGTAAGTGACCTCATTGATTTCCATATTTCCAGCACGGATAAGAATAAAAAGCTGTATAATACATTTTATGAAATCAATACAATATCAATTAAGCTCCAAAATTCACAAATTATGCAAAATAATGTAGAAACAGTGAATATGCAAGATTATTGATTGTGGTTAGGACGGAATCAACACAAAGTCCCATGTTGCACTTGCTGCACTGATATTTCACGGTTGAAGTACAGTGTTACTCTGTGTATCTCCTCTGTTTTTCTTCCGGTATTTTCTCGATCCAGTGGTCAATAAATTCATTCGTGCCGAACATCGGTTCGATCGATAGACGACATTCTTCCTACACCTTTTGGCTGAGTGTTGTACTTGGTCAGGTAACCTGTGGTTAGTTTTCGTCTGAATTCCAACTGGCATGAATGTGTAAGTAAAGTAAACTACCATTTCGGGTTGGATTTTCAATTTTTTGTTTCATGATGTCGCACTCTCCCATGCTTCATATTCTTGAATTATAAAAGGTCGAGGAACTTGAATGGGTTTCTTCTCTCGTGTAGAATATCTTTATACCACTGACACTGGCTGAATCCCGAAGCAAGGCGACAGAAACCACAAAATGGGGTATTTCAGTCACCTTTTTTAATTCTTTTTTTTTTTTTTTTTTTCAAAAGAGTATGGCTCAGAAATAACGGTAATCGGGTCTGTTCGTCGAGAAAATGTTTTTAAAAACGCTGCAAATTATTACACAATGGTTTATTATTTTTCTATATAGATCACTCGTCTACAAAATCACCAACCATCCAATAGGTATGAAGAGAAGAAAAAAAAAAAAAAAATTCAAAATCACCAACCATCGATCGCATTTTGGTCAGCTCTAATTTAAACGGAGATTAGGCCTCTTTTGCGATTCACACTCGTGTTTTGATTTATATATATATATTTCAATATAAACCCTTAAATTATCGTAGGGAGCGAACGGTTAGTCCTACAGAGCTCCGCGTGGTCTCAAAAAATTCTAAAAATTCTATAGAATCTTAAATTGAAGGAAAAACAATACCTTTATATCAAAATTTTTTGAGTTAGGGCGTTTTCAAAATTTCAAAATTAATTTTGGAACCCTTAGAAGTGACCTACATGAACCAAAAGCTTCGGGGCACAACTAGACCCCAAATGGAGCCAACATACCAAATTTCATCAAAATCGGTCAATGCTAAGTGGCAAAAGTGCCGCGTACGGCGTACGGCGGACGGACGGCCAAATTTTTATTCGATTTTTGGATTCTACGTACCTTGAAACGTAAACCATCAAATTTTGAGGGGGTGTTAAAATTTTTTTTTTCTTGGTCGATTCCAAAGGTTCATTATTGAAAATAATAAACCAAAATCAGAGAAGCTAAGGAAAGTTGAAGATTTGAATGGTGTGACGTAGCTAGCCAATCGTGACGTAGCTAGCCAACTGTCTTTGAAAAAAGTATCCATGCACAGGAACCCTTGAAGGACCTCTTGGATACTACAAAATACCACTCACACACACGCGCTCGGCGTAGTCCGCGGCGTAGTCCTTGCCTAGTGTGTGTGCATTTATAGCGGCCCGCCTTTTTCAAACGTGTGATCTCTTTAATTAATTTTTCTACCACATGTTATAGTATCATTGGGCTTAAAGTTGTAGTATATAGGTTTTCAAGGGTGCTGAATCCAAATTTGAGGTCAAAAACCTGAATTTCCGACCCACCGAAATACCCCATTGTCTTTCCATTAGGAAGCAATTGCACAATAGTTTCAATTGATAGCGGATTCGAAATTCCCTCGACTACTCTTCTTCAGTTCCAGAGGCATAAAAATCAGGAGGGGACTAACAAAAACTTTCTCTCATACAAGGAGGTAGAGAATATCTCTGTGTTGAGAACCAGACGCTGAACAAAGTTTTTCATTTCTGTGGATGTCCTGGCCAGCCTCCTAAGATGAGCTACTCAGCGTTGCATATATGTAACGCTGGGCAGAAATGGGTTAGTATAGTTTCGCCGGTTGCAAGTCGATACCTCAAAGCGTAAAGACGCTGTCCATCCATCTTCCACATTCTAACGTAGGACTTCGGACATCCCTAGGGTAACTATCCGAAAAACATTACGCTTTCGCGTGTCACGCGCGTTTTAAACACTCGGATCCTATGCATTTTCCAACACTCCGATCGAAATGACGAGCAATTTGAAAAACAGAATCATAAAGAGCTAAATTAACCCTCAAGCAGTCGCGTGTGCGGCTATTTGGCCGCATTTATGAAAAAAATAGACTGGTTTTTCTATATTCATACTATACCGCGCAATAGCCGATGTGTACCTTCAAGTTGCTGTTCAAGAAGCAAGACTACACTAGGCTCGGACTTCAAGACGCGCGTAGGGTACCTCAGTTCAGTACCAAAGTTGAAGTCGTCCATCAACTGGCCACGTTCCTAATATTTTCTTTTGTGAAAAGTGTTGTGGTATGTGCACCATTTTCTAGTAAAGAACAAGTCATTTTTGTTTATAATGCATCTGAAATACGAGAGAAAATCAAGAGGCAAATATTGGCAGGAAATATTGGCTGTTTCATACAATATGTACCATAGGTATGAAAGAAGAACTTTCTAAATTTTGATGTTATTCTAGTTGACTTTGTGGAATTTGTTGAGTAATAAATTTATCGTTTAATTGAAAATTGGTTTCTTATGTGCACCCTGCGTATCATTTACATAAAGAATATATGCGCATACGCGTTACACAACTGAATTTCGACTAAGTTACGAAGTGCGGCCAGTTTGCCGCCACGCGCTCAGTTATGTGTTTTTAAAACACGCGACTGCTCGAGGGTTAAAACAACAGACAACAAATTTTTAGTAAAAGGAAACATCAAACAAACATAACACGGCTGAAGCATGTTCCATGTTTCATGAATTTTAGCCGAAGGCTCTAAGCAGTAACCAACCGGAGGGGGCTTGCCGAGTTTATTTTTACTTAAGAAAAACTACCACAAAACTATTATTGACCTTCTTGAAAATTATAGCTTGAACATTTCTTGAAAAAATTTAAAAGTTTAGTGTAACAAGTCATCATTTTAGGAATTGAGCACTGGTGAAAACTTGTTTTGCATTTTTCTGAGTCTTTGGACCTAGCGCCTAAGGTATCGAAATATTCACGTACAGACAGACCGACAGACATAATCACAGGCAGACATGAAACCAAACTTGTTCAGAAATGATCGAGACATGGAAATGTGAATTTTGGAAGCCATTTATTAGTGGACTCAGTAGACTGGGAAGCAAAATCGGGTGGAACAGCAAACAGCTCATTCTAGCGAGAGAACTGTCAACTTTTGAGGCTGTGAATTGGTCATTTCTCTCGAATAAAAAGCATTAGAAATAAAGTATTGTTGTATTATTGAGAAATGACCCCTTCAAAGGTAAATTTTCACCTTCGATTGTTCGAAAGAATCGAGATTGAACGTGGAAATCATCGAAACTTGTTGGTTAACTCGAGAGAAATTACCACATCATAGTCTTGTTTTCACTATATTGAACCTTTCGAACAATCGAAGGAGAAAACAAGCCTTTGAAGTGGTAATTTCTCTCGAGTTAACCAACAAGTTTCGATGATATCAACGTTCATTTTCGACTTTTTTAAACAATTCCATATTTCTAATGCTTTTTCATTTCAAAATGCTCTTAAAAACCTTAAATTTGAGAAATTATTATCACATATATTCATATTTTAAATGATTTAGAACCTTGGAAATAGCAGACAATTGACCATGGAAAACCAGTTCGACCACCATACTTCCTTAGTTACCATGGACCGATTTTTTTGAAACTTGGCATATGGGATCCATTTGGGGTCTAAGTCACTTCTAAGGGGTCATAAAAAAAGGCTGAAATTTTCAAAAATACCTAGCTCAAAAACTTTTTAAAACTCGGCCCTTCGGGATGGTCATTGCTTAGAGCCTTCGGCTAAAATTCAAGAAACGTGGAACATGCTCTAGCCGTTCCTTTTGCCATGCCTTTAGCGATCGAAGCTTCTCGAATGTTCTTGGTGTAATACATGATCCTTTGATTACATAAAAAAAACCTAGCCAACCAACAACACCAATATAATCCACTAAATTGACGTTGGCTTTTACCACGAATGTTGTTTACAGTTCTTTTAAATCGGAGCTATATTTCAGCTTCGTCCATATTTACAGCTATTTTGGCAGTATTCAATTTACGCATAAATTGAGGGCTTCTCAACGAGTGGCGAACGATTTTCATGAATGAAAACTAACGGCGATGCATTTCCCTAAAACGTGTCGGTTGTAAGTGAAAATCATAACAAAATCCCGGGCTACTTTCGTTCCACGGTTTCGTCTCCTTTTTGCCCAGTTAGGTGATGGCTAAAGCATGTTCCATGCTAAATTTTACGCTTGATTTTACCAGACTAAAATGCGATCGTATCCCTTACCACGAGGAAGCTGTGTGACGCACACACTTTACAGACGTTTTTGAGATGTTATAGCAATCCTCGATTCGTCGAATATTTTAGGATATTTTTAGTGCACGTAAATTACCCAGTATGTTATCCAGTACCCATTACTCCAGTTATTTCAAATGAAGTGTTCCTTGAAGTTAGAGATACCTGTCTTTCTATGATCAATCGGGTCGAGATTTTCTACTCCTTCCAGGGAAAGGAAGGACGAATGTCATTGTCTACAAATGGGTCGGTCGTTGGGAGATGGAGTCGCTTCTACTGAGTAAAAATAACTCCGCGTGGTTCCCCAACGCGCACCGCTTTTAGGCATCCCCCCAGCGTCGCTCATTGCTTCTCTGACGGCCCTTTACTACCTTTAACGGCGTTCTCAGCAGTACCTCTCCTCTACCTCTCATCAAATCCCTCCAAAGATTGAGAAAAAGAGCCCATTCATCCAGCATGAGTCAATGTGCGAATTAAAAAAAAAAAAAAAAAACACAGCAAATTATTACACAATGGTTTATTATTTTTATATAGATCAATCGTCTGCAAAGCCACCAACCATCCATCATGAAGAAAAACATCGATCACATTTCGGTCAGCTATAATTTGAACGGAGATTAGGCCTCTTTTGCGATTCACACACGTGTTTCTGATTTATCGTACGTAAAACCCTTAAATTCTCGTAGGGAGCGAACGGTTTGTCCTACAGAGCTCCAGGTGGTCTCAAAAAATTCTAAAAATTCTATAGAATCTTAAATTGAAGGAAAAACAATACCTATATATCGAAATTTTTTGAGTTAGGGCGTTTTCAAAATTTCGAAATTGATTTTGGAACCCTTAGAAGTGACCTACATCAACCAAAATCTTCGGGGCACAAGAAGACCCCAAATGGAGCCTACATACCGAATTTCATACACAGTATACGAGATATGGGTAACTTCTGTTTTCAAATTCAATGGTACAAATTAAGGAGTAACGGAAAACGGAGACAATGTCTGGATGGGTGGAAGAAGTGAAAACCCAAGAATGTTATTCTTTTCCCATACACCCATTTACTGTCTTGGGCTGAGCCATGGTAGACGTGGACTCATTCAACAAAAGTTAGACAACTAAACATGTTAGTTGCTGTTGTTAGATGCAACTTTGAGCCCAAAGGTCCATCCTGGTATTTAGAAAGAATAATGAAAAAACTTTGGTACTAAAAAAAAGCACACTAAAAATATTTAAATTGAAAAAAAATATCAACACAAAATAATCAATAAACGATAAATGTGGGAAGACTTAACATCGATTAAAAAACCTCGATAATCGGAGGCGAAAAATCGTTATTATCGATAATCGATTTGCATCCCTATCGCATTTTAGTCAGATAAAATTTGAACGGAGATTAGACCTCTTTGGTGATTAACACTCGTGATTCTGATTTATCGAAGGAAAACCCTAAATTCTTGAAGAGAGCGAACGGTTTGTCCTGCAGAGCTCCGCGTGGTCTCAAAAAATTCTAAAATTCTATACTATCATAAATTGGTGACGAGACAATACCTTTATTTCGAGAGTTTTCGAGCTTGAAAATTTCAACCCTTAATTTCAACCCTTCAGAAGTGACTGACACCAACCAAAAGTTTCGCGGCACAACTAGACCCCAAATGGAGCCCATATACCAAATGTGAACCAAATCGGTCCATGATTGCTAAGTGCCGTGTCAGGCGGACGGACGGACAATTTTTTATTCGATTTTACATATGTACCTTAAAACGTCAAACATCAAATTGTGAGGGGGGGGGGGGGGGTGAAATTTTTTTCCTTTTCGATTCCAATGGTTCATTATTGTAAATAATAAACCAGAATAGTGACAATGGCAAAGCTGTGACTTTTGCAGAAGAGTAATAAACTTTTGTGAAATAATTTGCAGCGTTTTTTTGTTCGTTGAAATCACTGGGCTCTGCTGGACTAAATCGCGGATCGATATCACAGAGCATAGAATTGGCACCGTCCTTCTAAGTAGCCTTGTGTTGGCATTGACATCGAGCAATTCTACCGTCAGCCAATGGCCACGAGACTTCATATCGCTTGTAAACAAAACTTTCTCAGTGGGGCGGGACGAGTGGACGTCCTTATGCCTTTGATTTGGGGTTGAGCAAAATAAGATTCACCTGGGAATAAATAATTACGTACAAAGCTATTCAGACCGTTTCGAATGAAAATCTGAAAAAAAGAAACATACATGTATGTCTGTGTGTGTGACAAAAAGTGATACCTGTAATTATTCTGCCCAGGCCTTATTTTCCATCCGGTTTGGCAGTTAATTTTTCTGATGGAAGCGAAAAGTTACCTCGTAGTTTGCCATCACGTCGACAGAATTTTGAAAGTTGCCTGAATGACGAAAAGTAAACATGCGGTTTTGAACACAATCTTGTGTACGAAGAAGATTTATATCTCTTGAATCCAAACCCGCAAGAAAATCCATAGATGTCTGTCTGTCTGCGAGTGACAAAATCTCTACTCCTGTCTTCAATTTCCAACAGATTTGATTTTTCTGCTTCCAAGTCCACCAAGGTAGAAGCATTGTTTTCACAGGCATCTGTAAGTTCGTTCCCAACACTGGAAACAGATGTAAGTTCGTTCCATTGAATAAGTCGTAAGTTCGTTCCCAGTGTGTAAGTTTGAGCCATTACAGAAATGTACTTTCGTTTCCGCAAAGTAAGTCCTTTCCCGTCGCTGAATGTAAGTATTGTAATTTCCAATAAAGCATCATTTTCAGTAAAACACATTTTTTTAAATAAATGGTTTATTGTTTAAGACCAATACAAGGTATTATACCTTAATGAAATATGAATAACGGTAATGGACATAAATAATTAGTTTGCTTCAAAAATTAGAAGTACAACATTGGCATAGGTATGCTTAAAATAAATTAACAAATCAAAATGAGCTTAAAACGGTTATAAATGAAATATGTAGGCTGTAGTAAAATCAATCAAACATTTCTGGCAAAAATGTAGAAAGGTGACTTGGGTTCTTAAGTCTTTGGACATCGTATGGAAGAAGACCTTGCAGCACCAGAGGGTTGACGTTGCTTCTGGCAGTTTCGAGGGAGTTCTTCATGATCTTTTCTGGAAATTCCGTGGGTGTTTCTAAACCGAAATCTCGATAGATGGTAGCATTCCTGACCAGAGGTGGAGCGTGAACTATGTTCTTCTTGAGGGTCTGGTTCTGCTGCTGCTCGAGACGACGGAATTGAGAGGGAGAGCATGTTCCCCATATTGGTAGGGCATATGCTCATATTGGCCGGATAATGGTTTTATAAATCAGCATTTATTTGTTTATTGATAAGTACTTACTGTGAAGTAGGGGTTTGAGCATTTTAGTTCGGTTCTTAGGTCGACTGATAATTTCGGTTATGTGATCCTGAAAGGTTAGCCTTTTGCATTTTCCAGTAAAACACATGCGTATAACGAAAGGTAGGTTTGTAGGTATATAATTTGGTATTACTTTAGAAATAACAAGGTTATCAGTAATTAAAAAGTCTTCATGTCAACCACGCAAAAACCGTCTTCCACTTCATCAGGATTTAGTTATGGTAGTCCAAATGTCCGTCTCACTTCATTTTCCGAATCTCTTTAGGATGAAACCAGCCCGAGGCTTTGAATTTTCCTAAACCAGCTTTGTGCTGAGTGGAAGTTGCATCCTCTGATGTGAACTTGTGGTCACACAGTTTTCACGGCATTTTGAAGAGCGACTTCAAAGCCAACTACGCATGTCGGCAGTGACAGTTCCTCATTCAGTATTTCGATACAATACTCTCGAGGCAGAACCGATACGTACTTTCATCTTTGATAGACAGCAAGCAGAAAACAAGAGGGATGTAAAAGCCGTTGCGATAACCCTGTATAGTGAAAAATTGCGCAAAGAACTTCGAATAATAATTGAACGTACCATCCAATAGTATAAACGCTGCAAATTATTACACAATGGTTTATTATTTTTCTATACATATAGATCACTCGTCTGCCAAGCCACCAACTATCCAACATCGATCGCATTTCGGTCAGCTAAAATTTGAACAGAGATTAGGCCTCTTTTGCGATTCACACTCGTGTTTCTGATTTATCGTACGTCCGACCCTTCCTTCCGTCCCCTATATTCTCGTAGGGAACGAACGGTTTGTCCTACTGGGCTCCGCGTGGTCACAAAAAATTCTAAAAATTCTCTACTATCTTAAATTGATGGAAAAACAATACCTTTTTATCAACATTTTTTGAGTTAGGGTGTTTCCAAAATTTCAAAATTTATTTTTCAACCCTTAGAAGTGACCTACATCAACCAAAATCTTCGGGGCACAACTAGACCCCAAACGGAGCCTACATGCCAAATTTCATCAAAATCGGTCGTGCCGTGAATGAATGCATATGAATTTCCTTGTAACAGCCACATTTTATACATTTTTCAACCGATTGCGATGAAAATTTCAGGGTCTATACGGATTGGGGTGTTTATGGTCCCCTATGAAAACTATCGCCTTCAGACTGATTGTAACCACTACGAATGCGCAAACGTAAAATCCGTGTAAAAGCCCCAACTTTTATATTTCCCATTCGATTTCAATGAAAATTTGTAGATGGTCCCCTATGAGGGTACTGCAAGGTATTTAGAGAGTGATGTTTTGAGATTAGCTAATATGCATCGGATCATCTATGAAATCGGGTTATGGATATGTGGAAGCTATGTGCCACACCCACTTGGCAGACTTTTTTTCTCGGTGATTGATTCTTCGAATAGTTTGAGTAGGTAACTGATATCAAATTGAATAAGAGTTCAAGGCTGTTTCTATTGAATGGCTTCGTTCCAGAGTATTCACGGCAAATTCTGCAGAGTTGGAGCGGTGCCGCGATACCGAAAGAGGAAACGTTCTTCTAAAAACGGGAGACACAGAAAAAGACGGAAAGAAATAGAAAAATTACTGCTTCAACCGAGGTGTGAGTTAAATTGGAACGTAAACAATTGCAGATGGAAACTCGACTACGTGCGAGCAATGTTTCAATTTTTTGAGTTGTAGAATCGAATAGGAAGTCAGAATGTAATGTATTCACTCCTAACATAGATCGACTCTTTTTTGCATGAAAAATGCAAATATCATTAATGGTGACTTACGATGTACCGTGGTTATTTTTCAATGGAATAAGTTTGGAGCAACATAAACGACCGACTTGAAGTGCTCATACATACTAGAAACTGACTTCGAATTCAATTTCAGCACCTCCATTACCTCAATAATCCGCCATACATCTTTCAGTTTTGGTTTATTATTTTCAATAACCTTTGGAATCGAGAATGATCCGATGCTTATTAGGTAATATCAAAACATCAATCTCTAAGTATCTTGCACTAACTTCGTAGGGGACCATCTACATTCCCAATCTACCCTATCAATCCCTGAAAATTTCAAAGAAATTGAACAATAACTTTTTTTATAGTTTGGCTCGTTACAAGGATTTCACGACAGACACACTGACACACTGACATACAGACAACATCAAAATGGTACAGGGAGGTCTAAAACGTAAAACGGGAGATGAAATTTTGATTTTGGAAAACTTTTTTTTTTCATGAAAAGTGAAAATAACATTACCACAAACATTGAGTAATGTTTGTAATGTGAGTAATGTTTGTGTTAGTATGTTTGTTGAGTGGTTTGTTGTGAGTAATGTTTGTGTTTGTCGTTAACAAACATTGAGTAATGTTTGGAATCCAGTTTCAGAAGGGATCAAAATCACTCATACAAGGAAATTGCCAAATGTAAATAATATATGAATAAAACGTCAGCCAAGTGGGTGTGGCACATAGCTTATACATAACCCGATTGTATAGATAATCCGATGCATAGTAGTTAATCTCAACACATCAATCTCTAAGCACCTTCCATTACCCTCATAGGGGACCATCAACGTGGCAACCTGCACAATCTCTGAATATTGTTGGAAACTGAAGAAGTAATGACAGTTACAAGGAAATAAACGTTTTCGCATGCGCAGTGGCTACTATCAGTCAGGGGGAAATGATTTTCATAAGGGACTATCTGCACGCCAACTCGCACAATCCCTGGAAATTTCATTGAAATCCAGTGAGAAATGTAGAAGTTATGGCTGTGGCAAGGATTTCACGTTTTCGCATGCGCAGCGGCTACTATCAATCTGGGGGTAATGATTTTCATAGGGGACCATCAACAAGCCAACCCACACAATCCCTGAGATTTACATCAAAATCGGATGAGAAATGTAGAATTTATCGCTGTGGCAAGGATTTCATGACAGACACACAGACACGTAACCAAAATTGTTGAGGAAGGTCTGAAACGTAAAACGCGAGTGGAAATTTCGATTTTGGAGAACTTTTTGATTTCAACCTTGAAAAGTGAAAACAAAGCTTCCGCTACCTTGGTAGACTCGGAAGCAAAATAAAATAAATATTGGGACTTTTAATCCGTACTTCCAGAAAGATTGCCCAAAATGTAAGGTAATCGGTCTGCATGTTCCAAAACCTCAAAATTACCAAGGCTTGTGTTGTATGGAATCAAGTTTGTACTTTGACGCAAGAAGATATTAAGGGAAGTTTGGTTAAGTTCAACAGTCTGGATGCCAATGAAGTTGGAGATCAACTGCATTTCGTTTTCAAATTCGGCAGCATAGATCAATTGGCCACTAACCATGTTGTTATGGATCGAGATTCGTTCCCGTTTAAGATGATTTTTTGCTCTCTTTCATGTCCCTCATTACCTGCATTTCGTGATGAAATCATCTGAGCAGCTACTGATTTCAGCATGTTATATCTATTGGATCTTGATATTAATACCTATATAATTCAAATGTTATACTTTCAGATTATAACTCTTTATCAAATACGTCCTTCTTCGCTACTTTTTCACCCTAAATTCCGAAAAATTCAAGCTTTTTCAATATTTTGACAAACAATACATCATCCACAGAAGTTCCATATTTATACCTTTTGAAACCTGATTTTTGGACAAAACTTTACTATTTATTACCTACTATTTCATTAAAAATTTGTGTTTTCACATTTTTTGACAATTATTTTGAGAGTGATAGGTTATACCCTTATAAATTATAAGCTATTATAAATTATATATATCTATTATATACATTATACCCTTATAAAATCAAAGTTATACCCTTTATATATATTTTTTTTAATTTTTTTATTTACCTATATATGTATACCTATATAGGAAGGGCGATACCTAGGTATACCTTTACCTAGGTATCGCCCTTCCTAAAGGTGTACCAGTATTTGGCACTTCTGTTTTTCAGTCTGCACTTGATTCCTCTCGACCTGATGCTTTGTTTACATCGTCAAAATATTGGCAAACTCTAAAAATATTCTCATAATGACTTTTTGTTTCATTTAGTACTCAGAGGTGTTATGCTATTGCAGAGAATTTTGCCAATTTTAGTACAAATATTGATTTTTATGTGATTATTGAAGAGTAACAGTTGATTTGTATCTTTCCTAGAAAAGGATCTAATTGAAAATTCGTGGACGTTCACAGTGAACTAAGCAATTGAACTGTGTCTTTAAACGTTTGGTACAAAAATGTATTGGTAATTTTTCGCCTCTCCTGATAATTTACCGTATTTGGCACTCCTGAGGTCGATTCCTCTTGACTGATGCATTGTTTAAATTGTGGAAACATTTAAAAAAAAGCTCTTGAAAGCTCTTCACAAAGGACTTAGTGTTTTGTGTAGCTATTCCAGAGAATTTCGACTATTCTGCTACAAAAAAAAACAGAGATTTTTTGATTTTTGATCTCTACAAAAAATGGATCTTATTGAAAATTTATGGATTTTCATAATGAATGGTGCAATTGAACTGCGTCTTTAAACGTTTGCTCCAAATAGTGTACTGGTACCAATATATAGCACTCATAAGCACTCTTGACTTGATGCCTTGTTTACATTGTCCACATTTAAAAAAGCTTTTGAAATCTCTTCACAAAGTGAATTTCTTCTACTCAAAGTGATTTGTGAAGAGATTTCAAGAGCTTATTTAAAATTTGGACAATATAAACAATGCATCAAGTCAAGAGGAACGAGGGAAGTCATATGATTATTACAGAATAACAGTTGTTGTTTCATTTTAAGCACTCTTAAAAATGGATTAAATTTTTTTAAATTATAGACATTGAGTAACTGAAGTGTGTTTTCAATCGTTTGGTTCAAAATATATTGGTTAGTTTTCGCCCCTCCTGATAATGTACCAGTATATGGCACTCCTGAGGTCGATTCCTCGTAACTGATGCATTGTTTACATTATGGAAATATGAAAAAAAGCTCTTGAAATCTCTTCACAAAGGAAGGGTTTCGTGTGGTACTTATACGAGTATATAGCTAACATGCTATTGCTGAAAATTTCGACTATTTTACTATGAATATTGCTTTTAAAATTATTATTAAAGAAGAGCAGTTATCGTTGGATTTTTGACCTCTCTTAAAAATGGATTTAATTAAAAATGTAAGGACTTTCACAGCGAATTAAGCAACTGAAGTGTGTTTCAAACGTTTGGTTCAGAAATGTATAGGTTGTTTTTCGCCCCTCCTGATATTGTACCAGTATATGGCACTTCTGAGGTCAATTCATCTTAACTGATGCATTGTTTACACTGTGAAAATATGAAAAAAAAAACAAAAAAAAAAAAACATGCTATTGTTGAGAATTTTGACTATTTTACAACAAAGATGGCTTTTTGCGTGGTTATTACAAAATAACAGTTATTGTTTGATTTTTAAGCTCTCTTAAAAATTGATCTAATTGAAAATTCATGAACTTTCACAGTAAACTGTGTCTTTAAATGGTTAAAAAATCTTCACAATGGATTTAGTGTTTTGTGTAGTACTTTAAGCTAACACGCTATTGCAGAGAATTTCGACTATTTTATTACACAAAAATATTGCTTTTTAAGTTATTATTGAAGACAACAAAGTATTTTTAATTTTGATCCCTCCAAAAATGGATCTGATTGAAAATTTAAGGATTCTCATAATGAATTGTGCTTTGAACTGCGTCTTTAAACGTTTGCTTCAAAAATGTATTGGTTATTTTTCGCCAACCCTAATAATGTATCAGTATATGGCACTTCTGTGGTTGATTCATCTTGACTTGATGTATTGTTTACATTGTCGAAATTTGAAAAACGTTCCTTAAATCTTGAATTAATAGTTGATGTTTGATTTTTGAGCTCTCTTAAAACGGATTTAATTAAAAAGGTATAGACTTTCACAGCGAATGGAGCAGTGTTACCAAACGTTTGGTCCAAAAAATATTGGTTATTTTTCGGCCCTCCTGATAATGTACCAGTATATGGCAGCATATTCCTCAGATTGTTTACATTGTCGAAGTATGAAGAAAAGCTCTTGAAATCTCTTCGCAATGGACTTAGTGTTTTGTGAAGTACTCTCTTAAAAATTGATCTAATAGAAAATTCATGAACTTTCACAGTAAACTGTGCAGTAAACTGTGTCTTTAAATGGTTAAAAAAATCTTCAGAATGGATTTAGTGTTTTGTGAAGTACTTTGAGCTAGCACGCTATTGCTGAGAATTTCGACTATTTTATTACTCGAAAATATTGCTTTTTAAGATATTATTAAAGAAAACAAAGATTTTTTTAATTGTTGATCCCTCCAAAAATGGATCTAATTGAAAATTTATGGATTCTCATAATTAATTGCTCCAAAACTTAATTGTTTTTTTTCTCCTCTCCTGATATTGTACCAGTAGACCTACTGGTGTAATGTACCAGTACATAGCACTCATGAAGTCGATTCCTCCTGACTTGATGCATTGTTTACATTGTCGAAATTTGAAAAAAGCCCTTTAAATCTTGAATCAACAGTTGATGTTTGATTTTTGAGCTCTTTTAAAAATGGATTTTATTAAAAATGTACCGACTTTCACACCGAATTGAGCAGTGTGTTATGAAACGTTTGGTCCAAAAATGTATTGGCGATTTTACGCTTCTCCTGATAATGTACCAGTTTATGGCACCTCTAAGGTTGATTCCTCAGATTGTTTACCCTGTCGAAATATAAAGAAAAGCTCTTGAAATCTCTTTGCAATGGACTTAATGTTTTGTGAAGTACTTTGAGCTATTTTGTGAGAATTTCGACTATTTTATTACTCAAAAATATTGCTTTTTAAGATATTATTAAAGTAAACAAAGATTGTTTAATTTTTGATCCCTCGAAAAATTGATCTAATTGAAAATTTATGGATTCTCATAATGAATTGCTCCAAAACTTAATTGTTTTTTTTTTCACCTCTCCTGATATTGTACCAGTATGTAGCACTCATGAAGTCGATTCCTCCTGACTTGATGTATTGTTTACATTGTCGAAATTTGAAAAAAGCTCTTTAAATCTTGAATTAACTGTTAATGTTTGATTTTTGAGCTCTTTTAAAAATGGATTTTATCAAAACTGTACCGACTTTCACACCGAATTGACCGAATTGAGGTCCAACAATGTATTGGCGATTTTACGCTTCTCCTGATAATGTACCAGTTTATGGCACTTCTAAGGTTGATTCCTCAGATTGTTTACCCTGTCGAAATATAAAGAAAAGCTCTTGAAATCTCTTTGCAATGGACTTAATGTTTTGTGAAGTACTTTGAGCTATTTTGTGAGAATTTCGACTATTTTATTACTCAAAAATATTGCTTTTTAAGATATTATTAAAGTAAACAAAGATTGTTTAATTTTTGATCCCTCGAAAAATTGATCTAATTGAAAATTTATGGATTCTCATAATGAATTGCTCCAAAACTTAATTGTTTTTTTTTTTCACCTCTCCTGATATTGTACCAGTATGTAGCACTCATGAAGTCGATTCCTCCTGACTTGATGCATTGTTTACATTGTCGAAATTTGAAAAAAGCTCTTTAAATCTTGAATTAACAGTTAATGTTTGATTTTTGAGCTCTTTTAAAAATGGATTTTATCAAAACTGTACCGACTTTCTCACCGAATTGAGCAGTGTGTTTTCAAACGTTTGGTCCAAAAATGTATAGGCTATTTTTCGCTTCTCCTGATAATTTACCAGTTTATGGCACTTCTAAGGTTGATTCCTCAGATTTGTTTACACTGTCGAAATATGAAGAAAAGCTCTTGAAATCTCTTCGCAATGGACTTAGTGTTTTGTGAAGTACTTGGAGCTAACACGCCATTGCTGAGAATTTTGACTATTTTATTACTCAAAAATATTGGTTTTGGTTTATTATTTTCAATAATGAACCTTTGGAATCGACCAAAGAAAAAAAAAATTTAACACCCCCTCAAAATTTGATGGTTTACGTTTCAAGGTACGTAGAATCCAAAAATCGAATAAAAATTTGGCCGTCCGTCCGCCGTACGCGGCACTTTCCCCACTTAGCATTGACCGATTTCGATGAAAGTTGGTATGTAGGCTCCATTTGGGGTCTAGTTGTGCCCCGAAGATTTTGGTTGATGTAGGTCACTTCTAAGGGTTGAAAAATGAATTTTGAAATTTTGAAAACACCCTAAATCAAAAAATTTTGGTATAAAGGTATTGTTTTTCCATCAATTTAAGATAGTATAGAATTTTTAGAATTTTTTGAGACCACGCGGAGCCTTGTAGGACAAACCGTTCGCTCCCTACGAGAATTTAAGGTTGGACGTACGATAAATCAGAAATACGAGTGTGAATCGCAAAAGAGGCCTAATCTCCGTTCAAATTTTAGCTGACCGAAATGCGATCGATGTTTTTCTTCATGTTGGATGGTTGGTGGCTTTGCAGACGAGTGATCTATATAGAAAAATAATAAACCATTGTGTAATAATTTGCAGCGTTTTAAGTTATTATTGAAGAAAACAAAGATTGTTTAATTTTTGATCCCTCCAAAAATGGATCTAATTGAAAATTTATGGATTTCCATAATGAATTGTGCTTTGAACTGTGCCTTTAAACGTTTGCTCCAAAAACGTATTGGTTATTTTTCGCCTCTCCTGATGTTGTACCAGTATGTAGCACTCACGAGGTCGATTCCTCTTGACTGATGCATTGTTTACATTGTCGAAATTTAAAAAAAGCTCTTGAAATCTCTTCACAATAGAAGTTTTGTGTGTTGTAGTAAAGTTATTGTGTTGTTGCAGACAATTTTGACTATTTTATATGCATGTTGCTGTTTAAGTGTTGTTTTGCGTTTAATTGAGCTGTTTAAGTGGTTGTTGATGAGTATATTTTGATTTCTATAATATTTCGTTTGATTCAAAATTCGTGTACCTTATTGTGGTTTTGACAAGTTTGAAAATTCTGGCCGTTTTTCGGACTTAAGGGTAGGAAAAAAGCGGTGGAAGAAAGTGTTTGATGGCGGGACGGGAGGGAGCGCTGGTGTCCAAATATGGGGAGGCCGGCGTGCGAGCGGGGAGGCGGCGGCCGGGGGTGGGGGTCCGCTAGGGGATATAAGAGGCAGGGCCGGGGGTAGGGGTGTTCACTCGCACCGGCACACCCCCAGGGTCCCCATTTTGTTCAGTGTTTGAAAGGAGTCAGCGAACGGCGGCAAGATGTGTGACGACGATGTTGCGGCGCTCGTAGTCGACAATGGCTCAGGCATGTGCAAGGCCGGCTTCGCCGGAGATGACGCCCCCAGGGCCGTCTTCCCTTCCATCGTCGGTCGCCCAAGGCATCAGGTAAGCGAAACCCGAATTTCGACTTCTATACTTAAAAAAATAAAAAATAAAAAAAAAATAATAATATTTAACCCAACTCCAAACACACGACCCCTAGAAATTTCAATCATTTTTTTCAAAAACTATAACAACTAACAAGTTGAAAATACACGTAAAAGTGAAATTTTAAAAATCTTGCTGAAAATCGTGTTCCTCATCCAATAACACCTAAAAAAAACACAAATACTTCACACTTGCTTAAAATTTCACCCTTAAATTTCTCAAAATTGAACTCAAATACTCAATAATTGCAAGAAATTTCAATAATTCTCCCAAAACTGTAATAACTAAGTAACAAAATTTACTGACATAAAGACGAACTCAATCGAATCTTTCTTAAAATCGTATTTCTCATACTGAAACACCTGACAAAACACAAATACTCCATACTGGCTTGAAATTTCAGCTTTCTCAGACTGTAACTAACAAAGTTTCACCCCTAAATTTATAAAAGATGAACTCAAATAATCAAAAATTACTCAAAATTTCATTCATTTTTTAAACTTAAAAAATAATAATAATAACCCTTTCAAACATCAACACACACAGAAAAATCCAACTCCAATATTCGATACTTACTAGTAAAATTTCAATTTTCAAGTTCAAATTCATAAAAAATACCTAAATACGAAAATATGTACCAGAAATGTGTTAGAAATGTTTTGTTTTTATGTATTATGACTAACAAAGATCAGCCCCCAACTATACAAAAGTCGGAACCTAACAAAATTCTGACCTCAAAAACAAAACCGAACTCCAAATTCTGAATATTCATGGAATTTTTTTTTTACTACAATACCTACCGAAAATTAAATTCTGAAACTCATCAAAGTCAAACGTTCAATGAAAATGTTTTTTTTTCAAAATCCTCCAATTCATCCTTAGTTTTGTGGTCTTGATGTTGAATAATCCATACAGCCTAAATCGTTACGTATTTTGAGAATTTCGGTTTAAAAATAAAAATTTAAATATCAAAAAACGCAGAATAATACACATTTTGAGTCTCGAAATCACCTCAAAAGGCCGAATTTATTATGAAATTCATCAAATTGAGCGAATTTTTGAGATATCGAATAAATGTAATTTTTTGATGAATTCCAGTTGAAATCCAAACGAGACCCCAAAAATACGAATTTAGTACCAATAAATTTGATGTTTGACCTAAAAATGAAAATAACCCACCAACTCACTCCTCTCTTTTCTATCGTGTTTTTTCATAAATGTTAAAAATTTGACTTTTGAGTAAATTAAAAAAAATTAATTAATATAGAATTGACGGAAATGTTTCAACTCATTTTTCGAAATTTTATCAGATGAATGGAAGTAATGTTTTGTGAAAACGTGATCAACAAACTTATTGTTCTAAATTATTATAAATATAAATTTAATTAAAAATGATGGCTGAATAAAATTTTTTTTAAATCGTTCAAAAACAAGATTTTTTTGAAAAATAAACTGTTCAGACACACGTATTGAAAAAAATATTCGTACTGAGCTAATTTTGAATGGAATTTTCTTGTTGAAAATCCCTTTAAAAGAGAATTTGAGATAAAAATCTCGTTTCTATTTCCCATGGAGATCCGTGGGTCTTCGAGATTCCATAATTAAAAGGGCCCTTCTAGCTCGTAGTGCCCATAAGTGGGGGGGGGGGGGGGGTATCAACGCGTGAGTTCCCTTACGCCCAGGCCTAAAACGGGCATCGTCTAAAAATAGGGGGCGGGGGGCACCAGTACTCGGCCGCCCCTAGGGGGCCCGTATAAGGCGAACGGCGGCTGTTGCGAGGACGAGGAGGAGGAGGGGGTGCTAAGAATAGGCGTCGACTCGGGGGGTGGACTCCGCTGGGGCACCTCATCCTAACAGGCTTCGCCAAAAAATTTCTACCGTTTTTTCCCCCACGTGCACTCGAATCTCGTCAAAAAATTCAAAACACAAAAAAATCACCGCAAATTTTTCATCAAAATTTGATTTTTTCCTTTTTAATTTGTAAGATCAATAAAAAAATAATCACGCTCGTCGAATTTGAGAAAAATGTCTTAGGATTTTGAATTAATCGCGATATACGAGTATTTTTTCAAATATTCTCTCGACATTCAATGAAACTGGGACGTAGCTGTAGGAAGGTTGACGAGTCATGAGAAAACCAAAACTTGCGTAACAGATAATAAAAAAGAAAGCGGAAGGTGGGAAAAGGAAGTCGTGGCATTCCTGGCGAGATATCTTATCGCGACAGGCAGTTTCACGGTGCAGCGATATCGTTAGTTCGGTCTCGGAAGTTCGTGTTCAAAGGCGGAAAGATGAATACGCCTGAATTGCAGATGAGGAAGCCCGACGACGCGGAGATGGAGTCGCTTTTCGTTCAGAAACGACTCCAACGGAATATTTTTGATCGTAATCAACGCTCGTCAAATTCTCGGATCCCCTGAACCATCAGAAATGGGTCTTAACGTGAAATCACCCACCTATTTCGCTATTAAAGGGACAAAATTACTCAAAACCCTACTCGGTTGAGCCTCACAAAATCGAATTTCGAGTTGAAGTGGTCAACCAGCTCACATTAAACTTACAAATGCGTGGATCTCAATCAATAAAAGTAACGAAGGACCTCTGAGTTAAGCGAAAAACTTCTCCATTGACTTCGGCGCCCTCTTAGACGGAAAAAAAATTGTCAAAAAAATCCTTTTTTTACGAACTACCAGGTAAAAAGTCGAATCAAAAACAAAAAGTGAGATCACTTGGAAAATAAAAACACGGAAAAATAAAAACATACTTTGTTTCTACAAGAAGTTTTACAAAATTCGAATGAAATTTCAAGTTTTGGAGTTTTTTTTAATTTTTGTCTAGCTTTTTGGCATTTTTCGACCTAAACAAACAATATTTGATTCAATTCGGGGAGGTATATTTTGACACTAAACATTTCAACGCGAAAAGGAGGTTGCAGTAGAAGTTAGGAAGTAAAAATTTGCTTGGGAGTGTGGATTGTGGGAATAACCTCTGTAAAAGAGTGGAATGACACAGAGGAGTTCAAATTATACCTCAAAATGAGTGAATCTCAGTCAATAAAAGTAACGAAGGACCACTGAGTTGAGCGAAAAACTTCACCATTGACTTTGGTGCCCTTTTAGACGGGGAAAAAAATGTCAAAAAATCCCTTTTTTCGACCACTTTCGATCTTTTACGGTTGAAAATCGGGTAAAACGACGGATCAAAGTCAAAAAGTGAAATCTCGCGGAAAATTAAAACACTTTACGAGTGATATTTGGGTAAAATCGCGGTTGAGAAGCGTGTTTTGTTTCGGAGAATTTTAACAAAGTTTCAAATTTTGATGAAATTTTAAGTATCGGAGTTTTTAAAAAATTGTTGGTATTTTTTGACATAAAAAATCAATGTCTGATTGTAACCAGGGAGGTATATTTCGGAACGAAACCTTTTTCAACGCGAAAATCAGGTTGGAATTGTTTGAGAGTGTGGGAAAATCTCTGTCAAAGAGTAGAATGTTACGGGGGAGTCTGTTTATACGGATTGTGGAGCAGCAAAATGTCACCGGAAGTTTTAGAGTGTAGGGAATAACCTCTGTAAAATAGTAGAATGTTACGGAGGACTCTGTTTGTGCGGTGAGTGGGACAAGAAAATTTCACCGGAAGTTGTAGAGTGCAGGGAATAACCTCTGTAAAAGAGTAGAATATTACGGCGGAGTCGGTTTATACGGTTTGTGGGACAGCAAAATTCCACCGGAAGTTTTAGAGTGCAGGGAATAACCTCTGTAAAAGACTAAAATGTTATGGAGGGGCCTGTTTGTGCGGTTAGTGGGGCAGCTAAATTTCACCGGAAGTTGTAGAGTGTGGGGAATAACCTCTGTAAAAGAATAGAATGTTACGGAGGGGTCTGTTTGTGCGGTGAGTGTGTTTTTATTGACTCGGCGTGTGTTGTTGTTATTCCGTGTCGGAAGGGGCGACGGTTTACTACAGTGAGATGTACTCTGTTACAGGGTGTCATGGTCGGTATGGGTCAAAAGGACTCCTACGTCGGAGATGAAGCCCAGAGCAAGAGAGGTATCCTCACCCTGAAATACCCCATCGAGCACGGCATCATCACCAACTGGGACGACATGGAGAAAATCTGGCACCACACCTTCTACAACGAGCTCCGCGTCGCCCCCGAGGAGCACCCCATCCTCCTCACCGAGGCTCCCCTCAACCCCAAGGCCAACAGGGAGAAGATGACTCAGATCATGTTTGAGACCTTCAACACCCCCGCCATGTACGTCGCCATCCAGGCTGTCCTCTCCCTGTACGCCTCCGGTCGTACCACCGGTATCGTCCTCGACTCCGGAGATGGTGTTTCCCACACCGTCCCCATCTATGAAGGTTTGTATTCCCACATCAACAAAACAAAAACATAAAAATTAAAAAAAAGATGATAGAATCCATCGTAAGCCAAGTACAGTGAACGAGCGCTTTCGATGTAAATGCATCATCACACCATCACGCTCTTCCACGTCTTTACATCAAAACCTCTCTCGAAGTACCGCTGCACTCCACTCATTCTGATTAACTTTCCACTCAAATCAAGTTTTGAAGTCGAGGAAACACAATCTGTATTAAGCAGTCGAGTTCAGAGACGGATGGCTTTTGATGTAAATACATCATCGAGCCATCAACTCTTCGACATCTTTACATCGAAACCTCTCTCGAAGTACCCCTGCACTCCTCCCATTCATATTACTTTTCCACTCAAATCAAGTTTTTGGAGTCAAAAGAAACATAATCTGAGTTGAACAGTCGAGTTCGGAGACGGAGGGCTTTTGATGTAAAGACATCATCGAGCCATCAACTCTTCGACATCTTTACATCGAAACCTCTCTCGAAGTCCCCTGCACTCCTCCCATTCATATTACTTTTCCACTCAAATCAAGTTTTTGGAGTCAAAAGAAACACAATCTGAGTTGAGCAGTCGAGTTCGGAGACGGAGGGCTTTTGATGTAAAGACATCATCGAGCCATCAACTCTTCGACATCTTTACATCCAAACTTCCCTGTACTTTCACTTACTACGGATTGTTTATAAGCCACATTTAAAACCAAAAGAATCCTCTTTCAATTCGAAATTCAGAACATTCTCTCATTCTGATTAATATGTCACTTCAATCAAGTTTTTGAAGTCAACAGAAACATACAATTCGTCTTAACCAGTAAGTCGAGTTGAGAGAAGAAGCACTTTCGATGTAAAGACATCACCGCCACCACCCTTACATCGAATTCTCCCTCCCACTGTACTTCCACTTACGACGGATTCTCCAATAAGGAACATCTTTCAAATCAACCAAATACTCTTTCAAAACGAAATGTTAAACATTTTTCCATTCCGATCAACCGCCACTTTAATTAAAACCCCAAGTTTTGCATTCAAACTTTAAAATTTCAAAGATCTTTTTAAAAAATCCTTCAAAAATTGCACAAAATCTCTTTTTTTTATAAAGTACAAATCCAGCACTATTCAATCACTATTCAAAAAATATCTGGTCAAAATGTGCAAAATCAAAATCTTGATGGTTTGAAGATGTCACTTATTGAATAGGGAGTATTCTACATATTTTCAATTCTCTTCTTATTCGTAAAAACTGGAAATTTCGAAGTGGAGTAATTTCTTAGGAGCCAGAATAGGCTGATAAATTCCATTATTTGGAGAACAAGCACAAAAAATTCCTGATTAAAAAAAAAAATCGAAGAGAAGTTTCTTCCTAGAGAACACGTCAGATCTAGTTAGAAAGTCGGGGTACTTGGGATTTGATGTCGGCTCGCCACTAACTTACAAGATTTTTGAAAACTTCGTTTTGAGGTTGATGTCAATAGATGGGGGTGAAAAGGGACAAAATAATCCAAAATGTCACACCTCTTGGCTCTTTGGGTGGTTTATGATACGTTTAGAATTTTTGAGAATTCGACTTTAAGTATCGATTGGGAACTTGAATTTGATTCGAATTGGTGATAACGATGAGAAACACAAAATTTCAAACAAATCTGGAGTTCTTCATAAAGAATGATCTGGTGGGGGACGAAGCGAGCCGTTTGTGGCGAGCAGAGCGCTTTGAGCCGTTCGATTGCGAATTCGCCAGAGTCTGTAGGTCATATTCTGAACAGCCTGGGAAATTCGGGGGAATCATTCGGTTTTTTCGCGAACCCAAAAGGGTCGAATTTTTTTATCTTCTTATGATAGAACAAGGAGCGAACCGCTCGGGGCAAACCGAACGGAACTCATATATGTTGTATGTTGTATGTTATATATTGTAGTCGAACCTGAAGTTCACATTCTGAACAGTTCGACATCGTTCTCCGACCAATCGGTTACCGTTTGAACTCAAAATGGTCGAACATAGTCTGTTAGTTTTATTTCTCAAAACACGGAGCGAACCATTCGGGGCGAGCAAAAGCACTTCAAGACTGTGAGCTGTATGTACGAGTATGTTTGTATATTCTGCTCGCTTTAGGCTCCCAGTAGACTGCAGTCAAATCTGGAGTTTGCCTTCTGAAGAGCCTGAGAATGTTCGTCAATCAGTCGGTTTCGTGCAAACACTAAAGAGCCGAACTTGTGCCGCTAATTTTGTCTTGTGGAGCTTAGAGCGAACGAGTCGAATCTGGAATTCACACCCTCAGAATGTTCGCCTATCGGTCGGTTTTCGTGCAAACCCGAAAGGACTGAACATGTTCTATATTATATTAGCGCACGGAGCGAACCGCTCGAGGCGAACAGAACGTACTCCAAGAGTGGAATGTTCTGCGAACCGATTATAGTCGAATCGCATTTTGAACAGCATTCAAATGTTTTCCGATCTGTCGGTATTCATGTGAACACAAAAAGACCGAACATGTTCTGTTATTGTATCTCTTGAGAACATGGTTTGGTTCAAATCAGTGTAAAAAAACTGTGGACTGTGATCGAGTGAGCCACCCCGTTCGACGATCAGACACAAACTTCCAAACATAGAATCGTTCGTGTTCACAATACATTGGCACAATGGAGCAGGGAGACAATCGTTCGATGCGAGCAAAGAACTTTTTGAGTGTTCGAATGCTCTGCTCGCTTTAGATTAACATTCTGAAGAGCCTGAGAACGGTTGGCGATCAGTCGCAGATCTCCTGAGAACAGAGTACGGTAGAGTGCGGAGCGAACCGTTTGTGACGAGCAAAGAACTTTTGGGTGTTCGAATGTTCTGCTCGCTTTAGATTATCATTCTGAAGAGCCTGAGAACGGTTGGTGATCAGTCCCAGTTCTCCTAAAAATATAGTTTTGTTGAGCGCGGAGCGAACCGTTTGTGACGAGCAAAGAACTTTTTGAGTGTTCGAATGTTCTGCTCGCTAGAGATTATCAATCTGAAGAGCCTGACAATGGTTGTATCAGTCCCAGATCTCCTGAGAACATAGTTTCGTGGTGCGCGGAGCGAACCGTTTGTGACGAGCAAAGAACTTTTTGATTGTTCGAATGTTCTGCTCGCTTTACATTATCATTCTGAAGAGCCTGAGAATGGTTGGCGATCAGTCGCAGGTCTCCTGAGAACATGGTTTCGGAGCACGGAGCGAACCGTTTGTGACGAGCAAAGAACTTTTTGAGTGTTCGAATGTTCTGCTCGCTTTAGGCGAATGTGCAGTTTTCACTCTGAACAGGATAAGAATGTTTCAAAGTCCAAAATGATCTATTCTGTGTTGTGTAGTTTTAGGGTCCCGCGTTCTCGATGTGGGGAGATTGTGTGTTGTACTGGTTTTTGATGGTTTTCTAACAAAATGTTTGGTTTTTTGTTGACTCCAGGTTATGCCCTTCCCCACGCCATCCTCCGTCTGGACTTGGCTGGCCGCGACTTGACTGACTACCTGATGAAGATCCTCACCGAGAGGGGTTACTCTTTCACCACCACCGCTGAAAGGGAAATCGTCCGCGACATCAAGGAGAAGCTCTGCTACGTCGCTCTGGACTTCGAGCAGGAAATGGCCACCGCCGCCGCCTCCACCTCCCTCGAGAAGTCCTATGAACTTCCCGACGGACAGGTCATCACCATCGGTAACGAGAGGTTCCGTTGCCCTGAAGCCCTCTTCCAGCCTTCCTTCCTGGGTATGGAATCTTGCGGTATCCACGAAACCGTCTACAACTCCATCATGAAGTGCGACGTCGACATCAGGAAAGACCTGTACGCCAACACCGTCCTCTCCGGAGGTACCACCATGTACCCCGGTATCGCCGACAGGATGCAGAAGGAAATCACCGCCCTCGCTCCCTCCACCATCAAGATCAAGATCATCGCTCCCCCAGAAAGGAAGTACTCCGTATGGATCGGTGGCTCCATCCTCGCCTCTCTCTCCACCTTCCAACAGATGTGGATCTCCAAGCAGGAATACGACGAATCCGGCCCTGGCATCGTCCACCGCAAGTGCTTCTAAGCGAAACACTCATCGAAACACCACTACATCAAACCACAACAAGACGCGCCAATTACAATCGGGACCGTGGTGGGCGCTCTATTTTTTCAAAATCAACAACATCAACATCGAATTTCTTTTTTGTTGTGTACATTAGCTTCGTGTCGTTGGATGCCGATAGCGAGTCATATCGTTCAACCAACATAAACAATCGACATCAGACACTGAAGGGGGGTTGTCTCTATATTGTTTATATTTAAGATCTTTATATATTTTAATTTTAACTTATTGTAATAAAATACTGAATCTTGCTTGAATAATTTTCAAACTTAGTTGTATTTTATACCCCCCGAAACTACCCTTGGCTGCCTCACTCGTCTCAACTGATATTTCGAAACAACTTTGAATTGATGATCGATATCTTTTGACTTTCATAAAAATGAAGTAAATGGAATCTCAAATGAAAATGAAGCTCAAGCCACACAACGTGATGTGATGTGGAACCTTTAGAACTACAACATCAATTTTTGGCTGAACCTGAGACTTGGTAGAAAATATCATTTCCAAAGAACGTTGAATTTCATACTTATCATTATCTTTATTCCAAAACAACTTGGACTTACATAAAATTGACTTCATTCGAACCAGATTCTAAAAACAAACGAACAGCTACTAGCTTGAATAATGTTGTATTTTGAACCTCCTAAATTACCCTTACAAAAAGTAGTTCGAACTGGTTCATAGTACCTCAACTCAAAATTTCGTTACAAAAACATTGAATTTGGTGATCAATATCTTCTGTTTTCTCAAATGAAAATAATGAAACTAGAACGATTTTTAACCCAAAAGAGATCCAACAGACGGAATTAAAACTGGAACGTGGGATTCAATTTTTGGCACAATTCGAGACTTGGTAGAAAATATCATTTCCAAAGAACGTTGAACTTCATAATTATCACTTTCTTTATTCCAAAACAACTTGAAATTACATAATATTGACTTGACTGAAACTATATTCTAAAAAACAAAAAAAAACACATAGAAGAACTGATTCTAGCTTGAATATTGTTGTATTTTGAACCTCCTAAATTACCCTTACAAAAAATAGTTCGAACTGGTTCATCGTACCTCAACTCAAAATTTCGTTACAAAAACATTGAATTTAGTGATCAATATCTTCTGTCTTCTCAAATGAAAATATTGCAACTAGAACGATTTTTAATCGACAAAAGATCCAACAAACGGAATTAGAAGTGGAACATGGGATTCAATTTTTGGCACAACTCGAGACTTGGCAGAAAATAAAATTTCCAAAGAACTTCATAATTATTACTTTCTTTATTCCAAAACAACTTGAAATGACATAATATTGACTTGCCTGAAACTAGATTCTAAAAGACAAAAAAAAAACACATAGGAGAACTGATTCTAGCTTGAATATTGTTGTATTTTGAACCTCTTAAAATTATCCTTATAAAGAATAGTTCGAACTGGCTCATCGTACCTCAACTCAAAATTTCGTTATAAAAACATTGAATTTGGTGATCAATATCTTCTGTCTTCTCAAATGAAAATAATGAAATTAGAACGATTTTTAATCGACAAAAGATCCAACAAACGGAATTAAAACTGGAACATGGGAGTCAATATTTGGCACAACTCGAGACTTGGTAGACAATAAAATTTCCAAAGAACGTAGAACTTCATAATTATCACTTTCTTTATTCCAAAACAACTTAAAATTACATAATATTAATTTGACTGAAACTAGATTCTAAAATACAAAAAACACACATAGGAGAACTGATTCTAGCTTGAATATTGTTGTATTTTGAACCCCCTAAAATTACCAATAAAAAGGAACGGTTAAAACTGGTACATCACAACTCAAAATTTTGATATAAGAAACAATGAATTTTTGTTATCAAAGTTTCCTCAAATGAACATTATGAAGCTCGAATGACTTGTCTAACCCCAAGAGATCCAACAGACGGAATTAGAACTGGAATTAGAACATAGGAGTCAATTTTTGGCACAACTCGGGACTGAAAATAAAAATAAAGAAAATAATATTTCCAAAGACTGTCGAACTTCATAATTATCATTTTCTTTATTCCAAAACTACTTGGACTTGCAAAAAATTGACTTCATTCGAACTAGATTCTAAAAAAAACTGATTTTAGCTTGAATAATGTTTACTTTGTACCCTCTAAAATTATCCTCGAAAAGAGGATAAAAAAATTGAATTTTTGATCAAAATTTTCTGACTTCCCAAATTGAAAATAATGAAGATTGAAAGATGGGACAATTCTGGATTAACTAAAGATTTGGTGGTAAATGACATTTCTAAACCTAGAAATTCCATAATCATAAGTTTTTAAACAACTTGATGGAAAAAACTTGGTCTCTTTTCCCTTTTATTAAAACTGACACAACTGGAATTGAATCTCAAAAATCTAGTCAAAATGGAAATACTGAAACTTGAATGAGTTTTTGGCCTCACTTGATGAGAAATGGAACACCTCGGAGTGAAACATTTTGGTCCATTTTGGACTTGAGACTTAGTGAGAATTGAAATTTGAAGATAAGCCTGAATTTCAGAACCATCACCTTCAGAAGTACTGAGTCTAGCTTGAATAACGTTCAAACCGAGTTGTATTTTGAACCCCCTTTCAATTTCCCTTGAAAACAACGATTCGATCAGACACATTGTATCTCAATTTTCTATTAGCTGAGTTCAAAACTTCAAAAAAAAATTCTAAACGACTTTGAATTTGATGATGACATTTTTTTGGGTTTTCGAATGCAAATAATGATACTTGAATGATTTTTAAGCCACACAATGAAACTATTAGAGCTGGAACATAGGATCAATTTTTTTATTAACTTGACACTTGTAGGACATGACATGTACGAACAACCTTGAATTTCATAATCATCATCATCCATATTCGAAAATTTTAAGAACTTGGACTTTGAAAAAATTTACCCAAATGGAACCGGATCTCGAAAATTTAGTTCAATTAAAAATCGGGAACTTGAATAATTTTGATGAGAACTTGAGAACCACACTTGATGAGTGATGCAAAACGCTGCAAATTATTACACAAAGGTTTGTTATTTTTCTATATGTATAGATCACTCTTCTGCAAAAAACACGGCTTTGCCATTGTTTCCAACAACCAACAAAAAGAAAAACATCGATTGCATTTCGACAACTAAAAATTCAAACGGATATTATCTTTTGCGGTTCCCACTCGTGTTTATGATTTATCGGAAATCCAACCCTTAAATTCTCGTAGGGAGCGAACGATTTGTCCTACAGAGATCCGTGTGGTCTCTAAAAATTCTAGACTATCTTAAATTGATGGAAAAACAATACCTTTATATCAAAATTTTTTGAGTTAGGGCGTTTTCAAAATTTCAACCCTTATTTTTCAACCCTTAGAAGTGATCTACATCAACCAAAATCTTCGGTGCACAACTAGACCCCAAATGGAGCCTACATACCAAATTTCATCAAAATCGGTGAATGCTAACTAAATTTTTATTCGATTTTTGGATTCTACGTACCTTGAAACGTAAACCACCAAATTTTGAAGGGGTGTTAAAAAAAATTTTCTTCTTCGATTCCAAAGGTTCATTATTGAAAATAATAAACCAAAATTTAGGAGTAAAACGTTAGTGTTTTACGACTTATTTTGGTTTATTATTTTCAATAATGAACCTTTGGAATCGACCCAAAAAAAGTTTTATTAACCCCTCTCAAAATTTGTTAGAATCCAAAAATCTAAGAAAAATTTTGCCGTCCGTACGCCGTCCGCCGTACGCGGCAATTTCCCCACTGAGCATTGACCGATTTTGATGAAATTTGGTATGTAGGCTCCATTTGGGGTCTAGTTGTGCCCCGAAGATTTTTGTTGATGTAGGTCACTTCTAAGGGTTTAAAAAATAAGGTTTGAAATTTTGAAAACTCAAAAAATTTTGATAGAAAAATAGAAAAAACTCATAAAATATGGGAAAAATAGGTATGGTTTTTCCTCTAATTTAAGATAGTATATAATTTTTAGAGACCATGCGGAGCCCTGTAGGACAAACCGTTCGCTCCCTACGCGAGCTTAAGGGTTGGACTTACGATAAATCAGAAACACGAGCGTGAATCGCAAAAGAGGCCTAATCTCCGTTCAAATTTTAGCTGACTGTGAGAAAGAACCTCTCACATAAGCATAACACAAAACCAGGTCAGAGCTGACCTGGGAGAAAAAGTCGAGGGCACGACGAAAGAGGAAAAAAAGAAGGCAGTCGGGAAATTGGATTGTCAAAGCGAGAAGCTACCTCGCTCCCTGAAGCCCTCCTTTTAAACGACGCCCGGAGGAATAGCCGCCCCCCAGAGAAGTTGCTGCCCTCTGCTGCTGCCGCTGCCTTGCCCTGCCCTGCCGTGCCAGCCAAAAACCTTCATCACCGTGCAGGTCAGTGGCAGAATAATTTAAGATAACTGTGGTCCGCGCAACCCGGTCAAACTCGGCGGTCGCGCACGTTGATTTATGGGAGTTTAGGTAGGTAGTCAATAAATAACTAACTATAGACAATAAATAACTTTTATTCATATCTGCATATCTGTTGCATATCTGTTCCACGTCACCTACTTCCCACTTTGCAGCTAGGTGCAAAGTTAGTGCACAGTTATCTTAAATTATTCTGCCACTGACCTGCACGGTGATGAAGGTTTTTGGCTGGCACGGCAGGGCAGGGCAAGGCAGCGGCAGCAGCAGAGGGCAGCAACTTCTCCGGGGGGCGGCTATTCCTCCGGGCGTCGTTTAAAAGGAGGGCTGCAGGGAGCGAGGTAGCTTCTCGCTTTGACGATCCAATTTCCCGACTGCCTTCTTTTTTTCCTCTTTCGTCGTGCCCTCGACTTTTTCTCCCAGGTCAGCTCTGACCTGGTTTTGTGTTATGCTTATGTGAGAGGTTCTTTCTCACACTGACCGAAATGCGATCGATGTTTTTCTTCAAGTTGGATGGTTGGTGGTCACAATGGCAAAGCCGTGTTCTTTGCAGACGATTGCTCTATATAGAAAAATAATAATCCTTTGTGTAATAATTTGCAGCGTTATTTAATTGTAGTATCAATCTGCGTTATTGTTTTTGAAATGTGTTCTACCAGTATCCATGGTGGTCCTGTTTCAGTCGGATTTCATTTTGCATTGTTAAGTGTCAAAAATTTGTGAAAAACGTGGTTTCTGATTTCGGGAAGATTGTTCCGTATTCACATAACTTCCCCTGTAACCTCCAACTGAGTGATTGACGGACTACTTGTGTATATTAAAATTATAGGTCTGATTCGAAGCTTTATTTGAGAGGGGTTCCGATAACCAGAAAATGCCGGCAGTCTACCAAGTGCGTGTAGCACATAGCCTCCTCGTCTTCCAAAACATGTGAACGTGAAATTTTCGAAACGCCCTAGCTCAAAAACTTGGTATTGAATTTTTAAAATCGAATGAGACCACCCAGAGCTCTGCAACTCAAACTTGAAATCATCGTGATAAATCAATCACCTGGTTCACTGCTTCAAACTTGGCTAGTGGTCTCGTTATAAAAGGTTTGGATTTCTTCAAAAAGTGAATCTCGATATCCTAAAAAGTGAACGGAAAGGAGTGGCGATTCAAATATACAGAAGATTACAATGTTTATCAGTGTTTATTCGAAAGCCATCAGGTTCTATGACGGCAATGTGTTGGCTGAATAAAGCAAGTGGTGATAGGAATCGAGGTTTATTTTAACCATCACAAACGTAAACATTGTGCCTGATGGTTTTAGCACTGAGGCAGCGACCGCGTTGGTGGGTTTATTTTTAGCGGGGCGTGAGCTTCCTTTTGCTGTTCAAACTCGGGAAGTGAGCCGCTAATCGCAATGAACGCGTATTTTTTTGAGTAGTCAGAATTCAGTAAAGGTTCGGTAGCAGGGGAACTGCGAATCTCTTCGCACAAAATTATTTATACACCAAATTTCATCAGTCAGTTATTCACTTATGTGGCCCATAAAATGCATAAATTCTCCAAAAACCACAAGAAATTGGTTTTAAGCGTTCACTAATGATTGATGTACCACCACAACTATCTTCATTGTGAAAAGAAAGGCAAGTACAACGTTGAACAGCACAAGAATTGCCGCAACTGTCTTGAGCCTTCAACCACTGCTGACAGTCCTACCGACTGCGCCACACTGTTGAGTCATCAAAATTTAACTTCCCTCGACCGGGGACAGTGGCGTCAGGTGAGAATATTCGTCAGGCAAACACCTTGACCAGTCATCGAGGAATAACCAATAATGAAAAACGCAGCAAATTATTACACAACGGTTTAATTTTTTTATAGATCAAGTGCCAGCAAAGAAGACAACTTGCCATTGTCAGTACCTTCCAATCATGTTTTCGCTTCATAATCGAGTTTAAATCGCTTCACACTTCATTCAAAGAAATTAAGAATTCCTTCATTAAACTTGATTAGTGGTTGCTAAGGAAGCGTAACCCATGGCTTAGCATCCATGGCTCATCTTCTCTGCTTTCAAGGTCACGAAACAGCTAGTCGATTGTTTGCCTTTGCTTATGCTGTTATAGTGGAGGTATAGGAATACTAGACCCCGCACTGACCCCTCGCCTACCCGCCGATCGTCTTTTCTCATCCAAAATAGTCTAGGGATGGGTATCGATACACGATATTTCAAAATATCGATACTTTCGTATCAATTCGTTTTATCCTCGAGACTCAATAATCGATTATTTTCGATATCAAACATAACCTTCTCAACATAATCTTCTCTGACCCGATCAGCTGGTCGTGAAGGGGCGCCATTTGCGCTCCTATCCAGCAAGGTTATTCTGTTTACATACCAAGTTTCTTGGTATGTAAACAGAACGATAGTGATAATATTCTTTAAAAGCAATTATGTAATCGTTATTATTATGTCTCCCTTGTGGGTTAGATGTCTGACAAGAAATTCCATACTCAGTATGTGTCTTAAGATACGTCTCTGCGGTGGTTTAGACCCCTTTGAGCAGAGTGTTGTTGAGTTTGACGACGATTTTCCTGACATAACTCGCGAAGATCTCGTGGAGTATCTTGTATTGAAGACGGATTTCATATCCCTGAAGCAAATGAAGTGCTGCAAATCTTTGGATCCGCACAACTTCGTTAATTCAGGGCATGTGAAATCCGTCTCATGCAAGTTACTCCCAGGTGACAAGATGGTGGTGTTTGGAAAGGTAAGTAATTCAAATGTTATCCAATTATTATTAGGTTAATTGAAATAATAACGATGTATGCCATGTTTTGGGCAGGTAGTAGATTCAACAACGGTCGTTTGATGAAAATAATGTTATGATAGCATCCCCTGCCCATTGCTAAGTCAACATTGTTATGAAACTTTGAAAAATCATGGGAAAAGATCTACTCATGATAGAAAAATCCAGTTGATACCAAAACTCTCAGTGAGCGCTCTACTTTCAATTAAAAATTATAATAAACCACTTTACCGACTCTAGCACGCACCCTACTTCGAGCCATGAAGCAGTACCTATTGTATGAGCAATTTTTCAAAATTAGGTTCCATATATGTATATATTGACCTAAACGCTTACTCCGTTTTATGGTTCGAATATGGATAGATTAACATGCAATGGAGTTATTACTTGAATTTTGAAATTCAGGAGATGAAGTGCATATTTACATCGATCATTTACTAATTGAACTTCAAAACAATCACGCAAATTGGTTCGAAATTATCTTCCTGGGAACTTCATACAAATCAAAACACTAGGACACAAACAAAAACATTTCGTGAAGCTCGTCCAATGAGGGTAGGTATTCTATTATTACTACCTAACTACTGATGATAGAAGTAACGTAAGCACATTAAAATGTGATGTATTTTTATTCTTACCGGTGATGAAATGCCGAGAACAAACTAGTATTTGTTTGGAGTTTAGTTGTTGCCCTCTCAAATTGCGATTGATTCGAGCGAGCCACCTTGCTCTTCTTTTTTCTTATAGGTCTTTTGTCTTTTCACATTGGCTTCTAATGACTTTTGGTAAACCATACAACGAAATACTGCTCCCGTGACGGGAAGAGCAGCCTAATACCGCATAAATCGGCATGACTAATGAAAAAATCTTTGTTTACAACGATGGGAATTCAGTCAGTTCATCGAACATGGTTGTCAGGAATGCTGGGAATCAGCGACGCCAAAAGGCTGATATTCTTATTTTTTCGGAAAGTTCTCTTGTCTTTCCACTGTTTCTAATCACTCTTGGCAAAACAAAAAAATAAATACCGCTTCTGGGACGAGAAGAGCAACTAATAACCGCATAAATTGGCATAATGAAAAACCGTCCATACAATCTTTGTTTACAACGGAGTCAACATGGCCGCCTTTCAGCGAGATTCGAATAACCGTTCGATTAGTCGAAGAATCGATACATCCATTCTGTGTGACGTCACACGGATAAAAGCAATACTCGATATTTTATTATCGATACTGCACTATCCGATATTTTTGGATATCGATACTTTGGATCCGATATTTCTAAATATCGAATATCGATACTGTTCTCGCGGAAAATTTAACATAATGGCTAAAAGATGAAGAAGATAGAGAGGCTTTTGGGTCATTACTCTTTGGTTGCACAAATAACGTTTATATCATGGGAAAAAATCACTCTGCTTGGACTCTTAATAGTGAAAAATGAATAAAAGTTGTTGAAAAAATTATTTTTCTTGAGAAATTGGATGATATTGATAGTTTGTGACACCAAAATATCGATACTCGATATTTTAAAATATCGATACTCATGGCCAACGATACTTGGGATATCGATACTCGGATACGATACAGTATCGATACTTTTATAACAATACCCATCCCTAAAACAGTCTCGCAAAATTCATTTTTTTGAACTGCTTGCCTTGCATCGGCGGTCCCCGTGCTAGTTCACATATCATCCACAATCGATCGTATTTACCAATCTCTACCACTCTCTGGTGTGTTGCGGGCTAGTATTCTAGAAAAAATAAGTACTTATTCAATTCTACTATTTCATCTAACTTCCTTGGTTATCATGAAATAGTCTTTACATTTTATAAAAATTTTCCAAAATCGGCTAAATATTACTTTCAAAAAATGGAAATATAGGAGAATCTCAACAAAACTTAATTCTTCATTTTGCATATTTTTAGTAGGGCAAACAGTGTTTGCTATGTTTGCCTGGAGGAGACGCCACTGACCGGGGATCGATCTCCTATCATTCCGATTCTGTATCGGAGCTCCTACTACGTGAGCTGAGGAAGTGAATGGACAGAAATGCGAAGAGGTAGCTGATCACAACATAACGTTTACTAGGAATGTCTGAAAAGGATCGACTCATAAAAAATTGGTTTTGACGTTTTATGTTTTTACTTTGGCACATGGACTCGAAAAGCGTTATAAAGAAGCGTTACAGTTGATCTCTGATGATTTTCACGTACAATTAAGCCGTTTCTGGAGAAATTCAACTTTTTTAGTCAGTCTTAAACGGACAAAAATTGTTCACCATTTGTTGGAAAGCTCTTTCTTTATCACGCATTTCTTCCAACTTGTTCTTGGTAGTTATGTCGTAATTTTATAATTATTGATGTTATTAATGGATGTAGTAAACAATGCCGCTTGTTTTGTTGTCGCTTGGGTACAATGTAAGACAAAACGCTACAAATTATTCCACAAAGGTTTATTATTTTTCTGTACGGATCTCACGTCTGCAAATAACTCAGTCTTGCCCACTAACTACCAACCACTGGTATCCACCTAATACTCATACCTACTTCACAATCTAATTTATTTGGAAGAAAAAAACTCTTCACTCAATTAGAAGAAACAGAGAGTTGGGTTCCTTTGTATGGAAATTAGAATACTGGTTGCTGAGGAAGCAAAACTGAGTACAACTCGAATAAGCGAAAAGCGATCGCATTTTGATCAGATGATACTTCAACGGAGATTAGGCCTCTTTTGCGATTCAAACTAGTGTTTCTAATTTACTGAAAGACTAAGTAAGTAGTAGGTAGTTAAGTTCTCGTGGGGAGCGAACGGTTGGTCCTACAGAGCTCCGGGTGGTCTCAATCGATTCTAAAAATTCAATACCTTTTCAAATTGGTGAAAAAACTAACATTATTTCGAGAGTTTTCGAGCTAGGGCACTTTTGAAAATTTCTTTTGATTTTTGGATTCTAGGTACCTTAAAACGTAAACCAACGTTTACCTTTACAATTATTATCTACGTACTGTATTGGAGAATCCGTCGTAACCAGCAAGTCGAGTACAGGAGGCGAGCACTTTCGATGTAAGGACATCATCTTCAGGCCGTCGAGAGAGTACTAACCCCATTCATTTAATACCAACGTTTACCTTTGCTTGAAACGTAAATCAAAGCGAGTTTACTGGAAGTGTTACCTATAAGAGAGAGGAAATGGGGGGGGGGGGGGGGGACTAAAGACTTGAATGTTCCAATGTGTTGCAGAATCGTTTGCAAGCGTTTACAGCATTTTTTCTTTTCTCTTTTCAAAGTCATATTTCCTTTTTCTTGAGGGGGAGGGGGGACGTATAGGTACATAATAACGTACATATAATAACTAATATAGTTATTATATGTAATATACTTGTATTTGTATGTATAATACTTGTAATTTTTTAAAACGTCATCAGCTGTTTTTCGAAGGGAATATCACAATTGGTTCCGATGATTTCGCTCATGGTTACTTATTGCCTTGCCTTGCCTTGAGAGAGGTTCGATGTAAGTAAATATTATGTTATTTAGATGGAAGGTTTTAATGAAGGTCACTTGATCGGCTATTTGAAAGATGAAATATGTTTTGGCCAATCTCAAAGAGTAAGTAAGTAAACAACCATTCCAGGATGGATTTTCGTCCGACTGCCACTCCTGGCGTCGCGGACGTCATCAGCTGTCTTCCAAAGGGAAGATGAGAATTTGTTCTGATGATTCCGCTCATGGCTTCCCATCGCCTCACCGCCCTGGGTTGTGACGAGGGGGGGGGGGGGGACTGAGCCTACACGAAAATACGCTCCCGAGGCGATCCTCGAACTCACGGCCCCCCACGGCCGGTCCGAGACTCGTCGCTAAGAGACGCACGACGAAACATGCACGACCAAAACAGACCCCCTCTCAAAGAGTATAGAAAATACAATACCAAAACTCACTCCTGAATTTACAAAAATATCAGAGATTGAAAGGGTTATGCAGACTGTCCCCTATGATTTTCAACACCATCTTCCATTTAAATCTCAAGCGTTATACAGTAACTTATGTCCTGGTTATCTTAACAGCTATCTGAAGTTTATTATTTAGCTGTCTATACGGCAAGTATTACTTGAATTATCAGTTGGATATCAAATGTAGTAGTAGAGACCAGTTTTTCTAATTCCATTCAGTTTTGTATCAATTTGATTGAAGCAGGTAGTGGAAGGGAAGAAATGGACTGATTTCCAATCATTTACAGCCCTTTTATTTCCATCTGAGGGATACATTGAACTGCAATAATCCGAACAGAATTGAAATATTGAAGGTTCATTCACCATATTAAATATGGTGAATGAACCTTCAATATTTCAATTCTGTTAGCTGTATTCTTTTCTGTATTCAATTCTGTAACAAATTTTGTTAGCTGATTTTTTATCGGAATGACCAGCATCGCTTGAATATTTTTGAATATCAGTATGTACTCGAATACGAGAATCTACAGGAGTAAAAATATACAATTAAATGTCCGCCTGTCGATCAAAGAATACTATTGCGCATCACTTTTTAGAAAAGCTGGCTGCGATAGGAAGATTGAAGGCGCTAGAAAATCTCAGGACTCATTATTATTCGTTGGACAATCTTTGTACGACTATTGGAAGGAACCTAATTCAAAAGATGTGGAAGAGGATTCTACGTTGGTTAAAATAGCAGATAGGTACTATATTTGGAGGGGAACCATTGTAGAAGATGTTCCCCAAGGAGAAGTTCCTCCAAAATAAATAACAGTCATTCAATAGTTGAGAAAAAAAAACTTCTGCCAAGTTGTGTGGGCTGTATAGTTTCTTCACTCGGGAAAATGGAAGATTAAAGTTCGTTGGAGGACAAATTTTTATTGTTGTATCGTAGAGCAGTACTATTTATAAATTTCTGGAATAATTTACTATATTATTGTGATTTTAGCAGTCATGTTTTTCACTAACAAACGATAGAAACACCAACATGATAGAAGAGTCGTTCTCGATTATGTTGATGAATTTCCGCTTTTGGTTATGAATCTTTAGAATCGACCAAGGAAAAATTTTAACCCCCTCGAAATTTGTTGGTTTACGTTACAAGGTAAGTAGAATCAAAAAATCTAATACAAAATTTGGCCGTCCGTCCGCCGCACTTTCTTTAGTTCCTATGAATCGATTTTCATGAAATTTGGTATGTGGGGTATTTAGGGTCTAGTTGTGTCCAGAAGCTTTTGGTTGATGTCAGTCACTTCTAAGGGTTAAAAAATAAGTGTTGAAATTTTGAAAATTTTTGAAAATGCTCTAGCTCAAAAACTTTTAGCATATAGGTATTATTTTTTCATCAATTTAAAACAGTATTGAATATTTAGAATCGAATGAGACCACTCTGAGCTCTGTAGGACCAACCGTTCGCTATTCGTAACAACTTGAGTGTTGGTCTTACGATAATTCAGAAACACGAGTATGAATCGCAAAAGAGGCCTAATCTCCGTTGAAATTTTAGATGACCAAAATTCGATCGCTGTTCGTTTCTTCGAGTTGTATTCAGTTTTGCTTTCTTAGTAACCAGTATTCAAATTTCCATATGAAGGAAACCCCTATATTTTCAAATTGAGTGTGAAGCGTTAATTTCTTCCAAATAAACTTAATTGTGAAGTAGGTACCTATGGTTGGTAGGCAAAGCCATATTCTTTGCAGACGAGTGATCTATTTAGAAATAATAAACCTTTGTGTAATAATTTGCAGCGTTTTCGAGATGTACTCATCTTTGCGTCCTTACCAGTAATCAAATTTCCTAACGAAGGCACCCACAACTCCCTGTTTCTTCGAATTCAATATGAAGCGTTTATTATTTCTTCTGAATAAACTTGAATGTGAAGTTGGTATGTAGTCGGTAGGTATTACTTATGTTTGAGAATGGCAAAGCTGTGTTCTTTGGAGGCGAGTGGTCTCTATTCAGGGTGTCTACACTCAAGATGGGCATAACTTCAGGGTTCGATTCTACAAGGTATTTCCAACAAAAAATTCCTCATAGCAGTTTTCTTTTAACCCACTCAAAATTCCTTTTTTTCGCGTTGTCGACCTTACGCCACTGATATAGTCATAACTCCCTCATTTCCCAAGAAAATTCAAATCTGACTACACCGTTGGAAACAATGTTAAATTTACAAGCTACCTAGTGCAAAAACAATTTTTTTCAGCAATTAAATAGTTTCAAAAAATCAAATCAAAAAGCAAACTTAAAAATGTTTTTGAAACTTGACTTTCTTTGACCAAAGTTTTTACTCTGAATCCCTGTCCATTTCGTTGGGCGCTCTTTGGAAAAAACATGCTCAAATTGTCAGCTTTCTAAGGGTGTATCAAGTTTTTAAAATAATTCAAATTGGAAGAGTAAATTAAGTTTGAATGCAAGAAAACGTGAGTTTTACTAGAAAATCTAGTGTTTTAGGCGGAGTTCGATCTCAAGATGACTTGACGAGTTTGGTATCAGTTCCTATGTAATTTTTCATGCTGAATCCAATGGTGATATTTGCAAATAATTCTGAAAGCTAAAAAATGGATTTTTCGAAGAAACCCTTCGTTTTTCGTACTTAAAATACGCATTATTCGTAGATATGGAAGTGATCATAAAGTAACACCTTTCTACTCAATGAAAACATGAATCAGCTAGGAATTTGATGTTTTTATTGAGTAGAAAGGTGTTACTTTAGGCTCACTACCATATCAACGAATAATGCGTATTTTATGTACGAAAAACGAAGGGTTTCTTCGATAAATCCACTTTCTAGCAGTCGGGATCATTCGGAAGTATCACTATTGGATTCAGCGTAAAAAATTACATAGGAAATGATACCAAACTCGTCAAGTCATTTTGAGATCGAGGGGGACCATAAACCGCTTACAACACTGGATTTTCTTGTCAAGCACACGTTTTTTGGCATTCAAACTTGATTTACTCTTCCAATTTAAATTTTAAAAAGAAAAATTGATAAACCGTTGGAAAGCTGACAATTTGAACACGTTTTTTTCCGAAGAGCACCCATCGAAATAGCCAAGGATTCATAGTAAAAATTCGACTAAAAAGAGTCATATTTTGAAAAAAATTTGAAGTTTGCTTTTTGACTTGATTTTTTAGAAATGGTTTATTGCTGTAAGACTTTGGCTTTACACTAGGTAACATGGATATTTAACGGTCTTTCCAACGAAATCCTCAAATTTGAATTTACTTGGTAAATAACAGGAGCTACGACAGTTTTAATGAGGAAGGTCGAAAACGCGAAAATAAACTTCAACGTGAAAAAAAGGCATTTTGAGTGGGTTAAAAAAAAATTGCTAGAAGACTTTTTTGTTGGAAATACCTTGTGGAATCGAACCCTGTAGTTATGCCCATCCTATACACCCTGTGTAGGAAAATAATAAACCTTTGTGTAATAATTTGCAGCGTTTCCACCCTGTGAAGGTGAAAACATTCCTCCACTTCCTATAGTAGACAAGGATTATCTGCAATAATCACGTTATTGATATGTAAAAAACAATTATATTTCCAAAAAATAAACCAAAATAGGTGCTACAATTTCACTGTACGAGTAAACTTGTACCAAGTCTTGAGTTTTGAATGTCAACAATGACGATTTGAATGACGGTGTACGTTCGTGTTCAAAGATGGGTAACCGATGTTGTATGAGGGGCATGTTTACATACCGTTCAGGTTTTGTTGACAGACCGATTGATTGTAATCACCAAATAGAACTCAATTGAAACTACGCTCTCACAGTGAATAAAGGTTTATAAATGAGAGTTTACTGACATTACGGCTCGTAGGCGCTGAAGATAATGAAGCTATGATGCAGTATTGGAACAGTGAAATCCCTCGTTGCGGATACCCCTTTTCAACGGACAATTATTACGGACAGGCTGTGGTAAAATATAGTACATGAAGACTCTCCTACAGCATAAAAATTACGATCTCGGTTCCAACGCGGTGACGCCAACAACTGAAAAACTTTGGAAAGTCGATTTTCTCTACAAAATAATATTTTAGTAGTAAATTGAGATTTAGTAGAGAAAAAACTTTAGTGTTATTCGATTCTTGGATTCTACGTACCCTGAAACGTAAACCAACAAATTTTGAGGGGTTTTAAAAAATTATTTTTCTTGGTCGATTCCAAAGGTTCATTATTGAAATTAATAAACCACTAGTTTATGCTCGATAAAACAGACCCGATGATTTTGAGTTTGACGTTTGATACTGCTGAATATTTAAACTATAGTACATATACGAGTATATATCTACTGATGTAGTAGATATTATTTTAGCAGAAACATAGGGTATTCTATTATTTCGAAAAATGATAAATCAAAATCGAAATGTGAAACCCCTTTCCTTCTCAGCGTACTCAATAATGGGGTTATCATAAATCAGGCTGGAGGGACACGGTGACTCTAATCTATCGCACAGGGGTCAAAAAAGGTTGAAAACCTCAGCCCTAGGAGATTGCCTCTTCACATCCATCAGACCAATCGCACAGCTTTTAGCTCTTGCTCTAATGTGAAAAGTTGTGAGGAAGCTAACCGCCCAACCAACTTGGCGGATTACCTTCCAAAAGGTGATACGTTGATCTCAAAGCTTCGGTAGTGAAATGAAGATTACGATGTAGGAAGTTCTAGAGCTCACAAAGATGGTGTAAGTTTTTCTGAACAATCTTATCTGTTTATTCATTTAACTCAATATGCGCCGTAACGTGGTAGGACGTTGACCAGTTGAGGTGGCTATCACCCCCAGCATCCAGATGAACAGGAGCTAGATAGCTGTGTTACGTCTATTTCTTAGTTTAATAAGAATATACGGTGACTCATAAAGCGTTAACCCCTTCCAACTTTTTAACAAAAACCAATCTGAAATCAAAAAACATTTGGTTGAAATTTCCAAAAATGCCCTAGTAGGTAGGTAATAGGTACCTATGGTACCTATATTTTATTTATTTATTTATTTTATTCATAGCGTGCCCCCTGCGTCTTTCAGGGGATTTAATTTAAAAAATTTAAAAAAATAGGTAAAAAATAAATAAATAGTGACGAAGGCAAGGCTATAATCTTTGCAGAAGAGTGATCTATACAGAAAATAATAAACCTTTGTGAAATAATTTGCAGTTTTTTTGTTTTTTTTTTACCTACCAACTATTGGTAGGTACTACCTATCACACCATACTGCCTTCACACCTTCACAATCAAGTGTATTAGAAAGAACTAAACGCTTCACACTCGATTCGAAAAAAATAGGGAGCTTCATATGGAAATTTTATTACTGGTTGCTAAGGAAGCAACACTGAATACAACTCGAAGAAACGAACAGCGATCACGTTTTGGTTAGCTAAAAATTCAATGGAGATTAGACCTCTTTGGTGATTCACACTCGTGATTCTATTTTATCGAAGGAAAACCCTTAAGTACTCGTAGGGAGCAAACGGTTTGACCATGCAGAGCTCCGCGGGGTCTCAAAATTTTTTTATAATTCAATACTATTTAAAATCGATGAAAAACCTTTATTTCGAGAGTTTTCGAGCTAGGGCACTCTTGAAATGTCCTTATGTTTCACCCCCTAGAAGTGCCTGACATCAACCAAAAGCTTCGCGGCACAACTAGATCCCAAATGGAACCCATATACCAAATTTGAACCAAATCGGTCCAGGGTTGCTAAGAAAAGTGCCGCGTACGGCGTACGGCGGACGGACGGAAAAGTTTTATTCGATTTTCGGATTCTACGTACCTTGAAACGTAAAACATCCAATTTTGAGAGGGGGGATTAAAAATGTCTTTCTTGCTCGATTCCAATGGTTCATTATTGGAAATAATTAACCAAAACAAAATTTTGAAAATAATTCCAATTTTGAAAAATAATTCCAATTTTTTCCTACAACCAGATTTGGAGTATTCATAAATTTGTATGGAAAACTAACCCATCACTATATTACTCTATCACCCCCAAAACATTGTTGTGTTACTTTTCAGTTCAAATTCTACAGTTTCTATTTTTCTAGAATTTCTACAGTTTCTATTTTTCTAGTAGAAATTCTACAGTTTCCATCTTACGGATTTTTATGCTATTTGTTAAGATTGATTGGGTTGAGCTCCCTATAATCGTGATAGGATCTTCGTGGTGGTCTTTTAACCTCAGGAAAAATACATCGTTGCCAAAAAAACAGCAAAGTATGCGAGGAAGATGAAATGTTCGTCTCATATCAATTTCATTTATTAATTTACTGACGCATACATTCTTGAAAAACCTACTTATAAAAAAGTCCTTTTTTGTCTTTGAAAAATTATTTTTTGGATTTACGTACCTAAATAATTTAGAAGATGCCTTTTCCCTACATAACTATGTGATCGCAAATAAATAAATACATTTCATACAAGTCAGAATAATTCCATGAATCTCAAGGTTCCGCTCAAACTTTGAGAGTACAGGGAATCAATAGGTTATGGATACCCGAAACCCCACCTTTGCTTCCGAGTCTTTTGCCATCATACAATTCCTTGTTACAGCCATAACTTCTACATTTTCCATCTGATTTCGATGACATTTTCAGGAATTTTTCGAGTTGGGGTGGAGATGGTCCCCCACGAAAATGATGGCCCCCAAATTGAAAGTATTTTGTGCGCATGCGCAAACGTGAAATCCTTCTACATTTTCCAACAATATTCAGAGATTGCTTGGATTGACGTGTAGATTGATTGTGGTGGTAGTGGTACCTACTGAGAGATTGATGTTTTGAGAATAGCTACTGTGCATCGGATAATCTATACAGGCTATGTGCCACACCCACTTGGCCAACGATTTTTGGTTTATTATTTTCAATAATGAACCTATAGAATCGAACAAGAAAAAAATTGTATCCCCTCCCCCTTTCCTCCAAAATGTGATGGTTAATGTTAGAGCTTAAGATTTGATGGTACGCAACCCATTCGCCGTAAGCACTTTGCCTAGTTACCGTGGACCGAGCTTTAATTAAATTTGATAAATCGGCTCCATTTTGGGTCTCGTTGTGCCTCAGAGGTTATCGTTATTGTCAGTCATTTCTCAAAGGCAAAAATTGGGGATAAAGGTATTTAAAACACCCCAGCTTGAAAACTTCCAATATAAGGTTTGTTTGTCCATCAATTTGAAATAGATGCGATTTTAAAGAATTTAATGATAATTTAGAACTCGAGGAACCAACCGATCGCTTGATGAGGATAATTAATTAGGTACGTAGTTATAATCTGTTTCGTGACTTTTTTTTATCAATTTAAGAAAGAGTTCAACTACTAAAAACGAATAAAACCATCCAGCCGATCAACTATCGGTAAATGAGCAATTATTCTGAAATTCATCAGACCGTTCCTCTGAGCTAAAATTGTTTTGTTAAACTCAAAAAAACAATTTGGCTCCTTTAAACTCAATTTTCACATTTTGCCTTTCTGAGCTTTCTGTGTGATATTGGTTCCGAGAGTTACGAGAACATTATATGGTTGTAACAAAATTTTCGGAATGAGGGGGGGGGGCCTGATTTTTTTTAAATTTTTAATCGAAAGTAGACCTCATTCTGAAAATTTGGACACCAGCCGTTCTCTTTTTGGATGAGTAGAACTACTTCTATGATTTTTCAAAGTTTCGAATTTTTATGACATCACGCGCCCCCTCCCCAGCCCACTGTGACGTCATAAACATTCGAAACTTTGAAAAATCATAGAAAAAGGTCTTCTCACGCTAGAAGGTCGCGGTTGGTGTCAAAATTTTCAGAGTGAGGTCTAGTTTAGATTAAAAATAACAATAAACAGTTTTTCCGACCCATGCGCACACCCCATTGTGCAGGTTTGTCCCGTATTTTGATGTCATTCTACGCGTATCAATCGCTAAGTTGGTGGTTCCACATAAATTTCATCCCCGTTTTATCAAAAGTAGCGTCTCCACACAATGATGAATTTTGTAGCAATATAATCAGTGGGGAAATTCTGGTAGCATTGGAAAACTCAACTTACTACGTAACTTTCAATACTTGACTTGACACTTTTATTATTATTGAATCCTTCCTTCAATAATAATTGTGTCTACCATCTACTTGAAAGGCTTATCCCATTCATACAGAAATTGAGATTGGTTTATGTTTGCTATTGATATCTTCCAGTTTTATGAACTGCTATTTTGTTTTAGACAGGTTATTATGAACAGGGTGGTTTGATTACTTGCGATGTAGGGAGGAGGATGGACATTAAAAACATACCTTCGACCTTATTGTCAACGGTAGTAACGTTTAACTTGGCCGATCTAGTAATAAAAAAGTTGGCATACCAATTAACAGAAATTAAGACAATTGTCGAAAAGTGAATTGGACAAGATATCAGTGACTGCCTTTTCGATAAGTCTTGTGTCATCATTTGACTCAGTGAGACAAAGTACGAAAAGATGGCTGCCTAACTCATTTTAGGGTAGAAATATTGATTTTCGCGGAAAACGTCGATTTTTACTGGAAGATCCACGGTTTTTGGCACGGGAACGAGGATTTTACACCATTAGTCCACTATAAACAATTTTATGACCACCGTTGGAAAGCTGAGATTTTGGGTCAACTTTTGGGGTTACAGTGAGAACTTAACCGGCAGTTTCAGTTAGTGTTACAAACGTTTGAAAAAACGAAAAATTTCCGAGATTTTCGAGATTTTACTTTTACATCTTAGTCTTCTTTAAAAAGTTTTATTTAACACTAGAGAGATAGAGAATTTAACGCTCTTTCCAACGGTATAATTACATCTGAATTTTGACTGGAAAACAAGGGAGTTATGGCTGTTTTAATGGCGTAAGGTCGAAAATACGAAAAAATCTTAAAGGTGAAAAAAGTCCGATTTTAAGGAGGCTAAGAAAAAAAAGTTATGAGACAAAAAAAGTCACAAATTAGTTGTAGAATCTAACCCTGGCCGGTGGTACGACCTTAACCGTTACACCCTGTACATACCTATCGTGTTATTCTTTGTGATGAAGCAATACTGCCCACCCAACTTGGCAACGTTGTTTACTTCACCATTATTCACAAAAATCAGTAAAATCTGAATAATTGTCGTCAGAGCAGACGAGATTTTTTTCGTCTTATTTGTCATTTTGTTTATTATTGCTTGAGTGTACTCAACCTTTGTATTTAGTAGTCTTTGTGAACTCAGTGTAGCCTTGACGCGATCTATAGAAGCCTACTATTTGATCAAGTGTTGTATTTTTCATGTTAATCGCTCAGGTTATAAAGCTCGGGAAATCGCTTCGTCGTCCATTCCACCATGAAAGTTATCACAGCACTTCTCGTCTTCGGTCTGGTTGGCCTGTCGACCTCCCAGTTCAGATTTGGGAGCTCTCTGACCAGTTTTTTGACAACAACCTCTAGACCTTCAGTGAACAAAGGTACAGTCGCTGCTGCTGCATCCACTGCCAAGAACAATGTTGCTGCCGCCGCCAGTTCCGCCAAACAAACCGTAGCTGCTGGAGCTTCAGCTGCGTCCGCTAAAGTCAACGCTGCTAAAGAAACCGTTGCTGCCAAGGCTTCCGAAGCCAAACAGAACGTCGCCGCTGCTGTTTCTGCTGACGTCTCCCAAGCTAAACAAAAGGCTTCAGAAGTCGCTTCTCAAATTGAAGTGAGGAGAGACGCCGCTGTCTCCTCCGCTAAAGACAAGCTCAGCCAAGCTAAAGCCACCGCTTCCAGCAAGCTCGAATCTGCTAAGGAAACTGCTCAGGAGTACATCAGTAAGTCTTAGTTCAAGTCTATCCCTTATTCGTAATTATTGATTGATTTTGGTGGATACTTTTGCCATTAATTTAGAAATGATGAGTGGTCGTTACTGCAATTTTTCACCACAAAACACTCCAAATAAAAAAGATACCGTACTGCAAGAGGCGTGTACTACCAGCCAAACCCTTTTCAGTGGACAGGGTGTTTCTTAACCCTGTCTCTACTACGCCCGAGTATACTCGACTAGAAAATTGTGGCTGGCATACTACACCCAAGTTTACTCGGGTCGTAATAAGTGACTGGTATACTACGCACGAGTATTCTCGTTTTCTGTAAGCCTTTAATTTCTAGGTAATATAATATAATGGCTTTGTCTTAGCACGATAGGGACAGCACTTATCTACCGGCTATTTTTATCATTTTCCTGCAGGCATCAACTAGTTTTTCATTTTTTTTTTTTTTTTTTATATAAGGTAGAGTGGGGCAAGTGCACACCAATTCTCACAAACTTTCACTTTAAACTGTGATAAAAGCGTTGTTTTTACAGTTATCTCAATGTTTTTTCCATTTTTATATTTGTCAGATAGTTCTTGATCGAAATTCTTATCGTGAATTTGATTTGATATAACTATCTAATTTGTACAAGTATAAATTTCTCAAAACGTTCCAGAGTGCACTTGCCCCATAAAAATGGGGTAAGTGCACAGTTGGCCCATTAATCCTTCCCGCTTCTAAGGACGGTGATGCCGGGGCAAGTGCAAATAACCTGTTTTCTATCAATGATTTTGCTTTTTGGTTTTTCAAAATCCGATGGAAATTGTCAAAGTTATGGACTTTTTCCCTCCTTCGGTCAGGTCACATGAAATGTAAGAAAATTCATAACAGTAAATGAGAACTGGAAAAACGTGTTTTGCTACACATAATATTTTTATTTTGTAGACAGTCTTTAGTTTTCTAACTCACAGTCTTTATTATTGCATTTTTAAACTCAATATAAAATTAAAAAATAGTTCTGAACTCAATTTAAACAATATTGTTGTGATCAACAGCACTTAGGGAGCGCACCTACGTCTTCTTTGGGAGGGGGTTTGAATGTAGTGGAGCCGTTGACTTCTGAAGCCTTCCTGAAATATTTGAACAGTGGATCACCGTGCTCAAATCTAATCAATTCTCCAACAAAATATTTGACATTTCCCTTTCCTAAAAACTTGTTGATAGCCCAATCTCCAATGGTTGCTTCATCAGTTGTTTTGAACTCTGAATCCTCTTCCTCTTGCTCTTCAGCTATCTGCTCAATAAGAGTTTCCCACTCTTCCGAAGTAGTGTGCTCTTACCCCCAACCCTCCATGTGCACTTGCCCCTTCAACGAATTTCTATGGGGTAACTGCACACCAGTACATTATTTCTAAAAAAAATCGGATTGAGCAACCAACAAGTGTTATTCTTAATGTACGACATCTAAAATAGTGACTGACGTTGAAAAACGTGGAAATATTGCGGCACTTTGCTGGATGATTATAGATAAAAAACTTTCCTGACAACATGAGGTTCTTAGTCAGAACAACCCTTCCACGTTTAGAACCTTCCCTGTGGTTATAGGCGTCACAAGAGCTCTGGGGTTGTTTCAGAAGAGAAGAAGACATTAGTCACTGGAAGTCACCACAGATGGCAGCTCTGTAACTATTAGGGCTAGGTAGTAAGTGGGTCGTTGTGCACTTGCCCCGAAAGTGCTCTTGCCCCACTCTACCTTATATATTTTTTCGTTTTTCAAAATCGGTTTTTTTGAAGGGGGTTTGACTGTGTTACTTCTTGGGCGATTTTTCGTCTTACAATTTTAAATACCTACTTCGTTTCTCTACGTATTCTAGTTTTTGACATAATATATGATATTTTGATTAATGCAAACTTATTCTTTTACTTTACTTCACAGAGTAACGGAATTCACTTACTTAGTAATAAATATCATTCCGCTTTTCCACTTGCTTTTTTACTCTATGAGAGGTGTGGTGCAACAAAAAAGTAGGCAATCGAAAAAACGAATGAGTTGGGTACGATAAATGAGCATAAAGTACTAAACTACAATTTTTACTAGTTCTCCAAAGGCGAAAAGGCAGTAGAAAGCGTCCTGCGACAGTTGAAGGTTTTTAGTGTGGCGAGACGAACCAGCCCGCAGGCCTTCAGTGCCACCAGGCCGCCGAGCGCGCGGGCGTTTTAGTAGCGAAAAGGTTAAACATTGGACCCCCCTTTCTCTCTTCATTTGTGAAGAAAACAAAAACCTTCTCAAAGTTACTTCCCTTTATTTTTTGCGAAGAGTTCTGATACCACGGGTTGCGTACGCGCGCTACTCGTACCAACTTTGTTTCTTCAAATTGAACACCGCATTTTTCATTGCAGGTTCGGATTTAACGTCAAATTATATGAAAATTCTACTTATACGACGTTTTTAACATATTCTGGAGCGTCCAGGTGTGCTCAAAGTTACTTTATGCGCGTTTGTGCCCAATTTTGGTACTTCGGAGAACCCTCAGTGTGGCTCATGATTCTGGGCTATTTTTTCGCGCTGAATCACGTGGTGATGTCAGATTTCCGCAATTTCTTGGTTTTGTAAGAGTTGTAGCTGAAAAAAATTCGTTTTTCTCATTTATTTAGCGCCACGAGATTTTATTTTGTTTCTTTTGAATAAATTTGATTCTTTTTCATCAATAACGGTGAATTCCTGGTAGGTACTCATGGACGTCACCACGTGGTTTGGCATTTTAAAATAGCCTAGAGTCATCGCGTAGATTAACTTTCGTCGCTTCTGGACTCTCCTGTGCATCCACAAAAAGTTTTCGAAGTAAAATGATCATGAAATTTGACGTAAACTTCAAACCTGCATAAGCGGCCCTCGAAAATGTGATATACGAATTCTTGTCAAAACGTAAGGAGAGGTTACTTCGATAAGGTTTTGGTTTTCTCCACAAATGACGAAGATAGAAAGGGGTGTCCACTATTTATGAAACACCTTGAATATCCACCCTGGTATTTTGTGGGTTCCCACTAAACAACTTGATTCATTTACGTTTTCACCCTTGGGTCATTATATCCCAAAAGACAGAGATGAGACATACGTAAAATTGGTAACAACAAGAGTAACTACTTCTTTCGGTGTTTTAAAAAATAGAGATATTGATATTCAAGGTCGTGAATTTCACAAAGTTATTACAGTGTGAAAAACAGCAACAGGATTGAAAAATACGAGTAGATCCCCATTAGATAGACCGTTTCTGACACTTCATAAGTGGCTGGTTACTCGTAGCATCTATTAATCCGATCGCCATGAAACTTATCGGTGAACAACATGAGGGTGGTCCTCAACAATCACCTCTCGTCAACTTTTAGGAAATCGATACTTCAGATAAATCTACTATTTGGACTGGATGGTCTTTTGGTGCTTTGCTACTTGGGCGACCCGCTAAGGGTAACACTTACTGCTCTTGCTTGTTATCGTGTGGGATGATTCCAAGTTATTGAGAATAATTTGACTGAGTATGAGAGAGTTTGATGGGGACAGTGGAAAACGATTTCTTTCTTGAATTATCTTGGAGAAGACCCAAGTACGTCCAGCAGTGGTCCACACCACTAGGTTTTGTGAAGTTTTTATATACAGATTTGATCCAACAGGCACAACAGCCACTAGATATCAAAACTTCCAGACTTGTGACACGGTTTCATCTAGATTTCCTTTTACAAGGCAAGATGAAGTAGTTCTTTTTAAGTGTCAAAGTGCCACAAGTGCGAAAGAACATGTTCTTTTGTAATCTACAGTTTCATTTCATCAAATTTTGTGTTTTGTAGAAGAAGCAAAAGCCAAAGCTGAAGAGATGAAAGAGAAAATCGCTGCCAACGAAAACGTCCAAAAAATCCAGAAGAAAGTTGAAGCTATGAAAGACTCCGTGACCCAAGCCGTTAACAACAAGCTGAACGCCAACCCCGAAATCAAAGCCAAACTCGAAAAAGCCGAGGAAAAAGTCTCTGAAATGACCGCAACCATCAAGAACCAAATCAAAGAAAAAGCCCCAATCGTGAAGGAAAAGCTCGGAGCACTCGGTACCAGCATGAAGCAGTCCTTCGACAAGAACTTGGAGAAGATGAAGCAGATGTTCGCCTCCTCGTAATTTCGTTGGGAGGGAATCTATAGCTTGAGAAATCAAGTATCCGATGTATATATTTAGTAAAATTGTACTACAAACCATTTAAAATCTTTTTCGTTTAGGATTTCAAGTTTTATTCCAACTCATATTTTTCTTTCTAGTCTACCAAGGCAGCGGAAGCATAGTTTCCACTTTTTAAGGTTGAGAGAAAAATGTTCTCCAAAATCAAAATTTCCGCTCAGGTTTTACGTTTTAGGCCTTTCTGAGCAATTTTGGTTCCGTGTCTGTCATGAAAGCCTTGTAACGGGCAAAACTATTTGTAGGTAATTGTCCTATTCCAATGCAATTATCATGGATAACTCGAATAGGGGTGGTGATGGTCCCCTATGAAAATCACCGCTCCCACACTCATAGTAGCCAGCGCGCATGCGCAAATGTGAATTCTTTGTCACAGCCATAACTTCTACATTTTCTACCCGAATTCAAAGAAATTTTCAGAAAGTGATCGGATTGACGAGTTGATGGTCCGTTATGAGGGTAGTGGAAGGTACTTAGAGATTGATGTTTTGAGATTAGCTACCTGGCATCGGATCATCCATACAACAGGGTGATGGATACGAGGAAGCTATGTGCCACACCCACTTAGCAGACTGTTTTAAAAAATTGTTTCATTTCGAAAATTTTAGATTTTATACCTCTACCTTCATAACCTCAAATCTACATAATAATGATTCCGAGGGAGTTGAGTTTAAAGTTAAACTCTCCTGCAAAGAACACAGCTTTGCCATTGTCACCACCTACCAACGACATTTTCGCTTCACCAACAAGTTTATTTTGAAGAAATGAACGCTTCGCACTTCATTCAAAAAAATAGGGAGTTCTGGTGGTCTTCATTAGAAAATTTGATTACTGAATAATCTAAGGACGCAAAACTGAGTTCAAGCCGAAGAAGCCAACAGCGATCGCATTTCGGTCAGCTACAGTTAGAACGGAGATTAGACCTCTTTTGCGATTCACACTCGTGTTTCTGATTTATCGTAAGTCCAACCCTTGAGTTCCTTGAGTTCACATGGGGAGCGAACGGTTGATTCTACAGATCTCTAGTTGGTCTCATTCGATTCTAAGAGTTCAATGCTATTTTGAATCGATGAAAAAAAAAGTCCATTCACGCAGCATGAATTAATGAGCAAATTTTCAAAGAAATCATTCAGTTGAAGGTGTGGTCAAGAAAAGAACCAATGGTGTTGCAATTTCTTTTAGAAAGTTATTTTGACGTGATAACGTCTTATAAATTGGTTTACCGGGGACACTTCAAGAAACTGCGTTACGCTCCGCTCACGGAGGGGGTGCAGCTCCGCGCTCCCTAAAGCGCCCCCCCCCCCCCCCCGCGCACCCCCCCCCCGCGTCCAACCCTTCCCGGCGCTCACAGAAGCGGGAGCGCCCCGCCCCCCTTCCCTGGCACTCACTCCCCCCCCCCACCCATGGGAAATACCTACTACCTACGGGAAATACCTACTCTGTGCAACTTGACAAAGAATTTTATTTTATTCTTCTTCCTACTATACGAATGAATATTAACATTAAAATTATTTTACCACTCAAAGTCGTTGTCTCGTAAAACTTTCGCCCGTATACCGACTTTACAGGCAACAACACAGGGGGTTTTTTTGTCACGATTCTTGATTTATATGTTTTTTTTTTTTTTCACAGGGATCGTTTCAGAATGTTCCAAAACGGATTTCAGTGTGAAAATTTTTCGAAAAAGTCGATTCTAAAAATTTTGAGGCCATTGCAATAGCTTAATTTTCCTTGAAAATTCGCTAAAATACGAAAGTTTTTGAGCGTGACTGACTTCAACCAACAGTACAACTCGACCCCAAATGGAGACCGCATACCAAATTTCATCAAAATTGGTCCATGGGAACTGAGGAAAGTGCTGCGTACGGTGGACGTACCTTGAAACGTGAACCACAATATTTTTTGAGGGGGGTTGACATTTTTTGCTTCCGAGTCTACCAAGGTAGCGGAAGCTTTGTTTTCACTTTTCAAGGACGAAAAAAAAGTTCTCTAAAATCAAAATTTTCACTCGCGTTTTGCGTTTTAGACCTATCTGAACAATTTTGGTTCCGTGTCTGTGTGTCTGTCTGTCTGTGTGTCTATCATGAATTCCTTGTAACGCGCATAACTATACGAAGTTATTGTCCGATTTTGATGAAATTTTCAGGGATTGTGCGAGTTGGTGTGTAGACGGTCCACCATGAAAATCATCATCCTCGGAGAAGCGACTGCGCATGCGCAAACGTGAATTCCTTGTAACGGCCATAACTTCTACATTTTCCATCCGATTTCGATGAAATTATCAGGGATGTTACAGATTAGTATTTAAATGGTCCCTTATGAACACCATAACTTTCGGACTGGTAGTAGCCACTGCGCATGCGCAAACGTGAATTTCCTTGTAACGGCCATAACTTCCACATTTTCTACCCGATTTCGATGAAATTTTCAGGGATGTTACAGATTATTATTTAGATGGTCCCCTATGAAAATCATCACCCCCGGACTGATAGTAGCCACTGCGCATGCGCATACGTAAAATCCTTGTAACAGCCATAACATTTACATTTTTCATCATCTATCTATATAATCGGGTTATGGATACGAGGAAGCTATGTGCCGCACCCACTTGGCAGACGTTTTTTTTTTTCTTGGTCGATTCCAAAGGTTCATTATTGAAGATAATGTACCAAAATTATTAATTCGTCGTTCATTTCTACACTCATTTTCTCATTATTCAGTAACCAAAGGTCAAGATGGTTCAATACATGAATTGAAGGTTGTATTAAAAATGATCGATTCGATTTATTACTATTGACAGTGTGCCAACTTCCGATAGTGCTCACAACATAAAGTCCCCACTGCTATTGCAGTGACGCGATTTTAGTTTCCATCCCAAGAAATTTTCCTTGTTAAATAAAACATTTATCCGCGACCTCAACAGCGCTGTGTCGTCTACTCGTTCGCTCTCAGCTCCTTAGGCTTTTATATCGTTACAATCGGTCATTCAACTGATGTTTACAATTAGATCATGTCATAGTTGTTAACCTCCGATATCACCAACGGTCCCGTTTCTCTTAGTTCCGGGGTTTTCGACTTTCTATAATGAATTCCCCTTTTAAAGAAGAATCCCAGTGTGTGATTTTCACACCCTAACTTATTATTCAAGCTTTACTATTAAAATGCATTATTTGCTATAATTGTAATTCCCATTCCTTAGTTGAATTAGTCATTGAACAGTCGTAAAGCAAACAGAACATTAAATAACCCCACTAAGCTTTAATGTAGCCAAAGTCGTTAAAGTTATCCATAATGAAGCCTTATCCATAGCGTAGCCAAAGCCTTGGATTTAACGTAGCTAATGATAACTATATTTACCAACGGTTCTTTTTCTTGGATAAGTCCTTAGTCACTTGGACCATGGTTGATCTAGGGTGACAAGATTCTCTAGTAAATTAAATTCTCGCTTGAAGACCTCGTCTTTCACAATGGAAAGTAGTTTTGCGGGCGTTTCCCCAGCAATGTCGGCCCGGACAAGAACATTAAGCAGCCTAATACAATTTCTACCGAAAGAATCACAAAGAAAATCAAGTGAACCGTCTACTTGAAAGAGAGAGAGTTATCACATCATCAGAGAAACTTGGTTGTGTATACCACATTCTACGAAGGGTGCTAAAAACCCATTTGTGGTAATCATAAAGTCAAATCTTGCACAAACTGTTATAAGTTTTTGTTGGAAAATCGGTATGTTGGAAATTAATGTTCATAATTTTGTTCCTTTCTAGAACCTTTGTTTTTACCAGCTTCTCTTTGTTACTAAGTCATAGCGTGATATTTTGAATTTTGATATTATATTATAAGACTGAAGTTTCTACGTATGAATAAAACGCTGCAAATAATTACACAAAGGTTTGTTATTTTTCTATATAGATCACTCGTCTGCAAAGAAAACGGCTTGGCCATTGTTACTACCATCCAACATGAAGAAAAACTTCGATCGTATTTGGTCAGCTAACATTTGAACGGAGATTAGGCCTCTTTTGCGATTCACACTCGTGTTTCTGATTTATCGTAAGTCCAACCCTTAAATTCTCGTAGGGAACGAATGGTTTGTCCTACAGGGCTCCGTGTGGTCATTATTGAAAATAATAAACCAAAAACGGAGTTGAGTAGAACGTTGTCTTTTCCCACAAATATAATGAGTAACAAGTTAAATCGATTTCGACGGTTAGGTCATCTTCAGTAACAAACAATAAATGATGACCTAACCGTCGAAATCGATTAAACTTGTTACTCATTATTTTCGTGGAAATAGACAACGTTCTACTCAACTCCGTTTATATTAAAATGGTTTTCCTCGATCTCATCGCCAGTGATTTTATTCGTTTTTACGTATGTTTAACCAAGTAAATACAGTAACTATAGGAACCCACTCCAGCGAATAGTAAATATAATAACTACCTACCACGACTAGGTTATTGCCATATCATGTTATGAGCCTTCCTAGTTAGATATATTCAGATATTTACAGGTACAGTATAAAACTGGAATCATAGAGTAGGTATCATTAGCTATTCTGCCTTGTGAAAGAAGAACGACTCAACTCAAAATTTTCGAAATCCCAGAAATCAGCTTCGAAGTTTTGACATTTTCATGTCTTTGCTTTGGCACACAAACTGCAAAATCGTCACGAAAACTAAGCAAGTCTTGCTCACGCGACCAATAAATAAATAAAATAGACTCACTGTGTTGCGTAGAGAACAATCAAATGTTTTCTTATTTTGATGCTTGGGTACTTGAACTAACAACCTTACTTCACTACCTTGTGTTGACATGAAAATGTCCCAATGTGTTGCAGACACGTATGCAAGCATTTTTGAATTTGACATTCAAACTTCATTTACTCTTTCAATTTGAATGTTAAAAGAAAAATTGGTAGACCGTTGGAAAGTTGACAATTTGAGCATTCCTGTTGAATTTTACGGAGAATAAAGCAACTTAAAAATTGAACTTAGTAATTTCTGAAAAATTCGCCATAAATTCACTCCAGATCACTCCCGTGACCCCATTTTTTTCAGACCTCATATGTTGTTCAACTCAATCGACTGGTACAATTATTCCTCTTTACACACGTACCTTCAATTGATTCGTGTCATTCGAGTCAAATATCGACAACCATACGAGACGCCTCAACCCTATCTTGAAGCCAACAATGTGGAGGAAAAACAACTCAACGGCTTTTTCAGCGAGTTGAGATGTTTTTCCTAAAAAGCATGGAGTTGAGACGTTTTGCTTAAAATTAGGCAATTTTCAAATTACACCCCTAACGATTTCAACCCCTTCCGGGGTGAATTTCGAGATTTTGACTCGTTCATCAGAAAGGTGGGGGGGGGGGGAAATTAGAGGGGATACGTAACAACCCCATTTTCGAGTTGAGTCGTTCTTCCTTCACACGGCAGTATTATTCACGAGACAAATAAATGCAAAACTGGTTATTTACATCGTTTTTCGTTGCTATTTTCTCCAAAGCCGCGAAGCTTTTGGTTGATTTCAGTCACTTCTAAGGGGTGAAAGTTAAGGGTTGAAATTCTCAAAAATTCAACTCTTGAAATAAAGTTTTTTTCACCAATTTTAAACAGTATTGAGTTTTTAAGACCACGTTTTGAGACCACGAGGAGCTCTGTAGGACAAACCGTTCGCTCCCTACTAGTACTTAAGGGTTTTCTTTCGATAAAACAGAAACACGAGTGTGAATCACAAAAGAGGTCTAATTTCCGTTGAATTCTAAGCTAACCAAAACGCGATCGCTGTTCGCCTTTTCCAGGCGTCTTCAGCATTCGAGAAGATCTTCTACACTCTTCAGATCAGAAGCCATTTTCAATCCTATTGAACGCAGGAAGCTGAAATTTGAGAGGGAGGGTCAAGGGAGAATATAGATGGTGGTAGGTGCTATTGATGGAGAACCAGAGATCTATACAGAAAATAATAAACCTTTGGGCAATGATTTGCAGCGTTTTCCTTTAGAAGCCCTCAAACTGACCTTTCCATTCTAGGGTTAAGAAAACCTAGCCTTAACGTTTCCAAAGTCTAATGCCAGCTAACAAAGCAAAGAACATGTGTGTAGCAATCTTGGCCGGGACAAGGATACTTTTTATTTTATTAGATTTATAGAAGATTTGTAGATTTATTGAATTTTATAGATGCCTCGGGAGGGCACTCATATAGTATATTATTGTGTTCTGCAGTCTCGACAAATACATTCAACTATTGCCTTGCCCATTTTGTTGAAATAGTATTTCAAGGGTAGTGGCCAGTGGGGAGGCTGTGTTTTCTTGTCGTCTTTTTACCGGAACAACAGCAAAACCTTTGCTCTTTTTTTGGAAACGGTAATCAGCAGCTTGGCCTGCCTCTGCTTGGAGTATCTTTTGTAATCCTGATTCTGCTTCGGAGTGCAGCTCTTTTGTAATCCACCCATTTTTGGATCTGATGAGAAATGCAATTTTTCTTAAACCCAAATAGGGTTAAAACATTGGGACTCTGATCCCAGTTTGGCAAGGCGATCAGATTCTTCATTGCCGTCAACTCCCTCGTTGCCAGGAACCCAGGGCAAAGCCAGTTTATTGCTCCAACCGCAGTTCTAAGGGAGTCTAGATAGTCCCAGGTGAGCCTTGAAGATATCGAGTAGGCTTCAACGCCCTACTTTTTTAAATAAAAAGGCTTTTGACAACGTTACTGAACGTTTAGAACGTTTTAGAACTAACGTTAGTCCTAGCCTAAAAGTAGCCAAAGCCCTACCCTTAAAGGAACCAACATCAGCTTAGTTCATTTTAATTTTAATATTAATAGGTTAAAACATTGGGACTCTGATCCCAGTTTGGCAAGGCGATCAGATTCTTCATTGCCGTCAACTCCCTCGTTGCCAGGAACCCAGGGCAAAGCAAGTTTATTGCTCCAACCGCAGTTCTAAGGGAGTCTAGATAGTCCCAGGTGAGCCTTGAAGATATCGAGTAGGCTGCAACGCCCTACTTTTTTAAATAAAAAGGCTTTTGACAACGTTACTGAAGCAGATAACGTTTTAGAACTAACGTTAGTCCTAGCCTAAAAGTAGCCAAAGCCCAACCCTTAAAGGAACCAACGTCAGCTTAGTTCATTTTAATTTTAATATAACCCAAGTCTTGGAATTAACCTCATTAAGCTTTAAGTATCGTAACCTCGTTAACCCTTAATTTCCCACTTGTTCAAAAAATTGTATTTTAGGATGTTTTTCAAGATTTTGGTGTATTTTGGCCAATCAATGCCATAGAATTGCTAGTTTTCATCGGGATTTATGTGAAGTTTCTTAATTTGATGAAAACTGAAGAATATTTTCTGGAGGGGGGGGGGGGGTTGCTATCGTTATTTTGAAAATGTGTACTTAGAATAAAATGACAAATAAACTAAAATTGTTAGCCCAATAAGACCTCCCCATTCAGTAGTATCTTCAGATCAGACCTACCTCTACCATGAACTGGGGGACAGTGAAGATCAGTTTCATGAATTAGTTCGGATATATAAAAACTATTCTGACAGATTTAATTTTAAATCTTACTGCAAACAACCCGAGATGTTGATGAAGTAAGAGTTGTGTCTGGAAGCATCCAAGAATAGCGGAAAATTTCGATTTTTCAATGGTGTCTTCTTGGATATCTTAAGAGTCAAAGGGTCGGATGGTGTATTGTATAAACAATAGTTGAAGTATCAAGGTAGCCACAAGAATATCGGTTTTGTCTTAAAAATGGTTGAACAGTGTTGTAGAATGTTTAAAAAATCGGATTCCCGAAAAGATACTTCAGGACATTAAGGGTTAATCCACTCATTATTTTGAACCATATTTATTGAAATTGTACTTCAGCATTGGCTTTCCCATACGTTCAACGTTCACTGTTAGTTTGTTAGAGTGGAGAAAAACAAACTAATAATTCATATTCAAACCGATAACCAGTTTTATAATATTCATGTTGAAGATTGGTACTAGGGTCACAGCTGGTTTCTCAGAAATGTTTATAGTTTATATTTAAATGATCCAAGGTGAATCTCTCGTTCTCACGTGATGATCACGCGTTAATCAGAGGCAACATTCAGATTTAATTCCACCTTATCTTGCGAATAAGATTTCTCCTGTGGATTCCACGCAGCAATGCGTAGGTATTGATAAAGGCTCCGAATCCGCACGAGTTTTCAATTTCACTGTACCTTTCACCTTGTATGAACCGTTTTTATAACCTACATAAGAACTATAGCTTACATCTACAGCTTAGAATATAACTTACATCCGAATTCTATTTTTCGTGGAATTCCTGTACGAAATCTTTGTCCGATTATGAGGAAATTTGAAGGGTTTTTGCAGTAACCCACAGGTAGTCACACATAAACGTCAGACCAATAGTTGTGTCTGCGCTCGCTTAGATGGTGGTTCAACTCAAACATAAACTCCTCACGATTGCTCAACTTTGTTCAAATTCGGAGGGTGGTTTAGGGCAGCCCTAAGACCTTTGCTTATTGATTCTATAATGGTACGATCCGTAGGAACGTATTTTTGTATTTGTTTTTATTTGTATCCGTAGGAGCCTCGGCACATGTGAAAAACCCAAAAATCAGCTACATAATTTGGAGCAATTTCTCAATCATGTTGCAATTTGAAAAACTGTTAACAACATCGTGAAAAACGAGTTTCTTAATGCTCTCCAATACTGACATCAATCATCGTTACTCTAACGAATCCTATAACTGACCATGTTGGTTTGTAAGGGGAAGCTACCTGTACTCCGCTCCTAACTTGATGGACTTTTCATTATTTGATTACTAGGATTAGCCTACAGGGAGTCATTGCAATGTAAAGTAAGTAAAGTAAACAACCATTTCAGGTTGGATTTTCGTCCGACTGCCATTCCTGGCGTCGCGGACGCCATCAGCTGCCTTCCAAAGGGAAGATCAGAATTTGTTCTGATGATTTCGCTCATGGCTTCCCATTGCCTCACCGCCCTGGGTTGGGTCGTGGGGGGCGATGAGATCCCCGGCCTCCGAAAAACGCACGCTGCCGGCGGTGAGCCTTGAACCCACGATCCCCGCAGTAGTTGGTCCAAAGTCCGCCGCCAAACAACGACGGCTGTCCCCTCAATAATTGCAATGTTGTTAACCCTTAATATCGTGAGGTATTTTCGGAAGCCCGATTTTTTAAGCATCCTGCAACACTGTTTTTTCAACAACTTAAACCAAAACCGATATTCTCTTGGCTTGATACTATCAAGGTAGCCAAGAGAATATCGGTTTTGGTTTAAGTTGTTGAAAAAACAGTGTTGCAGGATGCTTAAAAAATCGGGCTTCCGAAAATACCTCACGATATTAAGGGTTACCAAGTATCAAGTTGATACTCCAACCAGGTATTGTGTAAAATGTGTTCAGAAAATAAAAGTTGTGGCCTAAAGTATCACAATAGGAGAAAACTTCGATTTTTCAATGGTGTCTTTTTGGATACCTTAGGAGCAGAGAGGGTCGGATACAGTATTGTTGGAAACCTCAGGATGTGGGGGCCACTGCATCAATATTCCATTAAGATATACTCCTGAAGGGAGAGAGGTCTTATTGGGCCAACAATTTTATTTGTGTTATTTTGTATATTTGTTTTAGAATAAAAAGCTGCAGGTTTCGTCCAGCCAAAATTGTATTGAACGTATTCCAAGTATCTGTTTATGAAAAAGCTATAGCCATCCCCCCCCCCTACCCTAGTACCTCTCTTTTCAGAACCTCACTAGGCAATTCCCTTCTGAGGTGTCCAAAAATATACCATCCAGTTTTCATCAAATTAAGAAAAATCGCATTCATCTCAATCAAAACTAATAATTCTATGCCATTTGGTCGGTCAAAATACACCAAAATCTTGAAAATACCCGAGAAACAATTTTTTTTGAACAAGTGGAAAATCAAGGGTTAATACGATATTGATTGATATTGCCACCTTTTTTTATAATTGGTAATACGTTTGAATTGATACCAGTACAGTCACTCCGCTTTGGTTGGACGGTGATTTAAATCGACGATTCTGTAAAACAACGATTAACTTTAATCGTTTTAATGATCCCCAGCTTTGTAATCAGGTACCAATTTTCATTTCAAACGCCTTCCACCTTTTACTGATCTATTAACACATTGGCTACGCTATCGAACGTTATATTGTTCGAGCAACTGAATTATTTTCGATTGATTAATAGTTTTGTTTGCACACAGAGGTTAATGCGCAAGATATACTGCAGGCGTAAAAAATGTTAGCTAACTTGTCGTGCACCCACGTGTGTGCATCCAATTCTCGAAATTTCACTCAACATTTCATTAGTAAACGCATTTGTTGTAATTAGATAATCGCATTGTGCACTAACGACTAATCCTTAAAAAAATAGGAAACAGTCAATTTTGTGTTTGTTTGTGTGTTATGTCTCGAAAATTGAGGAGTTTGATTCCAGAAGGTACTTAAGACCATTTTTATCGAAATTGAGTTAACACTTTCCCAGGGTTTTAGGGGGGTATTTCTTCACAAAAATGCGATCGTTTTGGAGCAAAAGATACTCTATTCCCTTGAAAAACGAGGGTGAATATTCCGTTTAATTTCAAGAGGTACTATATCCAGCACAATTACGGCCTCTTATCCGTTTTGTTTCAAAAAGTACTTTATCCACTTCGTTTGTTTCCTAAAAATATCAAACGCCACGTTTTGTTTCAAAAAGTACTAAATCTATAAATCTGATATTTCAAATCTCGTTCAAAATTATTTTAAACTTTTAACTAATTTACCTTTTTTTCCAAAAATATTTATTATAATTTAGAAATACCTATATAAATAAATAACATCATTGGTTTATAACACGTTTTTCAGGTCGCTATGGTTTTTCGTGTTTTCTCACGTTTGACCAAAATGGATATATTCTGTACTCCTGCTGTAGTCATTTTCTTGGTTGTTGTGGAGAAGGAAGCAGAGGACGTCAATATACTCATTTCAACATTTATTTGGCCAAATAAATGTTGAAATGAGTATATTGACGTCCTCTGCTTCCTTCTCCACAACAACCAAGAAAATGGATATAGGTAGTACCTTTAGGAGTCAAGATCCTCAATCATGTTTGATATAAATGTGTGATAATAATTGATTGTATGAACTCAATTATAGTTTTGTTCCTGTTTTGTGTTGCACTGTCGACGCTAGGTAGATCATGTGAGTATGGAAGTACCACTGTCATATGAAGGAGGATATGAGTGAGACAATCAGTGTGAATCATATTGTGTCATGGCATTTCGTAGGGGTGGAAGGCTGGGAGCTCAGGACTCATTTACGTTCAATGGCAGCCAGGTTGAGAATGTTTCAAGCTACATAAATACCTTGGCATAACCCTGACCCCTTAACTGTCATTTGAGAGACACTTTGCTGAGAGAGCAGCTACTGCTAAACTCGGCATCAATAATGTTTACAGGTCTCTATTTTGCCGCTCGGCCATCCCAGTCCACTCCAAGTTTCAGATTTTCAATGCAGTTGCACGAGCTGTTTTGTGTTATGGAGCCCAGGTAACGAGATACATACGCTCAGGTTCTCTGGAGCAGGTCCTGAGGTTCTTCATAAGATGATATTCGGCCTCCCCAGAAATACCCCGAATTATTTTATCTACCTGGAGTCTGGAGCTGACCCTATCTATGTGTACAGCCTGTCAGTTGCGTGTCGCTACATCCTTCAAGCTTTGAATATGCCTGAACACCGCTTCCCATGTATTGTGGCCCGCGAAGTCGTCCATAGGAATGCATCGTGGTACAAAGCACTGAGAGATTTAGCAGCACGTTACAATTGCACCTTTATGGGAGACATGGCAGAGTTGGCATCATGGAGGCAGCAACTCGAAGAGCTGGTGGAGTCAGTTCGGACAGCATGGATTGAGGATATGCGATTGAGCGCAGCACAATCAAGAAATTCTTTCTACCCCCAGCTCGATCATAGTGTGATGCTAGCAGATTTGCGCAGGGAAGCCGTGGATCATCCATCCTGGGTTCGACGCTTGGTGTTGAGGTTCAGGGGATCCCCTCCTCGCGCTTACTTACTGTAGATCGGATAGTTCTCGCCGAGTTTGCTCTCTCCGCAATATGGGGGTAAACGAGGACATTGTCCATTTTCTTGGAGTGTGTCCAGTGCTGGCTGAGTTCTGGATCCATTTCTTGGGCGCTGGAGAGCTGGAAATGCCTGCTATGGTGAGAATCCTGAACGACAGTGGTGCATGGACGAAGGCTGCTCGATTTGGCCATCGTTGTTGGACATACCGCGACCTACTCATTAAGGAATTCAACTAGGACTAGTGTCCCCATTGAATTAGCATTGTTATTATTATTCTTTTACATATATATATTTTGGCTCAACCCACTCGGCAGACGGACGACACGTCCATGCCTATCATGTTTTGTTTCTGTTAACTAGATACTAGATACTTTACTAGATACATTACTAGATAACAGAAACAATGTTGACTTTGATATGTATTGGTGTATAATTTTTAGTTGTTCTCTATCTTTTTGAAAATAAACATGTTTTCTTCTTCTTCTTCTTCTTCTTCTTCTTCAGTGTGAATCTCCCTAGGCATCGTTGTTATTCCAACATACCGTCTTTTGATTCTTAACTACCTTCTATATAAAGTGTGTTAAAATCTGCACTGTCGTCGAATGGACGGATACCGAGATCAAGATGTGGTTTGCTGATAAGTATACATGTATACTTGCAAGGAAAAATAATATTATGTAGACGATTCTCAAGTATGTTTGTGGCTAGGCTAGGTACTATTGGCACGACGACTTCCAACAATGCGTTCCTACTAACCCACTTATCTGAACAATTACGTTGGAATTATTATCATGGAACATGCTTTAGCCATCACCTTACTGAGCAAAAACGTGACGAAACTATGGAACGAAAGTAGCGCGGGATTTTGTAATGATTTTCACTTACAACCGACCCGTTTCTAGGGAAATGTATCGCCTTTAGTTTTCATCCCACGCAAATCGTTCGCCACTCGTTGAAAAGCCCTCAATTTATGCGTAAATTATATAGTCAAAACAGCAGTAAATATAGACGAAGCTGAGATATACCTCCGATTTGAAAGAACTGTAAACAACAAGCAGTTGAGTCACCTACAGGTGTATGCATGGTAAGAACCAACTACGACTTAGCGGATTTTGGTTTATTATCTATGTACATAAAACCCCAACCGTACGTACGTACGTATGTCGCCCGAACGTGGGGGTCCCGGGTTCGATTCCAGGCCGTGACATAATTTTTTTTCTTTTAATAAATTACGTGTTTATCTACAATTTGTTTTGCCTGCTTTTAGCAGGCTTTTCGGCTAGTTTTCAATAATAAGCCCTTTGGAATCGAGCAAGAAAAAAATGTTAACCCCCCTCAAAATTTGATGTTTTACGTTTCAAGGTACGTAAAATCCGAAAATCGAATAAAAAAGAGGTGAATGTTCACGATATGAGCGCGGCCATTCGTCTGGAACTATCCTTGGTAGTAGAAAAATATTTGTAGTCTCAAGTAATGAACTAATAAATAAACTGTAAAACTCCATCATTCAGAACCCCTACAGTCTTTCTTGGAACCGTGAAACAAAAAAAAAAAAGGAAATCCAAAGGTTTCCAACACGTCTCGTGACCGTGGTCTATCGGAGAAGTAGTTGCGATTCAAATATTTCATACAATGAAGAAATTCCATCTAGAATTTTCTGGATTGGGGCAGTCTCCCGCTCATCGGCCTCATTCTTTGGTAGATAGTGAGTGGGTCATATCATTATCGCAGGGGCAGGGCACACCGCGACCGCGCACGCTGCCTGTTTGGTCGTTCATTTCTTAATATAAACAAAGTAATGATGAATAAAATTAATAGATAAATGTTGAACTAACAGACAGTGAAGGCTTAGGTTAGTCATTTATAGTAGGGATGGTAGTTAGTTGTCCCTGTAATAGATTCATCTAAACCCCGAGGAAGTTGAAAGTGGATCCTCCCTTTCGTTCTCAAAACCATGTTGTTTTGAAGAGGCCAGATCAGTGTTAATAAGCACATGAAAGGTATTAGGACGAACAAGTGGGTTACCACATTTAGTACACCTCTAAAAATGATAACAATTACTTACTGAAACAGTATGCATATGTTAGATGGACCGATCAGTCCAAGAGAGATTTTTGTATGAGGAATGTGGTAAAACCCGAATATCTGTCAGGCTTTTACATCAGATATATGCAGCATAAGTAAATAATATGAAGTTGGAAGAATGATGCCCACACAAAATTAATTTTAATTCCATTGAAGACTATAAACATAATAGTTTAGTAATGCATGAATCCAGAAGACGTTCCATTGGATAACACTAGATTACAAAATTTAGGGGTGGTCTGGCTGCCTCGTTCTTTCACCACTTTTCTTAAGGTATTTGTTGCGCTGAATCCGAATCTGACGTCAGTTTTTTTTTGTTTATGTCGGATTTTCAAGATATAGCTAGTTTTAAGATTTTTCTAGTTCTCACTTTTCTTCATTTTTTAGTGAGCACTCATCTTGCTCAAATCTCCTCAAAAAGTATTCAGACTTATTGGAAATTTCATGTAGAATCCGAATATGTACTTAGTTTTTAAGTAAAGATGTGTTAAACGCCCTATTTTTCACAGAACGTATCAAAAAACACCGGTTCTCAACGTTTTTTCTTCGGGTTTTCCCTTACATTTTGCCACTTGAAAAAAAAATAAGGCTAAAAAAAATGTTCTCGGGTTTTTACTTTGTAGGGGGGACACCCCAGAGGAGAATGAGACCAATCGCAGCCTCCTAAACCCATTAATATCGAAGGAATGAGCGTTTTCATGTCACTGAGTTGAAAATTCACAAAAACCGTTAATTAATTTTTCGAGATAAGTATGTACGTTCCTAAATCTGTTTTCCTCGAATGGATTTTCCTTTCTTATACATTTTTTATACTTGTCACCTATTAAGAGTAAGATCGAAAATAGGTACTCATAGGGGGAGTAAATCACAATTGGGAAACTCTTGTTTTGTTAAGTGATTTTAATTCAGTTTTACAAACGAAACACAATAAACTGCAGAAAAGTTAACGGTGTAAATCTGTTTCATGAAGGCTCAGATGAATCAAAAGTTGGTAAAATGTTTGGTTATTCCTCCACCTCAGAGGTTTCATCGCCGGCATCTATGTAGAGAAAACTTCGCCGCCTGAGGTAAATCTCTTTTTAAGGTCCAACAATAGTCCGCCATCATGTGGACGTCCCAATACCAATATAATATATACCAAGATATTATCTTGGTGGAACCTCTGAGGTGGAGGAATAACCAAACATTGTACCAACTTTTGATTCATCTGAGCCTTCATGAAACAGATTTACACCGTTAACTTTTCTGCAGTTTATTGTGTTTCGTTTGTAAAACTGAATTAAAATCACTTAACAAAACAAGAGTTTCCCAATTGTGATTTACTCCCCCTATGAGTACCTATTTTCGATCTTACTCTTAATAGGTGACAAGTATAAAAAATGTATAAGAAAGGAAAATCCATTCGAGGAAAACAGATTTAGGAACGTACATACTTATCTCGAAAAATTAATTAACGGTTTTTGTGAATTTTCATCTCAGTGACATGAAAACGCTCATTCCTTCGATATTAATGGGTTTAGGAGGCTGCGATTGGTCTCATTCTCCTCTGAGGTGTCCCCCCTACAAAGTAAAAGCCCGAGAAATTTTTTTTTAGCCTTAATTTTCTTTTCAAGTGGCAAAATGTAAGGAAAAACCCGAAGAAAACATGTTGTTTAGTAATGCATGCATTCCAGGGGACGTCCCATTGGATAAGCATTAGATCAGTTTAACCAGTTGTTAAGTGATAAAACTGTTTCACTCGATGTAATTTATTTATTACTTTAGGCAAGAAATACTGACCCCCCCCCCCCCCCCCCCCCGACCATTATCCACCTTAACATTTCTAGCGGCATGGGAGCCTCGAATCTGAAGAGCATTTTAAAATCCATGATCTACGATACCCAACATGCGAATTTGAGTTCACCCCCCCCCCCCCCCCCACCACCACCTCCCCAACGCCAACAATGGTGCCAGTCTGGCACCAAAGCGGAAATACGTCGTAACATTGAACTTTCATCTGTTAGTTTTGGTAGGCAGTCCGTCGAAGTTCACATCCGTATTCAAGGTGAAACACAAAAAAAACACGAAATAAGCGGTTTATGGCATCATGGCACCATATCATGGCACCATGGTGGTACAGAGAATAATTCATGAAAATTCGGAGGTATAATGAGAATTTTTCCTCAATTTCAAAGCTTGGGTACAATTAGTAAGCAGTAAAGGAACCAAAATATTGAAAAATCGGATATTTTGTGAATATTATCCCCCCACTCACCCCCTCCCCTTGCGAATTTTGGTACTCTGGTAAAATCATGTACAACTCGGAAGTTATTTGAGTCAAACAAGAAAAGAAACACGCAAATCGGTTGGAAATTGAGGCCTGGGCAGAGTTTACAAGATTATGCACGCAAACGCACGTTTTTTAAGCATTAACCCCCCCTTTCCCCCTCTTAAAAAGCAAAATCCAAAATTCCGGCGCCGTAGTGCACAACTAGATAGTCTTCCGCGTCAAACGAAAAAAGAACCACGAAAATCGTTTGAGAACTAAGGCCTGGGCAGAGTACACAAGATTATGCCCAAAAAAGCACGTTTTTCGAGCATTAACCCCCCCTTTCCTCCCCTTAAAAGGCAAAATTCGAAATTCCGGCGACGTAGTGCACAACTAGATAGTTTTCCACGACGAACAAAAAAAGAACCAGGAAAATCGAGAACTAAGGCCTGTGCAGAGTACACAAGATTTTGTTACACACACACACACACCTACACACACACGAACACACACACACAGACATACACCTATGGTTTTTTTTCGCGGATTTGGATTCAGAATGGTCTAAAACGGTTTACTGTGTGGTTATTTTTTTTTCTGTTGAGTGTTGTCCAACTTTACCCCAGATCGATCGCATAAGGACGCCCAAGTCTTACTGTGGGACGTCCTAAAAAGTACCACGCAAATCGGTAGGAAAATAAGGCCTGGGCAGCGTATTTTGCCAGTCGCACACGTGATTTTTTCGCGGATTTGGATTCAAAATGGTGTGGAGTTCTGCAGTGTTGCAGCTTGTCTTGGACGTCGAAAAGTTTCAATCACATGGTTGTGTTGACAGAACATGCTGCTTGGTTGGAAAATGGATGAATCCAAGACCACAAACTGTCAAATAAGAGCGCTCAACGCAGTTTCTTTGCTTTATACTCAGGACTCAGGAGACCTTACTTCGCACTCTTTGAGTACTGAATGGATTATGGTGCCCCCTTGTGGAAAATTCGAGGGATGCAATAATAATTCAGACTTCAGAAGCCTGCTGATCCGTGTCTTGTCGGAGAGCCTCCGGAACTTCATGTCGACCACTGTTTGCCACACTGCTCTACCCTTCCTTCGATTCTTGTTGAAGCTCCTGTGACCCTGATCAAGCTAAGCGAGAGCAATTTTTTACGTCAGTCCATGAGCATGATACAGAGAGCACTTGAGGCTTGGGCACAACACCGGCTGACTCTGATTCAGGAGAGGAGTTCTTACTTCTACAACAACCTGAGAAATATCAGGTCTCTTAGGCGATATTATCAGGAAGCAGTTGTTGAGGCAAAATTAATAATAATATTATCTGATATTAAGGTTAGGTAGACTCAAGTCAACAAAGTAACCAACGACCTTGACCAGGAGGTAAATTACAAGCCCCACGACTTCTTCCCTCTTTATCCCATGATCACATGTCGATTCTGGATAGATAAACTCGTCAGTCTACCAGTATCTTCCGAAAGGTCACCTTCTTAAACGCTTCTTAAACTTGCAGCACGTGCCATTCGGTCACCCTAAAGGCCTTGGAAGTGCTAAATCCGCATTTAGAAGGAAGTCTCCCTAGGAAGTACTCTTCTGCACGCCACTATCGATCCGCAGTCAAAAGTGTAGTTTGCTCTTTATTTGTTGAAATACTTTATTTATAGGTACCTAACTATTTTCTTGTTTTGATTCATATTTACTATAGTGAAAGACATTTTAATTTTGTTCAAAATTTAATCATGTGCTAAAGCTTCCGTGGGCCCACATTAAGTAGGGTTTTCATTCATACTTTTTTGAAGAATAAAATCTATTCAGTTTGGTCTCAATTTTGGTTTATTATTTTCAATAATGAACCTTTGGAATCGACCAAGAAAATTTTTTTTCTAACACCCCCTCAAAATTTGTTGGTTTACGTTTTAAGGTACGTAGAATCCAAAAATCGAATAAAAATTTGGCCGCCGTACGCAGCACTTTCCCCACTTAGCATTGACCGGTTTTGATGAAATTTGGTATGTAGGCTCCATTTGGGGTCTAGTTGTGCCCGAAGATTTTGGTTGATGTAGGTCACTTCTAAGGGCCAAAAAATAAATTTAGAAATTTTGAAAACGCCTCAACTCAAAAAATTTCGGTATAAAGGTATTGTTTTCCATCAATTTAAGATTCTATAGAATTTTTAGAATTGTTTGAGACAACGCGGAGCTCTGTAGAACAAATCGTTCGCTCCCTACGAGAATTTAAGGGTTGGACGTATGATAAATCAGAAACACGAGTGTGAGTCGCAAAAGAGGCCTAATATTCATTCAAGTTTTAGCTGATCGAAATGCGATCGATGTTTTTCTTCATGTTGGATGGTTGGTGGCTTTGCAGACGAGTGATCAATATAAAAAAAATAATAAACCATTGTTAATAATTTGTAGCGTTTTGTTTTTCTTTTAACATATACAGTCCATTGCAATTGGTATTCATTTACCAAAATTTTTGCTTCCGAGTCTACCAAGGTAGCGGAAGCTTTGTTTTCACTTTTTAAGGTTGAAAAAAAAGCTCTCCAAAATCGAAATTTTCATTCGCGTTTCACGTTTCAGACCTTTCTGAACAATTTTGGTTCCGTGTCTGTCTGTATGTCTGTGTGTCTGTCATGAAATCCTTACCACTGCCATAACTTCCACATTTTCCATTCGATTTCGATGAAATTTTCAGGGATTATGCGGATTAGGTTTTAGATGGTCCCCAATGAAAATCAAGGCCTTAATATTGACAGTAGCCGCTGCGTATGCGCAAACGTCAATTCCTTGTAACATCCATAACTTCTACATTTTCCATCCGATTTCGAGGAAATTTCTCAGGATTGTTCAGATTAGTGTGTAGATGGTCCCCTATGAGGGTAGTGGAAGGTACTTAGAATTTGATGTTTTGAGATTAACTACTATACATCGGATAATCTATACAATCGGGTTATGGATACGAGGAAGCTATGTTGGCAGACTTTTTAAATATTATTATTGTTCTCTTTTGAATGATCCTTCAGCTCGCCACAGTCGGGCTCGCCATCACTGAGCCAAGGAAGTGAATGGACAGAGGTGCTAAAGAAATCGCAACAGAAACGTCATTTACCAAAACGCCCCAATAACATTTACAGAAATGTGAACAAATTGTTATTAATTTATTTAATTTGCACAACTTATTAATTATTATAGCTAAGTCAATGGCTTTAGTTGTATGCAAATCTGTTTTTTCAGCACAAATAAATTTAAATGATCGGAGATTTTTTAATGAACGCGTTTAAAAACTATCTTCAAGTGATAGAATATTTTAGAAACTGTAGACACAGACATGAGGAATTTAAAACCATACAGTTTACTATTCAAGACTTTTGGGCAAAAATAGACGCGTGTTGTGACGAATGCATAAATGTATCTAATATTTTCAACGCTCGACCTTTGAATTGAAAATCAAAACAAAATGACACCTCAGATTGTAGTTCTTGGAGTCATTTCAACGCTTGAATACCAATTATCTTGCCGATAATCAATTATTTCTCCCAAGGGGGCTGCGCATATAAAGCTTGACCGCTCACTTATCGCGCATTGATTCCAAAAATAAATACATGAACCGGGAAAATGATAGGTGTATTTTATTTATACGTAGGTACTCCCTCCAGATCCTTAGTTCACACCTGTACATCGGGGGAGTGTCCTGGCGGGCCCCGCTGTCCAGGACGTAGAGGGGGAGATGGTCATCAGGGGTCGATAGATAACGGAAAGGATACAAATCTGATTATTTATCCTCAACTGGGCAGTCTGGAAGTGGAAGCTGATCCTACAACTTCTGTCAGTGCGATTGGAGTGAGTACAAGAAGGTAAGTACTTGCATACCTAGTTCAAGAGATAATTTAAAATTTGATCTCCAAGGTTTAATTTTTTGGAAAGTGCAACCGAAGTTTCCAATTTTGGTTTATTATTTTCAATAATGAACCTTTGGAATCGACCGAGAAAAAAAAAATTTTAACACCCCCTCAAAATTTGATGGTTTTTGTTTCAAGGTACGTAGAATCCAAAAATCGAATAAAAAATTGGCCGTCCGTCCGCCGTACGCCGTACGCGGCACTTTTGCCACTTAGCATTGACCGATTTTGATGAAATTTGGTATGTAGGCTCCATTTGGGGTCTAGTTGTGTCCCGAAGATTTTGGTTCATGTAAGTCACTTCTAAGGGTTCCAAAATCAATTTTGAAATTTTGAAATTTTGAAATTTTGAAAACGCCCTAACGCGAAAAATTTTGATGTAAAGGTATTGTTTTTCCTTCAATTTAAGATTCTATAGAATTTTTAGAATTTTTTGAGACCACCTGGAGCTCTGTAGGACAAACCGTTCGCTCACTACGAGAATTTAAAGTTTGGACATATGATAAATCAGAAACACGATTGTGAATCGCAAAAGAGGCCTAATCTCCGTTCAAATTAAAGCTGACCGAAATGCGATCGATGTTTTTCTTCATTTTGGATGGTTGGTGGCTTTGAAGACGAGTGATCTATATAGAAAAATAAAAAAAAATAAACCATTGTGTAATAATTTGCAGCGTTTTTAGTCAACACATTAATAATTGATTTTACACGTGAATGTTGAAATTGGAAACATTTGGACCAAATTTGTACAAAACGCTGCAAATAATTTCACAAAGGTTTATTATTTTCCTGTACAGATCACTCATCTGCAAAGATCACAGCTTTGCCATTGTCACTATTTATGTATTTATTTATTTTTTTTTTACCAACCAACCATTGGTAGGTACTACCTACCACACCATACTACCTTCACAATCATGTTTATAAGAAAGAACTAAACGCTTCACACTCGATTTGAAAAATAGGGAACTTCATATGGAAATTTGATTACTGATTGCTCAGAAAGTAAAACTATATACAAATCGAAGAAATGAACAGCGATCGCATTTTAGTCAGATAAAATTTGAACGGAGATTAGACTTCTTTAGTGATTCACACTAGTGATTCTGTTTTATCGAAGGAAAACCTTCAAGTACTCGTAGGGAGCGAACGGTTTGTCCTACAGAGCTCCGGGTGGTCTCAAAAAATATTTTTAAATTCTATACTATTTTAAATTGGTGAAAAAACGATACCTTTATTTCGAGAGTTTTCGAGCTAGGGCACTCTTGAAAATTTCAACCCCAAATTTTCACCCCTTAGAAGTGACTGACATTAACCAAAAGCTTCGCGGCACAACTAGACCCCAAATGGAACCCATATACCAAATTTGAACCAAATCGGTCCAGGGCTGCTAAGAAAAGTACCGCGGACGGTGTACGGCGGACGGACGGAAAATTATTCATTCGATTTTCGGATTCTACGTACCTTGAAACGTAAACCAACAAATTTTTAGGGGGGGGGGGGGGGTTAAAAATTTTTTTCTTGGTCGATTCCAAAGGTTTATTATTGAAAATAATAAACCAAAAGGAGTTGATGTTTTGGTTTCGACTGTTTAACCTAGACGATCTCACGCACTATTACTCATATATTCGTTAATTCGTCTCAAATTATGCACAGCGATAATTTAGTATTGCATGATGTGATGTACTTAGGGTATATCAATCGCACGTATTTTCTAAAGAAAAGCAGAAATGCTCTTAAACTTCATTCATTACGTGACAAGCAGGATTGCTACAGTTATTTTATTTATTTTTTTTTTTTTTAATTGACTGGATGACCACAAGCAATATTGATTAGGGAAAAGTCTTCTTTCTATCTCAGTCGTTCAGATGTCCGATTTGACTTTCTTCTGACCACTTCCAATGATCTCCGAAAGCGGAGGACCAAATATACCAGTGGACGACGTTTTTTCGGCAGGCGGGTGAGAAAATCTTAGAGCTCCACAGGTGGTTTTGCCCGCGCCTTCAGGTTATGTGGGATTCAAACCTACTAAAAAATACCCCCTTTTCTCCCATTTTGAAACTCAGCCTGGAACCGTTCAACACTTTACTTTCAGCTGAGTCCTAAGGTGCTTCGTCAGTTCTGGGTAAGGGGATGGAGATGATCCCTTGTCTCTCTCCCGTTCTAGGCACATCTTCATGTTCATGAAGCTCCACTTGCATACAGCTGCAAGGTTCTTTTCACTTTCTAGCATCTTGCTGACATGGGCGGTAGATATACCTACCTGTAGTAAACCATACTGTCTGGCTGATAGATCCCCTTCCTGTTCCATTACTGACAGTAATTGGTCTAGAATGAACTGAATAGATGATAGCTTCATCGCTCAAACAACTAATAACACCTTCTCCGGATCAAATCAAATAAATTCGATTTAATTCACAATTTAGGTTTATTATTTTCAATAATGAACCTTTGGAATCGACCAAGAAAATTTTTTTTTTGTAACACCCCCTCAAAATTTGATGGTTTACGTTTCAAGGTACTTAGAATCCAAAAATCGAATAAAAATTTGGCCTTCTGTCCGCCGTACGCCGTACGCGGCACTTTCTCCACTTAGCATTGACCGATTTTGATGAAATTTGGTGTGTAGGCTCCATTTGGAGTCTAGTTGTGCCCCGAAGATTTTGGTTGATGTAGGTCACTTCTAAGGGTTCAAAAATGAATTTTGATATTTTGAAAACGCCCTAACTCAAAAAATTTTGATATAAAGGTATTGTTTTTCCTTCAATATAAGATTTTGTAGAATTTTTAGAATTTTTTGAGACCACGTGGAGCTCTGTAGGACAAACCGTTCGCTCACTGCGAGAGTTTAAGGTTTGGACGTACGATAAATCAGAAACGCGAGTGTGAATCGCAAAAGAGGCCTAATCTCCATTCAAATTAAAGCTGACCGAAATGCGATCGATGTTTTTCTTCATGTTGGATGGTTGGTGGCTTTGCAGACGAGTGATCTATATAGAAAAATAAAAAATAATAAACCATTGTGTAATAATTTGCAGCGTTTTAGTTTAATACTGAGCGCATCCTAGCCCATGCTAGTCAAATACACCATTAAGAAATATTGAATTCGTTGAATTGAGAACCAAATTAATGAACATTCGGTTATCATTCGAATCCGGTTCAAGGTCAAAAACTCGCAACGCCCATTAACTTTCCCAAAGCTTGTAAACATCTTCGGCCAGACCAGATTAAACCGTTCGGAAACGGAACAAGAAAATGATCTTAATCATTAAAACAGTCGGAGAACCTCAAAAAAGTTTGACGTATAGGCCGTGGAATTTATATTAGTAGCTTAAAATAACTAAAGGTTACATAATTATAAAACAATTTAATGCATAAACGATATTAATGTTATCTCTTAAAATAAAGATTTGAGGATGTTTAGTGAAAAATTATCTGTAATAAATCTATTTTTTCCTATTCATGAAGCCTAGTAAATTTATAGGCAATGGAGCTCTCCCTCTATCGACTCAAGTAAAGACCTTCAAAACTACGAATAGCCCATCAATAACGTTCATGATTGAATGTTGTTGATAGAGCTTTCTATCCATGATTGAAAGTTATCGCAACCGCGTAGGAGCGAATAACTCGAATAAGTAAAGTTCCGGAAATGTGCGCTTGATTTCGGAAAAGGAGAAAGCTGATTTCTCAACAAATAAGTGTTTACACTGAAACTAATTTCTCTTCGGGCGCAGTGGGACACAGGTGTAGGTGATTCCCTTCAAAACTATGCCCATCAGTTTGCCGTCGACTTTCGTTTCGACCAGTTGGTAGTGCTGACTAACTCTTCAGCGATGGGGATATTCGAACTAAGGTCTGTTGTATTTGTCTTATGCACTGCATATTGAGTCATAATATTTCACAGTAAGCCCATCATTAGGAAGAATTTGGTTATTCTTCTGACTAGAGTTCTAAAATAGCAAGTCGTTTTTTCACTAAAAGATTTTTTTTTAATTTCCATTCTTGCGTTAGAATATTGGATACATTGTATTCGGGCAGCAAGTCAAATTTCCTCCATAATTAAAATGTCTACTCTAATTTTGTTTTTCAGAATTTTCTGAACACTTATGATTCTTCGAATGATAATTTTAGTAAATTGAATAATCGAATACGAGAGAATTCGTCACTTAGCTTAGTACACAGAGTCAAAATTAATTATTGACACCTTTCATTCAATGTGATGCTAGTATAATGCTAATTCATCTAATGTACCTACCAGATTAGGTTTGAGGGGTCCCATTCAAGTCTAGTTAAGCCCCAAACGTTTTCGTCTCTAATCTCAAAACGCTGTAAATTATTACACAAAGGTTTATTTTTTTTCTATGTAGATCACTCGTCTGCAAAGAACACGGTTATGCCCTTGTTACCACCAACCAACAAAAAGAAAAACATCGATCGTATTTCGGTCAGCTAAAATTCGAACGGAGATTAGGCCTCTTTTGCGATTCCCACTCGTGTTTCTTATTTATCGTAAGCCCAACCCTCAAGTTCTCGTAGGGAGCGAACTGTTTGTCCTACAGGGCACCGCTTGGTCTCTAAAAATTTAATACTATCTTAAATTGGTGGAAAAACAATACCTTTATGTCAAAACTTTTTGAGTTAGGGCGTTTTCAAAATTTCAACCCTTATTTTTCAACCCTTGGAAGAGACCGACATCAACCAAAATCTTCGGGGCACAACTAGACCCGAAATGGAGCCCACATACCAAATTTCATCAAAATCGGTTAATGCTAAGTGGCAAAAGTGCCGCGTACGGCGGACGGACGGCCAAATTTTTATTCGATTTTTGGATTCTACGTATCTTGAAACGTAAACAAACACATTATGAGGGGGGGGGGGGGTAAAAAATATCTTGGTCGAGGTCCAGTATTGAAAATAATAAACCAAAAAAGAGGTAGAAAATGGGGAATGACATTTTCAAAACACCCTAGCTCGAAATTCAAAATAAATGGTAGTTTCAGTTTGCTTGTCAATTTGAAATAGTTTCAATTTTGAATTTAAAAAGAATTTATTTGCCCAATTATTTTACTAAGTCTTGAGATTTTACAGATAGTTTTTTTTTTAAAGTACGGACACTCGAAAGACAGATCTTTGCAGATGTAGGGGAATGTCGTAGCACTATTTTGCTCACCGCCTACTCACTTTGCGAGATGCATTTTTCATGGAGTCCGTTATGTCTTTACGTCATTCATATGAGGATTATGGAATTTATCGATATAGCAAATCTTTCAACAGCCTTGTTATTCGACTATCCTCAAGAATAATTGACCTTTCAAAATAGGACAAAAAAAGTGGCAGAATCTAAGGTCAGACAGAAATGGGGTCATCAGTCTTTATCTAGATGTTGAGGTATCGGACGCAATCTACAACGCATTTTAAGAATGTTGTTTTGTCAGCGTGTCATTCTAATACTAACTTGAAATTTTTGTTCGTGAAAGAAAATGATAATAAATGTGAAAGATACATTAATAATAAATACTTTTACAACTCACGAATGAAGGAAATACTACCTTCAATTCTACCTACACCTGCCAACACTACATTTATTTAAAATTCATTTACATCCACGAAACACATTAATAAAGCAAGAAAAAAATATCTCAAGAGGGTGTGGCCCGTAGGTTTTTCATATCATTTACAAGATTGAGTGGACAATCCACTAGGCGATCATAAGCTACCAACTTCTCCCAAAATTTGAGAAAAATTGAACAATCAGTGATGAGAGAAATCTATAGCCCAAACATTTCATCACTCTCATCACGCGATCCCAGGAAATTTAATCGAAATCGGATGAAAATTGTAGAAGTTGTGCAAGTTTTGAGGATTTTATGTTTGCACATGCCCAGAAGCTCCCATCAAAGCGAGAGCGGTGAAATCCACTGGAAACTATATATTCTCCAAATTCGCACAATTTCAGAACATTTCATCAAAATGTGATGGATTTGTGAATTTTATACAAGTTACAGGGATTTCACGTGTGATCATGCGAAGTCGCTATCGATAATTATCGATCTGATTACAATCAGATCAGGATGGGATTCACAGGAGACCATCCGCACACCCCAACCCGCACGGTTCTTTTAAATTACATCAACATCGGATAAAAGCTGTGGAAGTTATGCTTGTTACGGGAAGTTTTACGCTTGTAAATAAAATTTCATTAAAATCGGACAACTTTTTTATAATTTTTCCGACTACAAGGATTTTTGGAACAAAGGATAGAACAAGTTCTGACAAATGAAATGCTTGCGGGAGTTTTGATTTAATATGATTTTTTCCACCACCCTAAAAGAGATTAATGTAATGCTTCCTGCGCTTTGGTAGACATGAAAGCAATAATTGATTTTGATACTTTACTAATTATAAATGAACTTAGCTTCCTGTAACGTATACTGAATGAGTCGATTCTTTTATATATTTGAAAAAAAATAAAACAAAAAAATACCTTATTCAGGTGAACCTTCTATTCTCGTTGCAAACTGAAAGATCGGGGAAATGGCAATTATACTCGTCAAGGCCTAGAGCCTACTTCACGATGATATGGTACATTAATGTGACACGATTTTCAATAGTTCCAGTCGATTAGACATGGTAAGCTGATGAAGACATGGACTTCAAGGTTAAACCTTCTTACGGAAAGAGTATCATCCAGCCACGCAGATATACCAACTGCATCCAAAAGAGAAACGATTGTTTAGCTCGTAAAAAAATTATATTTGTAGCCTATTATGATATTGTGGGTGACGAGTACCTAGTACATAAAATATTTTTATAACCCATTGTTTCTTTAAGTTTTGTTTTTGATTGTCAAATCGGTATCTATAACCTTTTTCACGTAGCTGTGCTTACTTCGTTTTATAAATAGCTCGCGATGTGACTCATACGGTACAGGATGTTACTTCAGTTCATCATGTTGTGCTCCGCATTCTTCAATGTAAGGATAAATAATAATACAAAAACTTTCTAGAGACTTGAGGATGGGGTCGAAGAATGCGGTGGAGGTATCAGCACCACTCATCGTGGTTTCCAATCGTCTACCATTCGTGCTTCAGAGGAATGAAAAAGGCGAACTATCAAGAAAAGCCAGGTACTAGTTTAGGTTATCACATATATTGTGTTTATGAATTGTACAATGCTTACCAATAAACGCTTCAAAGTATCAAAAAAGCAACATTTTCGTCTTCGACACTGAATGAATAATTTAATATGGCAGTACAGATGTGGCCAGGGCAAAGGATATCGGTACTTCACATGGGAGTTATTAATTGCCTACTATGTCACGAAAAAAGTTTAAAAAGATTCATAATTTCTTCAAAGACCAGACATTAGGACCATTTCGACCATTGAATAAAATTTTAAAAAGCAGAAAATCCCTCTATTGTTAAGTACCTAGTAGTAGTTTATTTTTTCAACTAAGTTATTTTTCTTTATGTAGCACTACAGGTTCTACCTGACTTTGACTTTGAAGCCCTTCCAATCAAACTGCTCTATTGTCACTCCAACTGATATCTCATATCATTCTCAACCTCACTTTCAAGTTCAAACTCTTCTTTCATGTCGATTCATTGTCATCCTCTCGTGACCAAGCCAATCCAAACGAGCAGCAAGGGCAGATATACAGGGCGACTAATGATAAGATTTCCAAACGTTAGGAGGTGTTTGTGCACCTCATATGGTACAAAAATGTTCTCTTGACTCATGTACAATTCTCAGATATAGGATAATTATTGCAAAAATTGTCCTTTTTTAGGGAAAAACGTGATATTTTGCCTGAAATTACCCATATCTCTTCAACTATTGATTCTACAGCAAATGTATCCAATAAAAAGCAAAATTCATTGGAACCCTCATTTTATTTCATTAAGCAACAAAACTTTCCATGATTCCCATTTAATGCTAGTAATCACAGAAAAATTCAAAACTTCCAAAAATTCTAATGCTCCGCCTCCTTTCACCCTTTCTACAACCCCAAAGTCCCCCACCCAAAACGTTTCTTCGTTTTATAAAAAATACACGTTTTCCCGCGTTACTCATATTTTCCCCTAAATTCGAATTTAAAATATTTTTGATTATCCCGTTAGAAAGATAAATAAAGAGGGAAGATTTTGTGAAACAGATTTTGTGACATGGGTCAAGAGGAACTTGTTTGTTGGTGTTTGAACTCCTCCTAGTGTTTGGACGTTTTATGTCATCACCCTGTAGATATCGTTATAATGCAGTTCAGTGATAAGCCCCCTCCTCTCAGCTTCTCCTTCAAAAACATGGCCAAAGAACCTCCTCAAGACAATTCTTTCAATTTCGACATTTATTTCCGGCAGTTGGTTTGGGGAGACCTGAGTTTCACACCCATAATTTATTAACACTGACTTTTTAATAATGTAGTATATTCACTTTTCTTTCTTCTTCATAATCAACTTCTCAGATAGATTCTTCTTTTAACTAACTGAAGAGAGAGATTCTCTTGGGGATCTACAAGGCATCTACTAGGAAAACTACTTTCTGGAGGAATTTATCAGACAGAGAGAGGGATTTGGTCTCCTTGCAAACATCTAAAAAAACTAACTAAACAGAGCTCACTGCCATTCTCACTAGAAGAGAGTAGAAGAAGAGAGGAAGTTTCAATTGTGAATTTTGAAGGATGTCTATGCTATTGATTCAAACATTTAAACAAAGTCTATTTTTTTAATGTCATATATTACAAGAACCTCGTCTTTCAACAACCTTAGACGAACTTCGCTTACCTTTTCATGTACCCAAACGCCACTTTCCTTGTTCTGAAACCTTTGTCCAAACTTCATGTGCTTCTACACCCAAACTCCCTAGTCCTTTTGAGGATATACCCAAATTAACTATCCTCTTAAGGCATCACATTTCATTTGAAACTAGAAATTTTAATGTTCACGAGATCAACCAGGCAGAGTATCCCACTGCATCGTTTTAATTCATATAACTGGGTTTTCATACTTACAGCGCTGGTGGATTAGTGACTGCTGTGGCTCCTGTTGTTGTTGAGTGCAAGGGCCTCTGGATAGGATGGTCAGGCATGTACGATCTCGACCCCAAAACCAAAATCCCAGAAGCTGATCCGGACGATAAGGCTCCAACTGCCGGTCTCTCATCTGATCAAGTAAGTTCGAGGATTTACCAGTCAATTGTGTATTTTCAACTTTCCTAGATCCCGCAGGAGTCTTTTCGATTAACAGATCAGTAGTCGATTAGAATATCGGAAGGTAGCTTTAAGAGGGAATTGAATATTGCTCTGAGCTTCAACACCTTGCCAATCCCCCATGATCCGTTAACCCAGCATAATATTCCAGTAGGAAGTCTGTTCATTTTCATCATATTTCATCCGATAAAACATCTCTTTTTTTTTCAAAACAGATTATCCCAGTTCACATTGAAGAGAAGATTTTTGAAGCTTTCTATACCGGTTGCTGCAATGGGACACTGTGGCCGCTGTTTCATTCCATGCCTGACCGAGCCGTCTTCAAGGCTGATAAGTGGAAGGCTTACTGCATAGTGAACGAGGAGTTCGCCAAATGCACGCTGCAAGCTCTGAGAAAAACGTTAAGTGATTTGGACGCGCGGGGTGACAGTGATGTTGTGCCAGTTATATGGATACATGATTACCAGCTGTTCGTGGCGGCAAACACGATTCGGCAAGTTTGCGAAGAGGAAAACTTGCGGTGTAAATTGGCTTTCTTCCTACACATCCCTTTTCCTTCGTGGGACATCATGAGGCTGTTTCCTTGGGATGATGTCATCCTCCAAGGAATCATGGGTGAGTTTTTATTTTAACCAGAATACTTGACATGCTCGTGTCACCTCACATCTAGCGAAAATATAGCCAATCCTGAACATGCAAATAGTTTTTTTTTAATCTATAGTTGAACTGATGCCGTTTTTATTGCACTAGTTCAACGAAGGGAAGGTTCATTCTTATTTTAACCCATTTTGGGATTGAAAGGGGAGTTCACCAGTTGCTTCCCAGACTGGGAAAGCCCCATAATCCAATATACCAATTGCGCCACGAAGTCTGTGTGGATGTACCAGTTGCGCCCGTGTTCTACCTACGAGTACATACCATTTCCACCCCAGGTGGTACAGAAAGATACAAACCAACTTGTGGTTGACAGAATGCTTTGAGCTACCATTTCTGACTCCCATCGACGTGTCTAACGTATACATACTGTACATGCTTCCTGTGTTGTCTCTTGACAAGCTACCAGGTTTTCTGTGTATCTCCTTGCATATTACATCTAATCAACAGCCCCTTTCTCCCTTCACTTAGGGCCTCAGGCACAATTGTATCGGAGAGAACTGTGCGGTATTTGATCAAAAATTTGGACTGCAATTTACATCCAGACACCCCAATATATTTCTCTTTTTGAACGCTTTGAAGGAGTACCAAGTTACCACAGCAACTCTGCAACAGCCTCTCCGTTCCAAAATCCACGTGGACAAGTACAGCAGTGGGGAAATCAACTCCTAACAGCGAAACATCACTACGCATAATAGTATAGTAATACGAGTATACAGTACGAGTAAATGAAGTTTGAATGTCAAAAAACGTGTGTTTTACAAGTAAATCCAGTGTTTCAAGCCGGTTTATGGTCCCCCTCGACCTCAAGATGGCTTGACGATTTTGGAATCATTTCCTATGTAATTATTTACGCTGAATCCAATAGTGATACTTTCGAATGATTCCGACTGCTAGAAAGTGGATTTTTCGAAGAAAAACTTCGTTTTTCATACACAAAATTCGCATCGTACATAAAGTAACACCTTTCTTCTCAATAAAAACACCGAATTTCTAGCTGATGAAGTTTTTGTTGAGTAGAAAGGTATTACTTTATGATATCTTCCATATCTACGAATAAAGCGTATTTTATGTACGAAAACTGAAGGTTTTCTTCGAAAAATCCACTTTCTTGCAGTCGGAATCATTCGGAAGTATCACTATTGGATTCAGCGTAAATAATTACATAGAAAATGATACCAAAATCGTCAAGCCATTTTGAGATCGAGGGGGACCATAAACCGGATTGAAACACTGGATTTGCTTGTAAAACACACGTTTTTTGACATTCAAACTTCATTTACTCTTTCTTTTTGAATGTTGAACAGAAAAATTGATAGACAGTGGGAAAGCTGACATTTTGGGCATGTTTTCTCCGAAGAGTGCCCATCGAAATGGGCAGGGATTTAGAGTGAAAACGTTGGTCGAAGAAAGTCAAGTTTCAAAAAAAATTTAAAGTTCGCTTTTTGACTTGATTTTTTGATACTATTTTATTGCTAAAAATTTTGATTTTGCTTTAGATAGCTTGGTAATTTAACGCTCTTTCTAACGGTGTAGTCAGATTTGAATTTTCAGGAGAAATAAGGGAAGTTATGACCATATCAGTGCCGTGAGGTCGAAAACGCGAAAAAAAACTTTAAAGTGAAAAAAATAGAATTTCGAGTGGGTTAAAAGAAAATTGCTATGAGTCATTTTTTGTTGGAGATACCTTGTAGAATCGAACCCCGAAGTTATGCCCATCGAAAGTGTAGACACCCTGTATACCTAATTTCTTGCATTTCTCCCTGACAGCTGATGCATCTATAAACTTTAGATTCTAAAGGGCAGTGGTATAACTGAACTGTGACAATCCTGGGAGCAACTGGTTTCACCTACGGAGAATATTTTGACGAGGAAACTATAGCTTAATAGTATATCTCTTTCTTTAATTATCTTCTTTATATTTTCATTCGAAAATCCAAACCAACATGCAACTTGCAAAATCTATTATGTTTTGTAACATTTAATTTTATTACAAATCACTCGTCTCAAATGTCAGCACTTCCTTCGTTCTATGTTGAGAATCCCCTTTCAATCCTCCTGATATGTAGTCATAAATAAATGTTGTTATGTTTATCGCTAAATGATACATCAGCGAGACATAACAATCGACCCAAAAGTCAGCAGTCTGTGCCTTGTAAATATGACCTTGGAAAAACAAGCCTTGAAACAACTGGAATGTCAACAGAGTTGTCTTGGCCCCAAAGAGTGATTTTGGAGAAGAAACCAAAACTATTTTCATAGGCCTGAAATATTTTGGATATAATTTTCAAAGCTATCCTTTTTGGACCATTCTGAGATAATTTTAATTGGAACAAATATGTGTCCTTCTGAACGACAAGTACTGCTGAAAACATCCAAATTTGTGCCCACGTATCATTAATACGAGAAAAGATTTAAATTCATAAATTTGCTGAAGCGCTACTATTAAATGAGAGCTTCCTAAAAAGACCTTTTTTGAGGGTTCAGAATTATTGAGTCTAGTAATATAATACTTATGATGTAGGTAATGCGATTGAGAGGGTTGGGGAGCTGTACCTGTTGGAAAACTCCATCTTGCTACAATCCCTCCTTTTGTTTTTTTGGACTCCTCAGTTATTACCGATTTCTAACTCAATATTTCTTTACAGCCTGTGATTTCGTGGGATTCCACATTGAAGATTATTGTGTGAATTTCATTGACTGCTGCTCCAGGAGATTGGGTTGCCGAGTGGACAGAAACAAAATGTTGGTGGAGCTAGCGGGACGAACAATTCACGTGAAAGCTTTGCCGATTGGAATCCCTTTTGATAGATTCGTCGAATTGGCCCAGTCCGCCCCCGTGTACATCAAAGACACAGATCAAGTTAGAGTTATCCTCGGTGTCGATCGACTCGACTACACCAAAGGTACGCATTTATCCAATTTTTCATTCCAATTATTTCCGAATTTGATTATTGGTGTACTGAGACGATAAAGGGGCACATCAAGGGAGAAAACGCATAAATCGATTAGGTATTGTTATACATAATTAAGTCGTAATGAAAAAATAACGTTCTGCACTCGCAATATGACACAGGAACGCTAGAAGTAGACCACTGTTACTCATTCAGAGGTCTGGATGGTCTCATTCGCTTCTAGAATTTGAACTACATTCTAAATTGATGAAAAAACGTTATTAATTATTTCTTCACTAATTAAATAATTAATTATTCTCATTACCAAAGGGTTGGTCCCAAGAGCTTTGGGTGGTGTTACAAAATTTTTAAAAATCGTCTTTACATTAAATGAATGAAATACAATACCTGTAGGGTAGGTGAGGGAAGTTCCCGAACCTTTCGTGATCAGATGAATTTCCATGGAACTTTCCCAGTAGTGAGTAACAGCCAGGGATCGTAACCAAGGATTAAATAAAAGAAGAAAACGCTGCAAATTATTACACGATGGTTTATTATTTTTCTAAAAAGATCACTCGTCTGCAAAGCCACCAACCATCCAACATGAAGAAAAACATCGATCGCATTTCGGCCAGCTAACATTTGAACGGAGATTAGGCCTCTTTTGCGATTCACACTCGTGTTTCTGATTTATCGTACGTCCAAACCTTAAATTCTCGTATTGAGCGAACGTTTTGTCCTACAGAGCTCCACCTGGTCTCAAAAAATTCTAAAAATTCTATAGAATCTTAAATTGAAGGAAAAACAATACCTTTATATCAAAATTTTTTGAGTTAGGGCGTTTTCAAAATTTCAAAATTCATTTTTCAACCCTTAGAAGTGACCTACATCAACCAAAATCTTTGGGGCACAACTAGACCCCAACTGGAGCGTACATACCAAATTTTATTAAAATCGGTCCATGCTAAGTGGGGAAAGTGCCGCGTAAGCTTGACGAATGGAAGACTTGTAATCGATTTTTGGACTTCACGTACCTCGAAAAGTATACCATCAAACTTTGAAGCGGGTTATATTTTTTTCCTGGCTCGATTCAAAAGTTGTTCATTGAAAATAATATACCAAAATCTTAAGAAACCACTGCCATCTCCATTCATTTCGATATCCTAATGAACGATTTTATCATCGCAGTGCCTCAATTCTATTTTGATTTTTGAATATTAAAACCGTAACGTGGCTTTTTATTATTTATATTTTATTATTTATAAAGATGTTTCTGGTTTGTTTTCAGGTCTTATACATCGGATTTTAACCTTCGAACGTCTCCTAGAGAAACATCCAGAATATGAAGAGAAAGTTGTCTTCCTTCAGGTGTCCGTTCCTTCCAGAACCAACGTGAAAGAATACAGGCAGCTAAAAGAGGAAATCGATCAATTGATTGGTAGAGTAAATGGGCGTTTTTCGAAACCAAACTGGTCGCCTATAAGGTACATTTACGGCTGTATCAACCAAGACCAGCTATCAGCTATTTACAGAGATTCAGCTATTGCTTTGGTTACACCTTTGAGGGATGGTATGAATTTAGTGGCCAAAGAATACGTTGCCTGTCAAATAAACGATCCTGGTGTGCTGATCTTGTCTCCTTTCGCTGGTGCAGGAGGAATGATGCACGAAGCTCTCCTGGTAAACCCTTATGAAATAGATGATGCTGCCAACACCCTCCACAGAGCGCTCAATATGCCCTTAGACGAGAGGATGGTGCGAATGAAGCAGCTGAGATTGCGGGAACAGGAACACAATGTGACCAACTGGATGAAATCCTTTTTGGCTTCCATAGGTGCTCTCGCGTCTAATGAAGACGATCCATTGGTCAGTAAAATGTTGCCTCTTTCACTTGACGACTTTGATAAGTTTCTCAACAATCATATCGACAATACTAGCAAGTTGAGTTTGATTTTGGATTATGACGGGACGTTAGTGCAGCTGACTTCGCATCCTGATCTAGCCGTTTTGCCTTCTGAAACAAAGAAGGTTCTTGAGCGGTTAGCGAACATGCCAGATGTTAATATAGCAGTAATTTCGGGACGTACGCTTGAAAATGTAATCAACATGGTAGGTATTGACAGTATAACCTATGCAGGATCTCACGGTTTGGAAATTCTTCATCCTGATGGAACCAAGTTCATGCATCCAGTTCCCAACGCTTACGCTAAACAACTCCGCGAACTTATGCGATTGCTCCAAGATGAAGTCTGCCATGATGGGGCCTGGGTTGAAAACAAAGGCGTCCTCTTGACCTACCATTACCGTGAAACGCCTCTTTCGATGAGGGACTACATCGTCAAACGAGCTTGCGAAATTTTCCACAAAGCAGGGTTTGAACCTCATATGGCCAACATGGCCATTGAAGCCAAACCTCCGACGACTTGGGACCAAGGGCGAGCGTCCATCTACATGCTGAGAACAATGTACGGAGTCGACTGGGCTGAGAGAGTCAGAATCATTTACGCCGGCAATGAAGGAGCGATGTTAGCACTACAAGGTAATTATGCACCAATATAGACTATGAAATACACTTGATTTTAGCACTTCAATTACATGTGCCAGAACGTCGTGTGAACTGGTGTGTATATTGTACCTACATGATCCAAATCTTCAATCTTTTCACATGTTAGGCAGGCCAATTACTCCAATTCTATGAAAGTATTTGGATGGCTTTTCTGCGGGTTTCGTTCTGTACAGCAGTCGTGGGGAGCACAATACGGTTGTTATTCAGGCCATATAAGACGCCTAACATGATTCTTATCGTTCCCATTTCTATTGAAGCCCAATTGATTTACCAATACTGTGGACTTGTAGACCTACACGGAAATTGTTTATACACTAAGGTTGGGCTTATCCAGGGGTCAATTCTACAACTGATTTGCAACATTTTTTTTCCAACTTTTTTACCCCCCTTAAAATCGTACTTATTTTACTTTTAAGATTTTTTCCTGTTTTTGATTATCCCTCATTAAAACGACCAGAACTCTCTCATTCTCCAAAGTATTTCCCACACCGTTGAAAACTACATTAAATTTCTGATAGCCCTGATTAAATAAACATTTTTTGATCAGCTTTAGAGGTTTTAAAAAAGGTTGTGGTACAAAATTTAAAAACAATTTTTTAAAATCCCCTTTTCCTTCTTTTAGTACGGGAGTCTTTCAGCTGGCGCTCTCCGGAAAAAACTCCCTCAAACTGTAAGTTTCCCAACGGTCTACCCAAGAAGAAAAATTATCAGACGTTTTGGGAGAAAACTGCGTTTAAATGCGCAAAAACGTGATTTTGTCAGGCAAATGCACTTTATCCCTTAGATGTCAGCTTTACTGGTTACCTCCTGCCCCCCCCCCTCCCGATAATCATGATGAAAGATGAGTTAGGGAGAAAATACCTCTCTAGCGTCTTATCCTGCTCCGTCGATCTTAGGGTGACCTCACTATTTCTGGTTCATCGTCGAATACAACTGTGCACGATGAACTACAAAAAAAGGTCGCACCAGTTTTTGTGACAAACAAGCTGATATCTGGAAAAACGTGAATTTGCTAGACAAAATCACTTTCTAGGGCATTTCAACGCAATTTTCTCTCAAAACTTCCTGTATAATTTTTTTTTAGTAGACCGTAAGAAAGCTGACAGTTTGAGAATATTTTTACCGAAGAGCCCGCACCGAAAAACCCTTACTAGAAGAAGAAAAAATCCGATCTTTACTTTTTTCAAATTATGTATCGGGTACGACTTTTTTTAAACAAATTAAAACTGGTCATATGATCAAATAAATCATTTAATACCTTTTTTTGTCAAAGTGACGTTTTGTTAAAAGACTGTTTGTCATAAGACTTTCGTCCAAAGAACATTTTTGTCAAAGCGACGTTTAGTCAAAAGATTTTTGTCACAAGACTTTCGTCCAAAGAACATTTTTGTCAATATGACGTTTTGTCAAAAGACTGTTTGACACAAGACATTCGTCTACTATCAAACTCAACTTTGTCCTAAGCTAGCACTCAGCCTGATAAGGCTAGTTTGCGCACGCTTAGCTGAAGAGATCCGAAAGATCGAAACGAAGAACCAAACAAAACGATCACCACTGAAAGTGGGAATTTGAAACGTTTTGACTGTGCCTAAGCATTCTTGATGCAGAAGGGGCGGCCAGTTTTGTTTCAGTGTAGATGGAACTTTGGTCAATCGTTTTCGTCATACGGTGACTCATCAGCAACGCGAAGAAGCGTTGGAAAGACTTGGATTTAAGCGAATGCTTGTGTTAAGCTAAAATGCTTGTTTCCGAAGAGTTTAGACATTTTTGTCAAAGTGACGCTCAAAAAATCGAATCCCTCATTAAAACGACCACAACTCTCTCATTCTCCAAAGTATTTCCCAATTCGAGAACACCGTTGAAAACTACATTAAATTTCTGATAGCCCTGATTAAATAAACATTTTTTGATCAGTTTTAGTTTATTAGAAAAGGTTGTGGTACAAAATTTAAAAACAATTTTTAAAAAATCCCCTTTTCCTTCTTTTAGTACGGGGGTCTTTCAGCCGGCGCTCTCCGGGAAAAAAACTCCCTCAAACTGTAAGTTTCCCAACGGTCTACGCAAGAAAAAAAAATTATCAGACTTTTTGGGAGAAAACTGCGTTTAAATGCGCAAAAATGTGATTTTGTACGGCAAATGCACGTTTTCCCTCAGATGTCAGCTTGTTAGGTACTGGTTACCTCCTGCCTCCCCCGAAAATCATGATGAAAGATGAGTTAGGGAGAAAATACCTCTCTAGCGTCTTATCCTGCTCCGTCGATCTTAGGGTGACCTCACTATTTCTGGTTCATCGTCGAATACAACTGTGCATAATGAACTACAAAAAAAAAGTTCGCACCAATTTTTGTGACTAACTAACAAGCTGATATCTGAAAAAACGTGGATTTGCTATACAAAATCACTTTCTAGGGCATTTCAACGCAATTTTCTCTCAAAACTTCCTGTATAATTTTTTTTTTTAGTAGACCGTAAGAAAGCTGACAGTTTGAGAATATTTTTACCGAAGAGCCCGCACCGAAAAACCCTTACTAGAAGAAGAAAAAATCCGATCTTTACTTTTTTCAAATTATGTATCGGGTACGACTTTTTTTAAACAAATTAAAACTGGTCAAAATTATCAAATAAATCATCTAATACCTTTTTTGTCAAAAGACTGTTTGTCATAAGACTTTCGTCCAAAGAACATTTTTGTCAAAGCGACGTTTAATCAAAAGACTTTTGTCACAAGACTTTCGTCCAAAGAACATTTTTGTCAACATGACGTTTTGTCAAAAGACTGTTTGTAACAAGACTTTCGTCAACTATCAAACTCAACTTTGTCATAAGCTAGCACTCAGCCTGAAAAGGCTAGTTTGCGCACGCTTAGCTGAAGAGATCCCCAAAGTCCCATCTACACTGAAACAAAACTGGCTGCCCCTTCTGCATCAAGAATGCTTTGGCACAGTCAAAACGTTTCAAATTCCCACTTTCAGTGTTGATCGTTTTGTTTGGTTCTTCGTTTCGATCTTTCGGATCTCTTCAGCTTTTTGTTTCAGTGTAGATGGGACTTTGAGGATCTCTTCAGCTAAGCGTGCGCAAACTAGCCTTATTAGGCTGAGTGCTAGCTTAGGAAAAAGTTGAGTTTGATAGTTGACGAAAGTCTTGTTACAAACAGTCTTTTGACAAAAATCATATTGACAAAAATGTTCTTTGGACGAAAGTCTTGTGACAAAAGTCTTTTGACAAAACGTCACTTTGACAAAAATGTCTAAACTCTTCGGAAAGAAGTTTAGTAGTTTAAAACAAGCATTCATCTAATACCTTATCAAGGCATCAGAAAATTTAACTTAGTTTTGTCTCTTTGAATTGGGTAATACTCTGGCGAGTGGGAGAGTTAAGGCCGTTTTAGTGATGATAGGTCGTAAACACGAAAACAATCATATAATAAAGAAAATTGATTGAAGGGGGGGGGGTTAAAAATTTTGCAAATTAGTTGTAGAATCGACCCTTGGAGTTCTACCCAGGCTTAGTATAGACACCCTGTTCATAGTGGTTTAGGTACCACGGTACGTAATAAAAATATTAGTATTTCATAGATCTGGGAATAATGTACAATAATTGTGATTAAGTAATATCTACTGTCTATTTTCCAGGTATTGCTTGCACGTTCCGCGTTGACTCGTCCCCAACAGTCCGAACTGCTGCCGACTACCGGTTGGCCGGACCGGACGAAGTCCTCACGATGCTGCGGTGGGTAGAGAAGCAGATGAACAAGCGGGCTCCCAGGGTGATGACGTCACCGAGACTCGCTCGCTCGCCCAAGATCCAGAAGAAGACTGTACCCAAGGACTCGATGCACTCGCAAATGAGCTTCGAAGATGAAGGAGACGACCACAATTTTATGGTGCCCAAAAACGGGCCCAAAGTCCTTCCTGTACCTTCTCTCTCTCCGTCCCCACTCATTAAATAGACTGATTTGTACCATATCGATAATATTAAGTCCAGCTAGTTACTTGAAATAGAGCACCATTAATCTTCATAGAAAACAAAAGTCTATTGCCGTGCCTTACGAAGCTCAAAAGAGTATGAAAAGAACTATACTTGTACTATCAACTTAAATTTTGAAATCCGAAAGATATGTTTGTGGGTACTCATACCTATCCACCTCTTTTTAAAGTTCCTATCCGAAGAATATGCTTTACTAGAAATGGAGTAGCACTGCTTTTAATTTATAATCATTATAATTTCTTCCAACATAGCGCGAAAAGAGAAAGAAGAAATCATATTTGTTGGGAGTGAGATGACTTCAGTGGTTCGATAAGGCCATCTTACCCCAGTGAAAAGCCCTTGGGTTAAGCACACTTGTTGAACCAATCTTGATTTCCCAGTCTAAATTCATGGAACCCTTTTTGGTTGTTTCTCGGTAAAACTAAATTGATGTAACAATGGTTTGCTCAAAATTCTTTCTCGGGGCGTCTGGGACTCCAACGCTCACCAAGCTACCAATGTGAATACATAAGCAACCCTATCTAAAACTACCCATAACTTTCTGGATTACTTCAAATAATAATTTATTGTATTTTATTGTAAAAACTTCAAAATTAATTTCGCTTGCTAAGTTAGAATTTTGAGATTCTCGAATCTAATACTATGAAAACGTTTCATGACCAATTCGTTACCGAGTTCCATCAATGAATTGTGTCTACAGGAATTTATTACGCTGTCAAAACACTGACAATAATCATTGTAATTTATTGTATTATAAACCTATGAATTTAGAGCTCATCTTGAAGATGACATGGACTGTGAATGCTTTTTTTTTATGTTTAAATTTTAGAATCAAATTGTAGAAATCATTGTGTGACTTTTGAATAAAATGTTAATGTAAGGATCATGGTCGAATTTATATTAAAATTGATTGAGGTTCGTTGAGTTTGGTGGCACCAGTTATAACGGGACAAAGTTCTTGTAAAGCCTTAGAATCTTTTGGTTTCAAGTCGGTTTTGAATGCTGCATATCGCATGTGAACTAAGTACAGATACGACTTAACGTTAAAGAAATTTGACCAAAATTGCTTACTAAATTGACTTTGCCTTTTAGGAACTACTCTAGAGAGAAAAAGATGGGAGATTCGTAACATCCCCCAGAGCCACCTCTGATACTACATCATTGAAAAACCACGCTCGTACTTTTATAGCGATTTGATTTTAATACAGTTAAGATTTCTACTAGAAAATCACATCGATGTGTACATTCCTTGAAGAAGGATGAACGATGAAATGCACCCCACTTCAGGTAACTAGGTGCTCTATGTTTACAAGTTGGTGTGACTTTCAACCCATAGTCTGCATCCAGCGTTCTACCAGTTTGCTTTTCTCTTCGTTGGTCCGTAAATCCACGTCTGGCACTGGTTGGAGGACGTCTCTCTCCCTCACGTATTGGAAGATTCTCTTAAATTTCATCAATTCCAGCCTCCGCGGATCGTCCTTAGCTTTGTCCTTGCCTCGCACTTTTTTCTTACCCAAAACGGTCGGCATGCGGCAGTTTGGCGAAACTTTCATAATCACCAAGAACCCTCTGAAAGTTTCATGTTGGTAAACTCAAAATTGTCTATCGTGAATAAATAATATAGATAGGCTTTCTACACAGGGTGTAAGCGTAACTGATCTGCCATACAGTACCAGTCGATTCTATAACTGATTTGCAACAAAAAATGTCTCATAGCAATTTTTTTTAAACCATCCGTTTTCGAGTTATTTCAACTTTAAACTTTTTCTCGTGATTTTGACCTTTTGTCATTAAATCGGTCAAAACTCCGTTACTTAGCTGTGTAAATTACAATTTGAGGACACAGTTGGAAAGAGCATTAAATTTCCTATCGGACAGATGCCTTAACTTTTTTTTGAGTCAAGGTTTGAGACATAAAAACGTCCTCTAAAAAGAGAATTTTACGTAATTTTGGAAACTTTACATTTTATTAATCGCAAATTGAACAACGAAACCCCATATTTTTTCAAGATGCAAGAACACTAAAAACTACGCTAGAATCCCAGCTTTCCAATGGTATAATTAAAAAATATTTTACAACCAAATTTAGGGGGGAAATTCGTGTTTGAACGCGGAAAAACGTGCATTTTTTCAACGAAATCAGCGCTCCGCCTCGAAGGTCTGAGGGGTCGGACGATGGAAGTGGGTGGGTCGGCGCCGCAGTAGACCGCGAGGCCTCCGCGAGCAGGAGGGTCGGAGCGCTGATTTCGTTGAAAAAATACACGTTTTTCCGCATTCAAACACAAATTTCTCCCCTAAATTTGGTTGAAACATATTTTTTAATTATACCATTGGAAAGCTGAGATTTTAGCGCAGTTTTTAATGTTCTTGCATCTCGAAAAAACATGGTTTCTCTTAGTTCAATTTGCGATTGAAAAAATGCGAGGTATCCAAAATTACGTGAAATTCTCTTTTTAGAGGACTTTTTCATGTCTCAAACCTTGTCTCAAAAAAACGTTAAGGCATCTATCCGATAGGAAATTTAATGCTCTTTCCAACGGAATCCTCAAATTGTATATTACGCAGCTAATTAATGGAGTTAAGACCGATTTAACGACAAAAGGTCAAAATCACGGAAAAAAGTTTAAAGGTAAAATAACTCGAAAACGAAGGGTTTTAGAAAAAATTGCTAGGAGGCATTTTTTGTTGCAAATTAGTATAATCGAATAGAATCGACTGGTATCGTATGGCAGACCAGTTAGGCTTACACCCTGTATACTCGTACAGATCATTCCCTGCCGAGGAAATAACTAACTACGATGTATTCGATAACAAGTGAGGATCGTATACAATTTCAATTTAACTGATGCAACAAATTATTAGACCTTTTTGTCCCTTGTTATTTCAAATCGCTCCATCAACATTTCTTGGAACAACAAGCCTCTTTTGGAAGGAAACCAAGAAACTCAACTCGCTCCTTGAAATTTTATAATGTGAGATCCAACTTCACGAATCATGCCATTCTTGTTTGCAAAATAAAACATACTACAAAGGACAAAAAAGTCTTATAGGTACACTTATTTGTTCGATTAGACTAAAGTTTTCCAGCAAATATCACCTTACAACTACCTAGTATTCGACTCAGTCATTCATGATAAAGGTTTGACAAAAAATTTAGAATCACCTAGTGAGGTTCATCACATTGAGGTTTATGCTATTTGAAGCTGACGAAGTGGGTTTTTTTACTTGCACAAGACCGAGAAAACTTTTTGCAACTTGAAGAATTTTGATGAATTTTTGTAAGTTTTCTTCAAAGTAGGGTCCTCTTTCAAGTACATACTTCTAATAATTCTTATTCCTAGATCATGCGCATCACATACTTGCTGTCTCCAACGAGGATGAAAGGCAGCTTCAAGTTGAAACGAAGCCGAGTGGTGTAGCCGCTTTGAGGGTAGCAGATGGTTTGAACGCATATCGGAGTCAATTGATTGATATTGAGGTCGTAGAGATTGAGCCGGCCGTCGGAAGTTGTAGCCGCCAACACGGTGCTGGAGTATGGCGACCATTGGACGTCCATTACAGCGCAGTACAAGTCGAATATGAACAGAGGATCCCTAGAATATGAAAAATCTCTTGCTAATAAATGAAACCTAATTTGATTTAGGTGATGAAATTTAAGGCCACCCACAACCCTAAAATCTAGTTTCCACCCTTGATGAGCACTTTAGGCAAAACACCCAGAAAAGACAAAACAATTTCCAAATCAACCAACAATCACAAACCCTACTAAATTCTATCAATATTTTATTTCAATGGAATTCGCTGTAGATTCATGGCTACAACAACAACGCTGCAAATTATAACGGTTTATTATTTTCTGTAAAGATCACATTTGCTCAGCTGAAATTTGCCTCATTTCCTTCAGTGCGATTCATGTGCGATTCACACTTGTGTGACTGATCCATCTTTCGTCCAACCGACGAAGGCAAAAACACAAAAACCTCCATACAATGGCCCGAAGAGGGTAGTTTATTAAGGTTCACAGAACTAACCCCTAGGGATGGAAGAAAAGGGACCCGGTTCCAGCTAAGGGATACTAATAACAAGGCTGGATGGTATCTTTCGTTTTTTAAAATTGAACACTATCTTAAATTGAAAGAACTCAGGAAAAATACTCGTAACTATCAGTGGGTGGTCCCACAAAGCTCTGGGTTGTGTCATGAAATGTTTAAAAATCGCCTCTAATTTAGAATAATGGAAAAACAATAACTTTATATCAGAAGTTTTCGAGTAAGGCCGTTTGAAATCGTCTTCCCCCACTTTTTACCCCTTAGAAGTGACTGACAATAACCAAAACCTTCGGGGCACAAATGGAGCCGATATACCAAATTTCATCACAATCGTTACCTTGAACGAAACGTAAACCATCAAAATTTGAAGGGGAGTTACAATTTTTTCTTGCTCGATTCCTAAAGTCAACCTCATTTATAATCATCCCTGGTCACCATGCACTACCAAAATTCGAATTAAAATCTTACGGTTTACAGTCTTCCCATATTTTCAACTTCCAGTCGCAGCTGGCTGAGGCGAACACTTTAGTGAAGTAGGGGTTGTAGGCGATCCGGTAAACGGTGAGCTCGTGTGCGTAGTAAACGTACAAGTATGAGGATGAATACGATATGCTACATTTGAAGATCATCCCCTCCGCAGTGCCGACTAGAAATATTTCTGGATCGTCAGGCTTGAAACAAAGTGAAGTCGCATACGCTGAAAATGTAAAACTTCTATTAATCTATGATAGGTACTGTTAGATAATACCTAACTGGGTACCAATCTAAGTACCTACACTACAACTATACCTACAAGGCACCTCTTGCCGCATAAGGATTCCTGATGCGAGACGATCCTTTACGGATTTCATCACCACCTGACGTGTGTACACTCTCAACAGTTAAGTAGAAATTATAAACTTTTGATTTTGTATTGTGCGCGAAATAGAAGTTTCTCTTTAATACATAACTTATTCTAGTAAAATTCATAATTTTTCAACCAATTTCATCATTTTGGTTTATTATTTTCAATAATGAACCTTTGGAATCGACCAAGAATAAAAAAATTTTAACACCTCCTCAAAATTTGATGGTTTAGGTACGTTTCAAGGTACGTAGAATCCAAAAATCGAATAAAAATTTGGCCGTCCGTCCGCCGTACGCCGTACGCGGCACTTTTGCCACTTAGCATTGACCGATTTTGATGAAATTTGGTATGTAGGCTCCATTTGGGGTCTAGTTGTGCCCCGAAGCTTTTGGTTGATGTAGGTCACTTCTAAGGGTTCCAAAATCAATTTTGAAATTTTGAAAACGCCCTAACTCAAAAAATTTTGATATAAAGGTATTGTTTTTCCTTCAATTTAAGATTCTATAGAATTTTTAGAATTTTTTAAGACCACGCCGAGCTCTTTAGGACAAACCGTTCGCTCCCTACGAAAATTTAAGGGTTTATATTGAAATATATATATATATAAATCAAAACACGAGTGTGAATCGCAAAAGAGGCCTAATCTCCGTTCAAATTAGAGCTGACCGAAATGCGATCAATGGTTGGTGATTTTGATTTTTTTTTTTTTTTTCATATTGGATGGTTGGTGATTTTGTAGACTAGTGATCTATATAGAAAAATAATAAACCATTGTGTAATAATTTGCAGCGTTTTTTCAACCAATTTCATAATTCTTTAAACCCATTTTATAATTATTTCTAACCAATTTTGTAATTCATACTAAATTTCAAGTTTTATATCTCAATTTCAATTTCATCCTATGATTTTATCAAACTTTTGTATTTTATTGAAATCCACCAATAGAAAAAAGCTTTTGTGGAACCTGAGAACTGCACTAGAAACCCCTCACTATCTAATTGATTTTCCTCTAATTTTGTTAGGTATTTACTAGACTCAAGAAGAATGCACACTGATTTCATCATGATCGTGAAAATCAAGTTACGTAGGGAGTATCATTGGTACAGCTCAATTATACAAGTAAATATTTGTACACCAATTAATTCAATATTCCCATGTTATATCAAGAGAGGAAGTTATAATGTACATCCGTCTTGGCGGACGTGTTTTAGTTGAACTCAAAACTATTATTTTAATGGACAATTGGTCAACAACTTTTTTCAGGTAAAAACTACTGAGCTCAGAAGAATCTCGTAAGCTTCTTGAAGATACTAAAGATTGGGTACCAGCCGTTCTGCCCGTGTTTCACCGGTTATTAATGACTAGCATTTATCTATCTTTCGGTATCCAAACATGTTCTAACAAAAGAAATTGAGAAATTAATCTTTGGGCTCATCACTTTATCATAGAAGCATTCTAGAATGGAGATAGGAAGTTGCACTAACCTAATTAACGTTTCAAATTTATTATGAACGGATAAAAGAGCCTCGTTGGCTACCACTGACTACTTACTCATTCGCCTTATTTCTTCCCCAATCATCGCTATTTTTCTTTAAATAAAAAAAATATACAAAAATAGGGAAAACTTAAACCTGATCGATAATAAGGTATCCTTGTAAATCCCACTTCAGCGTTGAGATCGAGTCGTATCACGGGAGTCATTGCTAATTCGTGCATGTACACCAGCCATTTGTAAATTCGACCATCAGAACCCGCCGAATAGAAGCCGAGTTGTCGATCTCTAACGTCGTTGCACCATTGCACCTAAAATATCACGATATGTCAGGATTGTTCTCACAGTCAACAATACAAATCGTACAATTGAGAGTGTACGTTGATGTTGTTTCGAGAGTAGCAATACTTACATTTGTCAGAGAAATCGCGTTGTACTGACCTCCCACACGACTCCTACGTGTTTCTTGCTCAAATCGCTGTCCAGCCGAAAAGGTTTTCCTTCGTTCTTTATGTTGACAATAGCTACGAAACCGTTGTAAAGCCCCACGGCTAGATAATAAGGCTCTTTTTCATGGATGTCAACGGTTTGGCAACCCGTCTTAAATCTGAATTTATACTCAGGGAATGAAGGGTTTTTCAGGGTGTAAACACAAACCATTCCTGTCGTTCTGAAAGCGTGCACGTTATCTGCAATAAATAACAGAGAACTGAAATTAAGTATCGGCACCTAAACTTAAAATTAGTTTAAATTAAGGAAATTTACGAGGCGTGGCAGTAGGCGCCGTAAATATTTTAGCTTCCTCAAATTTAAGTAAACAAATAATGTCCGGTGGCGTTGAAGTCGGTAGAGATCTAATCGAATACAAATCAAAATTAATCCCCATCAAAACCAACAATATTCATCCCACATTGATCCTCATCTCCAGGATGCACTTCCTCGTGCGAAATGTTAAAAAAATCGAAGTTATCCGTAATCAAAATTTTCACTCGCATTTTGCGTTTCAGAGTTCTTTATCTATCCGAAGCGAAATCCTTTTTCGGGCAAAACCACACAAAAATACATGTCATTCAATTTTCATGTGCCACTCTTCTTAAGATAGCATGGAACAACAATATACGTGTGGGTACTCAATGAGTTCGAGGAAACAAGTAGAACATGAATATCAAACCCTAACATCTTCAAACATAAGCTGTGCAGAAAGTATGTTGGTATGGTGTACTGAAAAGCGGAAAAAACAAGAAAGTACGATTGTTGAACAATGGTGCACGTGTGGGTAATCCTATGAGTTCGGGGAGACGAGAAGGATATTTTTTGAGGTTTTCAAAAATATTTAACCAAGAACAATCTCTTTGTTGAACAACACAATACAATAAAATACAATCAATATTGTATAGTTTTAACGATTCGTGCTATGTGCCACTCCTACAAGGGTGACTTCTCTCATATAGCTAATATTCCAATTTTCTTAACCATAGCTCTGGATATTTTTTTGAAAATTCGCTCGTTAACTCATGCTGCTTGAATGGACGTTTTTCTCTTCAGATGTCCTCAGTTTCTCTGTCTTGATGCAGCCGAAATTAAAGTTAAAAAGTAAGGATATATTCTCTTACACGTTCCAAAAGAGGCGGTGAACATGTCGTAATATTGCGGGCTCCACTTGATATCGGTGACAACACTCCCCTGAGTTTCCTCGTAATTGAATTGCCAAAGTGGAAGAAGCGTTCCCTCGGGTTCCCGGTATTTGTCAGCAGGATCGTCGTAGAATTGGGCGTCTGAAAGCCACGTGTAGATATAAAATTGACACTATGATTAGCAATAATTTCCAAGTGTTCGTATGAACAGCGAGCCTACCTAAGTAGAACTTACATGGTAAATAGTTATTTTTTGAAGGATGGTTTCACATTTTCGTTGATTAGTTGACAGTTTTAACCATCAGTGAACAATTTGGGTTATCTTCTTGTTGTAGGTCCCATGTCCCCTGATGAATACTGTACCTAAGTGTAGGTACTTATTTTCTAGTGTTCAAATGTCTTTTTTTTCAATTTTTTAAATTATGTTTGGGATGGGGTATCTTAGTGACATTGGCCACAATCCCTCATTTCGTATTACCTATCTCAATAACTATGTTATCCAGATAATTCTGATTATCTCTATTTCTTTTTTATCTCAACTCGAAAAGTGGTGTACTGCTTATGGTTTTTCGATTATTTCCTCAAAAAACAGGCCAGTTATCACTGGATCGACTCGGCGGATGGTCAACTGCGATACATTCAAAGGACCCAAGTCGTTAAGTTGGGAAAAACTTGTCATTCCATTCGAAAAGGAAGTGAAAAGTTTGGGAATTTTGATTGACTCCGTTCTGAACTGCGGCACTGGCATAGTCTCAGAGGTGTTTCAAACAAGTTTATAGTTTTGTCCTCGCTTTGTCCTAATTATGTACCAATACGTATTTTCAATAAATATATCCTGAATCTGAATCTGAACCATAATGTGTCGAGAAGCATTTCGTTTTGTAGTTTCTTTTTTCTTCCAGAAAGACATTAGGAATTGGCGCCAATCAAAAGTAATTAATTTAGCAAGAAAAACCATAAGATGCACCTATAAGGATGCTCCATAACCCAGGATTTCCCTGAACACGTCGTCTTCGAAATCGTTTGTCTTCCTTGAGGATCCCGATCACATAGGGTCCATTTTCTCATAAGAGAAGAATTATGCCCTCAAGAGAATGAAACCACTAGATTATTCCCAGATATACTCATAGAGGCTACAACTGAATGTACAGTCAATCATGTGCCTCCCAGTATCATGAGCCTAAGAGTACACCTACTAAGGATTGTCATTTACCGAAAGCAATGTCCTCAAAGGTGTTCTGAGTGACTAGTCGTTCCATCAGTTTAACAGCGTGAAAAAACCGAAAGGCGTAAGACTCTTCCGGTGTGAGTGCGACGGACTTCTCGTTGGGGTCGGACAGCTCTGTCCTCTGTACGATTTGCTTCTCCTTCTTCTCTTTCTCCTTGGCCGCCACAGCGGCGGCGTAGTCCCTCTGATAAGCGTCGTAAATCCCCCATTGGGTGACCATAGTGCCGCAGTTTCGACTGTGGAGGCGGCACGGTTTGTGCTCCTTCCATCTGCCCAGGCAAAAAGAGATGACATTGAAATTCATAGAGAACCGCCAGGACTCCTAATCATACGATCTGACTGTAACTCCGTACAATTTTGCCTATTTCAAAGATTTGCGACCCCACAGACCTACGGACAAACACACACAAAAAAGTCTGCCAAGTGTCTGGTAGGTATACGTAGCTTCTTCGTAACAGGTTAGAGAAAATTGAGAGAAGAATGAGCTTTAAAAAAACTCAAACTCCATACTGGCTTTTTTTATTGAGAAAATTTATGTTTGAACGAACCTATTCAACATTTTTAATCGGAAAAAATAGTGGGAATTACGAGTACAAGAAATTTTGGAAGTTTACGCATGCGCGGAGGCTGGTATCAGGCCGACGGCAACGAAAATGGGACTTTTTGTTCACATCCCAAAGTACCTATGTCGTCAAGTGGGTACGGCACATACCTTCCTCGAATACATAACACAATTTTATAGGTAATCCGATGTATGATCAAAACCAATAATCAAAATCCGATTATCAAAACTTAATCTCGAAGTACCTACATCTACTCTTCAAACTTGGTCATCAGATGACGACGATAGGGACAGTCCATCAATAGTCTCGGTCATACAATCCCTAAAAATCCCATCGACATCGAATGAAAACTTTAAAAGTTATGATTATTGGGGGTTTCGCCTAGAGACTTTCAAGAGTAGAGGGTACCAATGATACCATCAAAATTTTTGACAGGGACCATCTGTACTCTATTGCAAAATTCCTAAAATTGCATCAAATTCTGACAGAAAATACTGAAGTTATAGTTGTTACAAGAGTTATTAATATAGGTTTCCTACCTTCCAAAACAGAGGTTTCCAATAGGCTTTCCAATATTTAATACGGAGATATTAAACAAGTAAAAAAACAAGTTATGGTTATTCTATAGTTATTAATTGAAGGCAGAAACAAGCCTTCGAAGTTGTATTGTCCCTCGAGTTAACCAAGTAGTTTCGATGATTTTAACCATATTTCTCGACTTTTTCAGTCAATTGAAGTTGGAAACAAGCCTTCAAAGTTGTCTTGTCATATAGTTAAGGAGTGATGGAATACTTAACGTTTGTGCTCGCGCTCGAAAAATCGCTCAAAAGTATATTTATAGGCAAAATAAGAAGACAACTTTTTTTTGGTGGATTTTTTTGAAATTTTTGCATGACAGCTGGTTTAGTTTTGTTGAGACAAATCCAAAATGTATTGAAAAATGAAAATCGGTCGACCGGTTGTAGAGATTAGCTAGATATAAGTTTGGTATTCACCCTCTCACTCGCACAACTGTCACAACCTCTTCATGTCTCTTCCTTTATAGAACATAATATTTTGGGAATGAGCGAAAAAATGCATAATGAATGTGCTTAGTATTTTCGGTATAGTTCATGTTCATTTAGTACTTAATTGATAAATGAAATGCATATAAATTTATCAATAACTCACTTACCCTTGTAACCGAATTGACGGTCAACACCTCGCGGTCAGCATAATTAAACATGTTCGACAGCAACTTTTTGGGTTTCTTTTTCTTTTTCTTCTTCTCTTCCTCGGTAGGTTCGGGTGTTTTTTCTTTCTTTTCTTCCTTCTTTTCGTCGTCTTCCTCTTCCTCTTCCTCCTCTTCTTCCTCTCCATCGTCAAGGGGCTTCGGAGGTTCTTCCTCGGAATCAGAATCCTCTACTTGGGGTCGTCCCGTCCTAACGACGGGCAAAGGTGGCAGGAGGTTGCCTTCCGAATCGTACTCCGCCACTTCATCTAAGGACAAGAATAATCATTAACGGACCGTAGTAGTATATTTTATCATTTCTATGAATGGTGGCTTGTATCCTGTTTTGCACAATTATTTGGGATAAAGTGAGCGAGATTAGTCTCCACAGAATATAGGAGTTAGACAATAAGGCAGTCCAGGAAGGCAATAAAGAAATAAGCAAATTAGCAAGCACGTGTG